>OX467289.1:17098890-17698890 GCA_950108345.1 Malthinus flaveolus
AAAAATATGCTCTTTTAGAGAAATTGGTTCTACATAAAAGTAAAGTAAATTTCTTACAAATTATGTCTCTTAGTTCTTTTACGTCTGACGTACGTAAGAGAGTAATTGAGGTGTTGTTCTTGACTTGTCTTGACTTGTTCTTGAGTTGCGATACGTCCGATATAATAATATAAAATATAGTATACACAAATATAAACTTCATTGCGTTCTAGTGCCTAATCTAAACCGTACGTGTCATGTAAAAAATCTGAAAGACGTAATCTAGTGCCTAAATCGTTTGTCTGAAGGAAAATATCTAAAATATATAATTGGTAGAAAATTTCCTGTAGTATATTTTTGGACAGAAGGACTTTTCTCAAAAAGTAAATAGTGTTCAAATTATAAGCAAAAAACTGAAAAAGAGCTATTTTTCGCAGTTTTTCACAATTTTCTCTGACCGCATCACTTTTACGAGTTTACGAGTCGTTTGGAGGGGGAACAAAACTTTATATTTTTTTATACAATATTACTATATTTCTTCCCCTTCCAAACTACTAGTTGAAAGTAGTATAATATTATAATAGGGCGCTAAAACACCAATGCTAGAAAGTTGCATAATCTCTGCAGTGCACTAGCAGCCGCCGCGTTAAAATCTGTTCTAATGTGAAATCTGCCGAAGAGCTCAGAGTAGATAGAGAAAGATGGCGTAAATTTTGCATAAACTAATCTAGGTCTCGTCCATGTAGTGAAAATTAAAAATATCGATGACACTTTTTTGTTAAATCAAGAAGACGTTATAAAATTCATTAAAAACTTTAATTAAAGTGCACATCCCCTACGTTAAATTTTTATTCTGTATATAACCCAATATATATTTTATGAGATAAATTATGTATAAATATTTATAGGGTAGTTGATAAGGGAAAAAAAATTAAAAAAAAGTCCCTTATTCGCGTAAATTTAGTATCATTTTATGCAAAATAGGAAGTAGAGTAGTCACAGTAAAGGAGAGAAAATGAGGCTTTTCATTTTATAATATAAGCGGTTGGACGAATTCGGCCTCTCTCTTACGATATTGGAGTATACACACCAACCGTAGTTTAAATCAATATCAATAGGGAAAACATTTTCAATGTAAACATCTAAACATCCGACGGGAAAGTTGTAGAAAACACAAATTTTCTCATTGTTCGACTGTATTTGATTTGTTCGAATTTTAATGAACTCATTTACAACAGTGTAGTATAAAATGTGTGCCATTAGTCTCATTAATAATTTCTGCAAGTTTAAAAAGCTTTTAGTTTAATGGGAACTTTTGATTTTAAAATTCCAATTATTAAATAAACTATTCAATATTCAATTATATGCAAATATCGAAATAACAAACGTTAAAACGTTATTATTCCACCAAATAGTTCCCTTCGAGTTTTCTTAAAATTATAATTGCACTTTAGAGAGAAAGGGCGTTTTTTTTTCTCTCTCGCTTTTTTATTCATAAATTTTGAGCAGGAGGTGCATTCTAAGCAATTTTAAGCAGTCAAGTGTAAGAATTGGTGTAACAGAGGAAACTTGAGCAATGATCAATTTGTTACATAAATTCTTTCTTGACGTAAATTCAATGAAAGGTATATGAATTACAATAAATTACTACTAGCGAGTAATTTATACGAGGGACTATTGAAGAAGTTATTACGAAGAAGCTATTTTAGAAGTCCACAGACCGAATTTTCCGCAACTTCAAAGGCGTCTGTTGGTTTTTACGTGCGTTAGACGAAAAAAATCTAATAACGCAATTTTTAGGAAATTGAATTTCAGATATTTTTGTATAGAAACACTTTTCTCTACAAGTGCGTGGATTTTGAGTTAGAAGCGATAGTCTAAAAAAATAGATTTTGAGACCAATTGTGAATTGTTTCGAAAGCTTTAGCGTGCTCTACATCCTAAACCGCTTATCTGACGTAAAAAAGCTTAAGAAACATAATTTGTAGTAAATTTAAAGTACTTTATTTTTGTATCAAAGCACTTTTATCAAAAAGTTGTTTGTTTTTGAGTTATAAGCGATAATCTAATATAATCGATTTTTTGACCAATTGAGAAATTTTAATAAAATTTTAGCGCCCTCTACCTCCTAAACCATTGGTCTGAAGTAAAAAGCTTAAAAAACATAATTTGTAGTAAATTTATTGTACTTTATTTTTATATAAAAGCACTTTTATTAAAAAGTCGTTTGTTTTTGAGTTATAAGCGATAATCTAAAATAATCGATTTTATGACCGATGAGGAATTTTAGTAAAACTTTAGCGCGCTCTACCGCCTAAACCGTTAGTCTGACGTAAAAAGTTTCAGAAACATAATTTATAGTAAATTTAAAGTTCTTTATTTTTGTATCGCAGCAATTTTATCAAAATGTCGTTTGTTTTTGAGTTATAAGCAATAATCTAAAAAAATCGATTTTTTGACCAATTGAGAAATTTTTATAAAACTTTAGCGCGCTCTACAGCCCAAACTGTTAGTCTCACGTAAAAAATTTAAGAAACATAATTTATAATAAATTTAAGGTACTCCATTTTTGTATTACAGCACTTTTATCAAAAAGTCGTTTGTTTTTGAGTTATAAGCGATAATCTAAAAAAATCGATTTTTTGACCGATTGTAAAATTTTTGTGAAACTCCAACGCGCTCTACTATTGCCTAAACCACTGTTCGGAAGTTATAAACTTAATTTTTTGTAAATGTAATGTACTCTATGTTTATATAAAAGCACTTATATCAAAAAGTGTGTTGTTTGCGAGTTATAACCGATAATATAAAATTTTTGATTTTTTGAGATTTTAAAATTTTTGTAAAAGTTTAACACACTATAGAGCCTAAACTGTTTGCCTGACTTAATAAACCTAAGAAATATATTATGTAGGAAATTTAATATAATTTATTTTTCTATACAAAGACTTTTTACTAAAAGTGTGAAATTTTTGAGTTCTGAACGATATACTAAAAAACAGCTTTTTGAGCAACTGTGAAATTTTTGTAAAACTTTAACGCGCTGTAAAGCCTAAACCGTTGGTCTGACGTTAAAAGCTTTTTGCACATAATTTGTGGTAAATTTAATGTACTTTACTTTTGTATAAAAACACTTTTATAAAAAATACGGTGGTTTTTGAGTTATAAGCGATAGTCTATAACCAGAATTTTGGACCGATTTTGGCATTTTAAAAAAAGTTTAACGCACTCTAGAGCCTAAATTGTTTGCCTGACATAAAAATCAAACCAACATAATGTGTAGGATATTGAGTGAACTCTTTTTTTTATATAGCAACAGTTTTTACCAAAAGTGCGTAATTTTCGAGTTACAAACGATAAACTAAACAACTTTTTGACCAACTTTGAAATTTTTGTAAAATTTTAACGCGCTGTAGAGCCTAATCGGTGGTCTGACGTAAAAAAACTTATGAAACATAATTTGTAGAAAATTGTATGTTATTAATTTTTGAATGGACCACTTTAATCAAAAAGTGAGCAGTTTTCACGTTATAAGCCATAATATAAAAAAACAGATTTTTGATCAATTTTGGAATTTTTATCATAGTTTAATGCACTCTAAAGCCTAAACTGTTTGTCTGACGTGCAAAACCTAGGACACATAATGTGTAGGAAATTGAATTACTTTAATTTTGTATAAAAACACTTTTTCCCAAAAATGCGTAATTTTTGAGTTATAGACGATAAACTAAAAAACAGTTTTTCACCAAATTCTGAAACTTTTGTAAAACTTTAACGCCAGAACGGTTGGTGTAACGTAAAAAACGTAAGAAACATAATTTGTAGAAAATTTAATTTAATTTATTGTTATATAAGAACACTTTTATCCAAAACGGCATAGTTTTTGAGTTATAAGCGATAATCTAAAAAGACAGATTTTTGACCAGTATTGAAATTTTTATTAAGTTTAATGCACCTTAGGGCCTAAATTGTTTGCCTGACGTGGAAAACATAATGTGTAGGAAACTAAATTTACTTTATTATTGTATAAAACACTTTTTACCAAAAGTACGTAAGTTTTGAGTTATAGACAATAAACTAAAAAACAGATTTTTGACCAATTGTAAAATTTTGGCAAAACTTTAACGCACTGTAGAGCCTAAACGGTCAGTCTGGCGTAAAAAACTTAGGAAACACAATTTTTAGTAAATTAAAAATGTAATTGCTTTTTCTAAATACTTTTTCCTAAAAGTGCGTAATTTTTAAATTACAAACGATAAACTAAAAAACAGCAGCAAAATTTTTTTGTAAAACTTTAACGCGCTGTAGGGCCTAAACTGTTAGTCTGACGTTAAAAGCTTTATGAACATAATTTATGGTAAATTTAATGTACTTTACTTTTGTATAAAAACACTTTTATCAAAAAGTGCGTAGTTTTTGAGTTATAAGCAATAATCTAAAAAATAGATTTTTTGTCACTTTTTTTGACAGACTTTAGACTTTTCATAAAAGTATAACGCACTCTAGAGCCTAAACTGGTTGTCTGACGCAATAATTGTATAAAACATAATTTGTAGGAA
Organism: Malthinus flaveolus; assembly: GCA_950108345.1. Lineage (NCBI taxonomy): Eukaryota > Metazoa > Arthropoda > Insecta > Coleoptera > Cantharidae > Malthinus > Malthinus flaveolus. The sequence continues at coordinate 17,103,429 of OX467289.1, forward strand.
ATTTATGGAGCTTTAGTTTAGTATAGAACCAATTTTCTCTTAAAGTGCGTAGTTTGGGAGTTATAACCTAAAAACTAAGTAAAAATAGCTTTTTGCCAATTTTGGGATTTTTGTAAAACTTTAACGCGCTCTAGCACCTAAGCCGCTTATCTTAAACAAAAAACTTAAAAAGTGGCATTTGCAATGTTAAAAATTTTGCACCCTATCGGTGAGTAAAAGTGCACACTGCTGCCCGGGCTAGTCGAAAGACAGTGTAGAACGCACTTAAAAAATTTTGAACTCGCATATATCTTATAAATTAAAAACTTCGTAATTAGTTTAGGGTAAAGCAAAATTTATTACAAAAAGGATTAGGTAGTTGTAAAACTTAGGTTACATTATTATATTTACATACATAAAATTGCAATGCTGGAAACAATGCATCATTGTTTGTGCAAACATAGTGCCATCCCATTTATATTACACGTAGAATCAAAACGGACGACCCCTTCTATAAAAGTCAAACATTTAATTACGCCCTTAATTTGATTGAGATTTGTTTGTTATGTAATACTAAAAATGCTTACGCATACTTTTTGATTTGATAGAGGAAGAAAAGTTGGAAATGTTGGAAATTTTCTGCTATGTAATATTGCAGAGTAAGCGCGTAAGTTTTCCACCGTTCCACGTGTGTGTACGATTTATGATAAAAGTTTGTTTATATTAGAGGTAAAATTAAACCATAAAATAACACATTTTGTACTTTAGTAGTTTGTTTCTCCTGAGTTACCTTTTAAGAATCCCTAATTTCTACAAGAGGATTATTAAGGAAAAATAACCCTTAACTGAATTAACCTCTAGCAATGGCTCCAGTTGTTTAATAATCTAGTTATCTTTTAGTTTTTCGTAAAAGTAACGGTTGAAATTACGAATTAAATCATTTTCGCCGTCCTTCAGATAACTTCTTTCATAATATAATGTATAGTCTTATAATAAAGTTTGATAGAAGTCTATATCACATGTTAGGGGACCCGTGATCCGTAAAGTCTTTAAAACCCTACAGCCACTTTATGATAGATGTTCCGAAGAGACTTTATCTTAAAGATGAGTGAAAGCATTCACTTAAAATTTTAGTCTACGTTCGACCTTCTTTTCCCAACTTTTTCGCCTCTAAAGAGTAAAAAATGTTTAAACAATAATTTATTTTACGAAAGTTAATAAAAAATTAAATTATATACGCGAGCGTTTCGGGCCTAAAATAAATGGGGAGATAAATCAAAGTTGAAAATTACACCCGCATATGAAACGAACATATTATTTTTGTAATTAGAAATTCGCGTCTCAGGTGAGCACTGTTTGTTCACTGTGTTGGTTTATACATAAAGCCAGGTAATCAATCATGAACGTTGCTTATAGTGTTGCGATTCCCAGTGTCACTGTATACAATTAATTAGCCGTGCAGTGCTTCCGGATATCCGGTTGTCAGTTTACATTGCACCACTTCGTCGATACCATGTACTAATTCTACCTGCACGCTTTAAAGAGAATTATGCTCCACTATAATCTATAATGCAATTATAATTATTTGATTAGTTAGTCTATTCATCATGCATTACCTATGCCCTCGCACTCGACATCAAAACGACTTCTAGAACTGCCAAACGACGCAATAAGAAGGGATCATTAGTAAGTACCGCATTAAATGCAACGCTCGTAGTGTGAAAACTGATTCAATAATAGTTGGTGGGGTTCGGATAAAGAGTAAACAAATAGATTTTCAACACTACCATTGCTACAAGAGCGCTCACGGTAAAGAAAAGGAAAGAGAAACAGAAAAGATTAATTGAAAGCATTGAATTGAACTTAACAAGACATAATTCTCCGTGTGCTCCAGAGGAGCATTTCTGTTGTAGTAATGTCGCCTATTTTGTAAACTTCTGACATGACAGGTTGATTGAATTAAATGGACGTAATGGAAAATTTATGGAAAGCTCTGCAAATGTCAATATTAAGCTTTCAAAATTGAAATATCTATTGCCATTGTTACAATGATTTACTTTGATTTAATTACTACGATGTATACGGTCTTTCTTTGGCGTAGAAAAGGACAGGCATAGACACAAATATCGCTTTTCAAACTCAAACTTTTATTAACTAAAGAGTTACTTACCTATATGCCTTACCTACCATAACCTAACTTTATTTTTGGGGCTTGGAAAGACACCGCGACTTCTTGTAACGGTAGTGTGTGGTTGGATCCGACTCACTAAAACCACATCTCAACTCGTACTATCTGTGGCGTTGTTAGACGCTCTTCAGCCAACTCGGAAATCCGCTTTAGGATTTTTTCGGATGCCGAGTTGAGAGGAGCTCGTGGCTCTTCTCCTGTTTGCTGATTCGGACTTATCTTGAACGCTGCCTTTCTTGGTGTAGACTTTGAAATGTTGAGCCGCTTCTCCTTGCGTCCCTGATGCGCTATTGACCGTTTCTTGGATTCGCTAGTAACTGATGCTTTCTTTCCAGTCTGCGTTTAACCCCCATTACGCGATAGGCTAACTCTGCTACAGTTAGCCAACCTTCTTCGTTTCAGAACTGAATTAGTACAAGGTTGACTGGAGTCAGAGTTTTGATAGCACCTAGCGACGTCATAATTCATCTCTGCTCCTAGTAGTGGCAGTGGAGGCAAGCGGTGCCTAACCTCACCTAACCTAACGTAAACTAAAGTAAACAAACCTAACCTAACTTTTTAAGGGTGTTAAAATCTCTAGAAAGTTTGAGTTTGAACTCAAAACTACCTGACTCACTAATTGATCGTCTACTTTCTATGGGGGTCTGCGCACAAGTGGTGGTGGGAAAATGTTTCCTCATTAAGCCGCACACCATCGCCAGAGTTGTACTCTCTTCGAGGTTTTCTCTCCACGGCTGTGTCTTTAAAGGTCTTCGTCCTCTTCTTCCCGCTAGGTGTTCGTCGGAAGAACAGCTACACACCGTAGCTTGTGCCAGTCCCCTCTCGGCTCGGAGTACTTAGTGCCAAGAGGTTCTTGGTCTAGAGTTCCGCTGTTGTCTAGCACTTCATTTACCTCAAGGAAGTCTGAGGCCAGGGTGGTGGCTGCCTTCCATATCTCCTCTGTTTGCAACTTTGCGCCGACGAGGTTGTAGGGCGTCGTCTCTTCTTTCGCCGCCACCGCGGCGACAATCCGCTGTCTTTCTCAACGATAACAGTTGCAAAACTTGAGTTCTGCGGTATCGTCCTCGCAGCAGTGCTCGCATTGGGGATTATGTAGATCTCTTATCCGATGGTTGTATTGGTTAAAGTACCTATGACTAGTGAGAAATTGTGTCAGGTAGGATGATAGCTCCACGAGTTTCCTCTCTACCCACGGTTGGTGTTGGGGTATCAAAGATTTGACCCACGGTTTTTTCTGCGTTCTTCCCAAGAACTCTGTCATTCCAAGAAGGCATTGGCGTGGGTTTTCGGTGTTACACAGCATATTGAAGATCTTTCGACCGCCACCAGATGGATGAGTGGCGTAACTGCGGTGACAAGGGCTGCGTTCAGTGAAACTGCCCTGTAGACGCAAATGACTCTAAGCACCATCTTACTCTGTGCGCTTAGTAATCGGTCCCTGTATCTTTGGACCGGCAGTGCCCTCTGTCAGACGAGGGTATTTCTTAGCGGTCTTCGACTCTACCACCAATTGTGAAGTAGTGGTGGTTGCCCTCGTCATCGTGTTCGTGCTCGGCGTTGTTCAGATTATTGTCCATACGCACGCCTAGAACCTTGCAATCAAGACTACTAACGATCACCACTCCGCTCCGGTTTCTCCGGAATGAAAGCGAATCCTCGCGAAGTTTTTTAGTGAGTCACCATACCCAAACTTCCACTTTCTATGGGGTTGATTGTCGTAACTCAGTCGACTCGAGAATATGCTTACCTAACCAAACCTAACATAATCTAACCTAAGATAAGATAACCTGACCAAACCTAACTAGGCCTACCCTAACCTAGCCTCACCTAAACTATGAACGAGAACCCTAATGCTAGACACTGGCACACTAGCTGGCCTGGCTGCTGGCTGGACAAAAAATACCAAATTGAGAGCCTTTAGCAAAATCGCAATAAAAACTTAACTAAACACGATAAACAAGGTGAACAAATCTCAAAAACCAATAGCTCCCTCTTCTGGCAAACGGAAACAGTTCTGGGAGGTAAAACTTTCAAAAGAGGAAAGCGTTTAGTTTGTAGGCGTCTGGATGTCTTTCCCAGATGAGTCCAACATAATCTCTCGGTTTAGACATAGCTAAGTAGTCTATGAGTTAGAAAAATCTAACCTAACATAACCTGACTATCGCTGACTAATTCGCTACGAAATTAGTGATCATTATTGACAGTAAAAAACATGCGATTAGCTACCACCCTATTCACTTTTTTAGTGGAGTGATACCCCACAGTCGCTATAATTATTTAAATTTGGTTATTATTCTAAAATTTTAATTTGTTAAATAATAAAAGCGTAAACCAGACTCGTTGTTAGGGGGTAAAAAATTTTAACTGTTAACCCACTCTGAGAAAGAAGTTATGAAAACTGTTGAAGTGTAAGAGGGTGGATATTTTAGTACGTCATTCGGTAGGATAAATATCGTTTATAGGAAACAGAAAATAAATATTTTTATGGGTCGTACAAAAGTAGATAGTGGCGTCTATTAGACTAGTTAGAGCTGCACTAGACGGAATATCGAGAACTTTTATAAATAGCAAATGAAAAAGATTATAGGTAAAGGACAACTTTTTGATAAAAATTTAAAAAAATTTATTCTGGAAAACGGAAAGTCTTTAAACGACTGTAGTTCCCAAAGACAAAAGAAAAATAATGCCTAACGATATACGTGGATAATGGTATTGAGACCATTAAACAAAAGATTTAATATAGCTACTCCCCTATTCTGACTAAGATGTTTTTAATCGAACTTTTATGTAAAACAAAAGAAAAATTTTATTAAAAAGGGTTGCGAGCCACTAAACCTAAAATTCAGTATGTGATACAAACTAACAAGTACCTACTTACAAGTTTCGGATTGAGCACTCTCGTCATAAATCCCCTAAATACGAAATGCGAAAGCAAAAAAGTTCCCTTACTACGTGCAGTGCTCAAATGACCATTACTAACGAAATCATGGAGTGTCAAATATATGTATAGGGTGACTAATCAAATGCTTTAACTGAAAACTTGACTTCTTCGTAACAGTAACAACCAATAATTGAATTATTTGCCAAAAGAAGTTCGTTCGAGTGGGTGGTTGTAAATGTTGTTTGTTTTTGTTCCTGAAGGTAAGTTATTGAAAAAAAGCCAATTAGAAATATTATATTCTTTTCAAAGCAAAGAAAAAAAACATGAAAAGAATATTTCTGATATGGATGTATTAAAGCAACCAACATAGTAATGATACGTAGAAATAACTAAACGATTGAAATTTGATCCTCTGCTCTCGCTAAAATCAATTCCCTTACAAATTGCTGATACAATTTTATTTCGAACATTACACTTTGATCATAATTGCATTTTCAAAAACGTTCGTATATCAAAGCTTTTTTTGTATGTTGGTTACAACGTTATGTAAAAGGTTCAAAATAAAGCTTTTAATAACAAAAACTATAAATAAATGAATTTAATTAAAAATTTTTAGTTCATAATGCCACTTAATTAAAAGCTTAATGAGATTAATATTTATGTTGATGTTTTTAATTTACATTTAAATACAGGGTGGTTCCTGAGCCGTTAAGCTTCGTACTCACCTGAGCATTTTTACGCGCACGAACGTGTGTGTGCGTAAAATTGCCTGAAATCTGGAGTCTGAAGATGAAGTCTGGAGACCGAATATTAAAGCCTAAATACTGAAGCCTGAATATTGAAGTCTGAAGTATGAAATCCGAAGTTTGAAGTGCGAAGTCTGAAGTCAGAAGGCCGAAGTTTGAAGTTTGTCACAATGTTAATTGCATCTATTTTAATGACATGAAAAAAAACACGACAACATAGTCTTGACGGAGAATTTAGCAAAGAACCTAACTTTAATATTTCAAAAAAATAAGATTATAAAATAATAATTTTGAATTCTGAACGCAAAATCTCAAGGTGGCGTCAGAAGTCTAAAGATGAAGTCTGAATTTGAAATCTGAAGATGAAGTCTGAAGTCTAAAGATGATGTCTGAAATCTGAGGTCTGACGTCTGAAGACTGCAGATGGAGGTCCGGAGTCTTTTGAAACTTGAAGTCTAAAGTTTGAGGTTGAAGTCTGAAGATTGATGTTTCAAGTCTTCAGTCATCAGTCTGAAGTCTGAGACCTGAAATCTGCCATCTGAAGCCTGATATTCGAAGTCTGAATTCTGAATATCGAAGTCTAAATATTGTAGTCTGAATGTATTGAAGTCTGAAATCTGAAGTCTAAAGTCTAAATGCTACAAAAAAAGTTTAAACCCTGCAGCCTGAAGCCAGTAACCTGAAATCTGTAGTCTAAAGTTTGTGGCTTGAAGTCTAAAGTGTAGAGTCTGAAGGCTGAATCTGGAGATTCAATTCTGCAGTCTAAAGTATGAGAATAAAGTTTGAATGAAATGTGTCATGTGTCGTTGGCGGGAGACAAAGAAACGGTTGCCTTAATTTAATTACAAAGTGCTGTTAGTTCTGACTGTCTAAAGTCTAAAGTATGAGGTCTGAAGTTTGAAGTTTGACGTCAGGAGCCCTCTGAAGCTTTAATTAAGTCTAAAGTCTGAAAACTAACGTTTGAGGTTTGAAGTCTGAAGTCTGAAGTCTGAAGTTTGAAGTTTCAAGTTTGAAATCTGAAGAGTAAAAATTGATAGAAATGTGTTGTGAGTCTATTTACCAGCGGCAGAGAAAGAAACGGTTGTCTTAGTTAAATTAGAAAGTGCTGTGAGTTTTGACTCTCTGAAGTCTGAAGCTTGAAGTCTAACGTCTGAAGGCTGAAGATTTGAAGTCTCGAGTCCTCTAAAGTCTGAAGTCTAAAGTCTGAGGTTGAAGTCCGACTTTGATGTTTGAAGTTTGAAGTCTTAAGTCTTCAGTCTGAAATCTGAAGTCTGAAGTATGAAGTCTAAAATTTTAAGTCTGACGCCTGCAGTCTAAAGCCGAAAGACTAAAACTTGTAGTCTAAAGTTTGAAGTCTGAAGTACGAAGTCTGAATATCCGAAGTTTAAAACCTGTAGTCTTAAATCTGAAGTCTAAAGTCTGCAGGATAAGTCGGAAGCTAGTAGTCTGAAGTCTGAACTCTGAAGTCGGAAGTCTAAATTATGCAAAAGAAGTTTAAAGCCTGGGTTGAAGTCTGAAGATTGATGTTTCAAGTCTAAAGTTTGAAGTCTTCAGTCTAAAGTCTGAGATCTGAAATCTGCCGTCTAAAGTCTGAAATTTGAAGTCTGAATTCTGAGTATCGAAGTCTAAATAATTAAGTCTGAATATTGAAGTCTGAAATCTGAAATATAAAGTAAATTCTGCAAAAGAAATTTAAAGCCTGCAGCCTGAAGCCTGTAACCAGAAATTTGTAGTCTAAAGTTTGAAGCTTGAAGTCTAAAGTGTAAAGTCTGAAGGCTGAATCTGAAATTTAAATCTGAAGTCTGAATTCCGAATACCAAAGTCATAGTATTGAAATCTGAATATTGAAGTCTGAAATCTGAAGTTTAAAGTCTAAATTCTGCAAAAGAAGTTTAAAGCCTGCAGCCTGAAGCCTGTAACCTGAAATCTGTAGTCTAAACTTTGAAGCTTGAACGCTAAAGTGTAAAGTCTGAAGGCTGAATCTGAAATTTAAAGTCTGAAGTTTGAAATTAGAAGTCTGAATATTGAAGCCTAAAGTCTGAAGTCTTAAGTGTGAAACCTGTAGGCTGTAGTCTGAAGTCTAAAGTCTAAATTCCACAAAAGAAGTTAGAAGTCTGTAGTCTGAAATCTGAAGTTTGAAGTTTGAAGCGTGAAGCGTGAAGTTTAAAGTCTGAAATCTGAAGTCTGATGGATAATGGCCGAAAGCTGAAATCTAAAGTTTGAAGTCTGAAGTGTGAGGTCTGAAGTCTGCAATCTGAAGTTTGAAGTCTGAAGCCTGAAGTTTGAAGTCTAAAGAGTAAAGTTTGATTGAAGTGTGTTGGTCTATTTATTTACTGTCGGTAGAGAAAGAAACAGTTGCCGTAGTTTAATTGCAAAGTTTGCTGGAACTCGAATTAAGATGAAAATGTGCTCTCGATGCGTAAGTTAGAAGAATATATTAACGCCCTGTGTAATAATCAATTAACTAAAATATGATATGAATTTATCTCGTTTATAAAGTGTTAATTTTATGTAAATTTTGAGTAAATTGGGTTACCTTCCTTTATTAAAAATTTCAATTTTAATTCAGTCATTATTTTAAGTGCGCCATGAAGCTTTTTTAGTACATAATACGGATAGTTTGAGATTACCTAAAGCTTAAAGCTTTTTTGTACGGTAGCGAAAATGCTCGAAACTTTTATAATAATAACCGTAGAAAAACAAAGTTGTTGCGAATATAAAATATTAAACAAAAACAATAAGAGTTGCAGTAGGAGAATGATAATAAACTCGGCACTTTTCTTATTTGCGTCAAATGTGTGACGAGCGGGAATTTGTACGTCGAGTGTGCTTAAAATGTATGAAACATGCATCGCTGTCGAGTCATTCTTTTTTACTCAAATTTTTCTTTTTGTTGCTCCGTGAGTTGATAGACGTTTCGATCGATCCTACCGAGGTTTGCTAGATTGACGGGCGGACAAACACGCGGGCAGGAAGAAAGGCGTGTAGGCGGCTAAACAGACGGGCGGACTCATCAACATGGCAGAAGAAGAAAAAAAAATAATAAGTTAATTTAAAAAATAAAAAAATTAAACAAAAGCTAATGAGTTTGGAAAACTGAGTTGGTACTTGAGTCGGAAACGCCTCGTCCCAACAGTCAAACATAATTTCTGCCCTTTTTTAGTAACTGAAGCTTCTCGTTAATTTCAATTTGTAATGATAAAAAGAGATTATTAACGGTGAGTAGATACGGAGTTAATTTATATGTTAAGGATTTAATTTTGTATTAACGTACAAGTACTATGAGGTGTAAAATTAAATCAAAACAAAACCTTCAAACTAAAACAATAGTTAACCAGATTTTGAGGGCAATGAAAAGTAAAATTTAAATTTCATCGCTTAGATATATATCTAAGAGACGTCTTTGCTTCTGATATATTAATACGAAGTCATGGGATTGGGACCGACAGCTCAAATAAATCATTGCCACCTGCGATTAACTCTCGAATATTGGGATGTCACTGCCATGAATATTAATATTATACGCTATCGCCTCGACATGCAAATTATTACTACGCTTTTTCAAAATGGAATGAAAATTTTAAACATTTTTTTACTACAATATTTATTATACGTATCATAATTTTTACAAAAACCAAAAATTACGAAATTGAACTATTTGTTTCACCTCTCTAAATTTAACTTGACGCTTGATGGCTCCGTCACTACAATCGTGAACCAGAACTAGAAAATTTTTTGAAATTTCTATCTTAACTAGGGCCTATTATCGGACCTGTTGTTTACGCGATTAACGATTAATGGCTTTACATGCCCCCTAAAGTACGAAGAAGCTTTAATTTTAATTTTAATTTGCTACGATTCGAACCCAGGCGTACGCCGGCTCAACACTGCAAATTTAAAAATAATTTGTGTTTTTCTCTCAAAAATTACGCATTCCGTATTATATTCGGGACTTTACAGGATTAAGCACGGTTGGTTGTAATTCCTTATTCTAAAAGGGCTTATGGCATTACACTTAGGATGCTTATGGTGGCACGTATTTACTTTTATTGATTTCGAGACGTTTCTCTCTTAGTCCGAGTTTAAATAGACGGAAATATATGCCACTGACAGCTATCGAATCGTCGTAGGAATGTTGAAGGATATACCGTTCGTAGCGCTATAAGTAATCATTTATTTTTCATGTCGCACTGCTGAAAAGCATACGTTATAAATTTTTAATTCAATTTCTCAAAAAGTGGCGCGCTGGAAAAACTCGATTGTACGTCAAAAAATAAACAAAACTACAAATTTATAAAATTATATAGTCGTGAGCTCGTTTGCAAATATAAAAATTGGCAGTCCCTGCTCGGGCGCCAAAAATAGTAATTAGATAGCTTGACATAGTAGTCAATTAACTCGATTTACTACTTCAGTCTTTGATAAATACGTTTTTCCGCAAACTTTTTAGTAACTACAAAAGGGCGGGTGCGGAAACTACCGGCTCAGAATAATTAAAAGAAACAGATACGATAAGTAACAAAATTTAACTAATGTTTGAATTGCCACCGAGCAATTTAGCTGCAGTTTGTCTGCATCAAATCGAACAAATATTTAATCACTTGCCGAATATACGGCAAATAAATTTCAAAGGGAGGCACTCGACGTTAAATAGTTTATTTTTAGCGCTCATTTATTCCTTGCTAGTTGTTACTGATTCATTAAATAAATAAGTCAGTGAGGCGGTGGAAACGTTTCGCGAGATTTAGCCGGTGATTTTATGACCTTAATTTAATAAGCGCCAAGTTACAAATTTAATAAAAAGGTGTTTTTGTTTAGAATGCACTTTGGAAATATTCGTTCTCGCTCTTTTCCGTAGTTCTTCAGCAGAGTGTTTGGAATAACGTTACGCTTGGTAGTAGATAGCTACTAGTGCTGTACGCATATACGCACTGATAGTATGTAGCCTCTCCTCTATACTTGATACAAAATTTAGATACTTCATTCCACCAGAAACAATAGAAACAGTCGCGTAAAGGACTTACGCAGAGAGCTCTGAGCTATGTGGGTGGCCAACACCAAAGCAAGGTAGCCAGTGAGGGGATCAGCAGAGTTTGACCTCTCCATCACCAAAATACTCCAAGAGGTTTAAATTTGTAAAATTAAAATCCGAAATAATTTAGAGTTTAACCCGTCACGTGTCGCTCGCTACTAGTCTTAAATCTGTAGTCTGAGGTCTAAAATCTTAAGTCTGACGCCTGCAATCTGAAGCTGAAACCTGTAGTCTGAAGTTTGAAGTCTGACGTCTGAAATTTGAATATCCGAAGTCTAAAACCTGTAGTCTAAAATCTGAAGTCTAAAGTCTGCAGTATAAGTCTGAAGCTAGTAGTCTAAAGTCTGAAGTCAGAAGCCTGAATACTGAAGTCGGGAACCAGTTCACTGTACACTGAAGTCTGAAACCTGTTGTCTAAAGTCTGAAGTCTGAATATTAAAGTCTGAAAATTTAAGTCTGAATATTGAAGTCTGAAGTCTGAAGTCTGAATATTTAAGTCTGAGTATAAATAGTAATATCTAAAAAATATTAAAGTCTGAATATTAAAGTCTAACGTCCATTTTCATAATCAACTTTAACTTAAAGTCGCCATTTACTATAGCATATCCTAGGTTTCCTACAGTAACTTAAATACTTTTAAGGCTACTTTAAGGAACCTCACCGAACACTTTACCTTAAAGTAGTCTTAAAAGTACTAAAGTTGCTGTAGGAAATCAAGGATATACTAAAGTAAATGACGACTTTCAGGTAAAGTTGATTATGAAAATGAACGTAAACATTAAAGACTGAATATTAAAGTCAGAAACCTGTAGGCTGTTCTCAGAAACCTAAAGTCTGCAGTATAAGTCTGGAGCTTGTAGTCTGAAGTCTTAAGCTTTAAGTCTAAAGTCCGAAGTTTGAATAATGTAGTCTGAATTTTAAAATCCAAATCTGAACTTTGAAGTCTGTAGTCTGTAGTCTGTAGTCTGTAGTCTGTAGTTTGAAGTCTGAAACCTGAAACCTGAAGTCCGGAACCTGTACACTAAATACTGAAACCTGTGATCAAAAGTCTGTTGCCTGAATCTGAAGTCTGAATATTGAAGTCTGAAGTCTAAAGTCTGAAATCTGAATATCTGAAGTCTAAAACCTGTAGTCTAAAGTCTGAAGTCAAAAGTCTGCAGTATAAGTCTGAAGCTAGTAGTCTGTAGTCGGAAGTCTGAAGTTTGAATCCTGAAGTCTGAAGTCTAGAACCTGTACACTGTACTCTGAAGTCTGAAACCTGTAGTCTAAAGTTTGATGTTTGAATCTGAAGTCGGAATATTAAAGTCAGAAAATTGAAGTGGGAATGTTGATGTTTGAAGTCCGAAGTCTGAATATTAAAGTCTGGAGTCTGAAGTCCGAAATCTGAATATCTGAAGTCTAAAACCTGTAGTCTGAAGTCTGCAGTATAAGTCAGAAGCAAGTAGTCTAAAGTCTGAAGTCTAAAGTCTGATTATTGAAGTTGAATATTAAAGTGTAATTATTGAAGTCTAAAGCCTGAAGAAGCCTGAAACCAGTAGGCTGTAGTCTAAAGTCTAAAGTTTACAAAAAAAGTTTAAAATCTGAAATCTAAAAATAAATGCGTATTAAAACTGGGTCTCGTTAGACTTAAATTTACAATTAGGCTAAAACCTAGGGCCCCAGGCTATAAGGAAACTCCGTAACTATGTTTGACTATATTTCAAAGTATCTAATACTATTGAAGGAGCGCAAAATGAGCGTATTTTTGTTCTGGCTACGGCCTTGCGAATGACCCACCAAATTTAACGCCTCTTTTTTGACTTCAATCGAGGCCATTAGTTAAGAAAACCGCAAGAAAGTGTTTGAATAAGTTCTATACCGATTTTCGGGGCATGTTTTTCGAAACCATCATAGTCGAGTGTTCCACTACCTACTGAGCTGTACGACTGCGTACGTCATTCGATAATTCATCGTCTGGGGTTAACATAAAAGTACATCATTCAAATTTTTCATATTCAAGTAGGTATGTCTTTCGTAATTACGTTGTTGTAACTTCTTAATTTATCTTTATGTCACACATGTGAACTACTACGATCGACTGTACGACATTTTTATAATAATTAAAACTATTCTGTACTTAACTATTCTACAGCTCCAAAGTTAGTACACGTATTTTGTTAGTTGATGAACAAATGAGCATATATACGACGTAAATAAAAGGACGTGCATTTCGCTCTTTTATGAGTTCTTTATTACGTATCATTGAAGTTTTAATGCGAAAAGCTTTTCTTTTATTAGACATGAATTGTACCCGTTTCGTTCCAGTTTTTGTGCCATTTTAATAACTGCAAATTCTTAAAATTGCATCATCTATATTTAAGTACAACTTTTCACGAAAGCGGAATGTAAAATTAATAAATATATTTTCATTATTGTGAAAAACCACAAAAGTGCAGTTTTAACGTAAATTACGATTTTTGTGGTTTTTGCACTATGGTATGTACTCCAATTAAATTTTATTTTATGTTGCGGCTTTACTCTCTATTATCAACCTTTTTTTTTGTGTGTGAGTTGTTTGAAAATACAACAGCAGCTCCATAGTTTTTTAACACAACAAAAATATTACTTTTACATTTTTTAATATTCGCAAGAAGCGCAAAAAACTAATGTTTGCCCGCTATGAACAACGAAAACTCATCACCTGATTACTGTAAAGTTGATTTTTAATTGCACTTTCGTGCACTAATTGAGAGCCTAATAATAAACATTTCGGTGCTATTTTATTTCTCCGGTATTGATCACGGAATGGTACAATTTTTAAAGCACGAAAGCAAAAGATGTCACGTTATTTTTAAAAACGGATTGAGGTTAAACTTTATATTGGGGTTCACAGTACTTAAAAAGTTTGCGAAATTTTGGCATCTTCTAAACTATTTTTGTAAAATTCTTTTGGGAAGAGAAACTTTCATTCTCGCTCAGGACCAGGTTGCGGCAGTTCCGAACTAACTCACATGAAGCGGCCTCAGCTCCGACTGTTCTCACCAGCCTTCTCCAAGTCCGTAAACTAGAAGTTTCGGTCAATCCGCCTCAACATTGTCAAATAACTTCTTGTCGAAAGTTCTATCTGTAGCCGTTGGAAGGGTGCACATTATATTCTATGTTTATAACTGGTTGTAAAATAGTAGAAAGAGATGGAGTATCAGCCACATGAAAGCTGAAAAACTTCTCAATTAGCGCGAAATAGGCCCATAAGCCGGTTTTGAGTAGGTTTTTTATACCGGCAGAACTTCTCCAGTGAAGTCAAGTTTTCAGTAGGTAAAGCTTATAAATACTATCCTCTGATAAAATCTGGAGTCTTAAGTCTGACATCTGAAGTTTAAAAATTGAAGTCATTGACTCATAAGTCTAAACATTGTTGCCTGAAGTCTGAAGTGTGAAGCTTAAAACTGAATTCAAGTCAAAAATCTAAAGTCTAAAACTTGAATTCTGAAGTTTAAAGTCTAAGTGTGAAATCTGAAGGCTGAAGTCTAAAGTCTGAAGATTGAAGTCTAAAGTCTGAAGTCAGAAATCAGAAAACTAAAGTCTGAAGTCTGAGTTCAAAAGTATAAAGTCTAGGCGTGAAATATGAAGGCTGAAGTCTGAAGCCCGAAGATTGAAGTCTGAAGTCTTTTGAAATCTGTAGTCTGAAGCCTGAAGGTCTGAAATCTGAAGATTAAAGCCTAAAGTCTGAAGTCTAAAATCAGAAATCTTAAGTCTGAAGTCTGAATTCTAAAGACGTGAAATCTGAAGGCTGAAGCTAAAGCCTAAAGATTGAAGTCTAAAGTTTTTTGAAGTCAGCAGTCTGAAGCCGGAAGGTTAAAGTCTGAAGATTGATGCCTGGTGTCAAAAGTTTTACGTCTGACGTCTGAAATCTGAAGATTAAAGCTTGAAGTCTGAAGTCTGAAATCAGAAATTTTAAGTCTGAAGTCTGAATTCTAAAAACGTAAAATCTGAAGGCTGAAGTCTGAAGTCCAAAGATTGCAGTCTGAAGTTTTTTTAAGTGTGCAGTGTGAAGCCTGAAGGTTAAAGTCTGAAGATTGATGCCTGGAGTCAGAAGTCGTAAGTCTGACGTCTGAAATCTGAAGATTACAGTCTGAGATCTGAAGAATAAAGTCTGAAGTCTTATAAAATCTGAAGTCTTATAAAATCTGAAGTCTAAAGTTTTAAGTTTAAAGCCTGAAGTTTGAAGCTTATAGATTGATGCCAAGAGTCAAAAGTCTTTAGGCTGAAGTCTGAATAAGATTGAAGTCTGAAGTTTGAAGCTTGAAGATTGGTGCCTGGCGTCTGAAGGCTTAAGTCTGAGGTCTGAGAACTGAAATCTGAAACTAGAGTCTGAAATCTAAAACTAAAGTCTGAAACCTGAAACTAAAAACTGAAATCTGAAGTCTGACTACAAAAAATTTCGAAAGATACGTAAGTAGTTCTAAATAGTACAAAGAAAATCAAAAACTTTTGCAACTAATTATAGAAATTACAAATTTATCCCCTTCATGTCCTCATTCAAGACATTAAGTATCATTTTAGTTTTCCACTTCATGTAAAATGCATGTAAAGCAATAAAAATCCTTGCATTTATGTAAGAACTTTGCTTTACATATTTAACCCATTTTGTGCAATTTCGCTTATTTTGTCACTTTAATTAAAGTTTTTGTGATAAATGCATCGCTGCTCTAATTTTGATTTCCATTTAGTGCGGAATAATTTAAGGCGCATTAAAATATTTATTTCTAAGAAACTTCTTAGCACAATACGTATCTCAATTTCCGATTTTAGAAGTTAAAACCATTAAAACTAACACTAATTAGCATTTCTATGCATGTACGACTATACACGGTGGTTCGAAATAGGAAAATGAGTCAGAAATAGAGGTGAGGTAGATACTTCTACTGTCTTCGATGCATTATTTGAATCATCATCAAGTCTAAGGGCGCTTCCGCGACTGTCGTAATAATGAGAAATAAAAGTAGTAAGGCTTTCACGATCGATAGAAGTTTTAGGGCTAAGTAGACCGTGGTCGAAAGGTTCTAAGGGAGATAACTGACGATTCGCTCACCACTCACTGCAAGTGAGTCTCTCCCGAGCTACCTCACGTAGAGGACTAAAGTGACATTTGAACTGGGGAAACTTGGCTGAGTAATTTAGTGGATTGGATCACTCGATCGACATGGCTTCTACTGGCTAGTCCTTCTCTACCGTTTTTGAAAAATTTTTTTTTCTATGTTAGTATTGAAGAGACATCCTGTATACACACCAGCCACTTAAGCAGCCCATCTTTGTGCACCTTTTTGAGAAATTTTAAAGAAGACGAAGCCAATTTTTGCGCCTCTAATTAAATCACATTAAATACACTCTGTATACGAGTGCCTAAATTATATGTTAAGAAGTGTGATAATCACTAGTTGTTATTACATTAATTATCTAAATTAAAACACCTGTTGCACCACAATACGTACTTACTTTCTACCTGCTGTCTTGCATCATTATAAATTTAATTTTATCGAAGTAGAATATCATGAAGTTGGTAGGTGCTAACGACATTTTTGCCTAGCGTCATTTATTCCGTCTTCCCAGCATTTTTTGTCTCGAGGGACTACTAGGTCTAATGTCTTTTGCACAAACTCCCAGATCACTGAACAACCACACCATGACCGCGAAACATTTATCGCAATGCGGTAACTGCGACATCCTAGCCACAAATAACGCAGACAAGTGGTACGTGTGAGTGAGCCCTTAGTTACCTACAATCAATAAACAGACAGTACAAACTAGCTACAGTCAGGCAAAGACAGCTCTTTTAGTAGGTGGCACTTGTCTGATGTTGATGGTGGTAGTTGCTTCAGTGAAACTGTGGCCTTAAGGTGCCTAGAGACGAACGACTTTTTTCATGCGGTTGCAACTTGCAACAATCCACTTGAGTGGCAAGTGGTTGCTCGCGAAGTCAGTTGTTGTTGAAGGTGAAAATGAGGGGCAGGAATAGGTCTCATCAATCTAGACAGACATGCTAGAACATCAACAACTTGGATTTTAAAAAATATGGCGTTCTAGTAGGGCTGCCCAAAGTTTTTACGTACTTTTCGGCTTGAAAAATACCTAAACTTTCTTTACAAAAAAAAAAGATTACTATAATGCATTATTACAAACTTTTGAACTCCAATTTTATTGAGAGTAGTACACCCACTCCGTCGCCATTTTAAGGTGCCTAGAGACGAACGACTTTTTTCATGCGGTTGCAACTTGCAACAATCTACTTGAGTGGCAAGTGGTTGCTCGCGAAGTCAGTTGTTGTTGAAGGTGAAAATGAGGGGCAGGAATAGGTCTCATCAATCTAGACAGACATGCTAGAACATCAACAACTTGGATTTAAAAAAATATGGCGTTTTAGTAGGGCTGCCCAAAGTTTTTACGTACTTTTCGGCTTGAAAAATACCTAAACTTTCTTTACAAAAAAAAAAGATTACTATAATGCATTATTACAAACTTTTGAACTCCAATTTTGTTGAGAGTAGTACACCCACTCCGTCGCCATTTTAAGGTGCCTAGAGACGAACGACTTTTTTCATGCAGTTGCAACTTGCAACAATCCACTTGAGTGGCAAGTGGTTGCTCGCGAAGTCAGTTGTTGTTGAAGGTGAAAATGAGGGGCAGGAATAGGTCTCATCAATCTAGACAGACATGCTAGAACATCAACAACTTGGATTTAAAAAAATATGGCGTTTTAGTAGGGCTGCCCAAAGTTTTTACGTACTTTTCGGCTTGAAAAATACCTAAACTTTCTTTACAAAAAAAAAGATTACTATAATGCATTATTACAAACTTTTGAACTCCAATTTTATTGAGAGTAGTACACCCACTCCGTCGCCATTTTAAGGTGCCTAGAGACGAACGACTTTTTTCATGCGGTTGCAACTTGCAACAATCCACTTGAGTGGCAAGTGGTTGCTCGCGAAGTCAGTTGTTGTTGAAGGTGAAAATGAGGGGCAGGAATAGGTCTCATCAATCTAGACAGACATGCTAGAACATCAACAACTTGGATTTAAAAAAATATGGCGTTCTAGTAGGGCTGCCCAAAGTTTTTACGTACTTTTCGGCTTGAAAAATACCTAAACTTTCTTTACAAAAAAAAAAGATTACTATAATGCATTATTACAAACTTTTGAACTCCAATTTTGTTGAGAGTAGTACACCCACTCCGTCGCCATTTTAAGGCGTCTAGAGACGAACGACTTTTTTCATGCGGTTGCAACTTGCAACAATCCACTTGAGTGGCAAGTGGTTGCTCGCGAAGTCAGTTGTTGTTGAAGGTGAAAAAGAGGGGAAGGAATAGGTCTCATCAATCTAGACAGACATGCTAGAACATCAACAACTTGGATTTTAAAAAATATGGCGTTCTAGTAGGGCTGCCCAAAGTTTTTACGTACTTTTCGGCTTGAAAAATACCTAAACTTTCTTTACAAAAAAAAGATTACTATAATGCATTATTACAAACTTTTGAACTCCAATTTTGTTGAGAGTAGTACACCCACTCCGTCGCCATTTTATTATTAACGTTTGTGTAAGTAATTTTAGTGGCTATACTTTTGTGTTGCACAACTTTTATTGCCAAATAAGTCATAATACTGAAGAGATAATAGTAAGAAACTAGCTAGCTTCAATTTTTCCATTGTTAGAGTTGACTGGCGGAAATTTATTTACTCCCAACTCCCAACTCCAAGTTGTTATAATGAAACTAAATTTGTGGTCATTCAAGCGCGCGATGATTTCGTGATTTGTATTAAAGAATAAGAGGATGGAGATTAAATTAGGCAATTAAAAGTCGTATAAGAGATAATAAAGATGAATATTTGTGTGAATTTTCTTTCGTAATTTTCCTTCTTTCGTTTTTAGTGCGAAAGTAAAGAAGCGACGACGAAATGAGGCGTGGCATGACAGATGACGGTAACTTTTAGACGCGCAACTTTGTTCTGTCACACTTTTTTATTGTCCATTTCTGCAGTATTATCCATTCAAGTGTTATTAGATTGCCTACATTTGTTACGACTATTACAAAAGTTTTGCTTAAATGGCATTTATTGTGCGGGATGTAGAACTAAATACGTACCTATTCAATTCAACGACAGATTTAAGCTCAAACGCTTTAAAGGGCTTTTCAATAAAGAGAAAGAGATGTTCAGAATTTTAAATCAAATTATTCAAATTTATGCTGATACCAAAAATAATATTGTTTGTTTTTGTTAAAATAAAATAAAATTCTAATTTTAATTTTAAATTGAATCAAAAAAATTTTTACCAACCTGTTCGTGACCTTTTATCGTTCTCCGTTGAAAATCCATCAATTTATAACCTCGATTTAGTACTAAAAATATACTTACTGTTCTCAAACTATTTTCTAATCAAATTTGGGGCCGGGACTATCATATTTTGATCATGTTAACTGTTAGAACCCAACCAATTGGTGCATGTCGTTTAATTTATTCATGAAACGTTGATAATTCTTGAACAATATTATACGTACGTCCTCGATAATGTAAACTACTGGTTTGTGGATTAATTAATACTTAAACTATGAAATCGACCTAATCATTAAAGTTACACGTTATTAAATAAATATCACAATCAAATATTTATGTATCACAAAATTTCCGAACTCTCCATAGTGTTAAATCAATATTACAAACGAGGGATCGTTACAGTTATGGTCTGCTACCTTAAACTAACATAATATCCTCCGCTAGATAATAGGATGCTGATGTAGCATCATTGTCTTTTCATTTAAATGGCAGTTGAGGACTTCTTTAAGGGCATTATTAACAACTTGTAGGTGGTTAAACAAAATAATAAATAAAATACGCATGATGTGGCCATAACAGGACTTTTACGCTCAGAAGCTAATTTCAAAAAACTAAACCCCGCCGGGGGACCTCCCGAGAACGTGGCTTAATGACTCAACCCTGTCACACCCCGCTCGACGTCGTCTCGCCTCGGCTGGGTTGGATGGAACACCCACCGTAGGCACAAGATTTGCCGTGAGCTGCACAGCTTTGCAGAACTCTCACTCGGTCCAGAAAGACGGTATAGGGCGAATTGACACCAGAATGAGAGCTCGTTGCCTGAATACGAGCTCTCGAGCTGCACGACGGCTTTGGAGAGGAGGACCGGGGCAGCAATGGCGATCAGCTTGCTAGGCAGCTTGGAAAAGTCATAGTTACTCCCGCCATTTACCCGCGCTTGCTTGAATTTCTTTACTATGACATTCGTAGCACTGGGCAGAAATTACATCGCAATACTTTGTTTCAATTAGACAGTCGGGTTCCCCTGGTCCGTGCCATTCTGAGTTGACTGTTAAGTGGCATTCCGATCTCGGCGCTCCCCACTGACGGCGCCCACGCTCCTCTCAACGGAGTAAGTAAAGATACGATGAAAGTAGTGATATTTCATCAGCGACGGATTAGTTACCTTTTCCCACCTACGCTACACCGCTTATGTCTCCTTGCAGTGTTTAGAGCCAAGCTCAACAAGGTCTTCTTACCCCGCTAATTTTTCCAAGTCCGTTCCCTTAGCTGTGGTTTTGCTAGAAAGTAAGTAGGGACAAAAGGAATTTTGTTAATCCATTCATGCGAGTCACTAATTAGATGATGAGGCATTTGGCTATCAGAAAAGTGCATGTTCACAATGAGACCAACGATACGCCGGGCTGGGCCAAACTCCCCCGAGAGAGACTTTCTCCCGTTTATTATTTAGCCGTTATGCATGGATGTACCGGTAACTGGAACTCGGTTGGAAATTACAAGATCCCATCTTAAAGATGGGTCTAAAGGGAGGCAAATGAGGCGGCTACTAGAAAGCAAGAGGGGAGTGATTAGCAAGTTTATGTCTGATTGACCAACGCCAGAAAGGCCTGATGGGCCAACAGAGGGTACCTGAAGGGCCAAAAGAGAGAGTCTAATAGTCACTGATTTTAGGATACGGACAGGGTGTCAATAAACATAACGGGACAAAACAAGGCCGAAAACCTTGACGAAACGAGACTTGACAAGACAAGGACAAGCGGAAACAGAAAACAGGGCGGACTCTCCCACAGATAACACGTGTACTAAACACCCCGTAGACGATGCATGCCTCGATCTCTCCACGCCAGTTGGGAGTATTTTAAGTGCATTTTAATAAACCCCAGTGCTATTTTACACTTCCAGTTGAACCGAAAGTCAAAATATCAAATGTTTGGTATCACTAGAAAGCCAATTTTGCAATCTTTCAAACCATTTAAAATATACAGAGTGTTGTCGATAAACTAACAAAGCTAGCCTCATTTCCGCTTAAACCGAAAGTTGAAATTAAGCACGTTTGATATCATTAGATAGGTAATTTTATGGTATTTTAAAAAATTTTAAAATATACAAGGTGTTTTAATAAATTTTGTTTGCTTTTCTAATTTCCGGTTTAATTCGTAGTGGTTTTTAAGCCAAAATTGCAACAAATAATAGAAATTTATAGAATAAATTAATATACCAACTTGCAATTAAAAATTTTAATTACAAAAGAAATTATAAATTTTTGAAAATTTGACCTTCAAAAAATCTTAACTGCGGATCTGCTCATAGTAGATGAACAAAAGAACGATATAATATGTAATTAAAAAGTTTGATATCTATAACATATCAAAATATACACTAAATGGCCGTAGCCGATTTGAAGAAAATCAGTTTTAAAATGTTAGTCAACTTTGGTTCTTTAAAAGTAGTCAATTTTGAAATTATTTTGAAAATCGACTCTAACGAAACTGAAGCCTTATATTTTTTCTATACATTCCTGTTTTTAATTTTTATAATAATAATTATCTACAAAGGTATAATGAAAAAACTTGAAAATGGAACGATTGTTATACTTGCCGCCATTTTAAATTTAAAACTTTGAAAAGGCATTTTTTAATTAGAGCCGGTGGGTACTAACTTATAGCAAAGTATAAATACTGTGGGCCAAGATTTTTCGAAATGCGACCTTATTTTGTGCCACTCTGTATCGATTTCGTTCAAAAGGTTATTTTGTCAATGAAATTCTGTTAAAGTGGTTAAAGCCAAACGCTTCAGCAGTTTTTGTTTAACGGCGTTACATACCTACACACTTTTTCCAAAAAAATTTTGATACTGTTTTGTATTCAGGGGGACTTAAAACGTCGAAAAATTAAATAAAAAATTTTTTTTTTGATTAGAAGTCGACGAAAAAGTAACTAACAATAATTTACCCCCTTAAATACGAATCTGGGTTGCGGTTTTATTTATTTATTTATTCTAAAAAAAATTTCTAGTGTCTAAAACTACAATTATTAAGAGAAATACTTTAACAACCAGGGCCGAACTCAAAAATTTCTAACAAAAAAGATTTTACTTGTCTTTACAGGGCCCTTTTAGATTTTAAAATTTGAAAAAAGTTGGTTTTTTGAGAAACTCACTTTAAGTGCTTATACGTCTATAATACGGTAATACCCCCGTTATTTTGATGCGCACGACGAGCATTAAAAATATTACTTCCACTTACCCACGGCCAGATTACATAATAATTAATATCTGATGATTAAAACGATATAATAATTAAAGTTAAACATTACAAAATGGACGTAAAAATTAAACACACATCAGGAACCCCCCTCAATCGTGTTAAATCAATATTGTCTACATGGGGTCGGTTTAGTTATTGTTTGTTACCTTAGTCTAACGTAATGGATAACATCATGCTGATATGAATACGTACTAATTAATATAGTTTGTGTAAAAGACAGCTTTATGTGCTTCATTAACGTAACCGTTAACGACTGAATAATTAAAATTACATAAAGATAAAACAAGAATAAACTCATTGTTATATTATAAATTTCATCATGGTTATAGTATATTCTCGTTTTAATTAAAAATGCGTTTTTTTCGTAATAGAAATAAGCCAAAAAGTTACGAGCAATTTTAATTACATGCTATTGACATAAAAAACATGATGTAAATGCCACTAGAGCAAAAGTGAACTTTTTAGTAAGTACGTCCAGGCAATATTAGAAGTGCAGTAGGTACTAATTGATTTTTATTCAAAGAATGCACGTGCATTAATAATTTATAAAGGTCTTGAGGTAGTCGCCGTCCGCAATAATAAGTTTTGTAAAAAAATTTTCAAAGTGGTGAAAAGTCAACTAAATTTTAATTACCACTTCAATTAAGTACTACTTAAAAAGAGCATCGTTAGGGCCTTATTTGTTTGTTTTTATTTAAGATCTAACTCAGGTACGTGCGCTGGATGACAAAAAAACGCAAGTTGACTCAAACTGATGAAAAACCATTTCAATAAATACACCGCGGTTAAGTTAAGATTTTTCAAAAATCGCGTACCTACTAACTTACGAATATGAAATTTATTGTGTACGTTTGTTAACCTTCTTCTACGTAACTGCCTTCGACAGTTTCAAAACAGTCGTTTTAATTGCCATTGGAAGTCTTAGTTGCAAGAAAGTTTAGAGGTAGTAAGTAACTTGCTAAAGTTCCAAAAATATCGTTTTCACTTCAGTGCTATACGATAGGAAGTTAACGTTTATAATTAAGCAAACATAATCACTTTCGGTTGTCTTTGAAATAAGCCGAATTAGTAATTCAATTGGAAACTTGTGCATTATAAAAAAATTATGATACTTAGGTACTAACATTTTTGGCTTGTTACGATGCGGTCCCAGAGTCCCAGAGCCAGCAAGTCAATATAGGGAAACTCGGAGCGGGTTGACAGTGTATCCGCGAATTGAAGCCGTTTTATTTAAAGCAAAACGAATTAACGCTTTCAATTGTGAATTCTAAGAAAAAAATTTTGTTAATTAATTTTTGTGTTTTCAAAAGATTTTAAAATTAAAACTCTATAAAGTGTATTCAGGTAGGTATTCAAAAAGTTGAAGCAAAATATTGATTTGTGTATATACTACATTTTTAAGAAATACCTTTAGGTACGAGTACATTCTTTACAAAGTTTTCAAATTAAAACATTTTTGACGAAGTTCCACAAGAAATTAAATTTTTATTTACAAAATCAGGGCTGGCCAAAAGTTTTAGACATTTCATAACTTGTCTTTAGTGACGCACTCACTCACTACCTTAACCAAGTCCTTAACCTCTACACTCTACATCTTATCTGTTTTACTGAATACTGTACTGTACTGTACAATACTGTACAATACTGTACAACAGTATAAATATACACATTGTCATCAATAGAAGCAACCGACATAATTTTGGTACTTCTGTTCCATTGAATGTCCCCGCTCATTCTTCTGCACAGCCTGAAAATATTCCTACCACAGTGCCTGTTCTTGATGAAGTAGAGTAGGTATTCCAAAAGAGCCGTTTAGATGTTCTCAAAGATAACTCCTTCATGCGTAGGTTAAAAATTAAAAAAATCCCCACTCTATAACCATAAGATCGCTAAAGCTCATATTGTAAAGAGACCTAACCTAATAAACACATATACGTTTATTATACGTAAAAAATACGTAAACGTTTACGTTTACGTATTTTGTATATTTTTTAGACGTACACAATTGGTATTTTTCTTAAACGTAACCAATTTTACGTTAACTGTACTTAAGTTCTATGTCGTATAATAAACGTAAGCAAATAACGAGTAATATACGGAAATGTAGGATATGTTTGATTACCAAAGGTGTAGTTCAAAGTTAAAACCTACAGTTCTTAAACGTTTAATAAATATTATACTTTACAACGTAGGTATATTAAATTAAAAAATATACGTATATTTAGCGTTTAAAATAAATCGATTTTAAGTACGTATAATATACGTTTAAAATACCTCAAAAATAAACCAATCGTAATTTTTAGAACATAAAATAAACGTCTATTAAGCTCGATATTTACTACATACTTTAATCGTAAGAAAACCTTACCATTAAAATACGTAAAAGCAACCGAGAGAATTTCCGTACTTTTGCTCCATTGAGTGCCTGAAAATATTCTCCCCCTCCCCTACTCTTGACAAAGTGGAGTAGGTATCACAAAATAGTCGTTTAGGTGTTGTCAAATATAGCTCCCTTACAAAGTGGCTTGTCGAACACTTAACAAACATTATTTGGCCTAAAGAGGCTGCTTCGAAGAGGTACAACAAAAATCTAAAAAGCAGAAGTGCCGGGCAAACTATCCAAGGCGAAAGCTTGGACTGCGATTAGGGATCGGACCCGAGTTTAACCGGTGTACCTACCTAAGTCTAAGCTACCTCATTACTTGCGATTCTCTTTATTCAACGATTGCACACGTTAGTTTCGAGTAGTCACAGTACTCTCCTTTCGGAGACTTGTTTGTCTCGATACCATCTGTGCATTGTTACGTTATTTTCCCTAATTTAGGAAAAGTAACGAATTGTAATTTATTGTCCTCGTCACAATCGCGAGAGCTTAGGGGTGATAACGGTGATCTCGCCCGTTGATGCATGGTGGATACATAGAGAGTCACGTTGGCGTGTCGAGGGGTCTACAATAAATAACGTTGTCTACTGGTCGTTTCGATTTATGGAGTGTAGCATCTCCTTGTCGTTAAACGGAAACCGGTTTTGCTATCTGTTTACCGGTGTCCCGGCAGCCCGTTTGGAAGATTGGCGTGGCTTTCTAATTCTACATAGCCGCCTTCTACAGAGGGTAAGTGGTTTTGATTTGTTTTACTTGCTGTTATAACCACCGTCCTCGTGGTGCACAGGCGTATATTTGGGAAGTCCTTCTGTTCGATTCCGGTTTTCGGTTTTTCGATTCCGTTCGTAGGATTCTGCTTGTTAGATTGTGGCTGGTGCATTCCGGCTTCTGTTTTTTTTCAATTTGGAAAGGACTAACACCGCCCTGAGCCTGGCTCGATTACGGATATAACATCCATCGCTATCTTAACTTGTAATTTGTGTCGTCGCCTTATTTAGATATTACTTGGGTCACCAACACCCACTACGTTAGGCCGCCCCTTTAGGAGGCGCTTTTATTATTGTATTTTATTTATATTGTTGCCGTCGAGTTACTTTATTATTTTATTATTACCTGGTAATCCAGAGCTCAGCAATCAGCTAGGGGTGCCCAAGGGCCTGGTTGCTTGGCGCCTAATTGTTTGAAAACAGGTATTTGGACTTACGATCGCCCCACTGAAACTAGCCTGGGCCCCCTGACGGCCACTCGCCAGCCGGTGCACGAGCAAGTGCTGAATTACGTAGCAGCATATATGCCAGGACTGCGCCTTCCATTCTTACGACCGTTCATCAGAACCTTTATCTTCAGCACCGCATGTGTGTGCGGTAGTTAGGTGGAATCACTGCCGATTCATCACGCCAGGATCACCATTTTGGCATCCGTCAGGTTATCGTGGACGGTAGGCATCCGTGCTGCGCCGATTATTCAAGGGAACAGTTTGTAACGCGATAGGAGAGCGAACCGGAGTCTTTCCGGTGCTGCGCCGGGTGTACTACCACTAAGCTACTCCGGTCTTTGCAATTTTTTGTATTTCACGCGTGCTCTCGTTAGTCTTGAGTCGCTACACGTCATTGGCTTTTCAAGCTGCTTTCAGTGTCTTGGGGACGCTGAAAGTCTCTTGAAGTATCCCACAATAGCGTTTTTCGATTATCTGCAATTCTACGCCACTGGCACGCCTTCTATGAATAGAAATTTCCCAAAAATTAACGATGGGGCGACAAAATGCTAATTTTTGAAACTCAAAATGCAGTGGTGTGCCCGACATATTATTGTAGGAAGAAAAAAGCCGCATCTATTGCTACATGTGTTATTTATTCAACTGCTCTCCTCTCAAACTGCCAATATTTGAATGTTTGGGAGAAAAAAACGCTTATTTGATTACGAAAATAGAAAAGAAGATCAATATTTAGAATTTATTCTAGTAATATTAATAGAAAACGTATGAAAATTTGAGTTATGATTTATGTATCTCCACACAGGTGCAAACAACCTTTATCCAAAATCAAGATTATCCATTCTTTGTGTTGATATATTCTCTGATACTCACCTACAACAACCGTCTGGGTAAAGGAATTGAATTACTGAATAAATATATGATGGCTCGTAAATTTTCCCCTTTTTGGATCTTTCCAATACGTGCAGCGTGTATCTACATGAACGTGTGATTTGTGTCTGTATTGCTGGTTTTTACGCGTTTTATATAATTAATTGCAAATAGCCGGGATTCGATATTCTCATTTCGAGTTGGACATTATCAATGTTATTGGGATCGTGGTACACTGTCGTTGGACACACGCTGTTCGTTATTTACTTAATGATGCAGTAAATTTGTGTATTTTCGATATCCGCGCATTACGGCATTTTTGTTATTAAATCCCGTCTATTTAGCCGCTATAATTGCAACTTACAATGTGAATTAGTAGCAGTTTAAAACTTCTTTTTTTCTCGTTCGGTTTGTAAAAAATAAAAAATTTGTCTCGTTTACAAGAACAAATTGGATTTTAATAAACTCGACTTTAATGATTTGTTTTGCAAGCGTCCGATAGATGTTCAATCTGACAAAAAGCCACCTATCAAATTGTGCACACAAAATTAAAAGAAATTTATGATCGATTTTGACTGACACCGAGTTTAATGTATAAAATAGAGATATTTCACTTTTTATTCAAATGTCCTTAAAGCGGGTGCTTTTGTTGCTTATTTTGCAAGAGAAGTTTTGTTTTACAACTGTATTTTCATTAGTCGGATCATCTGCCCCGCGTCCCAATCATTTTAGTCTGATCCGATATTCCTTTACGTCCACTGTTACGATCTGGTACAGTCTGATGTACTCTAGTGTTGCCTAATATACTCTGGAATAATCTGGTGTGATATGGTATAGTATCGTGCTCTGACGTAATCAAACACAAGCTCTTCCCAATAAACACAGTTAACGTATACCTATTATACGAATAAAATTTTCTAGTTATAACAACCTTTGATAATAAAACGTATTTTTATTTGATTATATTGTAGTATAGTTTTTGAGTTCAGAGCGACAAACGCAAAATAAAAGTTTTTGGTTGATTTTCGAATTTTTCTCAAACTTTAATGCGCTCTAGCGCCAAAACCATTCGTTGGAAGAAGAAACTTACCAGATATAATTTGTAGGAAATTAAATGCTCTTTATTTTTATATAAATACTCTTATCTCAAAAAGTGTATATTTTTTGAGTTCTGAGCGACAAACGAAAAATCAAGTTTTTTGGTCGATTTTCGAATTTTTCTCAAACTTTAATGCGCTCTAGCGCCTAAACGGTTGATTCTGAAGAAAAAACTTATTAGATATAATTTGTAGGAAATTGAATGCTCTTTAGTTTTATATTAATACTCTTATCTCTAAAAGTTTATAGTTTTTGAGTTCTGAGCGACAGACGAATAATCAAGTTTTTTGGTCGATATTCGAAATTTTCTCATGCTTAAATGCGCTCTAGCGCCTAAACAGTGGGTTCTGCAGAATAAACTTATAAAATATAATTTGTAGGAAATTGAATGCTCTTTATTTTTATATAAATACTCTTATCTCTAAAAGTGTATAGTTTTTGAGTTCTGAGCGACAAACAAAAAAAAAAGTTTTTTGGTCGATTTTAGAATTTTTCTTAAGCTTTAATGCGCTCTAGCGCCTAAACCGTTGGTCTGAAGAAAAAACTTATTAAATAGAATTTGTAGTAAATTGAATGCTCTTTATTTTTATACTAATACCCCCTTCTTTAAAAGTGTATAGTTTGATAGTTCTGAGCGACAAACGAAAAAAAAACTTTTAGGTCGATTTACAAATTTTTCTCAAACTTTAATGCGCTCTAGCGTCTAAACCGTTGGTCTGAAGAAAAAACTTATTAAATATAATTTGTAGGATATTAAATGCTCTTTATTTTGATATAAATACTCTTATCTCTAAAAGTGTATAGTTTTTGAGTTCTGAGCGACTAACGAAAAAAAAGTTTTTTGGTCAATTTGAAAATTTTTCTCAAGCTTTAATGCGCTCTAGCGCTTAAACCGTTGGTCTGGAGAAAAAACTTATTAGACATGATTTGTAGGAAATTAAATGCTCTTTATTTTTATATTAATATTCGTATTACCAAAAGTGTATAGTTTTTGAGTTCTGAGCGACAAACGAAAAAAAAAAGTTTTTTGGTCAATTTTAGAATTTTTCTTAAGCTTTAATGCGCTCTAGCGCCTAAACCGTTGGTCTGAAGAACAAACTTATTAGATAGAATTTGTAGTAAATTGAATGCTCTTTATTTTTATCTAAATACTCTTATCTCTAAAAGTGTATAATTTTTGAGTTCTGAGCGGTACACGAAAAATGCAGTTTTTTGTCTGATTTTGGAATTTTATTCAAACTTTAAGGCGCTCTAGCTCCTAAACCGTTGATCTGAAGAACAAACTTATTAGATAGAATTTGTAGTAAATTGAATGCTCTTTATTTTGATATAAATTCTCTTATCTCTAAAAGTGTATAGTTTTTGAGTTCTGAGCGGTACACGAAAAATGCAGTTTTTTGTCTGATTTTGGAATTTTATTCAAACTTTAAGGCGCTCTAGCGCCTAAACCGTTGGTCTGAAGAACAAACTTATTAAATAGAATTTGTAGTAAATTGAATGCTTTTTATTTTTATATAAATACTCTTATTTCTAAAAGTGTATAGTTTTTGAGTTCTGAGCGGTACACGAAAAATGCAGTTTTTTGTCTGATTTTGGAATTTTATTCAAACTTTAAGGCTTTGGTAACTTTGGTAATAAAATAGATTTTACATTTCCGTATATTGCACCTTTTATTTTGCGACAAAAATAAAAACGTTTAATAAGATACCAATTGTATACGTCTAAAAAATACACGAGCTATGTCTATTACACTACGTATAGACGTATTTTTTATGTATATTTTTTAGGTATAATAAACGTATCTGTGTTTATTGGGTTGTATCTTCTGGTATTGGTGTGGTTAATACACTTTGATGTTCCCTAATCCTCTCTACAGCGCTATTTTAATACAAATCACTTACACGAGTGCCCTCCACGCAACTCACTAGTGTTTTAGGAAGCTCGTGAAGCTTTTGGTCTAGTCTAACCTAAAACGAGGACAGAGACTCAAAGGAAAGCCCATAGACGACCTTTACGTCAATTAGTTGAGTACCCACGTTCGTTTAAATTCAAATCCAATAAAAAAGGATGCGAGTTAAATAGGTGGCGTCTAGTAATGGGGCATGCAACATACGGGTTGATTTTAATGGGAGTTGATTAGATAAAAGGTATTGCTTTCAAAAGGTGTATGTAGAAGCTTTGTAAATAAAGCGCATTAAATAAAATTGTAAATAAAACCTAGCAGTAGCAGGGCAGGTAGCAGGTACAAATAAATACATTTTTTTTGTAACTTTAAAATCTATTTAAATACTAATTCTATTTTGTTTGCTATTAAACTAGCAGCTATTGCTTCCTAGTATAAGCGCAAAGAATCGATGTATTCGTACTGGTTTGACTTAACACATAAATATGCCGATAAATTAATAAA
Organism: Malthinus flaveolus; assembly: GCA_950108345.1. NCBI lineage: Eukaryota > Metazoa > Arthropoda > Insecta > Coleoptera > Cantharidae > Malthinus > Malthinus flaveolus. Next base: position 17,133,797 of record OX467289.1, read on the forward strand.
GCAGACCCCTTTCAGTAATTAATTAGAATATGAACGTATTGTATATTAATTACTAAAATGACGTGTCTTTAATTTTAGTCATCAAATTATAATTTTATCTGTCTGAGTGTGAAAGGGGGAGTCACTTGTGGGAATTAGTATAAATTCTAATGTAATAGTTGCACCTGCTGAAATGAGAGAGCCCCTTAATTTATGCTAAAGCACAGCAGGAAAAATTAGAATAATTGTCACGTAAATGCAAGGGTCGAATTTAACATGCACAATAAACTGTTTATTATAATACGTTATTGAAAAAAAATGTAAGTTTGACTGTTCGTCTGTCAGTTTACTCGAGTGCTGCCTGCTTATCTTCAGCTGTGCCTCTTCTTGCGAGCCCGCGACTCGTACAATTGAGAGGACTTACGTTTTACCTCACAAACAAGCCTTCTGTGTGTTTTAATGTGCTAGAGGCCAAGTTTTAGACTTAAACTCAACCGTCGTTAGACTTAAGTGTTTGCTAACTCCGCCCACTTTTACAAATTCTACATTTCAGAATATTGGATGCAAAAGTATGGAATTTTTGAGAACGGAAAGAAAATGAATCGTATTGTTACACCCCCCCCTCCCCCCCACAGAAACACCGTAACTTCCAAACTCTTCGATGGAAGAGGAAGCATCGATTGTACAATTCAACTGTATCGTTGTACCTATCCCCGTATCGAGCATCGAATTATGGTGCCTTTTTGCCAATAATTGGGGATAAAATGTAAAATTGAATAAAAGTGTCGACAAAAAGAATAATTAACTAACATTCTTCCACTATAATAGCCGTTACATTACATTGTAACATTAAACAAAAATTGTCTGTACTTTTTTCTCAATTGGACGTAAATGACAATTTTTAATTAAAATTTGAAAAATAAATGGATTGCTTTTTTTCCCAGATAACAATCAAATTGAATTGATCGTGAATTTATTATATATGGATATGGCGGGGTGTCTAGAGGCGAGACAGAAAAAAAGAGTAATAATGAAGATTAAAATATTGATCAATTATCTCATAAATATGTATCCATAAAACTTATTGCGAATAATAGTAGTGGGGTGCATATGAGTGATCGACTTTTTAAGAGATTGCTTTTTCCCACCCAAGCATTATTCAGTTTCTTCATAAGCGCTGACATAGCAAGAGGACACCCTCATATCTTGAACCCCTGCTCTCTTATACAATATTCTATAATCCCTACTTCTCCAATCACCCACTAATCATCGGTAAGAGGGCCATGAAGTAAAATATACTAAAGGATCGTATTACTTTTTGCTTTAATCATATTTTATTATAACTTTATTGACAAATTAATTTTAGCTCGCGTAATATAATTAAAGTGGCAAATTTTTAAATTATAATTTCTTTATAAATATTTACCTTAATTTCATTAGGTTTTTAATTAAATTTCTTTAGCCCACAACATTTTAATTACAATTTTTTTAAAAAGAGGAGCTTTAATTTCTCAATTAAATAATAAGAAGGTGATAAAAGAATCTAATTAGGGCGTTTCGTTTCAATTTTCAGGTGTTTAACGTTTATATTTTCCTCAAAGAGTCTATTTTGACGCTTTAACGCTGCACAACGCTAGTTGTCCTTACCAAAAGTGGCCTACTTGGCACTACATATCTCTACAAGTTTAGATTTTTGCAGCTTCTAGTTTTGATAAACGAGCCGCAGTGCCACAGATGTCGCTCATTTAAAGTTTGAACGATATTTTGTTCCCAACGCGTCTAATCCTTCGTCCTTCCTTAGCTACCCTAAGGGAAACTACATACGTGGAAAAAATTATCTACAAGATGATTCAATTAGTCTTTAGACCTTATACCTACGACAAACGGTCGATTGGCACGCCAGAATCGCCCTCCGCTAGGGTTTCATTTAACTTCATCATGACATCATGAGTAGGCCCTTCTCGCAATGCAAATCGAACACCTCGGGAGGGCGAGGTTCTAGATGGACTACTGTGAGACACATTTCACCTTTTCGATCAAATTGATCTCCTAGTCACCGACGCACACGTCAGACTCCTTGGTCAGTGTTTGAAAACAGACCAATATCTAAAAAGCAATTGCCACGCAGGCGAACGCGTAAATTAGAGTATGTTCGACCTCTCCGCGACGAGTGATGCGATCTCTATGATCGGTGGCCGAACACAAAATCCGACGAGAAAACGACATCTGACCCCGCGGGCTAATCCCCAACGGGTTGGCTACTCGTGCCTTGTTATTGAAAGCGCTGGGACCAGAAACATATTTTTGGTGTCTCTCTTCAACCTAACGGTCTACACATACCCTTATAACACCCACGGTCTTTAAATTTAAAGTTTGTTTAAAATCCTCGGAGACCTAAAAAATATTTAGTGCCCCTTGTCACTCAAAAAAGGGCCTTTAACTTAGGCCCCAAGATAGGTTCCTGTCATTTTAACCTCTGCAGCCAATTTCTGGAACTTTGAGATCTGTAATAAAACGGTCGAGCTTTTTCTTAAAGCGACCCAATAAACACAATTATTATACGTATAAAATGTTCAGATAACTACCGCTATTAAACTTATCTTCGCTTTTATCTAAAAGTGCGCTTTTTTAGTTCAGAGCGACAAACAAAAAAAACCGTTTCTTGACCGATTTTAGAACTTTTGTCAGACTTTAATACGCTCTAGCGCCTAAACCGTTTGCCCGAAGAAAAAACTAACTAGATATAATTTGTAGAATATTTAATGCCCCATATTTTTGAATAAATATTAGTATATCTAAAAGTCTGTAGTTTTGAGTTCTGAGCGACAAACAAAAAAGGCAATTTTTTGTCCGATTATGGAATTTTAGATAGAATGGTCAAACTTTTAACGCGCTCTAGCGCCTAAACCGTTGGTTAGAACAAAAACCTTAGCAGATATAATTTGTAGAAAATTTCATGCCCTATATGTTTGTATAAATATTCTTATAACTAGGAGTGTGTAGTTTTTGAATTCTGATGACAAACGACAAAAAAGAGTTTTTGGCCGATTTTCAAATTTTTGTCAAACTTTAATGCGCTCTAGCGCCTAAACCGTGGGTTGGAAGAAAAAACTTATTATATACAATTTGTAGGAAATTTATTGCTATTTATTTTTATATAAATACTCTTATCTCCAAAAGTGTAGAGTTTTTGAGTTCTGAGCAAAAAACGAAAAAAAAAGTTTTTAGGTCGATTTCCGAATTTTTCTTAAACTTTAATGCGCTCTAGTGCCTAAACTGTTGGTCTGAAGAAAGAACTTATTAGATATAATTTGTAAAAAATTTAATGCTCTTTAGTTTTATATAAATACTCTTATCTCTAAAAGTGTATAGTTTTTGAGTTCTAAGTGGTACACGAAAAAGGCAGTTTTTTGTCCGATTTTGGAATTTTATTCAAACTTTAACGCGCTCTAGCGCCTCAACCGTTGGTCTGAAGAAAGAACTTATTAGATATGATATGTAGGAATTTAAATGCTCTTTATTTTTATATCTTACTCGTATCTCTAAAAGTGTGTAGTTTTTGAGTTCTGAGCGACAAACGAAAAAAGCAGATTTTTGGAAGTTTCGAAATTATGTCAAACTTTTAACGCGCTCTAGCACCTAAACCGTTTGTCTGAAGAAAAAACTGACTAGATATAATTTGTTTGAAATTTAATGCTCTCTGTTTTGGTATAAATATAATTATATCGAAAAGTGTGTATTTTTAGAGTTTCGAGCGACAAACGAAAAAAAGAGGTTTTTTGGCCGATGTTCGAATTTTTGTAAAACTTCAAAACTAAAGAGGCATAATTTGTAGTAAATTTAGCTCCATTTATTCTTATAAAGAAACAATTTAATTGTATATGTCTTAAAAATATACGAGATACGTATATTGCACCGCGTAGACGTACTTTTTACGTATAATAAACGTAGCTGTGTTGGTTGGGGAATAATCATCTTGAGCTCGTTTTAAGACATCTCGTTGGTTTATACCTTTTGTTACTCCCCCCCCCCCTCTTACGCTGCAATTTTAAACATAGATCGCCCAAATAAATAAATCTGGTTGTTAGTTGACCTAGTTTTAGAAATTGATGACTTTGTGAAACGAGCGGAAAATTGAAACAATTATTCAATTTTTCGCAAACCCTTTCGTAAAGACCAAACGGAGAGTTAATAGATATTTACGTACTAATTGTTACAATTTTGTAATTTTCATCACTTACTTTTAGTTCAGTAAATACGCTTCTTTAATAATGAATAGTAGTTGAACTACGTGGTTTCATTATTTTCCGCGACTCTTTAGTTTTGTATTTTAATTATTTTATTCGAGTTGCATTTCAATGGTACGTAGTCGTTAGTAGCGTTTTATTGTTAGCAAAATAATTTCCTATAACCTCTTTCGTAAACTTAAAAACTTCCCCTAAACTCTTTTAGTTACTTAACTTTTAAATAAATATTTAAACACGTAAATTGATATTTACACAGTTAACCAAAAACAGAACAATTTATCAAAAATATTATTGTAATCTTTATGTTTTACATTTTTTCAAGTATATCAGATTGGAAACACGAAACAACCAACAGACAAACATATAAAAAATTAATGCAACATTATTTACTATTATTTGAAAACTTTTTAACCAAATTCAAATGAAACTTATAATATAATAACATTAAAAGCTTCCTAATTTAAAAAAAGAAACTACGTTCAACCATTAACTAGGTACTATGTACAAACGTATTACGTACTTCTTCCTAATAGAGTAACCAAGTAACATCTAACCAAAGATACAAACTTTAAATGTTTAACTTTTGAACTTGGATATAAATAAATTCGAACATCATTAAACTTATTGATTTCGTGTAAATTGCAAAGAAAGTCGATAAAGTAATTTAGCATTAAAATTAAACGAAATTAACTTTTAACATTATCCATAAACTACTTTTAAGTTTAATACCAATTTTAACAGAATATGAGCGTCGATTTAAACGGCATCTATTAACTAAAAAGTGTATCCATTTTTTCCCACCCCTTCTCTCACTCTCTAACCAGCACTCGTTAATTTATTTATAGCTACGAAATTTATGCAAATGCCTTCTAAGTTAAAAAATTTATTTCAAACATGCAAATTTCTAATTATTAATATAACGTAGTTTTAACTTAGATCCTTGCGGGGTCGTTTCCTGATTGTGATTTTTTGCTCTCATTAAGAGGGTACTTGCTATTCAATAGTTCAAGTATTGCAAATGTAGAACAACTACTACTACAGTTAAACCCCACTACAACACTATTTTACAAGTTCGAGAGAAACTGACACAAAAGTGACTACAAAAGTTTAGTCGTAATTTCTGATCGTATTTTAAACTTAAAAATAACTACCTATAGGGGTGGCGGGTGGCTCGAGAAAGATAGATTCCCCCTCTTTTTTAACTTTCGTTGTCAGAATGGGTCGAGAAAACTCATTTTTTGGGGTCAAACCTAAAAGTGCTCTAGCTCCTAAACCGATAATCTGTAAGAACTTTAATGCTGTTTATTTTTATATAAATATTCTTATATCTAAAAGTGTATAGTTTTTGAGTTCAGAGCGACAAACGCAAAATGAAAGTTTTTGGTTGATTTTCGAATTTTTATCAAACTTTAATGCGCTCTAGCGCCAAAACCGTTCGTTGGAAGAAAAAACTTACCAGGTATAATTTGTAGGAAATTGAATGCTTTTTATTTATATATAAATACTCTCATCTCTAAAAGTGTATAGTTTTTGAGTTCTGAGCGACAAACGATAAAAACAGTTTCTAGCCAATTTTCAAATTTTTGTCAAATTTTAATGGGCTCTAGCGCCAAAACCGTTCGTTGGAAGAAAAAACTTACCAGGTATAATTTGTAGGAAATTGGATGCTTTTTATTTATCGATGAATACTCTCATCTCTAAAAGTGTATAGTTTTTGAGTTCTGAGCGACAAACGATAAAAACAGTTTCTAGCCAATTTTCAAATTTTTGTCAAATTTTAATGGGCTCTAGCGCCAAAGCCGTTTGTTGGAAGAAAAAATTTATCAAACATAATTTGTAGAAAATTGAATGCTCTTTATTTTTATATAAATACTGTTATTTCTAAAAGTGTATAGTTTTTGAGTTCTGAGCGACAAACGAAAAACAAAAGTTTTTTGGTCGATTTTCGAATATTTCTCAAACTTTAATAAGCACTAGCGCCTAAATCGCTGGTTTGAAGAAAAAACTTATTAGATAAAATTTGTAGGAAATTGATGGCTATTTCTTTTTATATAAATACTTTTATCTCTAAAAGTGTATAGTTTTTGAGTTCAGAGCGACAAACGCAAAATAAAAGTTTTTGGTTGATTTTCGAATTTTTCTCAAACTTTAATGCGCTCTAGCGCCAAAACCGTTCGTTGGAAGAAGAAACTTATCAGATATAATTTGTAGGAAATTGAATGCTTTTTATTTTTATATAAATACTCTCATCTCTAAAAGTGTATAGTTTTTCAGTTCTGAGCGACCACCAAAAAAAACAGTTTCTAGCCAATTTTCAAATTTTTGTCAAATTTTAATGGGCTCTAGCGCCAAAACCGTTTGTTGGAAGAAAAAACTTATTAAACATAATTTATAGGAAATTGAATGTTCTTTATTTTTGTATAAACACTGTTATCTCTAAAAGTGTATAGTTTTTGACTTCTGAGCGACAAACGAAAAACAAAAGTTTTTTGGTTGATTTTCGAATATTTATCAAACTTTAATAAGCACTACCGCCTAAATCGCTGGTTTGAAGAAAAAACTTATTAGATAAAATTTGTAGGAAATTGATGGCTATTTCTTTTTATATAAATACTTTTATCTCTAAAAGTGTATAGTTTTTGAGTTCAGAGCGACAAACGCAAAATAAAAGTTTTTGGTTGATTTTCGAATTTTTCTCAAACTTTAATGCGCTCTAGCGCCAAAACCGTTCGTTGGAAGAAAAAACTTACCAGATATAATTAGTAGGAAATGAATGCTTTTTATTTTTATATAAATACTCTCATCTCTAAAAGTGTATAGTTTTTCAGTTCTGAGCGACCACCAAAAAAAACAGTTTCTAGCCAATTTTGAAATTTTTGTCAAATTGTAATGGGCTCTAGCGCCAAAACCGTTTGTTGGAAGAAAAAACTTATCAAACATAAGTTATAGGAAATTGAATGCTCTTTATTTTTATATAAATACTGTTATCTCTAAAAGTTTATAGTTTTTGACTTCTGAGCGACAAACGAAAAACAAAAGTTTTTTGGTTGATTTTCGAATATATCTCAAACTTTAATAAGCACTAGCGCCTAAATCGCTGATTTGAAGAAAAAACTTATTAGATATAATTTGTAGGAAATTGATGGTTATTTATTTTTATATAAATACTTTTATCTCTAAAAGTGTATAGTTTTTGAGTTCAGAGCAACAAACAATAAAAAAAAAAGTTTTTGGTTGATTTTCGAATTTTTCTCAAACTTTAATGCGCTCTAGCGCCAAAACCGTTCGTTGGAAGAAAAAACTTACCAGATATAATTAGTAGGAAATGAATGCTTTTTATTTTTATATAAATACTCTCATCTCTAAAAGTGTATAGTTTTTGAGTTCAGAGCGACAAACGCAAAATAAAAGTTTTTGGTTGATTTTCGAATTTTTCTCAAACTTTAATGCGCTCTAGCGCCAAAACCGTTCGTTGGAAGAAAAAACTTACCAGATATAATTAGTAGGAAATGAATGCTTTTTATTTTTATATAAATACTCTCATCTCTAAAAGTGTATAGTTTTTCAGTTCTGAGCGACCACCAAAAAAAACAGTTTCTAGCCAATTTTGAAATTTTTGTCACATTGTAATGGGCTCTAGCGCCAAAACCGTTTGTTGGAAGAAAAAACTTATCAAACATAAGTTATAGGAAATTGAATGCTCTTTATTTTTATATAAATACTGTTATCTCTAAAAGTTTATAGTTTTTGACTTCTGAGCGACAAACGAAAAACAAAAGTTTTTTGGTTGATTTTCGAATATTTCTCAAACTTTAATAAGCACTAGCGCCTAAATCGCTGATTTGAAGAAAAAACTTATTAGATATAATTTGTAGGAAATTGATGGTTATTTATTTTTATATAAATACTTTTATCTCTAAAAGTGTATAGTTTTTGAGTTCAGAGCAACAAACGCAAAATAAAAGTTTTTGGTTGATTTTCGAATTTTTCTCAAACTTTAATGCGCTCTAGCGCCAAAACCGTTCGTTGGAAGAAAAAACTTACCAGATATAATTAGTAGGAAATGAATGCTTTTTATTTTTATATAAACACTCTCATCTCTAAAAGTGTATAGTTTTTGAGTTCTGAGCAACAAACGAAAAAAAAAGTTTTTTGTTCGATTTTAGAATTTTTCTTAAGCTTTAATGCGCTCTAGCGCCAAAACTTTTAGTTGGAAGAAAAAACTTATCAGACATAATTTGTAGGAAATTGAATGCTCTTTATTTTTATATGAATACTGTTATCTCTAAAAGTGTATAGTTTTTGAGTTCAGAGCGACAAACGCAAAATATAAGTTTTTGGTTGATTTTCGAATTTTTCTCAAACTTTAATGCGCTTTAGCGCCAAAACCGTTCGATGGAAGAAAAAACTAGATATAATTTGTAGGAAATTAAATGCTTTTAATTTTTATATAAATACTCTCATCTCTAAAAGTGTATAGTTAGTGAGTTCTGAGCGACAAACGAAAAGAAAAGTTTTTTGATTGATTTTCGAATATTTTTCAAACTTTAATAAGCACTAGCGCCTAAATCGCTGATTTGAAAAAAAAACTTATTAGATATAATTTGTAGGAAATTGATGGTTATTTATTTTTATATAAATACTTTTATCTCTAAAAGTGTATAGTTTTTGAGTTCAGAGCAACAAACGCAAAATAAAAGTTTTTGGTTGATTTTCGAATTTTTCTCAAACTTTAATGCGCTCTAGCGCCAAAACCGTTCGTTGGAAGAAAAAACTTACCAGATATAATTAGTAGGAAATGAATGCTTTTTATTTTTATATAAACACTCTCATCTCTAAAAGTGTATAGTTTTTGAGTTCTGAGCAACAAACGAAAAAAAAGTTTTTTGGTCGATTTTAGAATTTTTCTTAAGCTTTAATGCGCTCTAGCGCCAAAACTTTTAGTTGGAAGAAAAAACTTATCAGACATAATTTGTAGGAAATTGAATGCTCTTTATTTTTATATAAATACTGTTATCTCTAAAAGTGTATAGTTTTTGAGTTCAGAGCGACAAACGCAAAATATAAGTTTTTGGTTGATTTTCGAATTTTTCTCAAACTTTAATGCGCTTTAGCGCCAAAACCGTTCGATGGAAGAAAAAACTAGATATAATTTGTAGGAAATTAAATGCTTTTAATTTTTATATAAATACTCTCATCTCTAAAAGTGTATAGTTAGTGAGTTCTGAGCGACAAACGAAAAGAAAAGTTTTTTGATTGATTTTCAAATTTTTCTCAAACTTTAATGCGTTCTGGCGCCTAAGCTATTCGTCTCAAGAATAAACTTATCAGATATAATTTGTAGGAAATTTAATGCTCTTTATTTTTGTATAAATATTCTTATATCTAAATTCTTATATCAAATTTTTGTCAAATTTTAATGCGCTCTAGGGTCAAAACCGTTTGTCTCAAAAAAAACTTACTTTCTATAATTTGTAGGAAATTATAGCTCTTTATTTTTATGTAAATATTCTTATTTAAAAGTGTATAGTTTTTGAGTTCTGAGCGACAAACGCAAAAAATAGTTTCTTTTCCGATTTTCGAATTTTTATCAAACTTTAATGCGCTCTTGCGCCTAAACCGTTGGTTTCAAGTAAAAACTTACAGGATATAATTTGTAGGAAATCTTACCCTCTTTATTTTTAAATAAATATTCTTGTATCTAAAAAGGCGTATTTTTTGATTTCCGAGAGAAAAACGAAAAAAATTGTTTTTTGTCCGATTTTGGAAATTTTGTCCAACGTTAGCGCTCTCTAGACCCTAAACCCTAAACTGCTTGTCTGATGATCCAACCTAGCAGATATAATTTGTAGAAAATTAAATTATCTGTGCTTTTGTTTAGATGTTTTTATCTCTAATAGTGCCTAGTTTATGAGTTATAAGCGCCAAACAAAAAAATTAGTGGTTTTTGCCGAATTTGGAATTCTTTTGAGACTTTAACGCGCTCTAGCGTCTAACACGTTTGTCGGAAAAAAAATTGTAAGATATATAATTTGTTCAAAATTTTATGTGGTTTATTTCTGTATACAATTATTTTTTCAAAAATTGCGTAGTTAGTTATCAGCGACAACAAAAAAGAGCCAAAATGTGCAATGTGCTGGCGAAGGATTTTATATTGGCTTGAAAAGTACCTTTAAATCAAACTGATGCATTTTTGGAATACTATTGAGTGATAGCTGTGCTAATAGCTCTTAGACTATTAGCAATACGGACGTAAAACTCCTTATAAAAAAAGGTAATAATAATAATAGTTTGCATTGAAAATATTCTCGATTGGCATGTTTTACGTTTTTACGTACATTTTTGTACTAGAAAAATATACGTCTTATAATGCGCGTTAAATTAATATTAAAAAGAGCGTACACTTGAACTGTTTCCATTTCCCCATTACCTCTAAATGGATACTCGCATTTAAATTTAGTTTTTGCATGTACGCGGAATATTAACACTTTAATGCAATGAAAGTGCACGGGGGGTTTTTGAATAATAAATGACGTCTGAATACAATCGACGCAGTTTATAATGTTGTCGAGTAGAAACGCAAACAAAAACCTTATTGTAAATGTGCAATGTGCATTTTCGTTTAAATGCGGTTTAAACTAACCATTACGACACTGAATGGAATTATTTAAAAAAAAGTTTTTGAAAGTGTAATTTTTGTTGGTGAAGTCCGAAAGGCTTATTATGGTCATAATTGTCTATTGAGGGTTTAACTGGGCCGTTAAATGTATCATTTTTGTTCCTAATGCTTAATGTTTAAACTTTGGTAGTTACTATAGCGTGAGTTTATTAATAATAAACAAAAAATAATACAAAATTTTCATATAACAATACAAGCGTAATTTTCAGAAATAACCACCGATATTAATCTACCAATTATGTGGTGTGACAGTACATCTCTCTATTAGCATATTAAAACACAAACAAGTAGTGTTAGGTTAATAATAAATGGTATTTTTCTGGTTGTTTAGCGAAGCTTACTAGTGTATTTACGTAAAGTAGAGAGGGCGTAAAAAATTTCACGGTTTTCAAAAATAGAAAATTGGGAACAAAATGGCTAGTAAAATGTGCTCTACAAAAAACCTCAATGCAATTTATTTCTGATTAAATTAGGGAAGGAAATAATTGCTTACTAAAAATTTACCATTTAAATCCTTATGTTGGGGCGTGCAAGTCAGCACCCTGTATACGAACGTAATATCGCAATTGGGTTAAAAATGTGAAAAACAAAGAAACGTTTGAATCCGAATGAAACATTTGTGTGTACTGTGTAACAAATAAAATTAGCGTCAGTTTAAGCGCACAAAATCACCTCTGAGATCAATTTAACGTAAATCGCGCATAATGCGACGAATAATTTGTAATAAATCCCCTATGAATAATAACAGAGAAACGATTCAATACTGAAATACGTTCGGTTAAATTAATTTATACGTTTTCTTCACACAAAATTAATTTATAATAATTTACCCATTTACCCACGTCTAATAAGCGGCTAATTAGCGCTTACTTCTATACCGTAGGTGTAGTCACCCTTGAGACCATCTAATGCAGTGGTAGAAAAACTACTAATTATGATGCTGAGCTAATGACATTTGGCCAAAAAAGGCAAATTAACAACAAATAAAATAATAATTTACATCAATTACAATCTTTTTTTACAAAACATCTCGCAGCCGACTTAACACCTTTGAGCTTAGCGCTTAGGGTGTGCACTGTGCAGTCACGGTAGTGACATAGCAAAGTTCCATATTATCTCCGGTTCTATTGGTCGTAGCGACTTCTAAATACCTTCATTTTAACCGATAGGTATTTCACTTTAAATGATGTCTGATGCATTTTTTTCGTCTGGGGTCCCAAAAAAGTTTATAGAATCAAAACGTAAAACAGCATTTTCTTACCAACCATTTTTGCCCATTACTTTGAAACTCTAGACTGCCAGTTCTATTTATTGCAAAGACTTGCAGATAGGCTCATTGGTTTCGCTGTTTGATTTATAAAAAGAAAGTTTAGATTACATTTTTGAATCAAAATCAAAATCCAAACCTTGCCTCAAACTTACAGTTTAGGGAGTGCAATCTGAGTAGAAGCGTAGCAACCGCTCCATATCTCCGCTTATGTTGGTCGCAGTATTTTGCTGCTGGTCTCATTTTGTCGACTACGTATTTTACTCCAAAAATAGCATCTGATGTACTTTTTTCGGTTGAGGTCCCAAAAAAGTTTCCAGGACAAAAACGTAAAACAGCATTTCTAACTACTTTTTGCCCATTACTTTCAAACTCAAAATTTCCAGTTCTATTTATTGCAAAGAGTTGCAGATGGGCTCTCATTGTTTTCACTGTTTAATTTTTAAAAAGAAATTTTAGATTAAATTTTTGACTAATGTGCACAAATTTTGAGTTATAGCCCAAAATCCACACCTCGCACTCAAACTTACAGTTTAGGACGTGGAATCATAGTAACAGCGTAGCAAGCGCCCTCTATCTCCGCTTATGTTGGTCGTAAAAACTTGTTTTTGGTTTAATTTTGTCAGCTACGTATGTTAATTCAAATAGTATCTGGTGTACTTTTTTCGGCCGAGGCCCCAAAAAAGTTTGCAGGACAAAAACGTAAAACAGCATTTTGTACTAAATTTTGGCCATTACTTTGAAGCTCAAGATTTCCAGTTCTAGTTATTGCACAGAGTTGCAGATAGGCTCATTGTTTTCACTGTTTAATTTATAAAAAGATAGTTTAGATTATATTTTTGGCTAATGCGACCAAATTTTGAGTTATAGCCCAAAATCCAAACCTTGCACTCAAACTTACAGTTTAGGAAGTGCAATCAGAGTAGAAGCGTGGCAATCGCTCAATATCTCCGCTTATGTTGGTCGCAGTATTTTGCTGTTAGTCTCATTTTGTCGACTACGTATTTTACTCCAAATAGTATCTGATGTACTTTTTTCGGCCGAGGCTCCAAAAAAGTTAGCAGGACAAAAACGTAAAACAGCAGTTTTTACTAATTTTTGCCCATTACTTTGAAACTCAAGATTTCCAGTTCAATTTGTTGTAAGGAGTTGCAGATGGGCTCATTCTTTTCACTGTTTAATTTATAAAATGAAAGTTTAGATTATATTTTTGGCTAATGCTCACAAATTTTGAGTTATAGCCCAAAATCCAAACCTAACACTCAACTTTACATTTTAGGGAGTGCAATCAGCGTAGCAGCGTAGTAAGTGCTCTTTATCTTCGCTTATGTTGGTCGTAGTAACTTGTTTTCGGTTTAATTTTGTCGGTTACGTATTTTACTTCAAATAGTATGTGATGCACTTTTTCGTCCGAGGCCTCAAAAAAGTTTGCAGGACAAGAACGTAAAACTCCACTTATTACCATTGTTGCTCATTACTTTGAAACACTAGATTTCCAGTTCCATTTATTGCAAAGAGTTGCAGATGGGCTCATTGTTTTCACTGTTAAATTTATAAAAAGAAAGTTTAGATTATATTTTTGGTTAATGTGCACAAATTTTGAGTTATAGCCTAAAATATAAACCTCGCACTCAAACTTACAGTTGAGGGTGGGCAATCATAGTAGCAGCGTAGCAAGCGCCCCCTATCTTCGCTTATGTTGGCCGTAGTAACTTCCTTTTGGCCTCATTTTGTTGGCTACGTATTTTACTCCAAATAGTATCTGATGCGCTTTTTTCGTCAGGAGTTCCAAAAAAAGTTGCAGAACAAAAACGTAAAACAGCGTTTTTTAACATTTTTGCCCATTACTTTGAAACTCTATATTTCCAGTTCTATTTATTGCAAAGAGTGCCAGATGGGCTTCATCGTTTTCACTGTTTAATTTATGAAAAGAACGTTTAGATTATATTTTTGGCTAATGCGCACAAATTTTGAGTTATAGCCCAAAATTCAAACCTTGCACTCAAACTTACAGCTTAGGAAGTGCAATCAGAGTAGCAGCGTAGCAAGCGCCCCCTATCTCCGCTTATGTTAGTCGTAGTAACTTGCTTTTGGTCTCATTTTGTTGGCTACGTATTTCACTTCAAATAGTATGTGATGAATTTTTTTCAGTCGTGGCTTTAAAAAAAATTTACGCACAAAAACGTAAAACGGAATTTTTTTTGTATTTGACCCCATTTTTGACCGTCATTTTGTAACGCTGTATCCCCACTTACGTTTGTCGCAGGTCATTATAGCTTGGCTCGTTGTTTTTCTTATTTAATTTATAAAAAGAAAGTGTAGATTACCTTTTTTGTTTTTACTCACACATTTTGAGTTGTAGTAACCAAAAAACGCAACTTGCACCTTTACTGATAAAATTTCATTGTTTCCTTTCGCTATTGTCTCAATAATTATGAGTTCTGCGTGTCTGTATGTACTTCTGGCCCATCCTGTATTTTAACAATAGTTACAAATAAGTTACTGAAAGACACCGGAAATAATTTGTTGTGACTAGAAACCTTTTACAGTTTAGCTTTTAATAATATTAAGTTTTTTTCCCGAATTAAATTTGAAATTTTTTAAAGACGCGGATTACGACCGTACGCCGCATGTAAGTACAATACAAACTTGGAGGAAAACTTACAACATTCCAACCATATCAATTACGCGTTTAATTACAATTTAAATTAATCGACGGCGGCGCTCGTATTTGCCCTTGCATATGCACTCGAAATGATATTTTTGTTAATTTCTGATAGTTACGAAAAAAAAAATCTTAATATGATGAGTCAGTGAAGCTATTAAAACATATTAGGGGTGTAATTAAATACTTAATCATAATATATTAATTGCAGGGCATGCGGTAGGGTGCAGGGTAGCGAGCGCCGCCGAATTGATACGGAATTTTCGAGCTAAGTGGGAGTAGCTATGCGCGGCGCCTAGTATGCCTTTAAACGTCGAGACGCTGGGTATATTTAAAATTACGCCATTGTAATAAAAAAAGATCGCCTCGGCTTTACATTTTACGAATTTGCGCGCTTTTAGAGAGCAAATTTTTTACAGCTTAAGGGATTTAATTAAAAAAAAACAAACTCGCACGCTTCGCTTAAATTAAGTGAATTATGAATTTTTCGAAAAAGTTTCGCTCGCATTTTACTCGAAAAGTAAATTACGATGAACTATTGGTTTGAGGCAAATTTTAAGTTTGACACGATGTTGGTGAAGGAAAGTTTCTTCATTTGAATCCTTGCACTTTTCGAGGATTGTTTTCGTGAAATTGTTGGTTTCGGCAAAAGTGTGACTGTGGTTTGTGTCGTGTAGTTTTGTACTAGTGCCAAAATTGTGCGAAAAGAGCCGCGTGTTTATAAATAAAACGTATTAGGATTGTAAGGTATGCGGCAGTATTTTCAATTTCCTGCAAACATGGATTGGAAATTGGTTTTGTGCATATTTAATATTTTACTACAAGGTAAGGAGCTTTCAAATTTTCTCCCTTAACAAACCAAAAGAATTTATAGAATTTATATAAAAATTTTTTTTACCACCGGTAAAAAAATATTTAAATTAATTATTAAAATATGTAGATCGTATCTAACCGACGGTATTTTACCCTTCTCTTTCTTATAAGCAATTTTTAAAAGGTTGTAAACTTTGAGTCAATTAAGGGATCACCTGCTTTCTTTCCACGCGTCAAAGAAGACATTTTAAGAGCCACCCCTTACGTATCGGCACTATTAATAATTTTTGTCCACGCGTCGAAAGCGCGTCAAAGGGTGCACCCAAAATACGTCCAAATTTAAACGACTCAATTTCACCTTAAATCGCCCACAAATGAAATTGTTCGTTTGGCTTGAAAGGGGAAGTACCGAACAATTCCAAAAAACAAATTTCAAAAAATCGGTTTTCAATGAAACTTAGGGGTTGTTTGATTTTTTTAAAAAGGCGACTTAATCGGAAAGACAACGAAGAAAAGTTTAATGCCAGTAACCCGCGCCGTAACGTGCCAACGGATCATTTTTTATTAATTTGAAAAATTGCCAACAAGGCTTCATCGTCTCTCATTTTCGGATGGTCGATGACCCCATTTTAAAATTACGTGGCGCAAATTTTTTATTTTATTTGGTTATATTAAAACTCGAAATAGTGCATTTGACCTATACTCGCGCCGCGAGATCTAAAGATAGATGCGAAACGAACCAAACGCACTACTCGCTACATTTGAGTATTACCTAAGGGTTGTTTAATTTCGAATTATTCCGTTTTTTTTTTAATTTAAAATTTTTAGGCCTAACGCAAAAGAACGCGCATTAATACCACGGGTTGATTGGCAAAAATTGCAAAAACCTTTTAAAACGGTATCGAATTCGAAATTATATTTTAACGGGAATTTACAGACAATTTCATCGAGTTCGTTAACAATATTACCAAAACAATTTTAAGGGTTGAAATGCAGAAATGAAATTTAACATTTACCCTTGTACCGAAGAGAAAAGTATTTTTAACCAAATTACGTCACTTTAAGGGAGGCGCTTTTTTTTCTAAACTAAAACACAACCACAAACTCGCCTTTTTAAGTCAACCCTTTTTTCTTTTCGCGCCCTTTATGAAGTGTATAAAAAATAAATATAAAAAAATTACGTCGTAAAAATAAAAATTTTTTATTTATTTTATACAAGGGTTGTTTAAAGATACAATAAAGTTAAGCTTACTACAACTTTATTATACGATTCCAAAATTTCCAATTAAAATCGAAGATATCGCCCCATTGTCAACAAATTACCCCACAAACGTTTTGAGTTCGATTTTTTTTTATTACTCTCGACACAAGAGGGTTGTTTTTGCCTCTTCTTAGAGGAAAAAAGCGTTTCGACTTTGACATAAAATATCCAATAAAGGACTTCTGTACTTATACTTTTGTGTATTTGTTTAATCATGTTACACCCTTGAAAGGCGTCTAAAATTGTTCTCAAAGTAGAATCGAATGTATTGATGTGAAGAATATAAAATGGGGATGAAATTACTTCGAGGGCTTCTCTTACGTCTGATCTTCTTTTAGTTGCGAAAATGGCGAATTTAACACGTAAGAGAATATGTCGAAATTGGTACGAGTTACATTTTATTTTGTTAAGGGTCGAATTATATATTATTAGTAGGTATTATATTGTTTTTTAGGAAAATAGCAAATTACCTTAGGGGTGGATTTTGTAATAACGGTTATTTTTAGCTGCTAAACCAAGTTTTCATCAAAACCAGTCGTTTATTATTATAAAAGTTAAAAGACTGTGGGCTGTGGGCGTACGAAACTAATTAATTTTCAAATTGGGCCTATTAGGGGATGAAATTATTGTTAAACTCGTTATTATTATTTCCAAGCTGCGTAATTTCCATTTGTGTTGTGTAAAAAATCGTATTTTATCGAATTGCTGTTTAGTGTCACGACGCATTTCAAACGAACGAAATCGCCTCGGGGTTGTTTATCCACACCGTCAAAACTAATGTTTCAAAGTTGTTATTTACATCTTAAAATGGCGTAAAGTATCAACAATTAATTCCGAGAAGCATTAACGGGTTGCACAGGGAAGGAACGAAATTATTTCGCTGATTATTATTGAAATTTCGATTACTTTTATATTTATTGCTCGCAATTGCCCCTTTTATGGATTTTACGCCAGATTTAGGACGTTGCTTTACTAAAATGACCAAAATGATTACTTCAGGGGGTTGGTTTGATGTAAGACGCGTGGCTTCTTTTAGCTACTAAAACGGGATGTACGCTTCAATTGTCCCGTTTTTATTTTGCCTCCGAAATATATTTTTTTATGCCTCTCGAGTATAACCCAAAAGTGCGTTTAAGGGAGTGTAGTCGCTCTGAAGTCACTTACAACGACGCCACATTTGATAACGAATTACAAAAATAATTTTTGCGCGTTTCCAATCACTTAACGCATTAAAAATGAGACTGAAACAATATTACGTTATTAAGGGATGAAATATGACGAGTATGGCCTTGAAAGGAATTTTTGTCGTAATAAGCAAGCTTTGCGATTTAAAAGCTCCCCTATTATGAATTTAGTGCTCAAAATGTCATTTTTATGGATTTTATATTATTTTAAGGACATCTAAGCTTCTTTGAAGGGGATGAAGTAATCGCGTTGGAGATGCAACTCACTTTTAATTTTGAAGTAAGTCTTTGACGTGTCTACTAGCGTTTCGGAGCTTTTTATTCTTTTCCAATTCCTTCGTTTTCAGTTTACTGGAGATATTTAACAGGACGAATCTTAGGAGGGGGGCTTCACTTTTAGATCGTCTAAAACAACACTAATGTCATTACTCACTACAATCACCGACAATTTGATCAGCAGCCCTCAAAATAAATACAGTTTCACTTTACAGAAAATTAATTTTTGAAATTTCGAATTTTTTGTTATTTTTCCTACATTCGTCGGGAAAAAAAACTCTCATTTTTCGGTGAGGGTTAATGGACGTAATAGAACGAGAAAGAGATATACTGGAACTACTAATTTGTGCTGAAAAATTACTGAAATAATTTTGTTAGAAAATCAAAATGTTTGAAATTCTTGAAAATCGTTTCGTTGTAATGCAACATTTATTGCCCCCAAAGCCACTCTTTATTGGGGATAAAATCACTGTAGGCTGTAGGGTTGTTTTATAACAAGACAAGCTCTAATGTGCAACAAATTTAATATTTAACCAACTATTTTTGAATTTCCCAACAAATTTACCACACTCCAAATTAGATAATATATTAAGGGTTGAAATATATTTCCAGAAAGGGATGAAGGTGTGCTGGGGGTAAATAAGCGGACGTTAAGTATTTGAGGTGGTTTGCTTTTACTCAAAATTTACTTAGGCGCTAGTTTAAAGATTCGGGTAATATTAAATTGGGACAATAATAAATTACTTTAAGGGTCGTCCTCTTACACTAGTGTCCTTTGGTGGCTGCTCTGATTGAAAACAACACCTAAAAGATTTATAAACTACCCTTTATGAAAATGCCGACTTCTACTACTATACAACAACAGGTCACGAAAATAAAAGAAAACGTATTACTTTTGAGATTTTATTGTGGTCGGGGAAGCACCGATGTTAATATATCCACTCCAGTTGTTTTCACTTGCATTTTTTTCTTTTTTGAATTTTTAAGAAAAATCCTTTTAATAAGTTCACTTACTTATTAAGTGTTTTCAGGAAAATATTAAAAGTTTGTAAGAAAATTGCTTTGCGCACACCGCACATTAAGGGACGACGACTTCTTACATCGCCTACTATTACTGTAAGGTGAAATTAAACTCACAACCTTCTTACTTACATTAAAGCTAATTTGTATTTCCAGATTTCCACCTTAATTAATACGTTTAGAGCGACTAACGAAAGGGCTATTTTAAAAGCGCCTTTTAAAAAATCAAAAAATTAAATTTGCGTTAAAGTGGTTATTAATCCTCAAGGAGCGAGGAAAGGAAATAAAATGGGGGTTGCACCGACTTACTTTTATTTACTTTAAAAAATCGTTTAGGAAAAGAGTTTCTTCTTTTTCGTAAAAGTGGAAACGTTGGAGGTGAAAAAAATTTTTGTGAGGGATGAATTTTTATGAGGTCACACATTAAAAATTGATATTTGAGTTTTTTTATGCTGTCATTTATATATATTTGTATTTGAAATACTTTTTTTCACAAAAAGGATGATTTTGTTAGAAGGATGCGAAAATTTAACCTGCAGCTTCCCTTTTATGTTTAATCAAACATTTTTATGGCAAAATTTTCAGCTTTTATTGATGCACAGAAATTGTTTAACTAACCGATTGACTGCCGTATGTTTTAATTTTTTTTTAAATTAGAGAAAATAACGTTTACACTTTAGGGGTTGTAGATTGGAGAAAAAGTTAAAGCGAGATAGTTACATTGAGAATAAAGTATTTTTTCACCCTTTTTACACGCTTTATAAATTATACGATTATAAGCGCAAAAATTGTACCGCGATATAAAGAATTTTATTTTAATAAGGGTGCTTCAACGACATGACTTAGGGTTTGACGTGTAGTATCTGATACAAAAGTTAATTACATTTTTGCGTTATATCATTTTCTGACACCATTAAAATTTTAAAATGGGATTTTTAGGGCTCAAAAATGTATATTTTAAAGCGTTACGCAAAATTTAACTTTGTTTTCATATTGTTGTCTTCTTTTTTTTCTCCACACAGCGTTTATTACGTTGGGAAAAGACTCTGACGAAGAAGAGGCCGTCGAGAAGAGAAGTTCGCGGCTAATATCAATATTAAACAATAACTTTTAATTACTGAACATTAAGCACTCCTTTTCTAATATTTAGAGAGAAAGATAGAAACAGTAAGTCTCAACGAGACGACGAGACTAACAAAAACAGCTTCGCTTCGTCTCGTCACAAAATTGTAATTATTTTTAAAAATTAAAAATTTTTAAATAATGATTAGGTTAGGTTAGGTTGGGTTAGGTTATGCTAGATTAGGTATTTGTTAAAAATTAGAACAATATAATGGTTTTCTGCCAAGAACCGCCAATCAAGAAAACACAAAACCCACGACATCAAGAAGACTTTTCGAGACGAAACAAGACTTTATCGAACGGGACAAGATGAGACCGGACGAGACCATATTTGACAAATTCGATTTGTTTAGCGGTAGACCGTTAAACCGTTAAGCTTCTAAAATATTGCTCAGGGGAAAGGCGGAGGGGGGGGGGGATAACTGATTAATCAAGACTTGATTATTGTTATTTCGGCTCGCAGACGTCTCTAATAATTAGTAAAGCAGTCAATCTTGCTCAAAATGGCCCCAAGTGGGAAAGTTGTGGGGTAGTTTTTGTGTCTTCCATTTTATATATTTTTTGGCGCGCTGAGTGCGTTTCTGAGGTTTTCTAACAAAATTTCGTGTCAACATTGAAAAAAATATTTAAAAAACTAATTTTTTTGCATTTTTTTGCTTATAACACTGAAACTATCAACTTTTCTAAAATAACATCTTTATTAAAAATGAGAGTACATAAAATTTGCTACAAACTACATTATTAAAGTTTTTTGCTCCGACAAACCGTTCATACTGAAGCGCTAGTTTAAAATTGACGTATTTCGGTTCGTTAAAACTCACTCCCCATTCCCATTCTGATACGAACTAAAACGAGGCCTCAGAACTAGGATGAAACTATCCTTAAATACCCCCTTCCTTAAATTGGTTTATGACCATTATGTTTGAAGGGGTGCATCGGAAGACAAAAGTAGTATGATATCAAGTTTCCAATAAGATTTCGATGTTGTCACAGAGCGTTTCTAGCGTATCTTCTGCACAATTTCGAAAAGAGTCGATCTCAAATGAAGAGACTTGAAGCACAAACGAAACACAACCAAATTGAAAATTAGTTGGCCGTTGTGGGGGTGCTGGCATGTCTGCAGTACTCCCACAATGTTTTTAAAATATCACCGGAAGGGGTTAAGGACAAACGACGGGATTTGAAACACAAACGAATGAATCATGTTTAAAATCAATTGACCGTGGTGGGGTGTTGGTATTTCAACACCGCCCTAACAATGTTTATTAAATATCTCCGGAAGGGGGTGAGCACAAACAATAGGATTTGAAGCACAAACAAGCACAAACGAAAGAATCGCGTTTGAAATGAATCGACCGTGGTGGGGGTGTTGGCATTTATACAGCACCTCCACAATGTTTTTTGAATATCTCGGAAGGGGGTGAGCACAAACGACGGGACTTGAAGCACAAACAAGCACAAACGAATTAATTATGTTTGAAATTAATCGACCGTGTTTCTCATTAATCGTGCGAGTTTTTTGAATTTCTTTTTGGGGGATGATAAAGTACACTGGACTCGGAGCTAACCTAATCTTCTAATCTATCCTAAAGACCCTTACAAGAGTTCAGACTGACTAGTCGGCCGTACGACACCGAGGAAACTCGTTTGCCAAACTCTACAGGGTGTTAAAAAACATCTCTCACAAACTTAAAGGAGGGATAGTGTGGCTCAACATATGCAGAAAAATCTTAAAGAACATGGCCACGCAAATAGCCTGTTTGGAGATACGGAGGATTTTTGTGGTTCCAGCACGATGGTGTTGTGGCTCATTTTTCGATTGCTTGTAAAGAGGATGCACATGGAACGATTGGACGTAAATAGGTAGGAAGAGTCGGTCTTGTATTTTGGCCTGTCAGATCGTCCGATTTTCCGATACCTCTGGAAGGGGGTGAGCACAAACGACGGGATTTGAAGCACAAACAAGCACAAACTAATGGATCGGGTTTGAAATGAATCAACTCTGGTTGGGGTGCTACAGCACCCCCACAATGTTTTTAAAAATATCTCCGGAACGGGTTGAGCACAAACAATGGGATTTTAAGCACAAACAAGCTCTAACGAAGCACAAAAGATTCCACCAATTTACCACCAATAATACGAGGGTGGGGGTGCCACCGACATGCACCAGTTGTTGCAAGGTTTAGCATTGCGTAGTTTAGGCTTCGTTACTTCGAAAGTGGTGCCAGACGAAAGGTTTCGAAAAGCCCTATCTGGCGACTTAAGAATTGTTCTAAAATACCACCAGTGGTGGCGTCTGCGGGGGTTATCGTAATTCGTGCGCAGCCATCTCGCGCCCAAAATCTCGCATTGTCAATTGCCTCAGTTGTGAGCTCGGCTCATAATTTTACTTAAATAAAAAATGGTATAAGTCAAGGTTTAATGCGACTAATAAAAATGAAAAACAGTTAGTTTTTAGTAGTACGTTGTAACTATTATTGAGCTTTTCCCTAAAGACTCGAAATTATTGTAGCTTTAATTTTTAATGAAATACAAAAAATACACAATTTCCGTTTATTTCAAGAAATTTTAACGTAATGAGTTTGCATTAGTGTGTGGATATAAATAAGTACTTGTCGTGATGAAAAGAATCAAAATAACGACTAATAATATATTAGGAATTTTAGGTATTTTTTGTTTGTTTAAACTTAATATTTACCATTACAAAAACTCGTAATAGTTTTCTAATGTTTTATATTTTCCATTTTTCTAAGTGTTTGGCGTGGGACGAAAATTACTATTTACGAGGGCGCGTTTGATATTTAGTTAGTGGTGCACACCTGCATACGGCGGAATTCGTCACCGCATTGGAATACGATTCCACGTTACATCGAGCATTACTCGCACAAAAAGTAACTCGCAAGTGTAAGGGCGATCAACCTACGAAATAGTAATTCATCAGCTACAATCAACGGTCAAACACCCTAGTTGTTGACTAGTTGTACAACTAAATGCGCACTTATGACAGTGTTAGCGGGCACATATAAAACCAACAATTCGAATTTATTAATTTGACTAACAAACTAAGTAGGGTAGCAGTGCGGTGTCGAGACTGGATGTTTCAAAATTTGTTATTCACACAAATTGGGCATTTCCATGAGTATGGTGATTATGTGATCAACGCTTGGAATTATTTGAGCGGGCCTCAAATTTGGAAAGGTCGTGCATTTTCTTTGTACGTCGCTTGCAGATGCAGATTCCCAATACGCCCCCGTATTAGTCTCGGCATTTGTTTGATGCGTGTGTGGTGTGTTTAGAGGTTGTGACCAACTAACCAAGTATTGACGACCTAAAAATAAACAACGAAATGTTCTAGGCTAATCCATTTAAATGGAGATAAAAAAAATATAAAGATTTTCCAAATAAAAAAATTATAGACTTGGCATTCAAACACGAACGTTTGATTTTACAACCCCAAATAGAAAAATAATGGCATTCGTTTAACAAAAAAATAATCAATCAACCCTTCTCTTTTCTCAATTCAATAAAACTTTATCTACGTACGTTTTGATTAATTAATCAATATTTTATATGATAATAAAGCGCACTTGCGTCGATATAAATTTTAACCTGAGTTAAGGGCATCGAGTTAAGGGCAGAGGGTGTTGTGCATCGATACAAACCCGCTTGTAGAATTTGTGGTTCGACCACGAGTAACTAAACAATTTGGCCGTAATTTATATTAAGATGCAATAGTTGAAACAGACAATTTTGGCTCCCTCGATTAATTGAATACTATACACACCCCGAAAAAAGTTAAATTAAGTTGTGCGAGATGTACCTAGTATAATTCGCTGAAAAATACAAATTTCGTTTAAAAAAAAAGGTTGTTTTGTTTGGCCCGTTAACTTTCAACAAGTAAAAAAGATGAGACCACATTTGCGTTAAAGTGGAAAATTTTAAATTGTGCGGCAATGAATTTTAATTAATTTTGAATTTTTTTCAAAGTTTACGAGTTTTTAGTTTTACAAAATGTATTTAGAGCCATTACTCATTGTATGTAAGTACGCGGTATATCAAGTATGTTTTTTATGCAGACCAAAGTCATCGTTAGTGAAAATTCAATTAAACGACGGACGAATTTGAAATTGGGGCGTTCTTCACTTCTTGTTTTCGTTATTAACTTACAACACCAATTTAATCGAAAGCTCTTAATTGATTCCATTTTGTTACTTATTGAATAATTTGCATAACTTTATCTCATTTACTCTTAGAACCGTTCCAAAAGAACTAATTAAAGTGTTGTAGGTAGATGTTGGCTTATTAGTCACTTAGTCGTTGACTCATTAATCTTACCAGCGCCATCTATGCTCAAGCTCAGAGTTACTAGTAAATACCGTGATCCAGGTGGGTCCAGTCCAGGACCAAATCGTCGCCCTCCACTGGTTGCTCAATAAACGTCTATGTGAGAACTAACCATAGATGGTAATAGTCATAACCTTCACCATTGTTGGACGTTATTTTTTTGGACCATCTCTAAAAAATCCTAAAATGAACTTTAATAACTAGATCATGTAGACCACCTGAACCTAACCTAAAAACTTGTTACTCCTCGTCTTTGCCGTTTCCGAACTTGTTCTGTTGCACCTCTTTCTTCAGTGCGTCCTCCAACTATCTTCCGATTTCGTTACGTCGATTGGCGGTTAGTGCTCAGGGTTTCAGGGATCCGCTTCTCTCTGCTGCTCTCGTTCGACCGTTTTCTTTTGCGCCATGATACTCGAAGCAAGCTCGAGTAGCGTAGTCCATTCCTCTTTTCCTCTGAGCATTATTTCGATGATGTTATCGACGCTCACAGTTTGTCCCACCTTGACAGCTGCCGCCACTCTCTTTTGTTCTCATCGGAAATAGCTGAACAGCGTGTGATCAGCCTTGTCGATCTCGTCGCAGTGGTCGCATTGGAGGGTGGCGAGCTTCCCGATACGGTGCTAATAGTAGTTAAAGCAACCGTCACATGTGAGGAGCTGCGTTAGGTGGTAGGTCAGCTCCACGTACCTAATCTAACTTAACGTAACCTAACCTAACCATTCTGTGTTAATAGTTTAAAAATGTCACTTTCTGTGCAGCAGTGCGAGGTTGAACTAAAAAACGCCCGACTTACTAAAGAGCACCCGATCAACCACTTTCTGTGGAGATCTATTTGCAGGTGGTGGCTGTTTCCACTTTTCACCGCACTCCACCGACAGAATTTAACTCTTTTTGGAATTTTCTCTTCTGCTGGGTTTCACTGTGCGGTTCCCTCTTCTGGTCTTTACTTTTTACTTGCTTCATTTGAGCCGGGAGAGCAACTCACCGTACCTAGACTAGGAATACTTAGTGCTGAGAGATTCTGGACTCAGCATTCCGTTGTTGCTTTCTATCTGTCTCTTCCTTGGGCCCGAGGATGTTTGTGGCTAGGGTCGCGACTGCCCTCCATGTCTCCATGTCACCGCAACATTGCGCGGACAAAGTTACGGAGGCGACCATCTTCTATGTTTCCCACCGAAGAGAGTGAAAGAAGGTGTGCTCTGCGATGTCGTCCTCGTCGCAGTGCTCGCATCGGGGGTTGGGTAGCTTTTTTATTCGGCGTTTATAGTGATTGAAGCATCCGTGACCACCGATATGGTGATATGTCAGCTCCCCGTGTTTCCTCTGTACCCACGGCTGGAGTTTGGGTATCAAAGTCCTGGTTCACTGGCCTTTCTGTGACTCCTCCTAGGAGAGTCGCCATTCGAGAGGAGTTTGGGCGCGGGTTGTTGATGTTATTCCGCGACAAGATGTCGTTTGGCTGCCATCAGATGGCGAGGTGGCATAGCCGCGATGGTAAGCGCTACTTCTAGTGAGGCTGTCCTGTAGGTGGAGATAACTGTAAGCGCCATCTTTCTCAGTACTCCCAGGAGTCGGTTCCTGTTTCTCTGGACTGCCAGTGCTTCTTTTTGGCCTTCGGTTCTCCCACGTTGGGCGTAATGCTAGCCAACTGAGCGGTAGTGGTTGTTGCCCTCGCCGTGGCGTCCTGATGTGTTCGGTGTAGTTGAGGTGTTTGTCGATGTGTACGCCGAGGATTTTGTCCGAGCTCTTGAGTTGGATTTTGACCGAGCTCTTGAGTCAAAGGTGGATTTGCGGGCAAGATCTTCTTTTGCAACCATGACCGTCTCCGACTTCTCCGGAACTAGGGTGAGTCTTCGCAACGCTCTCCAGCGAGTCACCGTCTCGATTGGTTACGAACCTAACCTATTACATGTGCTCTAAATAGCTTCTACAAATCGCAAAGTGGTGTTCTCTAAGCCACCCACTGTGCAGATAGCCTCCAGATGTTATCAGCGAGCCGTTTGTGTATGTCTAATCAAATAACAGTCTTGATTAGTTCATTTTGCACCAACTGAACGAATATTGGACATCCACCAGAGCAGACACCTGCAAGCTCGGGCGCACTGGTGCGAGCCCCGATGTGTCACAAAATTTAATTTTTAGAAATATTTAAAAACCCAAATTTCGCACTTCCACAGCTTTCGTAAAACCACAACATTTCTTCCTAAGTGTGCCGATGGTGATGATTTCCCCAGCTAATTCGCTGTAGCGAATTTATTAAACTTCAGCTAAGCTGTCGTGTCTCGCGTTAAAAATATTTGAGAGCGAAATAAAAATATATTTGTATTGAAAATGAGACGGAAGTGGAAAGGAGAAAGGATGAATATTATTAAAAGACAAAGTTGAAAATTGGAAATCATTTTTCAATAGAAAGCAATAAAAAGCTCGAAGAGTACAGCATTTAAATAATGGGACTTAAGATGAACATCGTTACTTGACATCACCTCTCGAGATGTCACAATTTAAACCCTAGCCGAGAATCTCCTGTCACTTACTAATATTAAATAAGGTTTTTTTAAGCCGAAAAGCTCAAGAGTAGCCTTTTTTGGATTCATTCGGTAAAAGTGTATTTTATTTCTTCGGCTGCAAATTTCCAACGATAATAATGATATTTTCCATCCCTAAAAGTTATATAATTGAGATTATAAAGGGGTGTAAGAGGTAAATTTTACGAGTTGAAGCGCAGTATTGTTAACAAGTATTTATGACTTTACGGTTATGATGAAACAATGCTTGTGTCGGAAAGTAAAACATCCCTTCTATCTATAAGAGGACTTTAATTCTGTTTTGTTCTAATCGCCCTTAGTCCCAAAAGCTTTGCAAGTGAAGTCCGTCGAGATTTTATGCAATTGAATTTAATTGCTTTCGTTGGCTTTTATCTTCCTTTCTGTACGGTTGAAAATATTTCCTGTAAGGGGCGGAAAATTTGTTATCCACTTTCTACCCAACGAAACTAACTCCCTTTTTTAGTTCACTTTTACGTAACATTTTTCACGCATTTTTTCTTTCTTTCGCCCACTTTTCTAAAAAAACAAAAGCTCCAATTTTCAGAGATCTACTGATAGATGAAGTTGGTTTGCTAGTCACGTCATATCACATCGTTTATATTTGTGCCATTTTGCTTTTATCTACAATGACATTTCTTAAAGCTTTTTAAGTTTATGATATAAGACGAAGAGACCGAAATTGTATTATTTTATTTAAATTTATTTATTTTTAATTAAACAAATTGTCGTAAATTTCGAAATTATTGCAAGAAAGAGACTCTTAACTCCACGACGCGATATCCAATTGAGTTTAAATCGATATTTTCCATAAAGGAATAAGGAAATAAATTAATTTTAATATTTGCCAAGAAAAGTTCAACAAGGTACAAAATTAAATTAATTTTCTAAGGGTTTTATATGAAATGGAGGTAACAATCCAGAAAAAATCTTTGCGACGCTTTTTGTATTAAAATTTTTAACCTTTTAATATCGCAAAAATTGCGGCTTATTTGCAATTTCTTCAAGTTTTCATAACTCCAAGTGATTTTTCTTTATAACGCTTCTAAACAAAGGAGCCTCGATGTATGTTATATAAATGTACGAGGTACCTTCAAAAAGTATTCAGAATTTACCCATTCGACTCATCAGTCTCATAACCGCATTGGTAGCTATTTCTGATAAATGTGGCTTAAGTTACATACCTAACCTAACCTAACCAAACTTTCTTTTGTTTAATGGATGTAGAAACCTTCAGAAAGGCACCGTTGCTATCTGTAACGGTTGGTAGTGTGAGGTTGGAAAGGTGTTATCCGACTCACTAAAACCACCCCTCTTACTTTGAATTAAACTGACTCGGGAATCCGCTTTCGCATTACTTTCGATGCCGGTTTCCACTTTTTGCCAATCCGGTCTTTTCTTTTACGTCGTCTTTCTTAACGTTTTCTTACTCTCTTATCACTTCGATGTAGAGCCTCTTCTCTGTACGTTCTCGACTCAGGGTAGTCTCAGAGATTTCTAGAAGTTGTTGGTAATTACTGCTCTCTTTCCAGTCGCTCTTTTTCTGCCATTAGCCGTATTCTCTTTACCATCACAACTGAGATAAACTAAGCTAAGAATGTCAGTTAAGTGAGACTGAGCTAAGATAAACGACTCGGTTAAAAGGAAAAAGTTAGGTTAGAACCAGTTGAAACAATCTTAAACTTAACAAATATGACAAAAATGTTGAAAAGTTGAAAATAAAATTTCAATTCGACTCACTTAAACACGACGACCTCGCAAGGTAACTCAGTAAGGGAAGGAGAAAGGAAAATTTTCTTAGTAGAATCTTAGTTCGTACTCAGTTCGTAAATAAGGTAAAAACAGCATCGTTTAACGAGTATCTTAGTTCAATCTCAGTAAAAAGAATACAACTATTATCTCGTGGGCTAGCCCTGTTACTCTTCTCCAGCCTTCCTCGTCTCGAAGCATGGTGTTTACAAGGTTATCTTTGGTCAGAGTTATACCAACTCTTAGCGATGACATGACCCGTCTTTGTTCTCAGAGAAACAGTGCGTGCCCCGCGGTGCCGCCCGGATCGCCTGTTAGGAGCTGTGTCAGGTGTTATTCCAGCTCCCCGTGCTTTCTCTCGACCCATGACTGAAGGTTGGGATTGAGAATTCGCGTACACTGGCTCTTTTTTCATTTTGTTTAACGGCGCTGCCATTTCTCCATGGTATCGGCGCGGGTTAGGGGATGCTCACCGCGCTTTTTTTGTTGTGGCCTGTTAATAATTGGGTAACAAAGTAATTAGCCTTGCCGTGTTTTCTGCCTGTCCATTTCTCAAACATTGGGATTCACTTATAGGCCAGCTTTCCTTTTTGTGAGGTATCCCATCTAGATTGACATTTGTTTAGCGTGTAACCCCTATTACTACTGCTATCTTCGGTAACTAGGAGGTTTAGAAGCAACGTGCTCATTTGCTCATCAATACCGTCGCCGCTTTGGCCGAAACAGTGCGGTATAATATCTGGATGACTCTTAGTGCTAGGGTTCTCTGGATTTTTGTTATTTTGTCTCTGTGTCTGTTGATCCGCATCGCAGGCACCTACACATGGCAAGCATAGATCATTATGGACTGAACGGAGTTAGCTATAGATTTACTTTTCGCATCCTTGGGGTTGTGACTATTTGGCATAATCGCTTTTAGGGCTGTGGATATCCTAACTGTCTTTTCATATACCTCTTTAATCTGAGTTCCGAATATGACATGTTTGTCTCAGTGAACTCCAAAATATTTCACTGTTGCGAACAGTTTTAACTTCGTGCCGTTTAGGATTCGATTTATTTGTCTTTTTGTCTTTTATTGGAGAACATAATGCTAGTGGTTTTACCGGGGACAATTTCTAGTTTGTTTTGTGTCATCCACGTCTCAATGTAGTGGATAGTTTCGTGTGCTTTAGAGTTGATCTCGTGCAAGTTCTTTCTAGTTGTTTCTTGGGTTTTTCGATTTTTGAACGTGCATGATGTCTTTATAGAGCAGGTTGTACAGGGCCGGTTTAGGACGGAACCTTGCGGAACTTAACCTTTGCTTATGTACAAATCTTTAAAAAGACGCTGCTACTATCTGACACGGTAGTGTGAGAATGGATCGATTGATAGTTGTTCAGGTTGTTCGGCGTTCTTCAACCGATTCGGGAATCAGCTTTTGCATTTCTTCCGATGGCAATTGTCGGGAGCTCCTTGCTCTTCCTATATTTACCGATCGAATCTAGTCTTTCCTGGCGTATTCTAGAGTTTGCTGTTTCCAATCTTTCGAATTTTTTTTGTGTAGGGCCGCTTGTCTGCACGTCCTCGAGAATCCTTAGTGTCAAGGGTTCCTGGGGCTTACTAGTAACTGTTCCAGTGGCAACCAAACGTAACCTAACCTACTCTCATCGTAAACGGACCCCATCTGGGTTTGAGTTTTTGTTCGAAAGTTAGAAACCGATCTAGGGTTACACCTGATTTTTAATTTGAAAGTGACCCGAAAGTAACAGTTTGATCTGTTCTAATCATAAGCTGCGCATCTGTCCTGACAACAACAGTAACTGACAGATCATCGGCAAAACCTATCACTTGCACCCCTTGGGATGTAATGGAGAACACGTTGTCATAAAGGATGTTCCACAACAGTGGCCCTCTGTGGGACTCTTGAGGAGATCGGCATCTCCTTCTGATCTCCAAGAATCTCTTGTACAACTATGGATCGATGGTTCAGATAGCTTGCTATGCAGCGTTGTAAACAGTGAGAAACCCTTCTGATTGCCAGTTCTTCTTTGATGTGTCCCAATTTGCAGAATTAAAGGCATTTTTAACATTTAGGGTGATTAGAGCCCAGGTAATTTTAGTGGGCCCGGTACGCCTAACCTAACCTAACCTAACCTAACCTTTTTTTTTTTTATTGAGGTTGGGGAAATCTTTGATAGACGGCCCCCCCGCTTCGAATATCTTGTGGGGGGGGGAGTGTGGGACTCACCAGGAGATGTTCGCCCTGGCATACCCACTAAAACCCCTTTCCTCACAACGCCGTCTTCCGGAGGCCTTCTCTGGGACTAATCCAGATGGATATTTCTTCGGAGAAGGGACGTGGTTGGGCCGAGGATGGTTGGCTCCGATAGATTAAAGTTTATTAGTGGATTACAAGTACACCAAAAATTAAAGTGATACAATATAATTAAAAGAAACAAAAACAAAATGCAAAATCATTTTTAACTCAAAATTAACTTAAAACCAGGCACTTCGACCCAGTGGAACCCGCTTGTAAACCGACGATTTATAACTCCCTATTCCGCTCTTCTCTCGCCCTAAACTGTTCTTAACTCCGTCTGGAGATCATGATCAGGCAGAAATAATTTGCCAAGACAGTCCAGGCCCCCTCATCTCTGAGGAGGAGTCCCGCCACCGTCTCCGCCGTCAAATGGGAAGACAGTTCCTGCTCGACGTCGGCCCTGACACCCACGAAATTGGCGCACCGGAACAGAGCGTGCTCGGGCGAATCCACCTCGCCGCAGAACCAGCAGTCATCATTCAACTGTCTTCCAATCTTCTTGAGATATGTTCCGAAGATACCGTGTCCCGTAAAGGCCTGTGTCGTATAGTGGTCCATCCAGTTCCACTCGCAGTGGTACCATTCCGGCAGGTTCGGAATTAGAACGGAAGCTCAGCCTCTGTATTGTTTCCAACGATCGCTCCACTCAGTAAGCAGTTCGTCCTCTATCTGCCTAAACTCGGCTTTCGGGACACCCTTCTTCCTTGCTCTCAACTTGATTTGAATCTCCACTGCCGGGATCTTTGCCAGGACAAGAGAGGCCTCTAGCGGGGCGGTTCTGTATGCACATATAATTATATAATATATATAAACCTAACCTAACCTAACCTAATCTAACCTAACCTAAGCCTACTTAACCTGTTATCATCAGTTTTCAGTTCCATTGTAACTTGTAGGTTATGAGAGACCCTTTGAAGGTTGTTCGAGTGTCTGTCTGAACGTGGATCGATCAATTATGCGTGGACGAGTTAAAAAATTACTTTGATGTCACCATTAAAGGAGGTTTGTATTTTGAAAAAGGTCGTGTTAATAGAAATCAACCTTTTCTGTATTTTTGACGAGTGGAAATAATGCATTTGTCCGCGCTTTTATTATTTGATAAGTGAAGTGTGCGGTCGTCTCTGAAACTTTTACTCAAAGTTTAAAATTTCGCATAATAAATTTTGTAAATTTTCGGTTTGTTTTACAATTTATGAGTTGTTAAAATTTAGTTTGTTTAAAAGTTTATAATGTCTTGATATTTTATGTTAGTGTTTTGTTTAATAACTAACTTGTAAATTTGTGACTTTTAATACCATTAGGGCAAACTAGCAGCAATACCCTTTATTTATTAACAAACACTGACCTACTTCGAGACTCGACTCAACTAGAGACTATTTCGTCGTCTTCTATTGGTTTTAAGGGAGTTGGTAATGTTCCGAGTTGCTAATTAATTGTTGAATTTACACTAAACTTGTTCACCAAAATGTAGTTACCATTTCCAAACTAAACTTCGTGTGGATGTAGCTACAAGTGTTATTTAATCAACTTAAATGCATTGATACTCCTTTAAATACTCCGATCAACTCCAACATCGAATTTTCCCAACTTACACCAAACTTCGTCCTCCCACAACTCCCAATAGTTATCTCGTAAAAAATTAATTAAAAGTTCGATGAGCTTTTCCCACCTTAAATTTGATATTCATTTACCCCTTACTTTAACCTTAATTTAATGACAACGTGCAAACTGGGATTTGCGTTAAACTGTACTTGACTATTTGGTTAAATGAGGTAGAAACTTGATCCACGTAGATTTAAAGTTTGTTCATAATCAACTTCAATGACTCGATGTTATCGAACTTTTCTTCTTTTCCTGCTTAAGTTTTGTTCGACTTATAAAGAGTGGTAGTTTTATTAACATAATAAAGGATTTATAAAATGCGTCTGCTCTTGATTCATATCGATAAAATTGCTACGACGACGTTATATAATGTGATGGTTATTCTTGGATTTTGTTTGAAGTAGCGACTTCTTTTTTGAAAAGGTTTTTCTCTTAATGCCGCACGATGATTATAAATATTATTTTACATTGCTACAAATTACCATTTCAGTTATATCTCCCATCTTCTAAAATAACTTCAAATTTAAATATTAAGGATCACAC
This sequence comes from Malthinus flaveolus, assembly GCA_950108345.1. Taxonomy (NCBI): domain Eukaryota; kingdom Metazoa; phylum Arthropoda; class Insecta; order Coleoptera; family Cantharidae; genus Malthinus; species Malthinus flaveolus. The sequence continues at coordinate 17,167,390 of OX467289.1, forward strand.
ATTTAAATAAATTTCGTTCGTGAGCGAGAAAGACGGCGAGCGACGAAGAGAGCAGTGAGGTATGAGGTATTGGACGGAGACTGTTGACCGTAGACAACGGCAAAGCAAATACAAGTACATCATTGGAAAAAAAGTTGTTCCTCTACAGAGGAAAGGTAGCAAAGCAATAGATGTGGGAAGAATCTCTTTAAATCGGAATGGATCCCACGAATAGACCGCAGAAGAAGATCGGTGGTGTCGGAAGAATAACAATTGAGGAAAAGTACAGGAGTTACTGAAGGTCGTCAGGGATAAAAATGAAGAACATGTCAACGTCTAAATGGCGTCTTCGCTAGCCTATCTCTGTTTTGGCAGGCGCTTGTAGTAGATACATTAGCACTCTTTTGCGCGACGGGTAGTTACCTAGCGGGGTCAGATTAGGTAGGTTAGGTTAGGCTAGTTTTTGTTCTTCCCAGGTTTGGCCCGACATGTCATAACGGGCGGGTGGTTAAGTTAGGTTAAACTATTCCCTAGCATAGCTTAACCTTCGAGCGCGAGCTATCCTGAGAGTAACTTCGGAGGCAACCAGCTACTAGATGGTTCGATTAGTCTTATCCCCCATTACCCAGTTCCGACGATTGATGTGCACGTCAGAATTGCCACGGACCTCTATCAGTGTCTCCCCTGATTTCGTCCTGGCCAGGCATAGTTTGAGATCATTTGGTTCCCAGCGTATACGCTCTAGGTGCGCCACTTCTCGCAATGAGAAACGGACAGAAACGGTGCGAAACGAGCGCAAGGCAAGCTTCTGCGAAGAAGCTAGGTCTTCACTTTCATTTTGCGTTTTGGTTAAAACAATTGACCAAGAATTGTTGGCCCTTGATAGGTTATGTTAGGCAAGGTTTACTGGGCCAACCTACAATTAAAAAATCTGGATATACCTACTGAAAGGCTGTGGAGGTATTTTCGGGATCTGTAGTAGGTGGAAAAGAGAAGCCTGAAAGGTTGCTAAACCGCGGAAGGACCGTACGTAGAAAACCACATAAATGGTGAATTAAAGGTCATTCAGAGGTTTTTTAGTGAGTAAACCTCAGGGTTTACACACTACTACCGCAATCGAACTTCTTCGCGGTGGTGCCTATAATTGTTGGTAGGCGGTAGTGCCTATAATTGTTGGTAGGCGGTAGTGTTCTCTTCTCTGCTGAATCCAACACTCCCCCATATAAGAACGAGTAGGTTGGGGGCAGGGGGGGGGGGGGGGGGGGTAGGAGATTTTCCAAACATCTACAAAAAATAAAAAAAAAGGTTAGGTTAGGTGTTTTTTCCATTTAGAAGTGTTGTCGTAGTGCTGGACTCTAACCTTCATTCCCTTGTTGCGTTGGGCCTCGTCCGTACCGGACGCCATGCCGGGCGGTTAGGTTAGGTTAGGTTTACTGGGCCCAGGCACGAATAAAAACAATCTGGTAGAAAAAATACTAAAAGGAGATATCTTCTGGAAGGTTGTGGATGAATTTGCAAGATCTGTAATGGGTAAAAAAGAGAAGCTTGAGAAGCTGCTATAACAGCGGAAAGACCCTACTAAATTAGCACTAGCTAAGATAGACAAAATATAAAAAGAAGGAACAAGCCAGACTGAACTAAGGTCAACCACATAAATAGTGATTCCGGATCGCCTAGAACTAAAGGTTATTTTGAGGTTTTTTAGTGGGTAAACCCTAGGGAATCCCACACTACCACCGCAATCGAACTTCTACGCGGGTGTACCTATTATAATAGGTGGTGGCGTTCTCTTCTCTGCTAAGTGCAACACTACTCCTACAAGAACGAGTAGGGGAAGGGGGTACCTCTAAAAAAGAAAGTTTTTTTAGAGAGGTTGAGGAATCTTTGAAGAATCTTATTTAAGTTAGGTTAGGTTACATTACCTTACGTTACGTTAGGTTGGGTCGGGTTTGGTCAGGTCAGGTCAGTTCAATTCTGGTCGCATCAGACCAGATGAGCTCTCGTTTGCCCTGTTGACCTAACAGAGTCAAATGAGTGCCAATAGTGTAAAGTTTGAGATAATTCTTGCAACTCTCTGAAGGCTATTTTGGCACTTCAAGTTGCTGCCCGCTCTTGGTTGGCCGCTCTTAAGTTGAAGCTTCTACTTAGTGGGTCAATTAGTCTCAAAGTCAGGAAGGGACTTCGAAAGACCTTACCTCATATCACTCATATGTTAAGAGCGACCTGAGACGCTCTTAGTGCCCTTAAGAATCTCCTAATGTGCCCCCTACAGTTCGGTTTGCTTAACAACCGTCTGTGGCACTGATCATCTGCTGCGATCCAGGTGCTTCGTTTATGCTCTGACGGTCATTCATGCCCTGCGTGTTTTTAATGCAAATTTTTTCTTTACGCTTGTAGGCGAGTTCACTCGTTACTTTATCTAGACCTTGCCGATGAGTCCCAGTCGAGGCGAAATAGCTATCTTGAAGATAAAGTGTGTGAGCTTTGTGCAAATAACTCGATTTCGGCTTCTGATTTGTACAAACTTCTTAAGTTTTCCTCCCAACATTGTTGCTCCAATTAATCAAGAAATAAGTTATTCAAGGTGCGCTTCTTCACAACTGTGATAAATTTGATCAAAAATAACGTTATGCAAAGCGACACTAGTTTATTACCTTTAATTTTACATGCACCTAATTTTTAAAAACTTTTTTACTAGCATCTGGCGCACCCCATAATTTTTATTTAAAATTTAAATAGTTTAACATAAATTTTCAACCCTTCATAAAATAAAATTTGACATTCTTTAAAAATACCAACAAAAATTTATTTTTAGGCGTAATTTTTTTAAATTAAATATGTAATTAAATTAAGCAATGCGATATTTTAAGGTATTAAGGGCTTTACGCTTTGAAACCGTAAAAGTTAACGAATTTAACACGAAACATCGGGTCGTTTGGACGTAACGAGTAACGACCATATGGTTGTAGGTGTGTGGAAGTGTTGAGTAAAAAGGTATTTTTGGGCATTGAGTGTTTGGAATAGTTTCGTATGTAGCTGAAAAAGAAAAAACAGAGTCAAAAACGAGCTCTCGCATAACTTGCTGGAAGATTTTGAATTTAAAATTAATCAAAACTATACTTTTTTTACGAAAATTGAATTTTCAGTTATAAAATGGCAGGTCTAATATAAAAATGGAACCTCACTCTCATTTACATAATAACGGGAGCCGCTAATGTTTTATCCAGAATCCAGAGGTATGGCACAGTTTCACAATAAAAATATCATCCACACAATTTGCAGAAAGAGACGATTTGCTTTATAAATTTCGCAAAAATGTGAGACGGCGATACGTTTGATGGGTACGAAATTTTTGTTGTCACGTTGATGTATTTTTATAGGTCTCTATTTTAAAACGCATAGCTAAAAAATCCCCCAGGATATTATTATGACATCATGTTAATGCGGATTCTGGTGGCGGATTCCTATATAAACCATTATAAAACGTAAAAAAGAGACAAAAATTTGTTAGACTAATATTAAGCGAAATTTGTTACAATAAAAGATAAATTTTCGTCTTTGGTTGTTACGCAAAGGTGAACTCACGCAGTTTAATTTTACTACCCTAGTCAAGCCATGGCAAGGACTCAACCCTAATTTTAACTTTTTTTTTTTTTTGGGTGCCGACTCTCGTGAAAGTATAAAAGTTGATGTTTGTAGTGCTTCCTATAAGGAACTATTAGACGTGAAATGTGACTTCTTTTTATGGGGTCGTTTTTAATTTAGGGGTGGACTGAAAAAATTCCCTCAAACCTTAATTATTGCAGTTTTCACTAAAAGTTAATATTACGCATTTTTATTAAAAAATTTAATGAAAAAGAACCTTTCAACGCTTTTTTGGAGCAAAACTACCCTTCCGCGCCGTTGCTTCGATATAGTTTTTCTAAAAAACGAATGATTAATGAACAATGAGACTCTTCAACTGCTCCTGTTGGTATAATAATTATTGACTCGCTGACATTAATTTACTTCCCCTTATTTAATTTTTCCGATACAAACTTTTCATTAGAGCCACAAAATATTGAGGCAACTTTTTTTTCTGCTCGTATTTGAACGATTTTTTAATTAACTTCATTTATTTAAAATCGAGGGGTTGTTAAATATGACATTGTTATAAAACTTTTTTCTAATTTCTCCTACTTTGGTAATTTTTATGTAAATTGGAATTTTTTTTAACTCAAATTTCAATAGGTTGCGAGCTTCTACCACCAAAGATTTTTTTTACCCAATTATTGTGCTAATTTTTTCTTTTTAAAGTTTTCTCGAGGAATTTTCCGCTTTTAATTTAATTATAATTATTATTCGTAGTAAAAAACTTAAAATAGCGCTAGTTTTATACGCGCGTAAACAAAAGCTTTTCGTACTTTTTATTTAATTATTCTTCATTCGTTTATTTTTTTATGCGCGATATTTTTGTTTGTTTTTAATTTTAGACCTTTGGGATTAAAACTATTTTTTAAAACACCACTTCCTACTCCACTAAACAAGTTTTGTAATAGGTACGTACTGCATTAATGTAAAAATTCTTCCAATATACTAACTTTCGACTTGCAGGTATTTACTAAAAAAGGAGGAAACCATAAACTTTTAGGTTTATTAGAGCTCTTTTAGGAGTCACCATTTAAGTGCGCGCAAATGTGATATATTACACTCCGACATCTGCTTATAACTCATTACTATAATATTTTACGGAAATGAAAACCTCCCCGTATTTCCCAAAGGGTGCATCGTAAACATAATTTTATTTAAGTTAAAAATATTACTTAAACACAAAGCAGGCTCTCGCCAATGCACTCGAACTAGTGGCGATCTTTAATAAAACAACAAGTGCTTGGTTTAGTTTTATTTATTTAACAGTGGGGAACGATAAGTCAACATAACAATCAAAATTAAGCTCCAAGTTAGGTTAGACTTAACCCGAAGCAGCAGTTCTGGTGTGGTTTTAATGTTTGGCGCTAAAACCGTATTCCTTGCCGCCGGAATGGCCTCCCTTCTTTCCGTAATCGTCGTGGTGCTTGAAGTGGGATTCGCCCCCGTGGTGTCCTTTGTGGCCCTTGTGCTCGTCCTCGTAGTGTCCCTTATCGTGGTGTCCTTTCTTTCCGTAATGATCGTCATGGTATCCACTCTTGTGACTACCTCCCTTCTTGTGTCCTCCCTTTTTACTACCGTGGTGAGTGTCGTGGTGTCCATGTTTCGAGTGGTGGCCGCCCTTGTGGTGGTCGTCGTAAAATTTGTGTTCCTTGTGGTAGTCGTCTTTGTGCGATTTATGGTGGTATCCGGTCGTCTTGTGGCCTTTCTTGTGTCCTTTCTTCTCGCCGAATTTACCTCCTTTGTGGTGTTTGCCTGCGGCGTGATGCTCGCCGTAGTGGTGTCCGGAGTCGTGGTGTCCCTTCTTGTGTCCGCCTTTTTCGCCGTAATGTCCGGCGTGGTGCTCTTTGCCGTGTTTTCCGTGTCCACCTTTATCGTGGTGGTGTTTGCTTTTGTATCCTTTATCGCCTTTTTCGCCGTGACTCGCGTGGTGTTCGGCGTGGTGAGAACTACCGCCGCCTTTTTCGTAATGTTTACCAGAAGCCGCTACGGCGAGATCGCCATGTTGTTGTTCTTCGTCGATTAACTCGTCGTCCTCTTTGATCACACGAGCCGTAGAAACGGCAAATATTAAAAACAAACCTAAACTTATAACAAACACCCGCATGTTGAAGTGCGAGTTCGATTAAACTATGATAAAATAACTATTCGATCCAAGTATTTATACAACTTTCCTGCTGTCACTATTGTAAGTGTTTTGGTTTCGCGTTTTCCGCAACATTAGCTCGACTTGTTTTTGCTACCTCAAAACGATTCGGTGTAGTACCGTTTTTGTAAAGTTTCAATAGAATTTCATGTTTATGTAATGGCTTTCTCTTGACTTGATGGTTGGTTAAGTTGTTCAATTGTATAATGTAATAATCATAAGCGCGGTGATGCTTATAAATTTGAATAATGAAACATTTATTTAATAAACCGGCGTTAAAGTTCGATGTTTGTTTTACAATTTTCGAATAGACGTCTTTTGGCTTCTTTTTTAAAACAGAAGAGCTTCAACTTAATTTACCTTAAAGCAAACATCGATTGCCTCATCAAAACTGTTTATATGTAAAATTAATTCTATACAACATACATAGTCACTAATTTTAATTAACATCCACGACAGATTAAAGCGGTATAAGGGAGTTTTAACTTAATTAAATTTCGCACAATACCCTAACAGCAAATCGCTATTATTCGAAGAAAAATTTGTTGATAAACAACTCGAGTTTATCATAAATCTTTAAGGGAGTCTTCGGATATTCGAATTCGCAAATTAATTAAGCGCGTCGATGCGTGGGGCGACAGTCCAGGGATCGCAACAGTCTCATTTTGCGCTTCACGAAGGCCATTTTGTGAAAAGTTGTATCTTCATTTTAAACCACCCTTAAAAACTTAATGACCCACAAATATTTTGTTTGATTACCCAACTTATAATCCTCGACGAATTTCATTAATAATTCAGGTAAATATCCAAAAATTATGTTTGGTGAACAAACTTTACATGTGATAACTGCACGTTATGAGGTTTAGCAAACAAACCCTAGATAATTCCATTTTGTTAGTCTCTATTGTTGTTAAAATTAAGCCATGTTTGTTATTATATTTTAGGAAATGTAATAATAATTAATATTAAATTTACACGAACAACTAACTAACGCACTTGAAGCCTAAAAAGAGCTCCTATAGTTGCTCTTAGACGTCTCTTTAATTATCTGAACTACCATCCAATTCAAATACATTTTTAGTAAACGTCGTATGTCTTTCAGTTAAGTTGAAAGTACTTGATAAGAGTGGAAAAGTTCGTAGGTGCAATAATTATCGCCATCAATTTTCTTAATTACTTACTGCAATTCCAACAAGTTTTGAGTAAAGTTCTGTGTAAGAAATTCTATGCTCTGCAATTACCGTAATTGAAAGTTTTCTAAAAGAAATGAATGTAGTTTTTGACATAATAATAAAGGACACTCGAAGCAAAATTTGGCGCGAGAGCCCGTCGTTAAATTAGTCAATAAGTATTATTAGGCGCAATTGCAAAACTACTCAACCTCGAACTGACTGCCTCAAATAGTTAATTAGTTCAGAAATTGGGTATACTCAGATTTTCTTAATTAAAACGATCTTATAGCGAGTTTGATCCCCTTGAAACTTATTTTTATTTAAAAAAAGTTGCCAAGTTTTGAACGAGTCGTACGCTCGATAGACGCTCCGCAATCTAAGACCAACTCGATTGTCTCGATTGCGCGCGAAAATTTTGCTGGCTCTTGGAACCGGCGAGGGACTGTAAACTGTGTGATTATGCTCAAAACGTTCAGCGTATCGTACAGAGCTCCTTAGAAGTCTTATTTAGGACTCCTTCTTTGGTTAATATGGGTGTCTGTGTGTCTGTGGACTGCCAACCTCTCTGATGTCCATCTGCTGTCCCTCTGGAGCGCAGCCTTAAGCCTACATCTAACTCGTTCTAAGTTGGAACCATAAAAAAGCAAAAAATTTGGTTTCAGGGACCCAATATGGGCCAGCAATTCGGAAAGGACTGTTTTTCACGTGTGATATGGTGGCTGTTATCCCTAATCATCACTTTGCGACGTCCCCGTTCAACAGCATAGTTAAAAATGTAAGAAACTGAGCCCCTCTCTCTAGCTCCAACTCGATATTGTCGATAAGGTCTAGATTCTAAGACAAATTTTACAAGAGGGGCTCCTGGAACTAGTAAGGAGCCATATTTTTAGGTTGCGCACTGTGTGTTTATGGCGAAGATTCCAACGTTCAAAGTATCGCCCTGAACTCCTTATGAGTCTTTGGTGGGACTCCTTCTTCGGTTAATATGGACTGTATGTGTGACTGTGAACTTTCAACCTCTTTGGTGTTAATCTGTTGCCCCTCTGAGAGTAGCTGTTAGGTCGACATCTAGCTCATTCCAAGTTGGAGCCATAACAAAAGTAGAAAAATTGGTTTTAGAGACTCAATACGGCCAGCAGTTGGAAAACCGCGGTTTTCCACGTATCTATGGTGGCTGTTATCCCCAACGATCACTTTGTGACGTTTTCGTCCAACAGCATAGGGAGGAGACTATGAAGTGCTCTTGTGTAGATTTTAAGGGTGCATATAAAAAATGTAAGGCACTCGGCCCCTCACTCTAGCTCTAACTCGATATAGTCGAGTCGACTCTAGATCATACGCAAAATGTTGGGCCGGGACTGCCTGTGTGCCTGTGGACTTTTAACATCTCAAGTGTCGATCTGTTGCCCCTCTGAGTGCTGCTCTTAAGTCGTCATATAGCTCATTCTAAGTTGGGACTCGAACAAAGAAATAACAAAAGCAAAATTTGGTTTCAGAGGCTCATATATGCCCAGCAATTTGAAAACCGCCGTTTTCCACTTGTTTATGTTAGCTGTTATCCTTATCCATCACTTTCCGACGCCCCCGTTCAACAGTATAGGGAGGAGGACATGCTCTTGCGTCGTTTTCGCGGGCGCACATTAAAAATGTAAGAAACTCGACCCCTCACTAGCTCCAACTCGACATAGTTAGTAAGGTCTATATTGTCGATTCCAGGCTAAATTTTGCACGAGTGTACCGAGAAGTCGTAATTTTGGATTCCGCACTGTGTGGTTATAGCGTAGTTCACAACGTTCAACATACCGTACCGACTTCCTTAGAAGTCTTTTATGGAACTTCTTTTTCGGATAATATGGACTGCCTGTCTGTCTGTGGACTGTAATCCTTTCTGATGTCGATATATTGCCCCTTTGAGCGCAGATCCTAAAGAAGTTGTGACGAAGTCTATATCTAGTTCATTGTAAGTTGGGTCCTTAAGAAAGACATAACGAAAGCAGAAGATTTGGTTCCAGGGGCCCATGTTTTGCCAAAAATTTTGAAACTGCCGTGTTCTACGTGCCTAGGTGGGTTTCCTCCTTAACAGCATAGGGAGACCATGAAGTCAACCTCTGTGGTTGCCCCTTTGAGCTCAGCTTATAAAGTAATTGGGAGAAAGTCTACATCTAGCTCATTCTAAGTTGGAATCATAAGAAAAGCAGAAAATTTGCTTTTAGGGGCCATATACTCGTATGGCCAGCAATTCGAAAACTGCTGTTATCCACGTGCATATAGTGGTTTTCCTCCCTAACAGCATAGGGAGGCCATGAAGTGCCCTTGCGTCGCTAACTAACTAGTCTGTAGTGTCTCTGTGGACTGTCAACCTCTCTGGTGCCAACAAATTGTTGTTGCCCACTCAGCGGAGCGACGCAGTCTACATCTAGTTTATTCTTAGTTAAAACAGTAACAAAAATATAACGAAAGCAGCAAATTTGGTTTCAGGGGCCTAATATGGCCAGCAATTTGGAAATTGCTGTTTTTCACGTGTCTGTGGTGCCTTTTACCTCTAACTATCACTTTGCGGCGTCCTCGCCCAAGAGCGTATAGAGAGCATGAACTGCTTTGGCGTCACTCAAAATAGCTCACTCTTTGTACATTTTCACTCTGCCAATAAACGCACTTACGTCCTCTTTAGTTTCCTTGAATGTACATTTGAGGAAATTTTCTTCTTTTTGGGCTGGTTGGTTGCCGAACTGCGTATCTGCTCTAAAATGGAACAGAAAAGAACTCTACCTTGAAGCTTTTCTCGCGCTCTTTCGTTTCCAAATACACGAAGTTTGAGTCCGATTTCCATAGTTGGGGCAGGCAGTTCGTAGACTGAACGGAACTTAGAGAAGCTTCTTAGTTGCGTTGCCTAGGAGATAATATTTAGAACACCTTCAGTGGGGGTGTGGGGGGGGGGGTCTTCACTACAAATCAAACAACTTCTCTCCCACAGTCTTTTTCCAATTTTTAAGATTCGGAATTTTTGGTGATTTATGTTCACCCGATACTTGTTTCAGTAGCTTAGAGCAGACAGTTCGTAGCCTGTATAAGCTTAGGCGGAATTCAGACACAACCATAACTTGATTGTGGTAGTCGACAGGCTCTGTTCGTGTGCTATCTTTCGTGTCGGTATTGAACAATTTATTATCGAAATAAATGGACTAATTAATGTACTAAGTACTTTTCCAAAACTACACCTTGTGTCAACAATTACGTTCCGAGTACTTTAATAATAATCCACTTTTTAAACCATTTGCACTAGATAAATATTAGTCGACACCAACTTTTTCTAATTACAGGCTTATAACACTAAATTTGTGTGGAAATCGTTATTAAGCTACTCAATAAAGATTAGTACTGCCGACATGTTCGTTAGTACACTTGCGAGCTAACTTTAACGCCGTACATACAATTTCCCTTCAACACCTTCCATGTTTAAGAATGACGTCGGTAGCTTTGCAGGCACGTCTTGGCACCCTTAATAATTGATTTAATTAGCACCAACCCACATCAATAATTTAGGATAACGAACAAAATGAAGTTAACCTCAAACATTTTTATTAGCAACCAAACCTTTGTTTAAATAATAATTCGGCGAAGCGGTGTAATGTTTCAGTATAATAATGGCCTAACGATCGCCGCACAAACTAATTTTAATGTTAAAAAAAGGGCGGAGATTGATTAATCTACTTTTTTCGGCTCTCGAAAACAAGGTTATTATTTTAACCTTTTTTAATACGTCCCTGTTTCCAACACTGCGGCGCTATTTTACGACTTTAACGAAGCATGTCATGACAACATTTCCATATAAAACGTGGCTTGAACCATCTCGGTTCTAGGGGTAAAAGTTTCGTGGGGATGGCTGTCATTTAACAACTGTCGTCTTAGTGCTCGTTGCAAATTATTCTTCACTGCTGCAGTATCTCATTAGCAGTGGCGAATAACAAAGGTTAATGCTTTTGCTTTGCTTTGCTTTAAAAGAAATAACGAAAAAGTGGTCTTGTATCTTGTCAACCGCGCTCAGTGCGCGCTTCACATCCACATCTTTCTTTCAGCTGAAAGAATTATTAATTGCCTCCTAAATAAATTAAGGCAATAATTGGGGATAATTGGCTTAGGGCTTGTGCCAAAGAAAATAATCTTGAATAAGATGTATATTTTGTATTATGTTTGAATCGCAAGATGGATAATATAAGAAGATCTGCCTATACATTAAATATAATCCTCTTTGCATTATAATAGCTAGACATTAAACACTTCAACATCCCTCTTGGAGTGTAGAGCTAAAGATTTCAGGATATACACTAATTGCTGCTTTTGAACGAATTTTCCTTTTAAACGTGCATAAAGGGCTCCAAATGTTCCTCATATTATTTGCAAAGTTTTGCTTTCTTTTAATTAAGCTTAAGATTATCAAAAGGGGTAGCACGTTTAACCTGTTTAAAGTTGATCGAAAACTTTTTTGTTTAAAAATTCTTAATCTATTATAAAACTATTTGCCTTAAACAAAAGTTTGATTAGTTTTCAGAGGAGGTAATTAGGTTGGCGCAAATAGAAGTAAAAGAAAGGTATTGATAAAATGGAGAATTCTTAAGATAATTAAATGTTTTTCGCGCTTCTCTACTTTTTACAATTTTCTCAATCATCGAGAAAGTTTTTAGTAGCGTCCCCTTTTTTAAAACTATTCTTTAAATTATTATTTTTGTGTAACAAACGACCGTACTCGTTTAGATTTTTATTTTTATAAAATCTCAAATTTCCCGTCTCACAGTCAGATTTTTTAATCCTGAAGCAGCTCGCTTATTAAAAACTAAGCTAGATAGGGCAAAACTGCATAGGGCCTTTTTTATAGAACGGAAAATTTGCTACAGAAAAGTCTTAAACGACGCCATTCTAATATTAATAGTTTAGGCATGGGAGACGTTCAAATGCACGTCTCAAAATGCTTGATTTACGCTTGGAAGCCGGCGCCTAAACTTTGCGAGCGTATTAGCTCTTTCGTAATCTACGCAAAGGTATTATCTCAGGAGGCAGCGAACCCTTTACTAAACGATACAGTACAACATTGTTAACAATTCAGGTGGAAAGAGCATTGCAAATTAGTAATAAAACTCAGCGTCTGCTTCTCAAAAGTGGCAGCATAAACTTGGGGTGGCTCGAAAAAGGTGGGCTTTTGATCTTTTAGGTGCTTGTAACTCGAAAATTTCGCCCTTTATGAAAAGTGCATTTATATAGATATAAACTATATCAGATTTTTTACAAATTATATTTCTTAGGTTTTTGTTCTCAAGCGAACGGTTTAAGCGCTAGAGCGCGTTAAAGTTTCCAAAAATTTCAAAATCTGCACAAAAATTCATTTTTAGGTTAATCGCTTCTAACTCGAAAACTACGCACTTTACAAAAAAAGCATTTTTGTATAAACATAAACTACATCAAATTTTCTACAAATTATATCTCTTAGGCTTATTTTCCTAGACAAACTGTTTAGGCTCTAGGTTCGAACAAAAATTCCAAAGTCTGCCAAAAAAATCGATTTTTTGGTTTATCGCTTATAACTCGAAAACTATGCACTTTATGATAAAGTGGATTTATATGGATAAAAACTATATCAGATGTTTTACAAATTATATCTCTTAGATTTTTTTCTCAGGCGAACTGTTTCGGCGCTAGAGCGCGTTAAAGTTTGACGAAAATTTTAAAATGTGCCAAACAAATTAATTTTTTGGTTAATCGCTTATAACTCGAAAACTACGCACTTTACAAGAAAAGTGCTTTCAAATGAATATAAACCATATAAAATTTTCTACAAATTATATATTTTAGGTTTCTTTTCCCAGACGCACGGTTTAGGCCCTAGAGCGTGTTAAAGAGAGAATAAAATTCCCAAATCGGCCGAAAACATTCATTTTTTGGTTTATCGCTTATAACTCAAACACTGCGCACTTTATGAAAGCAATGAGTCATTATAAATATAAACTATATCATATTTCCTACATATTACTTATCTTAAGTTTATTCTGAGACAAACGCTTTCTGCCCGAGAGCGCTTTAAGGTTTGTCAAAAATCTGCAAAAAAATTTATTTTTTGGTTTATCGCTTATAACGCAAAAACTACGCACTTTATGAAAAAAGTGCTTTGATATGATATAAAGTACATTAAATTTCACACACGTTATATATTATAGATTATTTTCCTAAGAGAAACGGTTTAGGCCCTAGAGCTCGTTAAAGTTTGACAAAAACTACAAAATCTGCCAAAAACATGATTTTTTGGTTTATAGCTCATAACTCAAAAACTACGTACTTTATGAGAAAAGTGCTTTTTTAATGAATATAAACTACGTTAGATTTGCTGTTATATTTTTAAGGTTTCTTTTCCAAGACAAACGGTTTAGGTGTTAGAGAGCGTTAAAGTTTAACAACAATTTCAAACGCTTCTAAAAAATTTATTTTTTGGTTAATCGCTTATAACTCGAAAACTACGCACTTTACAAGAAAAGTGCTTCTATAGGAATGTAAACTGTATATGATTTCCTACAAATTATTATACTTAGGCTGGTTTTCTCAGACGAGCGGTTTAGGCGCTAGAGCGCGGTAAAGTTTGACAAAATTTCCAAATTACGCCAGAAAATTTATTTTTTGGTTTATCGCGTCTAACGCGAAAACTACGCACTTTAAAAGAAAAGTCCTGCTATATAAATATAAAGTACGTCAGATTTTCTACAATTTCTATATTTTTAATTTTTTTTCTCGGACTAACAGTTTAGGCGCTAGAGCGCTTTAAAGTTTGTCTAAAATTCCAAAATCTGCCCAAAAAGTTTGTTTGTTTATTGCTTGTAACTCGAAAATTACGCACATTACGAGAAAAGTGCTTTTATTCATAAATAAAGTAAAATCAATTTTTCGCTAATTACTTCCCTTAAATTTTTTTTGTAAAACAAACAGGTTAGGTACTAGAGCGCGATGAAGTATATTGAGAAGGGTGTGGTTTAGCGGGTGAAACTAAATCAAAGGGTACACTACCAATTAATGTACCAAAAAAGTGCGTTTTTGGTTTAGATTCAAAATATATTGTTGCAGACGGTTTGAAGTGCTGCCTTTGTGTGGCAGACGCCTTTTAAGTCCAAAGACCGAATTTCATCATTGTGTCGTCACGTCCGTATTTGGCTCAATTTGTTTGTAACAAGAAAAAACTAAGTACCGTAGAATCGCCTCTTTGTGTCTTAATTAAATATGTAGTTTTAAATATAGCACTAGACGAGAAAATTTAATTGGGCATTTAGAATAATTAGGATGGAGACTAAAACCGAGCCAACTTCGCGAAATTACCAAATCATTGGAATTTAATCATTCTAGTGGTGCTTTTCATTGTACAAGTTGGATTAGCAACTCTCAAATTGTCATAACGCGCCATAACCCTTAAACAATTAGTTTGATTTCATTGTACTTGTGCAGAGGCTATTAAAATAAGAGAGCGAGGGAGTATTGAAAAAAAAGAGCTGTTTTATTTGTTTTCAAAAAACTTGTTCTCGAAACTTTGGTCGTACAATTTTATCTCGCGATATAACTCTCAGCAAACAAAGTAGTTACTAAGGGGAAAATAGATTTTTGCGCAAATAACAAATTTTACGCCTTTGTGAAGAAATTTGGTTTTATTTCCGTTCAGAGTTTATTTGAGAATTTCTGAAATAATTTTTTTTGAAAAATGAAAAAGTCCAAAGTGTGGGCTTTTACGTTACGAGCCCGTAACCACATTTGGGTTTATTCGAAGATACCTTCACGTTATCAATTATAAGCTCCCTCTGTGGGCGTTTTATGGAGTTTTTGCTTTCGATGGGTCAAGTGAAACACGAAAAGAGCTCTCAAAATCGAGACGATCGTTCAAAGACTCCTTAAAATGGCGCGGAATGAGCACACCTCTCAAAGTCGCCTCCTGGGTTAGTTGGATGGTTAAACCAGTCTCTCGACAGACGAGACGTGCCCTGGAGAACTCCGGGCACGGACTCAGGTCAGTGAGCATGGACTCTTCTGAACTCTCGGACATGAAGAAGACGGCACTTTTTGAGAAAACCGTGCTGCGAATCCACCCACCTGATAAGTACAACCGTCCAAGTGTAAAGACCGCTCGCCCTCTGGTCTAAAATTAGTAAGTTTCAAAGAGGAAAACAAGAGAAAGTTCCGAAGAGTTGAAATGATTTCAAACTGAACTAAACTTCTCGTGTGCTTACGAGTATATTTACTTATTGAGTGAAAACTTAATTTTGACTTTTCAAGTACACATTGAGGAAAGTTTAAGTTTAATGTTGATGTGTTTGATGTTCAAATATATTTTGCTACAAATAATTTGTAATGTGTAATTTTCCTATTAGGGAGAAGTATGTTTGCCGCCAAATATGACAACAAGAAATTTACGTACGTTACATAAATGAAAACGGGAAGCACTAGACACTAATTAAATACTTGTTAATTAGTAATACTTCTCATTTGAAGTCGACGGAACTTTATGCGAATTTAACAAACTGATTACCTGCTCCAATTTGTTCGTCGCGCATTGTTTTTAATTTTAGACAAAATAAAATTTGAAGTTAACGATTGTGTTGAAAGCTAAAGGGGTGGGCGAAGGTGGGTAGGTGGGGTCTTTTTTAGTAACGAAAAGTTTTGCAGATGTCGCAACTTTCGCAAGGCACGACTAAACCAAAAAAAAAAGGTTTTACATAAATATATTCCTACGGCTTCAGTGTATATTTCTTCTCTCGTGGAAACTCAAATATTGTTCAGTTATCTCATATTTTCAACGCGATTTACATTAGATTTCAATGTTATTCGTGTTATGCATATTTATGGAAGATTAAATAAATAAATCCTCAAAACTGTGACATTGTAATTCACCGTATCGTAAGTGCTGCAGATAAAATGAGAAAAGGTGGCAAAAATATTGCTTTTTTTTGTTACTCACTTGACCGCTAAATTTACGGCATAACCTCAAATTTTCTACATTTTCGTGTAGGCACATTAATTCGCCCCTTCATTTAAATTTTGCGCAAAACACTTTTCTTTATCTCAACGTCACGCTTTCCGATTCGGTGAGGCAAATCTAATTTTGATATTATTAAAATATGGTAACATGTGTAATAATAAAGTTTAATTTTAATGGCCTATTATCAAAATGTTTACAACTTAAATTAACTCGAGTGGCACGCATTTAGTATTGTTTACCTTTCACTCTTACTAGGCGTACGCCAATGTTTTGCTTTACGACCGAATTGGATTTCCTTCCGATTTTCACGTATCTCCACTTCGGGTTTAACCGACGTCCACCTCATTAGAAGGCATCGATTTAAAACGTTTATTGAAACAACGCAATCGACGATTTGTGAAGCCTTTAAACGCACCTTGGTCCTCGGTGTTGTCAACCGTTGAAACTTGAGGAAGTTAAAACCTTCAAATAAGGTCCTAAATTGCCTTTGTAAATGTTTTGATACATCTAGAACGTGCTCACACGCCGAGTGCAATAAATTATAATAATCAAGTTTATAAAAACATAAACACAAATATAATTTTCACCATAAGGCCATAAAGTAGTTTAACTCATTACTTAAACGAGTGTGGCGACATCGCTTTACAATGTATTTGTTACGCATTTTTGTTTATATTTGGAACTAAAACCAACCATAGCTCTCGTTATTTACTCAATCTGAACCTGTCAATTCATATTTTAGTCTGCCCGCCTTCAAAGGAGGCATACAATTGCAATTAGGTAGTTTGGGACGTTTGAGAGGTTGCGAATTTTAGGCGAGAAACAAAAGTTAAAAGACTTCATAAGTACATCTTTAGAGATTTAGCCTTTTTCAGTGCTTTATTTCAAAAACATTTGCCGTTGGGAAACACAAATTGGGTGAATTAGAATAAAAAATTGCTTTTTCAACTACACCCAAAACGCTTAAACGTATTCCACTCTCTCCTCCCCACAGTTACCTTAAATATGCAACTTGAAATTGTTGTTCTTCGCTTAGCCGTTACAATAAAATTCAACGCGTTTGAGCGTCTAACGGTACGTCTGACGTGAAAAACCTAGGAAATATAATTTGTAGGAAATTTGATGTACTTTATTTTTGAATCGGGACGCTTTTTTCTAAAAGTGCGTAGTTTTGGAGTTATAAGCAAAAACGTAAAAAAACAGCTTTTTGGACAATTTTAAAATTTTCGGCAAACTTTAATCCGCTCTAGCGCCTGAACCGTTAATCTAAAGTAAGAAGCCTAAACAACATATTTTGTAGGAAATTTTATGTAGTTTATTTTTGTATAAAGGTGATTTTCTCAAAATGTCCGTAGCTTTCAAGTTATAAGCAAAAAACCTAAAAAAAGAGCTTTTTAGTCGGTTTTGAAATTTAGGCCAAACTTTAACGCGCTCTAGCGCCTAATCCGTTTGTCTATGGAAAAACAATAAGAAACATAATTTGTGAAAAAGTTCATGTAGTTTATTTTTGTATAGACGTGATTTAATCATAACGTCCGTAGTTTTCAACTTATAAGTGAAAAACTGAAAAAATAGCTTTTTGACCGATTGTGAAATTTTCGCCAAACTTTAACGCGCTCTAGCGCGTAAACCGTTTATCTGACGAAAAAAATCTAGAAAATATAATTAGTCGGAAATTTGATGTAGTTTAGTTTGGTATAGAAGTAATTTTCTCAAAACGTCAGTAGTTTTGAAGTTATAAGCAAAAAACTGAAAAAAGAGCTTTTTGACCTATTGTAAAAGGGAAAAATGAAAGCAACATAATTTGTAGGAAATCTGATGTAGCTTATTTTTCTATAGAAGCGATGTTCTCAGCACGTACGTAGTTTCCAAGTTATAAGCGAAAAACTAAAAAAAGAGCTTTTTGGCCGTTTGTGAAATTTTTGTCAAACGGTAACGCGCTCTAGCGCCTAAACCGTTTATCTGAAAAGAAAAATGTAAGATACTTAGGTTGTAGGAAATCTGTAATAGCTTATTTTTGTATAGAAGCTATGGTCTCAGAACGTGCGTCGTTTTCAAGTTATTTGCGAAAAACTTAAAAAAGAGCTTTTTAGCCGATTGTGAAGTTTTCCTTAAACTTTAACGCGCTGTAGCGTCTAAACCGTTTATTTGAACTAAGAAACATATAAAACATAATCTGTAGGAAATTTGATGTAGTTTATTTTTGTATAGAACGTTATAAGAGTATAGAACGTATAACGTATAGAGTTATAAGCGAAAACTGAAAAAACAGTTTTTTGGTTCATTTTGAATTTTTCATGAAACTTTAACGGTCTCTGGCGTCTAAACCGTTTATTTTAAGGGCAAAACCTAAGAGACACAATTTGTAGGAAATTTGATGTAGTTTATTTCTATGTTTATGTTTATGTTTTTATTTTTTCAGAATTTGCGTAGCTGTAAAGTTATAAGCGAAAAACTAAAAAAATACTTTTTTCTAGTTTTTTGATGTTTTTTGACTTTTACGAGGTGGCAAAATTGAAATTTGGGTTCAGCATCGCAAAATATATAAAAGCAATAGAGAAAGAAACTCTTATTTAGCCCCAGTGACTAGACTATGAAACTACTAGTGCGACTGTCACCGCTCTTGAAGACGCAATAGCAAAATGCAGCTTGGCATTATTTGGATACATTTGAAGAGTACTCACTGATGATTTTTCCTATATAATTTCATGCTTTTATCATCAAGTAGAGTAGGGTACCTACCATTATCTAATACGGCAATGTACTTTTGCGTACTCCAACCCCGTTACTTTCAGGCCTTTTTACTTTAAGGATTCAACACTTCGAGTAGATACATGAACGGCTTGTCTATGCTATCCTTAGATGTTACGAATCTGAACAGAAGACGGAAAAACAGTTTTCCAATTTTAATCTACTCAAAAATTTCAAATTTAGTGGTGTTTCAAGTATTAGAAAACCCGTCGCAACATTAGATCTAATAACCGAATAAATCTCATCCAATAAGAGAATTAGTGTGCTGGTATCTTGCCATCGTCTCCACCTTCGTTGCCGAAACCGGTAGAGTGCACTTTTCAGCTCGAACCTAAAATCGAAAATGGCGAAAATGCCATTTCTTCGTTTATTAGTCGAGTGATTAAGTTTCCATATTTTTATACCTCCGTTTGCTTTTAGGTGTTACGTAATTTTAATTAGTTACGACTCTTGTTCTTTAATTTTTGTGCTTTTATCAAACTTTTTGTGCAGAAAACGTAAGTAACTAGAGTTGAAACTTTTGAGAGCTCTTAACTTCAAAAACAGAGTGGTTGTCTTGTAGAAAATCTAATTAGAAAATCCTCGTTAGTTGCAGGTATGCAGATACTTTACATACTTAGAGCTTTCATTATTGAAAACGAAGCGTATCTCACGCTCCCGCGTTATTTAATTCCTCTTTATGTTTAAATAAGACGAATTTCAAACTTAATCAAGTTTTAATAAATTAACTCAGTAGTGGGCACATTAAGAAAGGTGTAAAGGAGGAAGGCAAATAAGTGCACGTTTTGAAATCGTGCTCTTACATCGCGTAGACAAAAAAAAGTGATATGTGCGTTAAAAAAGGGCCCGTAATTGATGTCAATTTTTAAGTTCGTGCTTGGGTTGTACACATTCGTGTTGTCAATAGTCAGTAGCTGCTGTAGAGTTAAATTTCGTTCAAACCAACAACCCCACACAACGTTCTTCCAACCAAGATCGTCTTTCAATCTGCTGCCCTGAATACGTAACTAGACTCAATAAACTTCTTTACTAAAGATAAATTTATTCTGATGTATGTTCCTCGTATCGAGAAGTACCAAATCATAACTTTATTTTTCTCAAATAAAACTCATAAATAAGGAAAGGATGAAACAGGAAATTTAAACTGCGAGCTTCTTTTTTTACCCAAAAAAAGTAAAAATTTCCCTACAACAAATTTTCCTAATGCTATTTTTGTGTTCGTAATTTTTATTCGAGTCGAGAATTTTCTTGGATGACATGTCACATTTGTTTGTTATTTAATGCAGTAATAAATTAGTTAGGTGACTTAATTTACACAAAACGTGTACTTGTAAAGTAGCTTTTTACATGCAATCATTTTGCAACAGTAAATTGTCACGTACAGAAAACCGACTCCAACTTTACCTTTCCGTAAATCGCGCTAACGTAACTGTTTTTCTTAATTTTTAATAAGGCGAGGTGCGCGAAAATAAATTAAAAAATAAAAGCTCCTCACTGCTCTCGGCCAATTGTACCAGAATGCGATTTTCCGCCCAATTCTTAGCCGACCGTGTGCTTAATTATTAACGTTTCTTTGATTAAGTTTTATTTTTAGTACCTAGGAGTTGCTTGAATGGTGGTCGTGAAAAAAACTACCCCTTAACACGGCATTTAAATCCCTTGATGTATAGGTAACTTAACTACATACATCACAAATTAATTATTTACGTACAATTATGTATAAACTGATAGAAGCAGCCATAAATAAACGCGCATTAAAAAAGTATACGGGGAGCCCGAAGACGCCAACATAAAAATTTTTTACGAGATGAGAACATCAATAATCAAGAGAGTCATCAAAACTTACGTAAAAGTAAAAAAACGCGCGTAGGACACTATTGGAAAGTATTGCATAAAATGTTAGTCTTACCGTCTTACCGAGGACTTTGCCATTTTATCATTTACAAGCCGAAAACAGAGTTTTGAGGGTTTCCCCCACCACACAAAGAACGTCTGCGGCAAAATGAACGAAACCTAAAACTCTCCTAATAGAAGCCGCATTTTCCACGAAACAGCCGTCTTAATTTAGGTTTAACTGAGATGCAGTCCTGCGGAGCAGGAACAAAAATAAGCAAAGGAATGAATCTATTCCAAATAGTGCCTCTCTACATGACTTTTGAATACACTCCTCAGAGGAACGAATCCAGCGTTTCCATTAAGACCAATCAACAGTGGCAGATACGAGTCTAGAGCAACCGCTAGAATGCGTTACCATTCCCACTAAGAGCGGTCTTAAACATCTTGGCATGATGGGAAGAGGGTAAGAAGTCATGTTGCCTTCGCCTTTTAAGGTTCTGTTTAACTGAATTTTGAAGGGACGTGGCAACTCAGACCCCCCCCCCCCCCTCTTATTTCGCCTTTTGGATACAAAACACCATAAGTTGCTTATTGAGCAAGGCTGAAACATGCCTAGGAGGTAGGTTTTGTTCACTGGGACAGTAGAGTCTGAGTTCAGCTATCCTAAAACCATTGGATAAATAAAAAAGGATGAGCCTGAGCAGCCGTGTAGCCTTATTCGAGAGACAGGATTGCGGACTGACCCATAATAGCCTTCTTCTAGGAGACAGCACTATGGATAGACCCGTAATACAAATGACTAGTATAGAGGCCGTCTGCGCCAAGTACAAGAGTCTTCGCACGACCTTTATGAAAAATGGGTTCCTGTAGATTTTGCCGAAGCTTTTAGAATATCAGAACCATTGTATAATTCAAATAGACTGAACACCTGAACAGACTTGTAGTCATCTTCGATAAGACAGAACTGCGGTCCCATAATACAAGTTACTAGTTTAGGGGTCGCCTGGCCCAAGTGCAAGAGACCTCGCACAAATTTTATGGAAAATAGATTTGGTCAAAGTTTTTAGCACATCAGAACCATTGGATAAATAAAGTAGATTAAGCAGACTTGTAGCATTCTTCAACGGGCGGACCCATATACGACGGGCTAGTATAAGGGCCTGACCCAAGTACAAGAGACCTCGAACAAACCTTATGGAAAATGGATTTGGTCAAAGCTTTTAGCATATCAGAAGCATTTGATAAATAAAGTAGATTAAGCAGACTTGTAGCCTTCTTCAATGGGCGGACCCATATACGACGACATAGAATAGGGTTCAAGTATAAGAGGCCTTGCACGATTATGCAAAATGGTTCTTTGTACGAAGTTTTTAGAATACCTGAACCATTTGGTAAATCAAATAAGCTGAGCAGACTTGTAGCCTTCTTCAAGAAAACGGGATTATGGATGGACCCATATAATACGAAGGGCTAGTATAGAGGCCGCCCGGCCCAACTATAAGAGACCTTACTCGAACCTTATCCAAAATGGGCATTTTTGTTGATTTAGCGGAAGCTTTTAGATTACCAGTTCTGTGTGAAGCTTAACAAATGCCACCAGTGCCCCAATTTGGTCCTACGGAGCCTTTCGAGCTCAAGAGACTTAATATCTGGGTGGACGGACTCATAATACAAGGGGCTAGTATAGGGGCCTGACCCAAGTACAAGAGATTCGCACAAATCTTACGAACATGGTCCATTGTGGATATCGACGCTTTTGCTATATCAGAACCACTGGATAAAAAAAGTAGCCTGAGCAGACTTGTAGCCTTGTACGAGAAGACGGGACTGCGGGCGGACCCATATATACGACGGGCTAGTATATTAAGGGATCCCTGCTCTAAGTACAAGAGACCTCGCACGAACCTTACGAAAATGGATTTGGTCGAAGCTTTTAGCATATCAGAACCACTGGATAAATAAAGTAGCCCGAGGAGCCTTCTTTGATAAGACAGGACTTTGGGCGGATTCATATACGACGGGTTAGTATAGGAGTGGCATGGCCCAAGTCCAAGAGATCTCGTACGAACCTGATGGAAAACGGATTCTTGTGGATTTGAACAAAGTTTTTAGAATACCAAAACCATTTGATAAATAAAATAAGCTGAGCAGGCTTGTAGCCTTCTTCAAAAAGCCGGGATTATAGATGGACCCATATAATACAAAGGGCTAGTATGGAGGCCGCCCGGCCCAAGATTAAGAGACTTTACACGAACCTTATCCAAAATGGGCATTTTTGTTGATTTAGCGGAAGCTTCTAGATTACCAGTTCTGTGTGAAGCTTAACAAATGCCACCGGTGCCCCAATTTGGCCCTACGGAACCTTTCGAGCCTCCTCAACCACTCACTCTTCCTTCCTCTTCTATTCTGGCGCCTATCTGAACTTAAAATGTACGCCCACATTGTGGCTTGTGTAAAGTTGCAGAAATACAAAATCGACTACTGTATTGCGGGTTGCGTTTTCCTAAATCGTTCGTTTGCCCTAACTGCCGGAGGCGATTCACATTTAGCCATTAAATTTTGTTTTCAATTGTTAAACTTTTGTAACCAAAAAGCTATTTAGGGTCCAATTGTCATTTTTAATTTCCACTTCGATATACAATTCATTTACGCATTTACGGAGAAAAGAACCACCGATTTTGATTTAATAAAAAGCACTTTGTGCGCGCATCATTTATGATAATGGTAAACTTACAACTTTGTTCCGTAATAGTTACGTGTCATTTTGAGCTGTTAGGTCGTAATTGATTTTGAACATTACGTTCTTAGCAACAAATAAATTTGTATAAAGTATTTACACTAATTCGTCCTCTTGTCCCCTTTCATTATTAATCGTTTCATCAAACAAAACTTAGTTCGGCGACTTTATTTGTCTCTCTTTTGGCTTCGCGAGGTACTAAAAGTGCCGTAAATTATTTATCGATTTCTTGATTAGTTTAACAATTAAGTAATTCGGACGTTTAGTAAAAAAAAGTTGAGAGAAAGTAGTAGAAGTTGTTTAATTCATTCAACTTCTTTTATTGTGTTTTGATTTATTGAATAAAAATTAGCAGAAAAGAAAAAATGAAATAATAACGGGAGTTTTATTACGAAAAGTTACGTAAATGGACCTTTCTTTTAAAAACAAATGAATTTGCTTTAAGTTTAATTTCTAAATTTTCTCAATTTTAGTTATATCCTTGAGGCTGAATAACTTTTTAGAAAAACTTGAGTGCTCAAACTCTGTTATAATAATAAATCCTTTAACGGTAATTGCCTTGTATTAAAAATTTCTTTTCTCAGTCTTCTCTTTAAAAAAATGGAAAAATTATAATCATTTTATTATGATTTCTTTTTATGTAAGAAAATTATATTTTGGAAATAATTTTAGCTGCTTCAATGGTTTCAAATATTATCGTTAGTGAATGTAGAAACTTAACGTTGGATAAAATAAAAAAGAAAGAAAGATTTTTATTGTTTTTTTTGATGTAGGTAAACTTTTTTTAATTTACAATTGTTTTGGATTTCTCTTTTGTTGTAAAAAAATATATTTGAAACCAAAATGAGGTTTTCTTTGTATATGTTTAGCCTTTGTTGGTTTTATTATTTTTTAATATTTTTATAAGGTTCTGTATGACTGCACTTATTTTTATGGTAAATTTGCTCGTGTAACTTGCCGGAGAGGCCTTGTATAGTTCTCCGGCCCATATTTGTTCAAAATTAAACTCTACGAACCACATAATTAATACAATCTCTACAAATAATGTATCTTGGGTTTTTTCCTCAGGCGAACCATTTAGGCTATAGAGTGCGTTAAAATTTGGCAGAAATTCCAAAAGTGGCGAAAAACTGATTTTTTTAGTTTTTTGCTTATAACTCGAAAACTACGCACTTTATGAGAAAACTGCTTCTATATAAAAATATACTAGATAAACTTCTCTACAAATAATGTATGGTAGGTTTTCTCTACAGCCGAACGATTTAGGCGCTAGAGCGCGTTAAAATTTTACAGAAATTACAAAAGTGGCAAAAAATGATTTTTTTACTTTTTCGCTTATAACTCGAAAACTAAGCACTTAATGTAAAAAGTGCACCTATATAAAAATAAACTAGGTAAACTGCTCTGCAGATAATACATCGTAGGATTTTTCGTCAGTCCAACGGTTTAGGCGCTAGAGCGCGTTAAAACTTGTCAAAAATTTTAAAATTGAACAAAAACTGATTTGTGTAGTTTCTTGCCTATAACATGAAAACCACGCACTTTTTTAGAAAAGTGCTACTATACAAAAATAAACTAGATAAACTTTCCTATAAATTACGGGTCTTATGTTTTTCTTCAGTCAAACGGTTTAACGGTAAAAAAAATTCCAAAATTGGCCAAAAACTGATTTGTTTAGTTTTTCGGCAATAATATGAAAACCACGCAGTTTTTTAGAAAAGTGCTTTTATATAAAACTAAACTAGATAAAATTTCCTACAAACAACGTATCTAAGGTTTTTTCCTTAGTCGAACGGTTTAGGCGCTAGAGCGCGTTGTGGTGAAAAACTGATGTTTTTTAGTTTTTCGCTTATAACTCGAAAACTAGGCATTTTATGAGAAAAGTTCTTTTATTATAAAAATAAAGTATATTAAAATTTCTACAAATGGTATCTCTTAAACGTTTTCCTCAGAAAGACACTTTAAGCGTTAGCGTGCGTTAAAGTTAAAATTTTAAAGTCGAGCAAAACATTTTTTTAACACTCGTAACTCAAAAACTACGCACTTTTGTAGAAAAGCATTTTTATACAAAAATAAAGTAAATTCGGATTCCAACAAATTATACCTCTTAGACTTTTTTCGTCAAACGAGTAGTTTAGGTGCGAGGGCGCGTTGAAGTATGCTTGGTGGTTTTTAGGGGAAAAACCGATTTTGGAGTTTTTTTAATTTTAACGCTCGCTAGCGCCTAACGCGTTCATCTGACTAAAAAAGCTTAAGACGCATTATTTGTTGGAACTTGAATTTACTTAATTTTTTTATAGAAGAATTTTGCTCATAAAGTGCGTGATTTTCGAGGTACAAGCGAAAAACCTAAAAAAAACTTACAAAAACTATTTACAGGCAGACGGTCGATTTTATTACTCATTTGCAATATTCTTTCATCTTGCATAGTCAACATTTTAGAAAACAAGTATTTTGTCGTCTTCTTAGAGAGTCCCTTGTGCGAAGCCCACAGCCGGGCTCATTTAACTAATTTTATTTTGGTCACTGGAGGACTGGAGCCCAACCTATACGGCCACTCATATTTTATTTCAAATAATTGAATCAGATTTGATTAGTTTAGGCCGATGTTAAGTTGGGTCGAGCTTAGATTAGGTTAGGTAATTTTTAGGTTAGGTTAAATCGAAGTTGCGTTGGGTCAATATCAAGGTCAAGGCCTCAAATACAAATACGGTCTTAGTCTCCAATTACAAGCAGAGATTCAATGACGAGTTGTTTTGACTGAAGGGCGTCCTATGTTAAATCTTGTCCATTTGGTGTAAAGTAAATGAGAATAGGGTAGGGTATGTAATTTGTCTTCTAAAGCTCGATAAGGGTAACTCGCCACAATACGAAGCCTTCTCCATTTTAACTACGACTTTACAAGACGCGAGAACAAAAGACACCAGAAATTAGATCTACGCGAAATTAAATCTGTTGCTTCTTAAATGAACCCCACTGTTTGTTTTAAACTCTTCACGTTAGTTTTACCTCGTATAGATAGGATTAAAGTTAACAATAGACGACTACTGCGCTTTAAGAATTAAAGGAAAAACGCTATTACAAAAGCAATATCGAGTACAATAGTAATGTCGGCGTGCACCTTATTTTAAAAATGTGGTTCACTGAGCTTGAAATAGACTGATACTTTGTTGATATATAAAAAGACCACAACTTTTAATTGTTATAGGTACTCTTATTTGTACCGCAAATAAATTACACACGGAGCTGGCTAGTTTTTGCTCCTATTCTCTGTTTTACGCTCGGTTAATTTTCAAACAAATGCAGTTGAAACGTACCAAAAATATGTTTTGGTGCGGTTTTTTGCTCAAGGCCCGACCTGATCAAAAAAGTGAACGTAAAGACTGTACCTATTACCTATACAAAGTAAAAAAAGAATGTGAGGGAAATGCTCATATAGCGACTAACGGCGGGTTAACCTCGGCTTATTCTCATCAAAAATGGACCCCCAGATAGCTTACTTTTGCTAGATGCATACTCAAGAAACGGTATCGTTGTTAGGGTACAATTGCGTCAGCACAGTCTCCTAACGTCTACACCACCAGAGCGCGCTTTAAAGTGGCGGCCCTGACGCGATAGGTGCTCCAAATCGAATTAAGACAGCCAAGGCAGTAAATGCGAGTTTGATGGAAGGCGTAAAAGAAGGAACTTGAATAATTTAGGAAAGGCGGTTCTTATTGTGTCATTAAAAGTTAAGGTAAAGAAACTTTTAAAAAGTTTTAAAACTCCTGATATTTGAGTGACACCGTCATAGTGTTAACAATTAAGCACTCATGCCGTGTATAGGAGTTTCTAGAAGCGGTCCATTAATTAATGAAACCAACATCGCCAGGGACAAAGCGGCTCGCTTAACTAACTTCCACGTCTACGTAAATTAAACAATTTGTAGATTACCAACAACTTTTGTTTAAATATCCATGAAAAAGTTATAATACAGTGCTCTAATTCTCGTAAAATTTTAAAATAAATAATGTACTCCCGAGACAAAATGAACATACAACATTTTTAAGTACATCTACATTAATTAAACATCCGAATACATTATTTAATTATTAATATAAATTTAAAAAAAAGGGTCGACACGAACTAGGTATTTTAATTTAAAAATGTTGTAAGGGTAACCTCAAAAGATGCTTAATTAATTTTTTTTCGAGTCAACCAAGAGACGTTCATTGAATTTATAAGCGGAAAAGATCCAAAGAAGGACAGCGATAAGAATGTTTTGCGGTTCTCGTTTAAAGATTAAACTTTTAATCCACAAAAGATTTGGTGGGGGAGTTAGGGCGTAAGGCTAAACAAAATTCATTGGGGAACACTGAATTTGTAGCTAATTAGCCAAATAATGCGAGGTTTGTTTGTTTTACTACACAGGCGTATTGGGTCCGGTCGTGGCTAGATCTGCTACTGGTGTAAGTCACCGACTCAGCGACATTTGTCCAAGGATCTGGATGTGCAATGGTTAAAGAAGGGAGAGCTAGCTCAATGCACTTAGGGCGCTTAAATTGGACCCATTGTACTTCCTCCTCAAACAGCCACCCCGCGTCCATCAGATCAGTCTGGAATTCCGGCGAGAGAGGTGGTGCTAATTCTGACCATGTCGAGCCAGAAGTCCTCAAACTTGTCGACGTCCTTTTTGTCGACGTTAAAGGTTGGACAGTGGCAAAGCACATGATCCACTGTTTGGCCTTCTAGTTCGCATCCACGGCATATGGGATTATCAATCTACTAACCCAGTGTCTGGAAGTCCTTATCTAGTCGACAGTGGCCAGTGAGTGTTCCTAGAATTGCTCGTAGACTAGTTCGGAACAACTGTAGACAGTATTTTGCCAGCGTTTCTGAAGGAGCTGGTATGGCTCTTTTGCCCTGACAGCGACGTATGCTGCTTGTTCTTTTTTCAGTCTGTAATTGATGGGTATGACTCTTAAGGAGGGTTTTACAAGTAGTTACTGCTGGTTTAGTGATTGGCTCAGGGGCCCAGGAAAGGATGTTTGAACCTTTTTATCTTTACCCTCAGTTGCTTGTTGTCCTTAACCCTAATAGAGTATAAGACAGAAGTCACACGGGAGGGACAGCGGCGACTAAATAGGTTCCACGACTGCCCTTGCGAGCCACCACGAAACTATAACCATACGAAAGCTATGTAGGTTTGGTTGTCACGGACATCGACCAGAAAATTAGGGAAAATCGAATGCGTGACGGACACTCTCACTTCACGACTAAAGACAAGACGAGACTTTTGAAGACTCTACACAAGACACAAGCTCGTAAGGCAGTGAAGCCTTATACCCATAAGCTCAGTTTGAAAAACTGAGAGATATTTCCTCAACTGTGGGCTGCTTTTGACGTCAAGCTCAGATGAGCGCACTGCTCCAAGTCCCTTTTGACGTTTAGATCCATCGGTAAGACACCTGCTAAAAACTCGGGGAAATCCCTAGCTTATTTTCTGAATTAGCGCTGCACTGTTGTGCACTACGTGAGAGATTGTTTCTTTCCGAGTATCAGTGTCCACATAATTTGCTATAAAACTCATTTGGATTGTGCCCCTCTGAGAGACTCAACTGCCTTGCTCAGTGGTCAGAGTGAGCACTGACAATCAACCAATGACGCCGACATCGGGCGCCACTGTTAACGATATTGTACAGGATAATTTTAGAATATTAATAGGACACCCTGTATCACTCCTGACGGAGGTCAAACAAACCGCAAATCAATTTGAAATGAGTGATGTATTGGACGAATTTCGTCGGTGATTGACTGCTCGCCTCAATCAAATAGTGTAATCGGCTAATTAAATTAGTTGACAAGGGTGCGGCCGTTAAAAAGCAGAATTTTGGGTAGAAATAATTAAACATTTTCTGGTGCGTTTAGCGAAGAAAAAAATAGAAGCAAATCTTGAAAATACATTATAAGGCTACTTTCTGCCTTTCATTAGCAGTAAATTTTCGTGAATTGTTATTGTTATGTTCGGCTAAAGCAGATCTTAGTAATTTATATATTAAGTACTTAATTATTTTCTTATGGTGATTACTTCTGTTGTAATGAAAACAAACGATGTTAACCCCAAATATTATTTAAAATAACAACATTGTTAAATAAAATAAGTGAAAAATATTGTTATTACCGAAAGAGGTTATAATTTGTATTCATTCACGATAACGTCTTATAATTGAATTAGTTAATAATTGCTTAGCTTTTGTACCTTTATAAAGTCATCTTGTATAGTAGTAGTTAGTAGTAGTATAAAAGGAATAAAATAGGTAATAGAATACGCAAAATTGTAGTTGGGAATCACAATTAAAACGGAGCGAGGCAATGCATCTTAAAGATTTATTAGCCGCTTTGAACAAAATTGAATAGAGAGAGTTAGAGATAATTAGCGAAATTTAGTGTAAGACGAAGAAATACGAATATATAATGAGAACATGGCCTATAAATTAAGGGAAGAAGCTGTAGAATTACATTGGAACATGTACAGAATTCTGTCAGTCAACTACTATTAACGCAAAGCCTCTTAGAATCTACGCTTACATACATTCAGAATGGATTTATTTTCTAGAGAAAAGCTGATTAATTTGTACACCCTGTTAGCTTTCTACCCCACTTTTGTACACTTAGTACATTTTAATTTATTACTAAGCGATTTGCCAACAATACACGCCGCCGTTTCTTCTTCGACTCGTCTCGCGGCGTTATTTAACGTTTTAACCCAACGATATTGATGGAAATTATACTAACATTTATTGCTTTTCGTTAAATTTCGTGTCGTTAATTTAAATTTAATTTACTCACAAGCTCTCTCTAATACTAATCTAACAGAACGACAAATAATTACTAACGAGACTACCCTCCCGTCAAAGAAAATCGAACGTCTCTCTCACTCTCTCGCTTTGTGGATTATTTTCCTACGTTGTAATTTACATCACATTTTCGGATTGACTTTTTCAAAAGGAGCTCATTATTTGTGTGATAATAGAAAATTTTCACCTTTTTTCAAATTGATAATTACATTTTATTTAAAATTATTCCGCGCTGGTTTATCCTTTTTTTACTTCACCGTTCGTCTAACAAAAAAACTTAAGAAACATCATTTGTAGGAAATTTAATGTACTTTAGTTTTCTATAGAAAAGCTTTTGTCTAAAAGTGCGAAGTTTTTGAGTGATAATCAAAAAACTAAAAAAATCAGTTTTTTGTTGATTTAGGAATTTTTGTCAAGTTTTAACGCGCTCTAGCGCCTAAACCGTTTGACTGAAGAAAAAACTTCGGAAAACATTATTTGTAGGAAACTTCATCAGCTTTATTGTTCTATAGAAAAACTTGTCCAAAAAAGTCCGTAGTTTTCAAGTTATAAGCGAAAACCTAAAAAAATCAGTTATTTGCCAATTTTGCAATTTTTGTCAAATTTTAACGCGCCCTAGCGCCTAGACCGCTTGGCTGAAGAAAAACCTCAAAAAATATTATTTGTAGGAAACTTCATCAGCTTTATTGTTCTATTAAAAAACTTGTCCAAAAAAGTGCGTAGATTTTAAGTTATAAGCGAAAAACTAAAAAATCAGTTATTTGCCAGTTTTGGAATTTTTGTCAAATTGTAACGCGCTCTAGCGCCTAGACCGTTTGGCTGAAGAAAAAAACCTTAGGAAACATTATTTGTAGGAATCTTAATCAACTTTATTATTCTATAGAAAAACTTGTCCAAAATAGTGCGTAGTTTTTAAGTTAAGCAAAAAACTCAAAACTCAGTTATTCGCCAGTTTTGCAATTTTGGCCAAATTTTAACGCGCTCTACCGCCTAAACCGTTTGATTGACGAAGAAACCTTACAGAAGTTATTTGTTGGAAATTTTACCTAGTTTATTTTTGTATTAAATAACTATTTTAAACAAACGCGTAGTTTTTAACTTATGAGCGAAAAACTAAACAAAAAGTAGTTATTCGCCAATTTTGAAATTTATGGCAACTTTTAACGGGCTCTAGCGCCTAGACCGCTTGGCTGAAGAAAAAACCTTAGTAAACATTATTTGTAGGCAATTTAATCTACTTTATTTTAATATTGAAGCACTTTCTAATAAAAGTGCGTAGTTTTCAAGTTATAGGCGAAAAACTAAAAAAATCAGTTATTCACCAATTTCGGAATTTCTATCAAATTTAAATGCGCTCTAGCGCCTAAACGATTTGACTGAAAAAAAACCTAAAAGGTGTTATTTGTAGGAAATTCTAGTTAGTTTATTTTTATGTAGAAACACTTAGTGCATAGTTTTCAAGTTATAAGCGAAAAAAAAAATCAGCTATTCACCAGTTTTGGAATTTTTGTCAACTTTTATCGCGCTCTAGCGCCTAAACCGTTCAAATGAAGAAAAAACCTTATAAAGGCTGTTTATAGGGAATTCTATCTGGTTAATTTTCATATAGACGCATTTTTCTAAAAATGTGCGTAGTTTTCAAGGTATAAGCGAAAAACTAAAATCATCAGTTAGTCGCTTCTTTTGGAATGACTGTTAAATTTTAATGCACTCGAGCCCCTAAACCGTTCACCGGACGAGAAAATCTCAACAATATTATTTGTAGCAAATTATATCTAGATTCATTTTTTACATAAGCACTTTTTTTTAAGTGCGTAGTTTTCAAGTTATCAGCGATAAACTAAACAAATCAGTTTTTGGCCGATTTTGGAATTTTTGTCAATTTTAAAGCGCTCTAGCGCCTAAACTGTTTGCCTAAAGCAAAAACCTAGGAGACGTTACTTGCAGGAAATTATATTTAGATTATTTTTGTATATAAACACTTTTCTTATAAAGTGCCTAGTTTTCAAGTTATAGGCGATAAACTAAACACAACAGTTTTTAGCCGATTTTGGAATTTCTCTCAAATTTTAACGCGCTCTAGCGCCTAAACCGTTTACTTGAAGAAAAAAACAGACAAGTGTTATTTGTAGGAAATGTTATGTAGTTTAGTTTCATATAGAGGCAATTTTCTAAAAAAGTTCGTAGTTTTTAAGTTACAAGCGAAAAACTCCAAGAAGCTTAAAACTGGCTTTTAATGGAATTTTCCAAAAAAAAACTAGTATAATGAATTTTTGAGATAATTAAGCTTCAATGGGGCCTTAAAGGGCAGACTGTTGTCTTGCTTACTTAATGAAAGTAGACGAACTTTAGGAAATTATTCCAACGCTAACTTGATGGGTTATATCACACTTGGCAATGGTTCCGATTTGACGATTAACGCGTCGTGGGGTGCATTAGGGGATGGAAATTATTTTTCGTCGGACGGAAACGCATCGCTTAACTTAAAGACGACTAACGGTATATTTGTTCGATTAGTAAAATTACACTTAAAAAATGAACAGATAATTTAATAGCTCATCGATAAGACGTTAAAATTAATTACCGATAAAAATGAGTTTTGGGAACATTTTAGAAAATGATATATCGGCGCATTAAGGAAAATTGCTTTCAATATTTAATTTTACTGGCACTAAATTTTTTATACGGCCCTATAACTTCAAAAATTAAACGTTGCTCTCTCAAAAGAAAGAAGGAAATTTTGTTTAAATATAATTTTTATCGAACTTCCTCAGGTAAATATTTAAATTAAATTAATCAACTCATCTTTGTTCTCTCCACCAATACAAAGGGGACCCCATTAATTAAAATGTTACTTTACGCCAGTATTTGTCGAAGAAAAATAAACTTCGAGACGTTTTATTGGACATATTATTTTATTATGTAGATTTATAGAAGAAATTTTGTCTATTGAAATAAGGCAGCCGTGTAGAAACACGGTCGCCGCCGTGG
The DNA here is from genome assembly GCA_950108345.1 of Malthinus flaveolus. Lineage (NCBI taxonomy): Eukaryota > Metazoa > Arthropoda > Insecta > Coleoptera > Cantharidae > Malthinus > Malthinus flaveolus. Next base: position 17,200,463 of record OX467289.1, read on the forward strand.
GTGTTTGCAAAGGAAGTTTGAACTTGGCAAGACTGATAATTTAATACACTCAGTCAATTAGCGACCCTGGCTTGTTATTATGTGGGGAAATTACCTCGCAAGGGCCCGATTATAACAATTGTTGGAAATGTTCTCTCCTTGAACGTCTTCATTCTGCTTCTCTCTTCTTACCTAAAACTAAGATAATTTTGAGATTAACATCACTAAATTTTGCTTTATACCTTTATATATAATCCCTCGCAACAGATTTTACCTTATTATAACCTTATCTTTGTTATTAATTGCTAATGAATACAAATTTCGATCTCGGGTGTGTGTTAGAGCATTATTCCTTTAATAACTCCTTAACCTTATTCGTAGTTTACATTGTTTTAATTCAATTGAGGTATTCCACCCACCAAACTACAAGCTTCCAGGTGTAATTCCTCCTCGCGATCTTTTTCACGCACGCACTTTTTATAAAAAAAGTTCCATTAAAACAGTCCCTGGGCGCCAAATTTAGCGTCTTTGTCACCTCGACCCATTCGGCGCCGAGGGAACGTTTCATCAAGTTACACGTCGTCATGAATGCATAAAAAATGGCTATCGGCTTACTGATACACGTCATCACGATTTACCTATTCCGATCTGTTTGTATGTCTCAGTGGCGGTGCATTAATTTCAAAATTGAAAACCGCCGAGCGGAGCGAGGCTAAGAGCGCGCCGTAGACAAAAGGGGGCGTGGACTAAGCAGCTCTTGAGAAAATACTCGAGTTGGTTGGTAGTTTCAAACAATACTGCTCACTGTCAATGCCGAGTCTTCCTAGCCTCCTCTGGAAAACATTAGTGTTAAAATGAGGAGACAAAGAGGGCGCCGCAGACAAACAAGGGCGTGGCCTAATTAATTTTTGTGATAATAGTGGAGTTGGTTTTGAATTTCAAACAACACTGGTCACTGTAAATTTTCTGTTTTTTCGTTTTTCTTCTGCGTTTGATTAGTGAGGCTGAGCTTTCCTAACCTCTTCTGGAAAGCATAAATTGCAAAATTGAGGAGACTACAAAAAACCCGCCGAGCGGAGCGAGGCAAAGAGCGCACTGCAGACAAAAGGGGGCGTGGACTAATCAGCTCTTGTGAAAATAGTCGAGTTGGCTTGTAGTTTCAAACAATACTGCTCATTGTCAATTTTCTGGTTTCTCTTTCTGTTTCTGTGTTTCTTAGAGAGGCTGAGTCTTCCTAGTCTCCTCTAGAAAACATCAATTTTAATATGAGGAGACTAAAAAAAACCCGGGGAGCGGGGCGAGGCAAAGAGCGCACCGTAGACAAAAGGGGCGTGGCCTAATTAGTTTTTGTGAAAATAGTCGAGTTGATTTTTAATTTCAAACAACACTGGTCACTGTCAATTTTCTCATTCTCAGGTTTCTCATTCTTTTTCTGTGTTTGTTAGGCAGGCTGAGTCTTCCTAGCCTCCTCTGGAAAGCATCAACTTCAAAATTAGGAAACTAAAGAAACCCCGCCGAGCGGAGCGAGGCAGAGAGCGCACCGCAGACAAAAGGGGCGTGGCCTAATTAGTTTTTGTGAAAGTAGTCGAGTTGATTTTTAATTTCAAACAACACTGTTCACTGTCAATTTTCTGGCTTCTCATTCTTTTTCTGTGTTTGTTAGGCAGGCTGAGTCTTCCTAGCCTCCTCTGGAAAGCATTAATTTCAAAATGAGGAAACTAAAGAAACCCCGCCGAGCGGAGCGAGGCAGAGAGGGCACCGCAGACAAAAGCGGCGTGGCCCAATTAGTTTTTGCAAAATATGTCGAGTTGGTTTTGATTGTAAAATAACACTAGTCCCTGTAAATTTTTTGTTTTTTCTTTTTCTTCTGCTTTTGGTTTCGAAACTTTCCTAGCCTCCTCTGGAACGCATCAATATCAAAATTGAGGAGACTAAAGAAAACTCGCCGAGCGGAGCGAGGCAAAGAGCTTCTTTTTCAGAAAGCTTCTTGGTGAAAGCCTCCCTACCCTCTTCTGAAAAGCCGCCACTGGCTTATGTGCTCTACGCTAAATTTTGTGCACGATATAATAGATACAACTTTAGCGTGGGGGAGGGATTAGAGGTGGAGTACACACATTATGTTGGTGCAGTAGGAAATATCGCAATAAAAAGTTTTTAGAGCTGAACGAGTTTATAGTAAATCGTCTCTATTCTCTGTAGAGTGGGACTCATCCCCGACCACCACACCTGAAAGGGTAGGTTTTACCTTACAGTATTAAAAAAAAATTAATTTGTTTAAGACTGAAAGAGAATAAAGAATAACTTTTACGGGAAGTTTCTTGGTGTCGAATAAGAGCCTTTCATCTTCTTTGAGTAGCACAAAAGCTCTCCGTATTCTGTATAGAAGTTTTTAAACGCGGATCAAGGATAAAATTAAGCTTTTAGGTGACCATTTCCAACTTTTTGTTTTATGCCAACTATTTTCGCGTTTATCTCTCTTTATTATGAAGTTAACCAAAAAGGGTTTACTAAAGACATAACCGTGCATTAAGTTAAAATGTATTCCAAGTGATATACTGTAAAATTTAATATTGCGAAACGTCTGTAGATCTCTTAAAATTTATTAGTTTTCTCGAGGGAAGATTTAATTGCTTTCCAAATAAGAGAAGTAATAATTTTTGAATGTACTCCGCCCAAAAATACCCACAATTTATTTCGGAAAATTTTTTTCTCAAAAGGAATGCTTAATTATGATTTTGGTATTTATGTTACAATATTGAATTTGTAAATAATTAAACTTTACCCTGCTTTATTAAAAAAAAATACGTCGTGGACTTGGAAATTAAAATGAAGAAATCAATTTTGCTTTTACGAAATGAACTTAGTTATTTTTAGCAAAAGAATATTTCAAAAACGAAAGTTAAGGAAAGGCGAAGAAATTTTGCAGGGCCCTCCCCTAGAGTTAAATGAAGTTCCTATACTCTTAGTAGGGACGCCACAGGGAGCATCTATGCAGACTTATTACTCGGTCCATACTTTCAAATTATAAAAATTCAAAATTGAAGCTCATAAAATTTAATTTGAAGTTATTTTAAGACAGAAGTTGCCTTTTTAAATAAAAAAGTTTATTTTAGTGAAAAAATTTTACCAATAAATCTTTCAATTCGACCTAATAACTTCTCATCACAAATTTCTGACAGTATAACTCCCCCTATTTCTAGTTCGTTTGATCTTAATCAACTCGAAATAGATTTTCGATGTTGTAAAAAAAGAAGGAAAAAATAAAAAAGGGAGGAGAAAACTCGCGAGACGCTTTTACATTTCCTTTACTACCTGTAGATTTAAATTTAGAGGTGTGAGATTTTATCAAATAAACATTTTTTTTAAATATAAATAAATGGAGGTAGTAAATTATTTTGATATTTTCCAAAGTCAACAGTTATAAATGAAAATATTTGCCAACTTTAATAATGTGTGTTTAATAAAGCAAAATATTGGCCTGGGAACTGGATATTTACTAACGCAAATGTGTTTTCGTTGGTTTTAATATTATTCTCTGTGTTGCAATTTGTTTTGTTAGAAATCCAAAAGTTTTTTTTATTATAAAATTTATACTAAAAGGTAACATTATTAATATTAATAAATCGCCTAAGGCAAGAGGTAAGACCGAAAAACTGACACAACATACAATGACCAAAAGTAGAGATACAACTTAATTTGGCGTATAGTTTGTTGATACCCAGCTCAGTAAAGCCTAGTAAGACCTACATGGGCGGTTTAAAAAGTGCTCGATTCGTACCACTCAGAACAGATGTCTGCGAGGCCTTCAGAAGCTGAAATAACCCGAACCGGCTAGCGGTTTTGAAACAGACCCAACAGAACCCAACAAGTTCTGGTAGGGGTCATAAAGCACTTATGAAAGAAAAAGGTCTTGAGAGGTTCCCAAACGTGGTTAATGCAGAGCCCAATGGGTGCCAGTATAGGCTATATCGTTGACGATCCAAAAAGTGCTTGAGGATTACGTCTCCGAATAAAGGTCTTGAGAGGCTAAGAATAGATGAAGAAGTCTAAAAGTTAATGCAGGACCAATTATTAGTCCTGGTAAGGTCTAGCTTAACCCAAAAAGAAAGAAAGAGACTTTAAACTCTACTACAGGCTATCGTTAAAAAAAAATTAAGGCGTAGATGGAAGAAGCAACGTTAAAGTTAATGCAGGACCCAATTAGTCTTAGTAAGGTCTGACATCATCCACAAAAGGCTTGGCAAGAAGTCCGGGAGGCCTTCAGAAGCTGAAACAGCCAAGTAATATTGGATAATGGTAATGAAAAAGCAGACGAGCTGATCAAGTAAGATTTAAACTGCCTTTTTGTGACTCTCGACCAGCCGGCTCTACAAGCTCCCAACTTCCCCCTGCGAAGCTCGAAAAATGTGGAGTTAAGCCACCCCTAACTAATCTATGAGCAACAGTAGCAAAAAAGCCTCGAGAGGCCTTTATACGTCCAGAAAGTCCAATTGTTCAAAAATTGGTTTTTAGAATAGTTAATGCACATGCACAGGCACAGCCTTGTACGTCGTAGTAGACGTTGTAGTAGTCGTAGTAGACGTTGTAGACGTAGGCCCAAAAAGTGCTTGAGGATTAATTTTTAGAACAAAAGGTCTTAAAAGGCATTTAAACGCTACGACAGGTTACCGTTCTTAAAAAATTAAGTTGAAGAGGAAGAAACGTAAAAGTTAATGTAGGACAAAATAAGTCCAAGTAAGGTCTAGCACCATCCAAAAAGTGCTCGACAAAAACTTCGGGAGGCCTGCAGCTTTCACAAATAGATTTAAGCCATTAGACTATCGACAAGTAATGTTGGAGAGCAGACGAGCTGGCCTATCTAAATCTAAGATTAGTTTTGTAAGCTTCCTCAACCAATTGTAAAACCAGCTCCCAACTTTCTCATGGGAAGCTCGAAAAATGTAGAATTAAGCTACCCCAAGATAGGTTAAAACTTTAAAGCCTGAAGCTGTCCAGGCCCAGCATGTATTTGAGATGGAGATAAGGGTTTGCAGCTTCTACAAACACAATTAAGCCATTAGGCTATCGACCAGTAATGTTGGACAATGCTAATGAATAAGCAGATGAGCTGACCAAAAGCCAGGTTTCTATTTGTGGTCTTCTACCAGTTATTGTAAAGCCAGCTTCACAAACTCCCAACTCCCTCTTGGAAAGCTCGAAAAATGGAGAATTAAGTTACTCTTTTTGGACTACCACCAACAAGCGGATGCTTGCGCATCCTACCAGTGAGGGGGCTGGAGAGTTGGCTTCTTGGAGAATATGTACCCAGTGGGCCGAAATAAGGAAAGCGCCTCCTCGAGACTTTGCAATTCAGATTCCCATACCTCAAGCTGCATTAGGTGTCAAAGCGATTTTCAGTAAAGAAAAGGCTTGCGACTGATAGGGCGCCTTTGAAGAGACGATACATCCGAAGAATCTCTAGGATTGATTTATAAAACTTTGCACGTTTTTATAGAAACAAAGTGATATGTAGTGGGAGGCCTGGATCAGACTTCTGCAATGGAAGGTGGAAGGGGGTCCTATAGGGAGAAGATGGAAAGAACGCGGCCTAGTAAATTAATTAATTAATAAAGATAAGAGGTTGTGGCTGAAATTACAGAAATAACCAAAAATGGTTAGTGCTCAAGAGAAAAAATGTTAAACTCATTATTAGTGGAGACAGTGAAGGGCGTTCTCAGTTTGCTTTTTGTCACGACAGGGCGTGCTCCGATGAAAGTTGTCAAAAAAGTTTTTTATATAATTAAATCGATAACAAAAGTGAAATTAGGCAAAATTAATGAACTGCCCGAAGTTAGTTGGTAATATCATACCGTCGTCGTGTACATAAGAAATAATTGATGGAGAAAACGTTATGCTTTAAAGTTCACGAAGTTATTTTAGGATATATATTTTGTTTTTCGCTACCCTCTTAGTAAACACTAAATTTCAAAGTGAGCTTTACCTTCAGGGTCTTCCTTAATCAAACTATACAAGTTGGGACTGTTTGCGTCTCAGATTTTCTAGTTTGTAACGATTTAAGTTTAGTATTTGAAGTTTTGTGCTCTAAGAGATTTAGTGTTGACTCTTTGGGCTACGAATTTTATTTTTAATATCTTAATATCCGCAAAGTTTCGTCTATCTAATTATAAAGTTGTTAAAAGACACTTTTGATGCAACTTTCGCCCGTTCGTTTCTGATGAGTTTAGTATACGTTTAAAATAAACATGAGGGGGATGGAATAAATGCGTCCCTTAAGAGGCGAAAACGTCTGGTGGGGATTCTAGACATACCGCAGAACTGGTTGACAGATCTATGTGCGGTTCCGTGGTTGTGTCGGAGCCTGTTAAGCGCATAAGGTGATCTGTCACCACTAACTACTACAGAATACCTCCTACTATCAAGAATTTGTCATTCGTTACAACCTATTACTTCCCCTAAAATGTTATTCGTTATCCTGATAGCACTTTTCTTAAGGGCTTTTTGTTTTTTTTTCCTTTGAGATTTTGTGAAAGTTCTGAATTTTTTCAAATTACTTAAAATGCATTGAGAAATAAAAACTTGAGTTATGGACTAATGCATCAATAAACATTTCTTTGAAAGTCCATTTCTAAACCCCAGACTTTTAGATTTATTTACATACGGGATATACGTTAGGTACGTAATAAAATAAATTTATACGGCAAAGAACCAAATTTAGTCGTCTTGATTTATTCTTACCTAAGGTATAAAAATGTTAAATCAATTTCTAGATATTTTAAAATAATTAAAAAAAAAGAAAATGGATTTATTTCACAAGGTTTCATCCAATTATTATTTTCTATATTTTTCATTTCTGTTTTAAGTTAGATCATAATTGAGAGAGGAATAGAAAGCAATTTTATACCAATTTTCCCAATATTCGAAATGAACTCTTAAATTAAGGCCCGAGGTATTGAAAAAGATATTAAAATACAGTGAGGAGAAAAGAGTAGAAAATGTTATGGATATTATAGGTACATTTTTCATTGTGTTCAGAAAATGCCGACAATTGAGAATATCCTGCAGATGGAAGAACAATTTTTTTGTCAGCACCCCTTGCTTTGGATTCGTCATTACAGTAGGCGCCCAACGTGGGGCCTCGGCAACTTTGAAGAAAACCTGTTCTGTTTCCTTCGGATACAACAGCCCTTAATCTATAAAACAAGCCAGGCAAGCATGTTGCCTTACGAAAAGTACCTACAAATGTACTATTTGCGGTTCTGAGGCTGTCCCCCAGTGGTTCGTTTTCCTTTGTACGAGTTCTGTGCTTTTTATAAAGTTCAGAATTTTCTCTATTAATAATTTAGGCTCTTCTATTTGGAGCATCTTCTTCTTCTTCCCGAGAATGCTGTGGCGACTTCCTGTTAAAGCCTCGCAGTATAGTAGAAGCTGAATTTGAGTTTCCTCTTCATCTGCACATTTTTAGTATAGTGGGTCTTCTAGTCCCATCGCATACAGGCGCAGTTTAAGCTGGCAATGCCAGCCGTAATCCACCTCTGTTCATTCTGAGTAGAGAGCGGTTTCTTTCAGACTGTTTCTCCAAAAGAACTTTAGAAAGTCCCTGTTTAAGAGCTTCACTCTAGTGTTTAATATGCCACTTCACCAGAAGTGACTTTATTTCATAGAGAATGCTAAAGGCCGCCTCTAGTCCAATGGGTCTTATTTTGCTGCCCTGTTTAACCAGACCGTCCGCTTTCTCGTTTCCTGGTATGTCAGAATTTTCCCTTTAGCTCGTTCGGTTTACGGATGGAGTCCGGTCCCACTTCACGGGCGTTCAGCGCTTTAAGGGCTGCTCGGCTGTTATATTTATGCTACAAAGATTCTTTGGTGGTGATAACCTTAATGCAACAGTATTTGCGTATTTGGAAGACGGTTGCGTGCTTCCCAAGGCTTAAGCTTACCCCTTGCCTCAAGTTGCCGTCCCCGATGATTCCAACTCTTGCAGCTGTTGCATTTTTAGAGCTGCCTGTGTAGAACACAAGTCTATTCATTTTGACTGTCTTGCATTCCCATTCAACTTTTCTTAGGTTTACGCTCTGGTTATTGTGTCAGACACCATGCTAAGTATGGGGTATTCTGCCATCTCTCCTAGGATTGAGACAGCATGTCTTTGCACATTTCTTCCTGTGGTGGAGTGAGTTCTTATTTTGTAAGCCTCCCATAATGCTTTGGATTTCACTTTCAAATGTAAGGGTGGATGCTTCAACATTGTTTGCCTAGTTTGTGTTTGCAGTTGTCTTTTTGTCCACCACACAGAGCCTCTTGCAGATGTAGCCAGGGGAAGTTTCTGATCACATAAGGCGCCCAACGTGGGGACAAGATGCTTCTTAACATCACCACGAATAAAACTAACCCCACTGTTTATCCAGAAAAGCGTTGATTTTCAACCCCCCACACGGTATATCTATTATTTGCGCGTTGTTTAACAACTTAAAGAGTAAAATTGAACGAGTTGACTGCTTATTAGTTACATAATGAAGATAAATAGCGGGGTTGAAAATTTTACTTGAAAAGGCAATATCCTAGGGCTATCTTTAAATAAATTTACCAACATTTTTCCATTTTCTGTTTGTCCATTGTCTACCACTTGAAAGGTTAAAAAACTTTTTACTTTCATTTAAAAATGCAGAAGAGAATGATGCAAGTTTGAGTTTATTTTTCTAAATCAAGTTATTATTGAAATTTATCTTTGTGTCTCTTGTGCGCGTATATACTGATAAATAAGTTTGAGGTAGTTTTATATACCTGCCTACTAGTACCTAAGTGAGATGAACATAGACAATGAAATAAAAGACAATAACAAGGTTTACAAAAGGCAGCCACTTAAAAGAGAGAGCAGACAGATTTAAGTGGTTATAAGTGTCATCTTCATAAAAGTTTTTCCCTCTTTTGCAATAACTAAACAATAGCTTTTTCGTATAACAATTATTCAAAGCACCCTTTATAAACCATATATAATAATGTATCACATGTCGTACCCCCTGGGTCTCTGTAGTAGCATATAATGAATTTCTGCTTGGCGTTGACAAATCACTGCAGTGGGACAAATATTCATTCGGCATGTACTAACAATCTAACAATCACGATATGATACCGTGTCGTCGTATATTTTAGTGATTGATAGTGATTATGTGATTATGCTCGAATTATTACAAAATTACAAATTTAATCGCTTATTACGATTGTGCCTCATTTGTTTTGTTTCGACGTATTCGATTAATCGAAAAGTTTAGGAAAAATCGTCTGCGGTCGCCGGCTGAAAACTTTCCGAACATCTAATTTCATTTTTATTTGAAAACACTCGGGCGCCAGGTCGGTTGTTTTCGGCAAAACTCCCGAGTGGTACTTGAGCTTCAAAAACATCAATTGTTAGTCTTTAGGGTGGTAACCAGAAATATTTATTATGAGATATTTGTGAATTTGTTTTTTACCCCAATTGCTTTTTGTTCACTAAGTTGATTATGAAATTCAGACTGCCCTGCTCAGCAATATTTTGTACTCTTGAATGGGGTCTACATACCGAGTGACAGCCTTCTAAGTTGGCTATAGCTATTTGTGAATGTCACGTTTCCTTTTCCAAGCGTAAATTTGAAGAAAAAGTTTTCCAATACCTATATCATTTCGTCTTCCACCCCGGTACTATCCAAATATCCAGGCGATAGGCCAGCAACGCCCATCACACTGGGCTTAATCTGTCGAAAGTGTGAAAGTGAAAGGCTAATGCCTCACCGCAGGAAAGCACATGGAGAAAACCGCCTGATTATTAGGCTATAGGTTTACACCGAGCCCAGCAGACCCCAAACCATCTCACCAAGGATTAATTCTGAGACTTCTGGCACCGCAACTATTTCTGATTACCACAACATTCTGACTGTTCTTCGGGTAGTGAACTAGCTGCACCGAGCTCTGACAAACCCAGCCACAAGACCCTTTTCAGTACAGTTGATCAGAACTGGGAATGTCTCTTCTTAAGGGCATGTCACACGTATGGCAGCGAGACACTTACCTAACATTTGGCGCCCAACCGAGGCCTTAGGAATCCGACCTCAAGAGACTGGCAGGAGTAGCAGCGCCCCCTGGGCTCCCTTATCACTAGTGGAAGACATGATGAAGCCAGACACAAGCCGCGCGTATACAAGTAAACTCTTGCTCAGTCCTGACGACACCATCAAGCTACCGACTGTTAGCCTCAGGTGAATAGAGAAACCCGTGGGGTACTCTCCCAGCTTGACTATGTACAAATGTACATCCCTCCCCTGTTGTGGAGGTTGCACTTCGACTACCAACTACACAACTGTCTCTTGAGAGGACGACCTCGTAGTTTAAGAAGTTTCATCAGAACACCCCCTGTGATCAAGTACCCCATCTGCGAAGATTACTCGCAGTTCGAATACGGAAGACTCATCAAGTTAGTCATCATTTGCTCGCGGTCTGGGCAACCGAGATGGGACAGTACCTCCATCGTGTTATTTCCTTTAGCTGGACGTTTTCCACTGAATCTTTTTCGTCATCCTCCAACTTTTGTATTCTAAGTGAGCACGCTTTTGTTTCAAAATACCCAAAACTTGCAAGAAAATGGCATTTGTTTTTGGTGCTACCTGAGGAGCTTTAACAATGACGTCATTTATCGAAAAAATAATAAAGTAACGAGTGCCCATTTAAACATAATACGCAACTCTATTTTTGTGGAAGGCAAACATTTAATCTGATTTTGTCTGATTAGGCACCACCATTACCATTCAGAAAATAATATTTTCGTTATTTTGTACAATCAACTCAAAACGATATTTTTCCGAGCGTGTTATTTTTCAGTTGGTCAAAACGAGAACTTTCAATTTTTTCCATGTGGACTTTTGAACTTAATTAAATTTTTAAACATTTCCCAAACTAAAACAAATTGATATAATTTAGATCGAAGTTGTTTTTGTTTGCTTTTGGAAACTTTAGTCGTTCTAGTTAATACTGGGGTAGTAATGTGAAGTTTTTTTTGTTATTGTTCCTCGTGAATTATTTAATGATCGAATACAGGCCGTTCAAATAGTTTTAGAGGTAATACGCGATAACTTGATTACATACCATTATACTAGTGGTAATAGTAGTTGTTACTTATTTGTTAGTCCATAATACTTAAGTAGCTTTATCGATTTTTTTTATTTTTTATTGAATCGTAAATTAACGTACAAAGCTAAATGGTTCCAAAGCTCTAACGTTCATTTGAAATTGATTTTTATAAGGCCTCACAACACAGTTGTAACCACGGGCCAAACGCAAGACTCAAACTCATTCGCGATTGTCTCAAGTTTCTGTTAACTCCGCCCACTTTCGCAATGAGGCCAGTTTTGGTTGTATGAGTGCATCTGCTTTAATTTTTGTGTTTCTGGTTTAAAAAATTTAATCTTAATAATGTACGTTTTTACGCGAGTTCAATTTGACTTAATTAAAATGAAAAATTGTGTTAAAAAAAGTTGGAATCATTTTCCTCCGACAAAATACAAATTCAATTGGTACCAAAATATATCAGACACTACCAGGAAATTAATATTCGCTTGATTGAACGCACTTGATATGTAATGGAAATTTATTAAATTTTATCCATACCATGTTTTTCTGCCTTTCTATCATTTTCATATATTCGCTCCAAAAAAAAAACGTTAAATTAGGGAGAATATCCGCAATATGTAATTATTAGAGAACAAACACGTAATAAACAATTTTGCGCAGTACTTGACTCTTAACGAGACTTGTGGGTGGCTATCTCACTTTTTGACATAACCATTTTGGTTGGTAAGACAAAGAAAACTTTTTTTTTATAACAGATGAGTCACGCTTTTCCTCCATACTAAAAGAACACAAAACACGCGAACTTCCACAACACCAAAATGGTCAGGCGTGTCATATTCGTGTTAAAACGAAAACGAGCCGAAAACATTTTCGTTAACTTATAAGCCAAAATTGCGAAAACACCTGGATGGCCGTAATACGCATTCACGACGATAATTGATATTTCACGGTTGAACCTATTGATTTTGGAAAGGCACGCCGCTTAAGTGATCAATTGTAGTTCGTAATTCCTCCTCTTCTGCAATGAATTCCAAGTAGGTACGAGGTACAATGTTCGATTTCGATGATTAAGTGGTCAGGGGCCCCTATTTATATTCATTCCCGTTTAAAATAGTATCGTGCCAATAAGCCATTCCGAGGTTAATAATTTTACTCCTGCGCTACAATCGGTACAAGTCAAGAACACCGGGCTCGATTCTACGACTCTCCTGCCTATCATTAAGACTTATCAATTTTTTGTTCTCTTCCACCAGAACGCGAATTATGTTACGAGTTTTAAACATCCTTGTACTTTTTAACAAAGTTACAAGTTCATTTCACGAAATACACATTTTATGTTGTGTGTGTGTATCTGTATCTTTATTAAGGATCTCTCTATCGTGTTTTTAACGAACTCGTGTCACATATTTTCGAACGCCCTTTAAAAAGGAAAATTGTGCTTAATTTAGTAATTTAGTCGTTTATTGGCGTGGTTTATCTGTAATTTAAGGGCCGTTTTGAGTATCAAAAATCAGATATGGCGAACTTAAGTGTTGTTTATTGCCTTTTAAATTTTAATTTCGGACACCACAACTACTACAGATAAAGTATCGTTTTTCCAACCCAAAAAATCGAAGGCGTCCCCATCGTCCAGTTGAAACCCATTTCGGTGCTACTAGCTGTCGTATTTTGTGCGCCACTTCTATTAACTTACGAGATCGAATTAGAATTTTATGACGCTTTTAGTTGTGAAGGTGGTACCTGTGGGGGTGGCGAAAGTTAGATTAAGCTACCAGGCAACCAGTTTCATCCATATCCAATGTTTCGAATTAATTTATTCTAATGCTTTTAACATCTAAAATTTACTTAACAACATTTTCATAAATTTCGACAATTGAGTGGAAAATTACATTTAGGTTCCAGTTGAGCTGTGAAAATTGTAATTCTTGGATGCGTAAAGGGTTAGAGCAATCGTTGATTTTACGGTGATTACATTGTAATTATCAATTATGAACGCGTATTTACGTATATTAGATATTAATTTTGTAAATAACCGCTTCCGGTTAAACTTGAAATTATCAAAATACAATTTTTTTGAAACACCCTGTATATTTTAAAATTGTTTGAAAGATCGTAAAATTATCTGTCTGACAATACCAAACATTTTTATATTTTTCACTTTCGATTTAGCCGGAAATTTTATTGGCTTCTCTATTTTAAATAGAGCACCCTGTATATTTTTGCATTTTTGTAATTGTGGAGAGATTTTAAGCACACTAATGTTAGAGATTACTTCCTGAGTAGTTTTGACATCTTTTAGATCTGTGTTCTGCTAAAACGGCTGAGCCCCAAACCCATCATCATGCACTAAACATAATTCATAAGACCTGCTTGCGGGATCCCTCACCAACAAAAGTTCACTAACATTATTCAAGAAATCATGATTGTATGAGTCACAAATTATCTGCAGAGAAGAATTCCAACATCAGTGGCTCGTTTTACACACTTTCAGGCTGAACATTGAACATGTTTCTCCTGCGCGTGATGTGGCCGGATGTGTTAAAATTTATGTCTCCCACAGGGAGATCCATCTGTCCCAATATGATTGTATGTGGGAAAGACATGTCTGCCAAGGCGTGTTAGACCCCAGACTACACGAATTGTACATCTTCAGCTAACTCAGATATCCGCCAAAATGCCACACCTTGCTGAAACGAAAATTTAGTCTTATATATGCCTCTTTTGAAGCCCTCAATTCGACACATACATGTTTTTGGCGTAAAACGGACTCCAAACCGATGGTGTAAACTCCGAATGACTACGGACGGAATGAGCAGAATGAAGAGAATAAGCTCCCGAGTCGACCGAAATATAAACCCCAAAGCTCGACCCACAATTACCTCGACGTGCTTTGCGAGGCGAGCTAGGAGATCTCGAATTGTTGAGACACACTTTATCTTGCGCATCGAGCCTATTCAGGTCACAATCGAGATGGGACCTTACACATTGAAAAACATTTTAGGTCATCTACATACAAAAAGTACTGACTATTGGCAAAACATGAACAGAAGAGATCCAAGATGCGACCCCTGAGACACCCCAGACGTGACCTGCATCAGTCCCGCTTTTCTACATTGTACATGTACATTACACAGCCATCTCAAAAACCCGCCTGCTACTCCAATTTAGTTATTAAGTTGGGCGATGAACTGTGTCGAAAGTCATTAAAACGTTCTTGTAAATAGCGTCGAATTGATCCCTGTCGTTCATAGAGCGGAGAGAGGGAGTCAACATTCTGACTCAATTAGAGGTTCTAGGGCTAATGGGCCGTGGTAGAAAGGTTCTATTTGCGACACCTAACGTTTCTCTCACTACTGTGATAGACATTTTCAAAGGACACTTCAGTGAATCCTGTGCGGTAGCCCGGTAGCGGTCATAGTGTGCGTACCGGGGTTCAGGAGTGATCATCAGTCAGGGTATGGCAAATAAAACCTTTCGACCACGCCGATTAGCCCTACAACCTCTACCTCTAATGACGCCGCCGCGAAAGCTTTAATACTTTTATCCTGACTCAAGTTAGTAACTATAGATCTACCTCATGAAAAATTCATGCTGAGCAGAGTCGAAATTGCGCCCCATTATGAAGAACAAACAGTCGGATATGATCGATTCCACCATCTTACCAAAAACTGACAACAGAGATTGGACGATAATTGGAAATATTTTTCTTCGAAACGACTCTATGCACAAGAACATCTCTATCAATTTTCCACAGGTCGGGGAAACAGCCTGTGGCCAAAATAAGGTTCAAGAAAGGCATCTGGAGCCCATCTTCTCAATTCTTTATAAAGATAGGTCAGGTCCTGATCCCTTACGGACGTCCATTTTGAGCATTTTATCTAAGATCTAGTGGCTCTACGAAAGGTGTGAAAATCGGAGTTGTTTCGCTTAAATTTTTTATAATTTGCGCTTTCGTTTTATTCTTTAATTTCTTTTCACCTAACCCTCTCTAATTTTGTAATTTTCCCTTTTATTAATGACACTGCAGCAAATTTTTTAAGTGGGACATCGCCTCGAAAGTTTAAATGCTATTATTTTCATCATGGGACGAATTTTGAAACGTCAAGAGTTCACGTTTGTTAATTGGAGCAATTTCAGTGGATTTTTGTTTAAATTAATGGAAGACACCGGGTGATTTAAGCTTTTTAGTTAATTTGAGCGTCGGTGAACGAACGCGAGCGCTTAACATGAGCCGGGCACTATAATGAAGGTAGTGTGGACAGGACCACGTATCTAATTGTGTGTCATTGCGCACACCCTGACGTCGAGGAGTACGGAGTTTGTGTGACAGGTCTTTTAGTTATTCAAACTCTCGGTCTTCAGCTCCATTGCTCCGTAGTGCAGCTCTGTTGTAGCCCAGATCTTAAGTTTAGCTTTGAAGTGTACCGGAGTAGTCCAGATTCGTATAATGGACCCGGCAAAGTTAAGAATTTCAAAAAACTAAGGTAACTAAAACTAAACCTATGGACGAGAGCGAGAACCATGGCGTGGGCGAGGGCCTTTGATATTCCAGCTCTTGGTCTTCAGCTCCATTGCTCCGTAGTACACCTCTGTTGTAGCCCAGATCTCGAGTTTCACTTTGTAATGCACCTTTTAGTAGCCCAGATTTGTAGAATTGAGCCCCGCAAATTTAATAATTTGAAAAACTAAAGTTACTAAAACTAACCCCATGGACGAGGACGAGAACGAAGGCGCGGGCGTGGACGCGAGAGCGAGGGTAGGCACTTCTGAACTACATGAGCAATTTAGTGCAAGTTGAAATATTGTTATGATTATGGTAATTATTGTTAATGTTTATATTTCGCTTCCTCGTAAAAAGAAAACAGTTACAAAAAGTTACGTGAACGAACATTCCTCTAATTATAATTAAAGCAAACTTGATTTGGGTAAACACAAACTAATCCAAACTAATAAATTTAATTAATAATAATAACCGTTCAGGTTGCTTCGGGCTATTACCTATTTGTTTTCAATATAATTGATTAGAATTATAGGAGTCGATTAACATT
Organism: Malthinus flaveolus; assembly: GCA_950108345.1. Classification (NCBI taxonomy): domain Eukaryota; kingdom Metazoa; phylum Arthropoda; class Insecta; order Coleoptera; family Cantharidae; genus Malthinus; species Malthinus flaveolus. The sequence continues at coordinate 17,216,587 of OX467289.1, forward strand.
ATTTCAAAATAAATGCGTTTTTCAAACGAATGCCATTAATTTTTAACTATTCGATCTAATCTCTACCTATACTATGGGAGGAGAGCACCACCACGGCCCTCGAATCTTTGGTGAACAAACCACTAGACTAAAAAAGGCCCAACTATGCATCACAGAGTTAGAAAAGACCGCAACTGACGTCTTGAGGCGCCTACGTCAAGGATACAGTGAGCATTAACCGCGCAGCCCAAAAATAATTTGAGTGAGGTCTAAATAATACTGCGCGCTTATTAGTCAGTGTGTCCGTTTGTCTGTCCATATTTATGTCTTTCAGATTGTCCGCTCTTCTGTCTGTGTGTAAATATGGTCATAAATCGAGTAACAACGGGCGAACTGAACCAAATAGACAAAATGTACAATGTTTTGGTTTCCAACGACACGAGAACAAAACCGCAAGTTTTAAAAAAATCTTAAGTTGATAAGAGGGGACAACAAGGAAGAATTTAATTTTTTACGCTAATAGTATTGTACTGCATGATAGCTTTTTTGAATTTTCTTGTTAGAAACGCCCTTTTTCGAGTTTATCCCGGAGATTCTCGCAAGTAAATTCGGAGGTTAGGCCAAGAAAAATTGCCTATTATATTTGAACATTTCAAAATAAATTACTGCGGTCGGCTTCCAACCCTTGAAATAATGTTTGCATACTAAAGGTTAAAACTCATTTAACAAGGAGGTATTAAGTCGTAGGTATTTAACAGTTGAAAATGGAAATGAAGAAAATTGTTTTGTTCGTTAATCGATTTTGATCTCGTATCTACCGTTTTATATATTGGGGGATTTAAAAATTTTTCCAATTTTGTTGCTCTTAATTTTTTTGTTTGAAGTTATAATACGAATTTATAGCATACGTTACGCTATACTTAAAAAATATGAAAAGAATATATAAAGGAGAGACTACAAAGAAGGGGTCAAAAGATTTACAAAATAACTATTACCAGAACTTCAAAAGAATATTGCTATAACAAGCGAGCGTAAGGCAGTGTTTTTTAACAAGTTTTATTATTTATTGTCATATTATACAACATGTTTTTTTTGTATTTACAACAAAAAAAGTTTTTTTTTGTAAATTTGTCTTTCATGTATATTCATCCAAAAATTAATTTCCAACGCGCGTTACGACTAAAAATAATTAAATTGGTACTGTAATAAAACGAGTAACAAATAGGAAGCGATACAATCACAATTGAAATGAGTTCATTTTAATTATTATTCTAAAAATAATGATAATAGAGTGAGATAGAAGCAGGCAGATGGACTGACAGAGGAAGGAAGGCGGAAAATGGAGCAGTTTGGCGTTAACGCCAAATCACAAAAAGCTCCTAAGGAAGGCGAAGGGGGGGGGTCATTTTAATTAAGTGCAATTTTAATAAGTTGCGTCTTTATTGACGTAAGGTTTGAGGTTAAATAGAAAGAGAGCGAGAATAATTAATACTCTTCAGGTTGTGGCGTGCGAAACTAAAACAACTATGAAAGGCGTTCCAAAATCAAGTATAGGGATTGCAAAGGATTCTTTGCCTCGCTCCGCTCGGCGGGCTTTCTTTAGCCTCCTCAATTGTAAAATTGGTGCCTTCTAGAGGAGGCTAGGAAGGCTGAGCTTCTGTAACCAAAAACAAAATATTTACAGTGAGCACGTAAGCAGTGTTATTTGAAATTAAAAACCAACTTGACTATTTTTACAAAAACTAAATTATACCTGCGGAGCGCTCTTTGCTTCGCTCCGCTCGGCGAGTTTTATTTAGTCTCTTAAATTTTGACATTGATGCTTTCCAAAGAAGGCTAGAAAGGCTCGGTCTTCGTAAAACAAACTTGACAATTTTCTCTAAAACTAAATTAGGCTACGTCCTCTTTTACCTGCGGAGCGCTCTTTGCCTCGCTCCGCTCGGCGAGTTTTATTTAGTCTCTTCAATTTTAAAATTTATGCTTTCTAGAGGAGGCTAGGTAGGCTCAGCCTCTGTAAAAGAAACTTGACTATTTTCTCAAAAACTGAATTAGGCCACGCCCCCTTTTGCCTGCAAAGCCCTCTTTACTCGCTCCGCTCGGCGAGTTTTATTTACCTAGTCCCTTTAATTTTGAAATTGATGCTTTCCAGAGGAGGCTAGGTAGGCTCAGCCTCTGTAAAAGAAACTTGACTATTTTCTCAAAAACTAAATTAGGCCACGCCCCCTTTTACCTGCGAAGCGCTCTTTGCCTCGCTCCGCTCGGCGAGTTTTATTTAGTCTCTTCAATTTTGAAATTGATGCTTTTCAGGGGAGGCTAGGAAGGCTCAGTCTCCGTAACCAAAAACAGAGGAGGCTAACTTGACTATTTTCACAAAAACTAAATTAGGCCACGTCTCCTCTTGCTTCGTTCCGCTCGGCGGGTTGTCTTTAGCCTCCTCAATTTTGAAATTGATTGACCGCCACTGGTTTCTCGTATATTCGATTTACTATTTTTTCGTTATTTTTAGATCAATGAAGAAAGAGTTTCGACTCCTTTATTGGCATGGAAATTGTATAAAATTCCAATAGGTGACATAATAAAACCCTCAATCGTATTGTTTAAAAGGATTTGTTACCGATTTACAATAAACTAAGACTAATAACGAAAATTTTTTGGCTTTGCCTTAAAGAACAGAAACAGTTTCTTTCGTAAAGTCTTTAAATATCTTTCCAAATAACGATTTTAGAGCCAAAAATTAAACTATAATATTGTTATTTTCCGTCATATTTCAGAAACGTTATGGAGGGGGTAAATTTTGTTTTTTGATTCTATTTAATCACAAGTCAAGGACCATTTTTGCCTATCTAACCAAGTGTCCATCTCTTATGATAAGCGAGATTCCTGTACTTAAAACGTTTAAATATACATCCTGTATACAGGGGATTCCCCAAAGAGCATTTCGTCGATATCTCTGCTAATATTGCAGCTACAGGAAAAACGTAAGCGCACAAGTTGCTTCTTACAATTTCTTCTACTCTTTAAAAATGTTACAAAATATACAGGGTGTTCAATTTTTACTTTAAGTCAAATTTGCGCGTCAAAAGTATTGTAAAATAGGTCGTATTTAACGAGTAGAAAAGGAAATAGCCCATTTTGTTCAGTTTCTTCAGTTATAATGTAATTACTTACAATTCAATTAGCTTCGCTGGCTAATTTGCCAACCAGTGACTTTCTAAATTAACCAGATTTACATTGTGACAACTATAATCGGGTAGTCTCTGAGCAGAAAGAAAAAATCATTGTTCGATAAGCGATTTTTTTTCAATTTCAAATAAATGTTTATTAGAATTTTTGTGCCAATCTAAATCCATTTGTATAAGTCTAGTCAATAAATGCTACTTTTCCTTTACACACTTGGAAATGAAATAGAGAAAAGTAACATTTAATTTTCTTCAAAGTCGACATCAAATATTGCTTTTTGTAACAACTATTCTCTCGAAAATCGCGCGAGCTTAAAAGAAAATTGTTATAGAATCTAACTGGGACAGTCTGTCAGTCTATTGTAAAATGTGATTTTCATTTATTTTGCTCTCTTGTTGAAAAGTCCAAAGCTCACTCCGATAACAGGTCCTTTCGATATTGATGTTGTTTTCCTGTTCTAATCGGCATTACGATCCTCGTTTCTCATTTCATGCATCACTCGATTTAATACTGCAGTGCAAATTACGTTAATGGCGCCCCCTCCGCTTGTTTGTTAATTATACAAAAATTTGATTTGAACCGAATTTACGTGTGGTTTATAAATAAAGAACTCGCATTTATTTTCCGAGAGGTTGTCAGAAAAAATAAATTATTTTCCATGCGCTTTCTGCGGTATTTTACGTGGTTATCGCTTTTGTTTCCAATATCAACAACATGTTGCTTATCTTTAGCTCTATAACTGGACGTAAACCTGTATTTAAGTAAACTTTTATTACGGCTAGTACCATAAGTTACAAATTCAATTATCCGTAAAATATCTAAACCATTAGAAGCTACCCCATTTTTTGATTTTATCTTCTTATTATACTTTAAAAGCTATATGCTCAATTTTTTCATGTTTTATCTTAAAAGTCCACTCTTTGTCTTTTTGGCTTTTTACTTCAAAAATAGAACAAAGAATTAAATTTATAACAGAAAATGTATTGAAGTTCAGGTTTACTACAGTTACGATAACCAGGCAATGTTTGAATTAGCCCTAATGGGTCGATGGATTATTTGAGCCCTCCGTTCCCCCCAAACTCCAATTTGTTTTATTAAGGTAAATATTGAATTAAGGAATGTATTGATATTGGGTTAGGCTTCGAGAAACCAAAAATTAGTGTTATAGTGCAGAAGAATGGCAGCTGAGCAAATTTTGGTACAATTACTCCAAAGTCTCGTAAACAGTGGCATTGGAAGGCCTTTTCTTCATTAACTATGATCTTATGAATTTTTTCAAATGGCCACTTCTCTCTCAAAATTTAAGAGAAAAATTAAATCAATAACGGGTAGAGAGAGTGCAACACTTTTTTCCAACCTTCAAATGCTTAACCTCGATAGGACCTATTATTCCGAAAGCCTATTATCTTCAGTGACTTCAGTCCCCCAAAAATTTTTTTAGTACAAAAAGGTTTAAAATCTAATTGCGCACAAAAAATGTGTTTACGAATTTAATCATGGCTCCGTTCCTTCTCTTTAAAAAGCCAGGAGAGACAAATGAACTTGGAGATAATTGCAAAAACGACCAAAAACTCAAGTAAAGCACCGGAATCGTACGTTGGACTGATTTGCGACGAGAGACTGGACAATGAAGTGGGCAGAAACACTCCTCTCTGAAGCCTCGATGGCACTATTTCCAAAGCCTACTAACTGTTATCGGTGAATATCAAGAAGATCTGATATCGGCTATGGATATTTGGGCTGCCTGGACAGCTGCACTTTGGTTGACAGATCTTGGATAATTAACAGTTTAACTACGGAGGGGGGGGGGGGTAATTCAGGAAAAAAATACACAAGCCTTTTGTCTATTGTTCTTACTGTATTTTGGGATGCTGAATTCGAATTTCAAATTTGTCACCTCGTAAAAGTGGCGTGTTCTGAGAAAATTCCCCAAAACTGCGAAAAAATGCTCTTTTTCAGTTTTTTGCTAATAACTTGAAACCTACCCACTTTTGAAGAAATGAATTTCTATACAAAAATAGCCTACATCAAATTTTCTACACATTACATTTTTTAGGTTTTTTACTAGGACAAACTGTTTGGGCGCTAGAGCGCGTTAAAGTTTGTCAAAAATTCCAAAATCAGCTAAGGAGCTATTATTTTAGTTTTTGTTTATAACTCGGAAACTATTGAATTTTAGAGAAAAGCAAAGAAGTTAGATTAAATTTCCTGTAAATTATTGTTACTATATCATTGTATAGAAACATCGTTCTCGAAAAGAGCGGATTTTCCTAGTTATAAACGAAAAACTAAAAAAACAGCTCTTTGGCAGATTTTGGAATTTTCATTGAACTCCAACACGCTCTAACGCCTAAACTGCTCGTCCGAATCAAAAAACCTAAGAAATATAATTTGTATATAATTTGATGTAGTGTATTTTTGTATTAAAGTACTTTTCTCAAAAGTGCGTAGTTTTCAAGTTATATGTGAAAAACTGAAAAAAGCGCTTTATTCGCAATTTGGCAGATCTTGGGTTATAGTCCAGTCACATATAGGGGAAAAAGAGAGGCGAAATCAGGGGAAAATGCAAAAGCTTTTTGTCTATTGTTCTTTATGGATTTTGGGATTCTGAGTCAAAATTTCACTTTGCTACCTCGCAAAAGTGGTGCGTTCTGAGAAAATTCCCAAAATTTACAAAAAATGCTCTTTTTTCAGTTTTTTCCTAATAACTTGAAAAATACGCACTTTTTTAGTAAAGAGCTATTATACAAAAATGACCTACATTAAATTTTCTACAAATTATGTTTTCAAAATTTTTTTCTTCGGACGAACGGTTTAGGCGCTGGAATGGGTTAAAGTTTGACGCAAATTCTAAAATCGGCTCAAAATCCATTTTTTAGCTGTTTTCGTATAACTCGGAAAATGCTCAATTTTAGAGAAAATTGTTTTTATAAAAAAATAATGTACATTAAGTTTCCTATAAACTATTTGTGTATAAGGAACACCTTTCTCTAAAAGTGCGTATTTCCCGAGCTATAAACAAAAAACTAAAAAAACAACTTTTGGGTAGATTTTGTATTTTTTTCTAATTTTAACGCGCTCTAGCGCCTAAACCGTTCGCCTAAATAAAAAATTCTAAGAAACGTAATTTGCATAAAATTTGATCTAGGTTAGTTTTGTATTTTTGGGATTATTTCAAAAGTGGCTAGTTTTCAGATTATTAGAGATCAACTGAAAAATAAGAGTTTTCAAGTTATAAGTGAAAAACTCTTATTTTTGCAGTTTTTTGTTAATAACTTGAAAACTATGCACTTTTTAGTAAAGCGCTTTTATACAAAAATAACGTACTTCAAATTTTCTACAAATTATATCTCATGAGCTTTATTTGTTGGATAAACGGTTAAGGCGCTATAGCGCGGTAAAGTTTGAGGAAAGTTCCAAAATCGATCAAAAAGCAATTTTTTTAGTTTTTTGCTTATAACTTGGAAAACACTCAATTTTTGAAAAAAAAACTGTTTCTATAAAAATATAATGTACACTAAATGTCCTATAAGAACGCCTCTCTCTAAAAGTGCGTATTTTCCGAGTTATATAAACCAAAAACTAAAATAACTTTTTGGCAGATTTTGGAATTTTTCACGAACTTTAACGCACTCTAGCGCCTAAACCGTTTGTATAAATGAGAAAGCCTAAGAAACATAATTTGTAGAAAATTTGCTGTAGTTTATTTTTGTGTTAAAATACTTTTCTCAAAAGTGCGTAGTTTTCTCGTTAGAAGTAAAAAATCAAAGAAAAGCACTTTTTTGCAATTTTCTCAGAACGCATCACTTTTAGGAGGTGGCAAGTGGCAAAGTTAAAATTCGGATTCATCGCCCCAAAATACACGAAGAACTTTGAAAAAAGGTTTTCCCGCTAAACTACTATTTGACTGGAGTGAAATGCTCTCCTTCTCCTAACGCCTCCCAAATCATCATAATATGAGAAGCGACTTAGAAATAACGCTACAGATCAAATTTTTGAAAACGCCCATTTTTATTGCACAAAAAGCTTAAATTTATTTAAAAATACTACAGAAATCCTCATCTACTGTTGTTTCAAATACAATCCGATCCGTTTTAATGAATATTGGACAGAAAGTTATTCTATTTTTAATAGAAAAATTTTCCGATTCCAATAACAGAATTATGAAATGTTTGGTATGTGAGTAGAACATTAGCGTTGGTTTTTAATTAAACTTTGTGCATGGTATGTTTCTAAAATTTCGTTTACTCAAATTTGCGCTTATATTTTATTTTTGATCCCGAAAACTTCATAATTGATGAGATGAGTATTGGAGAAAGCCTCCTACATTTCACACAATATTTAATTACGCTCCTCGTGTTTCTCCTGTTAATTTAAACCTTACGTTTGTTGCGAGTTATGTTTATAATTAAAGGAGCAGGGCGCTCGTTAATATTTGGTTTGAATGAAACCGAATTAAATGTTAAGTTTGTTGTTTCGCTAATTGTTTTGACATTTGTTACTCGGTCCGAAGAGTTTTACTTTTGTTATAATTTAAATTTTTAGACACCTTTATCAAATAGGTCATCTTTTAATAATACACCTTTGAGAGAGAAGGGCCGGAACGGATTATTTTATTCGACGAGGCCGCTTAGAGGCGATTTAAATGGTTTTTTCGAAAGTTTCCTCTTTGGTACTTTGTGGTAAAAGCTTCTGGAAACTTGATGGAAAATTAATAAGGCTTTTGACTTAATTGTAGGACCGATGTTCAAAATTAATTACGACCGTATAACTAAAATTACACTTCAAGTCGAACAGAGCCATCTTTAGTGTACTAAAACTTCGTAAAGACGAAATGACCGCATTTTCAAAAAAGTGCCTTCGATACCGATCCTGGGTTGCGCTTTTTTTAACTAAAAAACTTTATTTTAGCAACCGCTCTTTATTTAGCAGCGTCGGGCAACTTAACCTGTGAGTACCTCACAGGATGAGCCGAACTAAATGTTTTTTTAAAGAAGAATTGGATCTCACTCTTAAAACTAACGTCTTGGGAAGCTTAGGGCTTAAAGAAAAGTTCCTTTGTAAACGGTTTAGGTTGAGACAAATGTTGAAAAATTACCAAGACTCGATTTTACTTTTAAGAAATGCTTCGAATGTTTTGCGAAAACCCCCTATGAGCTACGAGCGTATATTGGTTGTAAAACTTTTATGTTAGGGCCGCGCTTCGTGATTACCATATTTAAACTTTGCTTTTTTCATTAAAGTTAAAATTGTAGTTTTGAATAATAAAATAGAGTGGAACTAAATGAATAAATCAAAATTTTCGTTAAATTTAGAACATAAGAAGAGTATCGTGGATATAAATAAATCATTTTGTAGTAGAATATTAAAGAAGCGAAAAGTTATTTATGTAGACGCGTAAATACTATTTTGGAGGTTAAATTATTGGCGTTATTTCCCTTAACTTTAGAATGTATATAAATAAGGGAACCTTACATTTCGGATTTAACTTAATATGAAGAAGATCAAAAACGACGTTAAAAGTTTCTTCTAGTAGTACTAATTCAATTCGATTTTGAACTTTTTGTTAAAAGAAAAAACAGAATGTTACGCATAAAAAAAGTTTTTTTTGCGAGGGCGTTTTTCGAATACTAAGCCTCCTATTTTTAAAAGTTGTAAAAATCGTAATAACGGCTTTGTATCTTGTTTTTTTAAGCATCGATTAAATTGTTGTATGTAAGCTCGAAATTTATCAACTAAGTAGGCAATGTTTATGGAAATTTGAAATAGCGTAATCCCAACCTTAATACCGTATTCGAAGTAAATCGGTTGCATTAAAACCGTTTCCTATTCATGCACCGCGTTCGGGATTATACTAATGTACGCAGAGGCAAAATGCCGAACTGCAACTCGAAAGACGAAAGTGTTCATATTCGACAAAATGGTTCTGTAGTTTATGCGGTTTAATCGAGCATATAATAGCCATCCGGGGCTGACCGTTTCGGTTCATTTCGTACTTCGTGAGTGGTCAAGGATCTCTAGAGGATAAGTTACTAGAATTTTATGACCTATTAATACCTAATTGACTTCAAAGAGTACTTTCTAATTTATATCAATGTGGGTCTCCATGTATCCAGACGTTTTATACGTACCGCCAACTAGCCGATGCCTTTTAACAAGATCTTATCGTTTTAACTGCAATAATATTGCAGAATTACTTAATTACACTCATTAATATAAAAGTTATGGGGAGAAATAATAGGAAAATAACAGTTACATCAAAATTAATTGTTCTTAACTCAAATTACTCACATTAAGTGGTTTTTAATTACAACCATTTGAAAACGTCTAGCTCCGTATTTTCCCAAATACTTTTGAATATCACTACCGCCGACATGCATTCGCTTTAGTGCCGCGAATTTAAATGGCTCGCTAAAAAACAGCTTGCAAACTAAACAGAAGTTTATTAAGGGCCATCGAATTAAAATTTGAGCCCTCAGGCGGACGATTCTAATACCGATACTCTATTGGCTAGCGTACGTCATCGTGGGTACTGTGACGTTTCCGAAAATTGTCTTCAAGCATTTTGATTCGCAAACGTGGCAGTTAATGAGGACCAAAAATGTCAAATTACAAATTAAATCTTAAATCGGCCAACATTGAGCTTCTAACGTGTGCACACTAAATTTGACACTAATCGGAAATAAATTCGGAACTCAGTTCCGAGCAACTCCCATACGACGCTCTTTTGGCGTACGAATCGGTAGTGACGAGAACGCTAAAATCACTAAAATTTTAATATGGAAGTTTCGATTTTCTACGGCCAATTATTACTTACATTCGGACTTTTGTAACACCCAGTATACTCTATGTATCTCTATGATACTCTAGGTATCAAATACTAAATTATAACAATTTAGCACTTGAAGGATGAGGATGAGCTTTTGGTATATCCAAGTGTATCTTCTAGCGGCAGAAATGTACAATAACTCTCAGGGATAACTATCCCAGCGCTCATTACTTACCCACTCATCATGAAGCGGAATTTTTAGGCCTAGCCAGTTGGGGGGGACTATCAGCCATTAATATCTGCCAGCGGCGCTGTTCGCCACCTGTAACCTGTATTTAAGCTTGTCTTTATCTTCCGAGATACTTTCAAGAAATACAGGAAGACGTTTCGATGACACTTAAGTACTTTGAAGTACTTTCTGCTGAAGCAGCTGCTTCGGTTTTCCACATTCATCTAATAGGTATAGTGCGGATGCTGCATATACATATATGTACTATATGTGTGAGTCGATGTGATGTTACTTTTGAATGGGTTCCTCTGAGGCAGTTGATCCATTTTGAGTAGAGATGGATCACATGTTGGCGAGATTTCGAGATTTTCACAAAATTTTAGTTTGTTCCCGTCTAGACAAATCTGAAAATGGTCTAGGACGCTATTTTTTAATGTTTGTAGCTGCTGTGGTCCTCTCATCCTTAGTGCAGGAAGGTACAGCATAATTTAAGGGCCGTTGTTCATGTTGTTTAGTTCCAGTTGGTTTCCCATCAAAGAATTGCCTGAGAAGCTACTTTTGGAAGAGTTCCTCTAGATCCTATATATTGGGTTGCCAGCTGCTTTCATTGTTTTGTATTTAGTGCAGATACAGCATAATTTTACAAGCTTCGTTCTTTGTTTAGTTTCATTTTAATTTTCACCAAAGACTTGTCCGGGAAGCTCCTTTAGGGTGAGGTTGTCTAGATCCTAGATAGTGGTTTGCTAGCTCCTTTTATTGTCTCCTATTTAGTGCAGATACGGCATAATTTTTGAAGCTTCGCCCTTTGTCTAGTTCCATTTTGATTTCCTCTAAAGAATTGCCCGAGAAGCTACATTTAGATGAGTTTCTCTAGATCCTAGATATTGATTTGCCAGCTGCTTTCATTGTCTCGTATTTAGTGCAGATACGGCATAATTGTTGAAACTTCTATCTTTATTTAGTTCCATTATCATTCACACCAAAGGATTGCCCGAGAAGCTACATTTAGATGAGTTCGTCTAGATCCTAGATATTGATTTGCTAGCTGCTTTCATTGTCTCGTATTTAGTGCAGATACGGCATAATTGTTGAAACTTCTTTCTTTTTTAGTTCCATTTTCATTTCCACCAAAGAATTGCCCGAGAAGCTACATTTAGATGAGTTTCTCTAGATCCTAGATATTGATTTGCCAGCTGCTTTCATTGTCTCGTATTTAGTGCAGATACGGCATAATTGTTGAAACTTCTATCTTTATTTAGTTCCATTTTCATTTTCACCAAAGAATTGTCCGAGAAGCTACATTTAGATGAGTTCGTCTATATCCTAGATATTGATTTGCCTGCTACTTTCATTGTCTCGTATTTAGTGCAGATACGGCATAATTGTTGAAACTTCTTTCTTTTTTTAGTTCCATTTTCATTCCCACTCAAGAATTCCCTGAGAAGCTACTTTTGAATGAGTTCGTTTAAATATTGTTTTGCCAGCTACTTTCATTGTCTTGTATTTAGTGCAGATACAGCATAATTTTTGGAACTTTACTCCCTGGTTAGTTCTAATTTGATCTCCACCAATAAACTGCCAGAGAAACTACTTTTGGATGATTTTGCCTAGATCCTAGATCAGCATCATTTTTAGAGTTTTGTCCTTTGTTTAGTTCCATTTTGAGTCTCACCAAAGAATTGTGCGAGAGTTACTTTTGAAGTTCGTCTATATATTGGCTTGCAGCTGCTTTCGGTGCCTTTTATACAGTGCAGAATTTTGGAGCTTCGTTCTTTATTTAGTTTCATTTTCATTCCCATCAAAGAATTCCCCGTAAAGCTACTTTTGGATGAGTTTTTCTAGATATTGGTTTTCGGCTGTTTGTCTCGCGTTTAGTGCAGATACAGCTTATTTTTAGACATATGCTCTTTGTTTAGTCCAATTTCGATTCTCAAGAAACCTTAGTTTATTCCCAGTCGTGAGAACTCTAAAAATTATCTGAGAAGATACTTTTGGATGAGTTCGTCTAGATTCTGGATTATAGATATTGGCTTTTTAGACTCCCCCTTTTTTAGTTCCGTCTTGATATATTGATTCCTCCAAACTTTAGTTGCTTCTCTGTCTTCACCAATCTGAAAAGCTACACTTTAGGCGACTAGACTTTAGGGTTTGCTCGACTGCTTCCATTGTCTCATCTTTAGTGCAACAACTGCATATTTTTTTCAAACTTCGCTCTCTAAACTTTAGTTCATTCCCACCTTTGCTACTGTTGAAAAATCAGAGAATTGCATTGACAGCCACTTTTGGACGTGCTTGTCTAATCACGAACTCTATTTTAGTGCTACTGCACTTAAAATCAAAGTCATCATCGCAGACGTTATATTATATTTTACGAGCAGTTTGCTTTACTTCTTCAGTTGTAGATCTCGACGTTCGACAAAATAACGAAGGGATTTGCGGGAACCTACTTCTAAATCACGTCATTCTAAAACTATTAATTACGCGAAAAGTTCTAGTGAGGTTTCATATAAGTTCAAAGGTAAAGAGCTTCGATGTTGGGTAATAATCGCGGAATTAATGTCATACTAGTGGAGTTCAATCACCACGGATTAGCTCGGATGCATTTTAAATATATAAATCGCTTTTCAAATAGCGCATTACGAGCCACAGCGACTCTTTTGAGAATATGGAGTGTAAAATGATATACTGAAATTAGAAAATTTAATTACCTCCAGAGATAATTGTATTATAAACTTTATTTAAATTAAAATTGTAGCTTTAAAAAGCTCTCCCAATGTGAAAAAGCAAAGTTTACATTCATTAACTAATCCAATTTCCTATTTCCAACTGCAAATATGGAGCTCTTACTGAAAGAAGCAATACAAGTAACTTGATAGACCACAAAACAAACATTAACCTATTCCAATTGCATTTACGCTGCTCGCTTCTAGAGAATAACTTCAGTTACGTTATTATTGTTAACTGGAAATAATAAGCAAAATGTAATGGCTTTTACGAACGAACTAAATCAAATCTGGTTGGAAAAAAGTATTTGTAAAATCGATACTTGGAGGGTTGTTCTAAAAACAGAAGCCGTACATGCACTTTTTTCAGGAAACCTCAAGTTGGCGCATTATTCGTTTATTTCCGTTAATGACGTACGGAAAAAAGGAAATTTTTGGCAGCAGAAAGCGAATCTCATTTCTCGAGGGTGTAGTTATAGGGTAAAATAAACGTATAGAGTTCGTCAACTACGACGTCCTTTTGACCTTAGATAGTAATCTATTAAGTTGCATACCTATTTACAACGATGTCAAAAAGGTGATTTTTTTTCTTTTATCGCATTGACGGGGTAAATTTGTATTTCGTTAAACTCGAGTTGCGATTTATTCGACTAATATTCTATAAACGTCAACCCTTAACTTACTTCTAGAATATTAGAGCTTAGAATTTAATAGTTGTCAGGTATGTACATAGCAAGAGCACTTACTATTTGATTTTGACATTATGTTTGGAATACTATTTCATCGGGGTTAATCTCACGAGCGAGGATTGTGAACAATTTACTTTAATTCTAAATTAAAGGTAGAATGGAGCTCTTATTGTGACCTATATCAAGTGGAAAGAGATTTAAAAGTTAATTTTAACTTCGTCTTACACAACATAATTGTATACATTTATTTTCTCCGCATTATACGTTCTTCTTCTTTTCTGGAATTGTGGTCATCGGGGTGAAACAATTAATTTTTAATGGGTTCATTGTCTTCAAGACATAATTTCCCGTACTTCTAGTACCAAGTCTAGCAGTCCAAGTGCAGGTACTATCTCCCATGGGAGTACAAACCACTTCTGAACACTCTCCAGCTCAATGCTGTTCCTCGAGCAGCTTTTATGTTTTACTGTGCCGATCAGTGACTGCATTAAGTTTTCAGGGGGTTACCCTTGGATATCATTGAATGAACGACCCCATACTCGTGGATATCGTCTATTCTGGACGATAGTAACAAATCCTACTCCTAAGGTGGCTGGATTGGAATCTAAGGGGGTTCTCGACTTTCTGACTTAGAGGTACTAACACTACATCACCCCTAGGAGAACGATTTATTGAGATAACCTGTACGTGTGTACGTATACATCGGCTATTCCAAATATAACTTGAAATGTGGGTCAGGGCTCTTATTAATCCAACTGGAAGACATTCCACACACAGTTGCAAACTAATCGCTTCTTAACGCTCTCCAGCTCCATGCTGTTCCTCGAGCAGCTTTTATATTTTTACTGAGCCGATCAGTGACTGAATTAAGTTTGAATATCATTCCAAATAAATTTTGAAATGTTGGTCTGGGCTCTTAATAATCCAACTGGATAACATTCTAGACACAGTTCCAGAATAAGCGGTTCCTAGACTAAAAATCTCATTGAGTGAACGACCCCATACCCGTGTATATCGTCTATTCTGGACGATAGTAACAAGTAGTACTACTAAGGTGGCTGAATTGAAATCTAAGGGGGTCCTGAACTTTCTGACTTTGAGGTACTGAACACTACATCCCTCCCTAGGAGAACGATTTATTGAGATGACTTGTACATGTGCACGTATACCTCGGCCATTCCAAATAAATTTTGAAATGTTGGTCTGGGCTCTTATTAATCCAACTGGAAGACATTCCAGACACAGTTGCAGACTAATCGCTTCTGAACGCTCTCTAGCTCCATGCTGTTCCTCGAGCAGCTTTTATATTTTTCTGAGCCGATCAGTGACTGGATTATGTTTTAACCGGGTTACCTTTGGATACTATTGAGTGAACGACCCCATACTCGTGGATATCGTCCATTCTGGACGATAATAACAAGTAGTACTCCTAAGGTGGCTGGATTGGAATCTAAGGGGGTCCTAGACTTTCTGACTTGGATGTACTGAACACTAAATCCTTCCCTAGGAGAACGATTTATTGAGATGACTTTTACATGTGCACGTATACCTCGGCCATTCCAAATAAATTTTGAAATGTTGGTCTGGGCTCTTATTAATCCAACTGGAAGGCATTCCAGACACAGTTGCAGACTAATCGCTTCTTAACGCTCTCCAGCTCCATGCTGTTCCTCGAGCAGCTTTTATATTTTACTGAGCCGATCAGTGACTGAATTAAGTTTTGACATGGTTACCTTTGGATACTATTAAGTGAACGACCTTTAAGTGACTGGACGATAGTAACAAGTCGTGCCCCTAAGGTGGTTGGATTGGAATCTAAGCGGGTCCTGGACTTTCTGACTTAGAGGTACTAAACACTACATCTCTCCCTAGGAGAACAATTTATTGAGACAACCTGTACATGTGCACTTGTGCACGTATACCTCGGCCACTCCAAATAAATTTTGAAATGTTGGTCTGGGCTCTTAATAATCCAACTGGAAGACATTCCAGACACAGTTTCGTACTAATCGGTTCCTAGACTAAGAATTGCATTTTTGAGCTCCAATTTTAGGAAGTCAATTTGAAGAGCGTAGTAGAACAGTTTTTGGATAACTTGGAGTTGCTATTGAGGAGTTTTGAGAACAGTTTAGTTCTACTCTCTTTTCCACCTCTGATCGAATGCTTTGGGCTCTTACTCTCAGCACGGCCAGTATACGTCTTGAACGGAAGACCCTAAAAAACAAATTTATCTTTGCAAACCGGTGATTCAGATTTTGTAAATTTGAGAAGTTGGAAAGTATAAGTAAATCATGCTACGATATCCTCAAGTGGTTTGTGAGTAATAACCTCGACATAAATTTAAAGAAAACCATATAAACATGTTTTATACTCTTAGAGAAGTTCCAATAGAAAAGCCTCTAAACGTAAAACTTCTTGAAGTCGGATATATTAGAAGAAATTGTCGGTTATGTCATTATCAGTTTAAAATGTAACATATTGGAAATTTTTCATAACGTTATTAAGGAAATGGCGCCGCTTTCCATAAATTAGATCCTTTCTTATTTTTAGTTCTTAAATTTCGTCGTGATTACCGTGGCAATTTATACGATTCTTAATAGGAAAGTCGGGCTTTGTTGGAAAAACTCGCACTAAAATTTATTAACCTGATGATTTTTTTTTTGAAAACGTATTTAAGGAGAAAAAACTCTTTCTTAGGTCGGACGTATAAGAGTAAAAGGGGTAAGAGAACAAGTCAGGTTAAACGACAGGTAAAAACAACGCCAGTGTAAAACAAAATCGATATTAGGGATGACATATTTTTTTATCTCATCTCAAGCTTTACTCCATTAAAATTTATTTCCTCCAAATTTATTTTTTGGGGCTCGGGAGGTTTCAAATCGGGCATTTTTGCAAAAAATAATTTTTTGGCAGATTTTTACCTTACTTTGTATGGGAAAGCAAAAATTGGCACTCTTTATGAAGAGTAATTTATTTTTAGAACGAAAATGCGAATTTTGAATAATAATAAAAATTAAAACTCCACATCGAGCTTTTAAAAAGGTGTATACCAACTACTAAGTACACACAAAACGTTCAGTAGCTTCCATTATTCGTTGATGTTTTCCGTATTATTACAAAGCTTTACATAGGTACTGAACAATAAATGTAAATATTATAGGTATTTAATTTTTATTTTTTTTGTAAACGAACAATCATCCATCCACCACCACAACGTACCTGTATGATTTACTACACACTTAAACAACAGTCTATGGTGCAGTTTGAAGCGTACAAAAGTTTTATTTCAATTTCAAAACAAAACGTACGAGGTTACATAACAACGCAACACGCCTAAATTAAACCGCTCGCTAAAGCTTCATTTACAGGTATTCAAAATGCATTTGCAATCAGGCATAGAATGCGTATAGTACATGCAACCCCAAAAAGCAATAACCCTTTAATGTACTACTAGAGTACAACCAGGTTTTGGGATTATTTAAGCGCGTTCCTAATTTTTTTGAAATTAAGTCAGCCATGATAGTTGCGGAAAAACTATTTTCTCTACCTACAACTAACAGGTAAAGTGTGTTTTTGGCAAAATTAGGGCTTTATGTAAATTTTCAAAAAGATCGGCCATTCCTCTGAACTCTCAGGTGTTCTAGAACTCCTGGTCCAATTATTGCCAGAATACCAGAACTGTTAAAAACCCCAAATTCACAGTAAAATCTTCAACTTACACCTTAGGCAGTGTGAATCGGCACACAGGCCAACGTAGAAGATGAGGTGAAGTATGACTAAGAGTGAGCGTAAAGAAACTCAAGAGAGAGCCATAAAAACGATCTGTGTGGATGCACTCATTGATAACGGGCGCTGCAGAACTCTTTCCTTAGAAACGGGTTGCTCCACGAAAGGTACTCCATCTATTGGGTTCACAACAGCATTTTACACTGGTATGAAGCTTGGTGTGCTGGGTTTGCAAGTGAGGAATGCCATCAGTTCTACTACAATCAAGGGCATCCAATTCACGAAACCATGAGTTGATTTGTTCTATTGTAGAGAAATCCTTAGCTCTACAATAACTCACGATTCAGAACAAATGTGAGAAAACCGACACTGGCCCCGGCCATGGCCAGATGATGTGAAGCATTTAGTCTGTCACGAGAACAGGACGCAGCTTTAACCACGAACGCCGATGTCTCGCATCGTTGCCAAGATCTTACATGTCAGCCTTAACAGACAGTGAGAATCGACGTACAGGCCTACGTAGAAGATGAGTAAAATACAAATAAGAGCGAGCGCAAAGGAACTCAAGAGAGACTGAGCTTGTCTGCCATAAAAGTGAGCTGTGTGGGTGCACTCACTAACAACAGGCTTTACTAAGGACTCTTTCCGGAGAAACGGGTTGCTCCACGAAATTCCCCCCATCTATTGGGTTCGCTGCAGTATTTTAGACTGGCATGGAGCTGATGTTCTGAGTTCGCAAGTGAGGAATGCCATCAGCTCTTCTACAATCAAAGAGGCGCAATTCAAGAAGCTATGAGTTGAGAGAAGTGTCTAGAGCCACAATAACTCATGATTCAGAACAAGCATGGGAAAGCCGACTGTGACGTCTGCCATTGCCCAGATGAGGTTTACAGGTGAATTCATGAAGCATGTAGTCTGTCACGAAGACAAGACTGACGCCTACGCCACACGTTGGAGCCAACGCCGTTCGTCCAACATCCAACCGCATAAAATAGAGTTGGCTCCAGTGTTGGCTCCAATATTGGTGGCTTTTCACCGAGTGCAGTGTTTTTTATGAAAGATCAAAGAAATTTACGTTGGCTATGAATGAGCGTAGCTCTGAGGTCTTTCGCCACCTACCTGACGATAATGAGCCAATATTGGCCCCAACATTTGCACCAATGTGTGGAGTGTAGAGCCGGCGTAAGAAAGAAACCTTGTTACGTGGCTCTCGCCATCATCGAGTTTGTCTGCTAGACAGAACTGCTAGGAAACTTACGTACCCAATCAAGTACAAACAGACAAAGTCAACCACATTTTGTAAACGTTAAGGAGAGCCCTTTGTGTAACGTTAACAAGAAAAAAAGTCCAAATACCCATTTTTGCGCTTATACGTTGCAGTACTTACTTTACTAACAAAAAGGAATAGCTAACGTTGCATAAAGTGAAGGATTTTATTTGAAATTTTAAAAACGGCTTATTTACTAGTTAGATACATAGCCTGATACCTATCAAGAAAAGTTCAAAGGAATACGTGCCGTAGACCACTTTTTTCCACTACGTACAAAGCTCCTCCTTATTTTCGTTTTAACTTTCTACTTGCATTCCTTTTATCCCATCGCTTTCGAATATGCACACTCGTTCATTTGTTCTACTCTCTAAAATATTACAGTAGAGAAGTGCTACTTTAGCGTAAAACCGCTCGAAGATTTTGTATGAGTTACTAATAGCTCATTTTCTTTTTACTTGTTCTATTTATAGAATATATTGAATAAAATAAAACTTCAAGTGTGCTTTGTGTACGTACTACAAGACCCGCTCCTTTTCTCCTAAACGTATTGTATTTTGTGACAACAACAAAGCAAGTTCATCATCAGGAACACAATTTTCTGAGATAATGTGTCTCACGGTAGTTTAAGGATAACATTTTTTCTTTTTCCGCTTTTGTAAGAAAATGCAAGTAGCAATTGTTCAGCAAAAACGCAGTTTGGAATAAATAACCGAACTAAGTCGTAAGTCCTCTCTGAAAACGTAGTCATTTAATCGGAAGGCGGAAGGGTTGTTATTTTTAGACGAAAAGTTACCAATGTTTGAGACAAATTTTTTAATAATCCTCGACTGTTATGCGAAGTCGTAAACGTTTCCTGGCGCGAGTCTTATTTTTTCAATAGTAAGTGGTTTTTGTGTGCTTTTCCCAAAGAAGAACTCGATAACCGATATCCCAACTTATTTGAAAACGCTTTCCTGTACACGTTTCTTTCTTGACAATGAGTCTAATATTGTACCGAGACACGTTTCAAAAGCTCGCTGAAAACTCTTTAATTTCTTAATTAAAAAAGGGAGGAGTTTTTTTTGTGTTTTTAAGCTTATTTGTTGTTGTTAACCGAGCTGAAGGGTAAATTTAAATTTTTACAAATTAAGCCTTCTGTTCTACTATGATAATTAAATTTGTTTTTTTTGTTACAGGTGAGCCTACTCTGCTTGTTGTACTACATTATTTTGATAAATGGACGGGTAAGATAAATCTCAAATTTTTTTCCTTGTTTTTGTTCTCTTGAAAACAACAACAATCTATAAAACGTTAAATAATGGGTAGGAGAGTAGGACTGCCTCCTAGGTATCGTGGCACACGTTAATAATTTTCTGAAATTTTCGCTTGCTGTCGATGTTGTAAAAAAAGACAAAAACATTGACAAAAATTTTAAAATTAGCAAAAACACTGTTTTTAGTTCATCGCTTATAACTCAAAAACTACGCGCTTTTCGAGATAAGTGTTTTAATATAAAAATACATTAAATTAAATTTACTACAAACTACATATAGTCATTTTTTAGCTAAACGAACAGTTTAGGCTCTAAAACGTTTTGAACTTCGGCAAAAATTCCAAAATCAGCAAAAAACTGTTTTTTAAATTTATCGCTTATAATTCAAAAACTGCGCACTTTTAGAGGCAAATGTTTCAATACGTAAATAATGAAAAATAAATTTACTAAAAATTACGTATCTTAGTTTTTTTAAGTCAGACGAACGGGTTAGGCTCTAGAACGCTTTAAAGTTTGAGAAAAATTTTAAAATCAGCAAAAAAACTGTTGGTTGGCTTATCGCTTATAACTCAAAAAGTACGCACTCTAAGAGACAAATGTTTAAACTCAAAAATAAAGTAAATTAAATTTTCTACAAATTACTTATAATAGTCTTTTTACTTAAGGCAAACGGTTTAGGCTCTAGAACGGCTTAAACTGTGACAAAAATTCCAAAATCAGCAAAAAAACAGATTTTTAGTTTATCGCTTATAACTCAAAAACTACGCACTTTTAGAGGCAAATGTTTCAATACGTAAATAATGAAAAATAAATTTACTAAAAATTTTGTAATTTAGTTTTTTTAAGTCAGACGAACGGGTTAGGCTCTAGAACGCTTTAAAGTTTGACAAAAATTCCAAAATCAGCAAAAAAACTGTTGATTGGCTTATCGCTTATAACTCAAAAACTACGCACTTTAAGAGACAAATGTTTACATACGAAAATAAAGTAAATTAAATCTTCTACAAATTACTTATCTTAGTCTTTTTACTTGAGACAAACGGTTTAGGCTCTAGAGCGCCTTAAACTTTGACAAAAATTCAAATTCAGAAAAAAACTGTTTTTTAGTTTATGGCTTATAACTCAAAAAGTACGCACTTTTAGTGACAAATGTTTCAATACAAAAATAAAGTAAATTAAATTTTTAACAAATAACGTATCTAAGTCTTTTTAATTGGGATAAACGATTTAGGCATAGAGCGCCTTAAACTTTGACAAAAATTCCAAAATCAGCAAAAAACTGTTTTTTTAGTTTATCGCATGTAACTTGAAAACTACGCACGTTTAGAGACAAATGTTTAAATACAAAAATAAAGTAAATTCAATTTTCTACAAAGAACGTATATAAGTCTTTTTAATTGGGACAAACGGTTTAGGCTCTAGAGCGCCTTAAACTTTGACAAAAATTCCAAAATCAGCAAAAAAATTGTTTTTTAGTTTATCGCTTATAACTCAAAAACTACGCACGTTTAGAGACAAATGTTTCCATACAAAAATAAAGTAAAGTAAAGTTTCTACAAATAACGTATCTTAGTCTTTTTACGTGAGACAAACGGTTTAGGCTCTAGAGCGCCTTAAACTTTGACAAAAATTCAAACTTAGAAAAAACAGTTTTTTAGTTTATCGCTTATAACTCAAAAAGTACGCACTTTTAGTGACAAATGTTACAATACAAAAATAAAGTAAATTAAATTTTCTACAAATAACGTATCTAAGTCTTTTTAATTGGGATAAACGGTTTAGGCATAGAGCGCCTTAAACTTTGACAAAAATTCCAAAATCAGCAAAAAACTGTTTTTTAGTTTATCGCATGTAACTTGAAAACTACGCACGTTTAGAGACAAATGTTTAAATACAAAAATAAAGTAAATTAAATTTTCTACAAAGAACGTATATAAGTCTTTTTAATTGGGACAAACGGTTTAGGCTCTAGAGCGCCTTAAACTTTGACAAAAATTCCAAAATCAGCAAAAAAATTGTTTTTTAGTTTATCGCTTATAACTCAAAAACTACGCACGTTTAGAGACAAATGTTTCCATACAAAAATAAAGTAAAGTAAAGTTTCTACAAATAACGTATCTTAGTCTTTTTACGTGAGACAAACGGTTGAGGCTCTAGAGCGCCTTAACTTTGAGAAACATTTCAAAATCAGTCAAAAAATTGCTTTTTAGTTTATCGCTTATAACTCAAAATCTACGCACTTTTACAGACAAATGTTTAAATACAAAAATAAAGTAAAGTAAAGTTTCTACAAATATGTATCTTAGCTTTTTTAGGCCAGTCAAACGGTTTAGGCTCTAGAAGCGCGGCAAAAACACTTTTCTCCTTCTTTCTTCGTTGACAAGCAACCAGAAAACCATTTTTAAATGGGTAAAAGTAGGTACCTTGTACGTACCTATATCGTGGCGCACGTTAATAATTTTTTGAAATTCTCGACTGTTGTCGAAGTTGTAAAACTACTTATTAATGATACGGGGTCGTTTAGTAACGGAGGTAACAGGTACTCGATGCTTCTAGACGCATTCGTCTCGGTTTGAAATTACGTAAACATGAAGTAAGCCAACACCGCGCTACAGCGGGTAATCTTTAACAATACAAAGTTTGACCTTTAAACCTTTCCCGACTAGTAACTTTACTACTTTTCTCTGAAAGCATAAACTACATTATCTACGCTTTACCTTCTGAAAGAACCGCCGAATAAGCTCCAAGCGCGACAACGTTTACGTAACAAAGTAGCAAGATTTACATTGTTTTGGGAAAAGCAATAGCTGGTAGTAGCAATGCCATTTGTTCCGCTGATATTTTTTTTTTACAAAATACAATTTTAGCCGTAAACAGAAGATCGCGCGACCACACACAATAAGTATTGGATTTTCAAGACAAAGTTCGTTTATCATTTTGGCGTTTTGTTCGTAAAGGACGCGAGTTTGAGGACATTTTTAAAAAGTGACGCTTAAATCAATACTCGAGAAATATGACGTTTAAGTTAATTTACGACGAAATGTTTTTTTTGTTTTTCATATTCAAAAAGTTTGCGATTTAAATCGACGTTTGTGCGAAAAGTGTGACGTTGATGAGAGCTTCAACTCAATTTAAAAGGTTGTTCGTTTTTGAAAAGTACTTCGGTTACATAATAATTTTTGTTTTTTTAAAGAGAATTTATTGCCCCTTTGGTGTGTTTGTGTGAAGTTTTGTTTTATCGTTTGTGTGGGGAGAAATCGACACTTGAATGGAAAACAACTATAAAGTTGCGTTTATTCACAGCTCCACGAGCTCAGATCGGCTCAGGGAGCTTTTTCTATTCGGTGTAGCTTTTAATTTCAAATTCCAAGCAGTGGATAGTGCATGCCTCAAATTAATATAGTCTGACGTCACGGACGCTGGAAATTTAAAAGCCGTAACTTACCTGTCGCAATCTGTGCCAATCCAAAAACTTTTTGAAAACGCCTCGTATTTAGACATAAATGCACGACAAGGGCCCAAAATGAGCTTAAATAGGCCAATTTTATTGTTATATCGTTAGGGGGCGGTATTAAATTTTACATCAACGCCGCCTACTTGTGATAAGTTTCTGAAGGGTCTATTTTATCTAAGCCACGCATAAGGAAGCCTTTAAAAGCTCTCTCAGATCTTTTGGCTCTTTGCTGTTGGCAGCAATACCTAACCTGTACTTTTTATTTAATTCAAATTGTAAACAAAATATGTAAATGCCCAAACACGTCCTAAACGACACACATTACTCGTACCAATTTCAAATTAAAAATATTAACGCTAAATTAGCTTCAAATACCTGCCTTTTTTTTAGAATCAAGTACTTTTTAATTATCTTTTTATTTTAACTTTTTATAGCGTTGTGTAAAGGGTTGGAATAATCAGCTCTTGAATGTAAACTGTTTCGTTTAGCGAGCTTTTACACCAACTTTTCTTTTTATTTCCATAACCTTATTTTTTGCGCAATGCGTTGCTCTAATGTTTTTTTTTTAACTTTTTAAAAAACGCGTCAAATTGGATTGAGTAATCACGTTTCGTGCTCGAATTCGTCCACAATGCTACAATTTACTTTTACGTAATAATGTAGCGATGCAAAGCTCTCCGGATATATTGACACAAGCAATGAGAAATTTGCTTTGTGCGGCAAATCTAATGTTTAACGCTATCGCTCTACCACTAGCACACTAGCGTTTGTGTTAATTACTCTTCATTTGACGATTGCTTTGGCAACTTTCTAAAAAATACGCCGAGATTATCGTTATTTATCAATTTAGGTACCTACCAATATTCGAATATTCACAAAGAATTTGTAATTCGAGAAAAAAATTGAAAAATGCAAATTTTTCTTATTAACATTAAGGGAAAACTTGTAAACAAAAAAAATTCGGTGTCTCGAAGTTTAATTTGGAAAGTCTATAAATTTTAATTTTAAACTTTTACCCACTTCTTTGCTAAAAACGGGCAGGTACATAAGAACTTGGGGCTTACTTTTAGTCGTAGAGATTGTTAAGATATGATTTAATTATAATATTTTTAAGTCACCCTCACCCTCACCTATTACATTATAACACAAAATTAATTAAAACGTTTCGGAATTTTTATAAAAATATTATTTTCGTTTATAAAATAGGTAAGCGAGGTTTTTTTCGAAGTACTGCTCTCTATACTCAAAGCATTTCATTTCACTCTTTCTTCTTCTACTATTTGTGACTCTATTGTTGCTTAATATTGGATGGGCTTTTCTATTTATGAATTGTCTTTGAACACCTCCTAAAGAATTTTCGCAATACCATTGTGTGGTCACTCGTCACAGCTTTACAGGTTGAAATAACATTGCACATGCATGAGTAATAAAACCGACCACCCCTAAGTGGCAGACCGTATAACTTGAATACTACGCACTTTTTCCAAAAAGCGCTTTCATATAAAAATAAACTACTTAAAGTTTCCTACAAATTATATTTCTTTAGTTTTTTTCTTTATACGAATGGTTTACGCGCTAGAGCACGCTAAAGTGTGACAAAAATTTTAAATTGACCCTAATGCTGCTATTTACTTCTTGGCTTTTAAATCGAAATTTACGCACTTTTAGAGAAAAATGTTTCTATATTAATTTATGAAAATTAAGTACTATATGAAATTTCCTATAGATTATATCTGAACGATTTGATACTTCAGAGGAACAGTTTAGGCTCTACAGTGCATTAAACTTTTACAAAAATATCAAAATCGTGCTAGAAAGCTGGTTTTTAGTTAATCGTTTCTAACTCCTAAGCTACACACTTTTAAAGAAAAGTGTTTCTATACAAAACTTAAGAAAATTAAATTTCCTACAAATTATTTCTCTTGAGATTTTTTCTTTAGACAAACAGTTTAGGCTCTAGAGTGCGTTAAACGTTAACAAAAGTTCCAAAATTGGAAAAAAACTTTGTTTTTTAGATTCTCGCTTATAACTCGAAAATAACCCACTTTTAGGCATGAATTTTTTAATACAAAATGCAGTACACTAAATTTTCTACAACTTAAGTCTCTTAGGTTTTTTACTTAAGACAAACAGTTTAGGCTCTAGGGTGCGTTCAATTTTTACAAAAATTTCAAAATCGGCCAAAAAATTTGTTTTTTAGTTTATCGCTTATAACTCAAAAATTGCCTCCCTTTAGGAATAGATTTTGCATTAAAAAAATAATGTACATTAAATTTTCTACAAATTAAGTCTTTTAGTTTTTTTACTTTAGACGAACAGTTTAGGCTCTAGAGTGTTTTAAACTTTTACAAAAATTCCGAACTCGGCTAAAAACTTTGTTTTTTAGATTATCGCTTATAACTCGAAAATTACCTCCTTTTAGGAATAAATTTTGCATTACAAAAATACAGTACATTAAATTTTCTACAAATTAAGTCTGTTAGGTTTTTTACTTCAGATAAACAGTTTAAGCTCTAGAGTGTTTTAAACTTCTACAAAAAATGCAAAATTGCCCCAAAACTTTGTTTTTTAGATTATTGCGTATGAAAATACGGAGTTTTAGAGAAAAAATAAATTACATTCAATTTTTAACTAATAATGTCTCTTAAATTTATTACGTCAGCCCAACGGCTTTAGCTCTAGAACGCATAAAAACTTTACAAAAATTCCAAAATCGGCATATTTTTTTTAGTTTTTATTTAGTTTATCGTTGGTAACTCGAAAACTACGCACTTTTAGTAAGCAGTGGTTCTATACAAAAATAAAGTGCATTAAATTTCCTACCAATTTTGTGTCTACAGTTTTTTACATCAGATAAACGGTTTAGGCGCCAGAGGGCATAGTTAGTAGCTAACCCAAGAATTAACTCTCCCATTTCTCGTGGTGTGCCCTATTTTCATAATATCTTTATTTAGAACAATTCAATTAGTTAATACTTAATTAAATTATTTAACATATCTACGGTTAATCAGTGGGACGACTCTTGAAATTATTTAAGGATTAGAATAATGACAGCGTAAATATTTGAATGTTTGGCCTGAAAAAATTTTATAATTGAATAAGTTGTGCTAATGTTGATGTAGCGTGTTCCGCGATCACTTACAACTACTATCGCGTTACAGGTCAATATTGCTGCTAAAAGTTAAAAAGTATAAAAACTAATTGATTACAATATCAATATTACTAAAATGATTTATCGATAGGCAGTTAAGATGGGGTACTTCTAATCTAATAAATCACTGAAAACTAAAAAGTTCCAGATACTACACTGACACTGACACACGCATAGCATACAGGTAGAAAAGACGATAAATAAATTTAATTTCATTTTGCTCGTTTTGTCTCGATTAAATCAAGAATATTAATAGTGTACCACATACCGATGTATTCTCCATTGTGAGCTCATTGTTCATTTTAGTTCATTCGCGACAATCTATGCGATGCAATTTTCGTGTTAATTTAAATAGAATGTGTCAGCCAGAGACAATGAAGTTAGATAAGGCGCTTTGGCTATTGTGGGGATTCCGTACGTGTCGGAGTGAATGGAGATTACCCTAGTTGTTTCGAGGGTGTGTTTCGTGGCCCACGCTACTTCTGCCACCTTCGACCAGGTGGTGGGAGCAGATGTCGTTACTTCTACGTCTAACAGATGCGCCACGCTTACTTTAATGATAAACGGTTAAATAAACGTCACTGCGAAACAGTATTTCTCCTAATTGTTCTTGTACTAATAAAAATTTCTAATTCTTCCCCAAACTGTATGATGTATGAAGATTGTAATCAAAGATAAAGCCTTTAAATGGGATTTTATGCGAAGCTTTCGATGTCACAAGGCGACATAATCATAAGAAGCTTTTATGTAGAGAGGTAGAGAGCGCGCTGATGTATTCTTCAAGCTTGCACTTGCTACATAAATTAATTTTAACAAAAGAAGCATGTTTATTTAAAAGCCGGAGGGGTTGTACTATGTTACTATGTGTGTGTGTGTGTAAAAGCTCATTACGTACGAACAAAAACTCCTTGGCTAAAATTGCAAAAATTCATTTTTTATGGTACGTCCCACCTGTGTCGACCGACAAAGTCGCCTGCGCGGTTTGGGCAAACAAATTGAAAAAATGATTATTGCGCACTTTTTATTAATTTTTATTAAATTCAGGAAGTCATAAAAACAAAATAAAATTTTAATAAAACTTTTTTATACTAATGACGATTATTCGAACAAGTCTAACTGTCAGTTTTGGTTTGATTTATTTGTTTTCAGTTTTCGTAGCTTCTTTAATTTAATAAAAATAATAAACTACAAATTATTATCCTCTTCGCAATTTTTTAAAAATGTGAATACTTTTTATTTTGAATTTTAGGGCCAACTAACAATCAACACAAAACTTTCGGAAACGCTGTAATATACATATAGGGTGTGTGGCTCCCTTAAGAAAATATCCCTCTAATTGTGGAACTTTTTTGACATCTTAATTACGCATTTAAAACTTGCAAATTACAGACAGAAAGATATTAATTACTATCCAGTATCACGTAAGGAGGCTGTTTCCAACAAAATGAGGAGGGGGGAATTTGTCAATACTCAGGAAAGCAAATAAATATGTCAGGGTATCTGCCGTAAGACTCAGGGGTGGATAATTTTTCCCTTAGAACACTTCTGACCCCCCCCCCCTCACACGCATTTTAAAAAACTTTCTGGGAATCCCAACAGTTTGGCTAAAAAGGGACGGAGATCGTACGCCGTATTAAGGGCACTGGGGCATTTGCTTCTGTCGGCACCGCAACGTGGATTCTTAACGACACAATAACGGAACCGCAGCAGATATAAACAAGCAAACTGGAGACAAAGGGGTTAGGCTTCAGAGCGCACTAATGTTTTAGAAAAGTCTAAAATCAGCCTAGAAAGTTGTTTTTTAGTTTATCGCTTATAACTCAAAAACTACGCACTTATAGTGAAAAGCGTTACCATGGAAAAATACAGCACTTAAAATTTTCTATAAATTATATTTTTCAGATTTTTTTGTCAGATAAACTGTTTAGGCTCTAGAGCTCACTAAACTTGTACAAAAATTCCAAAATTAGTCGAAAAAGTTCTTTTTTTAGTTTATCGCTTATAACTCAAAAACTACGCACTTATAAAGAAAAGCGTTACCATAGAAAAATACAGCACTTCAAATGTTCTATAATTTATATTTTGAGATTTTTTTTCAGATAAACCGATTAGGCTCTAGAGCTCACTAAACTTGTACAAAAATTCCAAAATTAGTCAAAAAAGTTGATTTTTTAGTTTATCGCTTATAACTCAAAAACTACGCAATTAAAGAGAAAAGCGTTACCATGGAAAAATACAGCACTTAAAATTTTCTATAAATTATATTTTTCAGATTTTTTTGTCAGATAAACTGTTTAGGCTCTAGAGCCCACTAAACTTGTACAAAAATTCCAAAATTAGTCGAAAAAGTTCTTTTTTTAGTTTATCGCTTATAACTCAAAAACTACGCACTTATAAAGAAAAGCGTTACCATAGAAAAATACAGCACTTCAAATGTTCTATAATTTATATTTTGAGATTTTTTTTCAGATAAACCGATTAGGCTCTAGAGCTCACTAAACTTGTACAAAAATTCCAAAATTAGTCAAAAAAGTTGATTTTTTAGTTTATCGCTTATAACTCAAAAACTACGCAATTATAGAGAAAAGCGTTACCATAGAAAAATTAAGCACTTCAAATTTTCTATAAATTATATTTCTTAGATTTTTTATCAGAATAACCGACTAGGCTCTAGAGCTCACTGAACTTGTACAAAAATTCCAAAATAAGTAAAAAAAATTGTTTTTTAGGTTTATTGGTTATAACTCATAAACTACGCACTTATATAGAAAAGCGTTACCATAGAAAAATAAAGCACATTAAATTTCTTATAAATTATGTTTCTTATATTTTTTTGTCACACAAACCGGTTAGGCTCTAGAGCTCACTAAACTTGTACAAAAATTAGTCAAAAGAGTTGTTTTTTTAGTTTATCGCTTATAACTCAAAAACTACGCAATTATAGAGAAAAGCGTTACCATAGAAAAATAAAGCGCTTTAAATTTTCAATAAATTGTAATTCTTAGATTTTTTGTCAGAAAAACTGATTAGGCTGTAGAGCTCAGTAAACTTGTAGAAATTCCAAAATCAGCCAAAAAAGTTGGTTTGTTGGTTTATCGCTTATAACTCAAAACTACGCACTTTTAGAGAGAAGTATTCCTAAACAAAAATGAAGCGCAATAAATGTGCTACAAATTATATCTTTTAGATATTTCTGTTAGGGGAACGGTTTAGGGGCTCGAGCAAAGTGGGTCATCAAAAATTGAAGTTTTTGTGTAGAGAAAAGGGTCCAAAGATGAGGATGGTCTCAAATTATATTAATTTGGTTCTTTGAGTATAAGAAATTAATATCAAGTTCTCGATAATAAGGCTTTTAAACCCAAACTTAGACTCTTTACGCCTCCCCCCTCCCCCCAATCGGTAAAAACTTCTTCTCCGAACACTTGAAAATAGAGAAATAGAGAGAAGTGTGTCGGTGAGTTGGTGTTTTAAAATTTTTTTTTGAAACTTAGCCCGGGGGGGGGGGGGGGGTAGAGGACTACATTAGTACCAATTTGATATGCAGAATTATTATTGTCAAGTCTTTCTTACGTAAAACGTCTTACTTTCGAAGAATAAGAATGCCCTTCTGTGAGACGATCTGAAGAACTCAAACTTCTGTTCGTCGTTCTTGATAAAACTGGTTTTAGGGCCGTACCAGAGTAGCAAAAAGAAAAATGGCCTTAGTAGTGCCTCGACACAACATTATATTTACCAAAAATTAGGTACTTATTTCCAAGGAATTTGTTTTCGGGCAGAGGAAGAACTGAAAAACACACAGAAAGACAACTGTCAGAGAGCTTGTATACAGGCAGAGAGGCATACAGACAAATTAACATACTAACAAACAGTCAGCCAGACATACAAACAGTCGACTGAGGTTACCAGTGTAGTACTAAAGACGCAAAGACTCGGATCGTTAGTTAGTGACGTTTTTTGTT
Source organism: Malthinus flaveolus (assembly GCA_950108345.1). Lineage (NCBI taxonomy): Eukaryota > Metazoa > Arthropoda > Insecta > Coleoptera > Cantharidae > Malthinus > Malthinus flaveolus. The sequence goes on from OX467289.1 coordinate 17,246,968, forward strand.
TAGTTTTGACCGATCTTGTCGACGATCTCGAGTGTGAACGCACCATTAAACACAAAACGTTAAGATTTTCTTTCATTACGCTTTATTTTGTTTCTTATTATACCAAAAAAAGAGTAAAAGACATCAAGAACATGAACCTTTTTGAGCTGGACAAAGCAAATTGTATCAGAGATGCAACTAAATGGGGTTAGTATAAAAAGAAAAAGGCTCGTGGAGTTTTCCCTTTTATATCCTCGCAACACACAAAATGCGATTTAATTATTTTTTGTCTCTCCCTAAATATATGGCTAAAGTTAAGACGAATTAAAAAAAATGTTTTTTCCCCGTTTACGTTATAAATTCTATTGTTTGATCAATAGAATTTTGTAGAGCGAGCACAATCGTTTATAAAAGACTCATCAATCATGATAGTAGTTCAATATTTACTAAATCTATTTTTATATCGAGGTAATGTATTAGATTTTTTAGTCAATAAATTACAAGACTTTTATAAATTTACTTAGTTAACTTAGCCAATTTCGTTATTAAAAGCCATGTCGTCGAATTGAGTATGACTTTACAGAAATCAGAAACAATTTTCGTCTCCCCTCGCCAAAACTATAGTGTTCACAACCAATTTGATTGATTAAAATCGAATGGAGACGAGACAATTTAACTTAATACATTTTCCTCTTGATTAAATTTTATTATTTTCGCTCGAATTAAGTCTTTTGTTTCTAAAATTATTAGTTGATTCAACAAACGTGTAGGTTTAACTTTGTCACCGACCGAGCTCTGAGAGAAAACCCAATAACCTAATAACCGCGTGAAAGGTTACACTAACAAATATCTATGGTATTTAACAACTTACAACTTAAGGGTTCGGTATACGATTTCAAATATGTAACCATCACATCCTTAGTTTAATATTCTGCAAAATTAAATTTCGGAACTAACTCCAATTTACTTCTATTTATTTTAAGTTGGGTTCAATTTTAATAATTAAATAAGAAATAAGTGCTTTTACATCAATTTCATTATTAATTATTTCAACTTGGGCTAAGTTATTGACAATGAATATTTCAACAAGTTTATCAACTTTATATTAATAGGGCCCCTGTTTAAGACTAAACGGCGCCCCACAAAAATTACCAAAATTATTTCCTATGTGCTTAAACGATAAATTGAAAAAAAACATCAAAAATGGTCACCTAAAAATAATTGTACAGTTTTTTATAAGGAGTCACTTTTCAGAAGGCAGTAGCACACTAGCACACAATCGAACGAAAAACTGTAGGGTTTCATACATTGGTGATATTAATTCGTTTGCTCATTTTTTGGCGTAGTAATACCTCGATAGAAGTTTATGAGTACATCCGGAAAAGATAATCACTCTAGGTCTGCATCACGGTGGAAAAGTCTGTGAAATTTTCAAACTGGCAGAAAATTGCTGTTTGTTTAGTTTATGACTTATAACTCAAAAACTACGTACTTTTGGAGAAAAGTGTTATAATTAAAAAGTAAAAGTAAAAAGTAAAAAGTCCATTAAATTTCCTACAATTTATGTTTCTTGGGTTTTTCTGTCAGACAAGCGGGTTAGGGTTTAGAGCGCACTAAAATTTTTCAAAATTCCAAAATGAGTCAAAAATGCTGTTTGTTTTAGTTTATCGCTAATGACTTGAAAATTCAGCACTTTTAGAAAAAAGTGTCACACTAGAAAAATAAAGTCTATTAAATTACCTATAACTTATGTTTCTTAGGTTTTTTTTTCAGACAAACGGGTTAGGGTCTAGAGCGCACTAAAATTTTACGAAATTCCAAAAGCAGTCAAAGATGCCGTTTTCTTAGTTTATCACTTATAACTCGAAAACTAAGCACTTTTGGAAAAAAGTGTATTAATAAAAAAATAAAGTTCCTTAAATTTCCTACAACTTATGTTTGATAGATATTTTTGTCCGAGAAGCGGGTTAGGGTCTACAGCGCACTAAAATTTTACAATATTCGAAAATCAGTCAAAAATGCTTGTTTTTTAGTAATAATGTTTTGAAGATAATAAAGCCACGTTTTGAAACAAAAATATATAATATGACGCGTTTCGCCTTAAGGCTTCTTGTTTTTTAGTTTATCGCTTATGACTCAAAAACTAACCACTTTGGAAAAACGTGTTACAATAGAAAAATAAAGTGCAATAAATGTGCTACAAATTATGTGTCTTATATTTTTTTGTCCGACTAACGGGTTAAGCCCTAGCGCGCACTAAAGTTTTCAAAATTCCAAAATTAGCCAAAAAAAGCTGTTTTTTAGTTTTATCGCTAATAACTTGAAAATTACCCACTTTTAGAGAAACGTGTTACATAGAAAAATAAAGTACAATAAATGTGCTACAAATTATGTGTCATATATTTTGTTGTCAGACGAACGGGTTAAGCCCTAGCGCGCACTAAAGTTTTCAAAATTCCAAAATTAGCTAAAAAAAGCTGTTTTTTAGTTTATCGCTTATAACTTGAAAATTACCCACTTTTAGAGAAACGTGTTACATAGAAAAATAAAGTACAATAAATGTGCTACAAATTATGTGTCATATATTTTTTTGTCAGACGAACGGGTTAAGCCCTAGCGCGCACTAAAGTTTTCAAAATTCCAAAATTAGCTAAAAAAAGCTGTTTTTTAGTTTATCGCTTATAACTTGAAAATTACCCGTTTTTAGAGAAACGTGTTACAATAAAAAAATAAAGTGCATTAAATTTTCTATAACTAATGTTTTTTTAGGTTTTCTTCTCAGACAAACGAGGTAGGCGCTGACGCGCGCTAAAGTTTAACAAAATTCCAAACCCAGTCAAAAATGCTGTTTTTTTAGTTTATCGCTCATGACTCAAAAACTAAGCACTTTTGGAAAAAAAGTGTTACCGTATAAAATAAAGTTCATTAAATTTCCTATACCTTATGTTTCTTACTTTTTTTTCGTTAGACACCGGTTAGGTTCTAGAGCGCACTAAAACTTTACAAAATTTCAAAATCAGCTAATAGAACTGTTTTTGAACTGAAAAACTTAAAAAAGAGCCAAAATCCACCTTTCTCGGGTTAATGCTACCACTTAGGAGTGCCGGACGGTCGGTTTTATTACTCAGTTGCAACGTTCTTTCAGCTTGCATTGCCAAAACTTTTGTACACATTGCCTTAGTCTTAGACACGCCGCCTAACAATGAACTCGCGAGCTGCCCGCTACAGACGTCTCGCTTTATCGAGTTACCGCTTACGCGCCAAACTAAGATGCAATGAGAACCTTTAACAGCGTCTACTTAAATTTTGTTTCGACATAACGATGTTTTATTTATTTATTTATTTATTTTTATTATAATTTCGTCGTGAAATAAATAAAATTTGAGTGCGTGTCGGACTATGACGCGGCCAATTTATATTGGTTATGGTTATGGCTATAGAATATACTTTTAAATAAAAATGATAGCTCTTTGGAATAATATCAAGAGGTACTTAATATTTGATAGCTATTGGACTATAATAAGAGCAAAATTCTGGGCGTTTTATTTGACTAAAATACGAAACTCGCGTTGCTTTGATAACAAACTTGTAATATTCCACCAAACCGCTGCATCAGTTTCAGTTTCATGTCTAAGTTAAGTCTTCTTAGCTTGCATGCATTAGGTACCATGAGTGGATTTGATGACAAGATTTCGACCATTATTTTACAAAATTAGTAAGCTGAGGGCATTGCACAGATTGATAATTGTAATTCCGCACGTGATATGATTGGCTCAGCTATAAACATTAAACATCCATCCATTTAAAAGGGCCGCCAAATAAGTTATTTTATTTTAGCCGATAATTTGGATGATTAGTTTGTACGTTAACGTATTAAAATAATGGGCTTATTGATCAATTATTTGCTTTTATAAGCAATGGGATAGTTTGTTTCAACAATTGAAATGTGCAGGGGCGGCGCAGCATACTAATGAGAAGTAAAAAGTAGATGAGAATTAATACTGATGCGAATAAATCGTCGGTGATTTTAATTAGGGTAGCGACGGCTCGAATTGTCGTTAGCGATGATTATTAAATTTCTTCACGTATAAAACTTTATTTGAAAAAAGACAAAAAAATTAGTGTATTACGCTGTGCGCGGAGTAACGGAATTATTTACGGATTGGATAGTGGATTGGTAAAATAATCGCTGACAAGTTGAGTTAAACATTAAATATATCCCTGTTAGTATCAGTTGCTAAGCCAATTAAGCCGGTATCTGGTCGAAACGTGCAAGACTAAAATAATAATAACGACTACCATTTGTAATGCAATGAAATATTCACGGTCTAGAATGAACGTATAAATCACTGCGAATTTTCACCTTTAAATTTTAAGATGTAACTTTCTCGCAATATAAGGTTAAACATCCTTTAATACGAAGCTATTTTATTAACCATTAATTTTGAGAGGAAAAATAATGCGAAAGTGTAGAAAATAAAGGGCAACATTTTTTAAGGGGCGTTTAAGAGGAGTATATATTTTGTCACGTACCTACCAAAGTTAGAAGCTTAAAATTTGCATAAAATGTACTTTATACCAGTAGATTTTATTCTTTTTAGGAAAAAAAATTCAAAGGAAGGAAAATTTACTAGCAAAATAAAAATGAGAAGAAAAGTAAAGAATTTGTTCGGAAAACGTTCGAATATATTTTGGAATTTGCGATGGAGAACTTGAGAAAAATCTCAGATTCTGTTTAAAAATGTCAAAGCGTGTCAAATTGTCTAGAAAAGTAGTTGTGTAAAGTTTGTTTAAACTTTAAAAATTTCATCTAATGTGATAAAAATCGTATTACGCTCATTTTATTGTCGTTTCAATTTCCTCAAAAAGGAAATTTTAAAACGGAAAATTCTATTGAATTAAAGTGGATTCTTATAAAGACTTTGAAGAGGTAACGTGGCAACGCCGCTTTTTGTAACTTACAATTGCGTTTGATTTCATTTTCGGTTTATTTAAGAAAAGCTTCATGAAAGGCCGAATTGACGATTGTTTCAAAGAGGCTCTCTATAGGTACGTTTCGTTATTATCCGATCTTGACGTCCTCATCATAGGTTCGCTCGACTACATAAGTCTTAGTTGCCCCTCTTCTTCAACAAATATATTTCTCAATGGAATAATATATCAATACAAGAACAAAAATGTAAGAAATAAATCCAAAAACAATATTTAGGTAACAAAAGGGCACATCAAAAAGATTTAATGATAAAAAATATGTATACGATTTAGAAGAAACTTCCGCTATCGTAGTAGTTTCGATAGTCTGCTACACAGACTCTCAACATTGCCCTTTCGTGTTTGGAGACAACCTCTTAGCAGTTCGTCACTTCTTAAGAACTACAAGATCACTCTGCATTACATGATGAAGACTAATTCAGATTGTTACGTAGTTTTTTCCCCTACTCGTTGACCACCCGGCAGGTGGTCATCACGGGGCTCAGGCTATACTCAGGGGAGGTAGTCGTGAGTCCAAAACGACAGTTTATAAAGTAGGACGCCAAGCACTTGAACCTTGCGGCTCCCTTAGTTAGTTGCTGAGCTCCCTTAGTTCGTGTTGGTGACCTTGGTATATATACCAGTCCATGCTTGGAGCAGCGTGGATAACGTCCAGTCTCGTGGCCTGCGAGGCTCGGACTCTCCAGATACAGAAAAGCCAAGGAAAAACCAAACGGCCTGTGGATCGCGAAGGTGGTGATAACAGTGAGCAAACGACAAAAAAACGCTCACCTTCTGCAGAAGGCGGCTAAGTAAACAGTAGCTAAGCTCGTTAATCTCCTGAACGGGCGGCCGGGACACCGATAGACTAGTAGCAAAGCGAAAAGAAATTCAAAACGTTAAATATTGGTTTGAACTCCACGATACGTCGAGGTCAATTTACAACTCTCTACTGTGCAACGCCGGGTTCATCGTTATCACCCCTACGTTCCTGCGATCGTGGCGGGCACAATCACATTTTATTATTTTTTCCTATACTATAAGGAACAAGATTATATCTAAGTTGGTCCAGATCTGAGTTCTGTGGAACTGCACGCAGAAAGTATAATATGGATTTATAGAAGAATAAGCCAGATAACCAATTTGACAGTTTTCGCAAAAATTTCATGGTCAAAGGTGGGTTACAGTTAGCACAGTCTTTTCGACCCTTAAGTGGACAGACTTATTTCAATCTTGGGTGTCGCTGCAATAATAACGATGGTATGGTTCTTTAGTAGCGGCACCATAAGGAGTTCTGGTGTTCTGGTATATTTCAAATTCCTAGATGTGATTTTCTCATTGTTTTGATTTATGCTGCGATTTTCTAGATACGTTACAAGGCATCCGCTTTAAACTCTCATAATTGGACCAACTAAATTCTTCATGCTGTCGTTGAGCCAAGCATTGACAGCTTTTCAGGTTAAGGGTCAACTTGAGCATAAGCATTTCGTGACTCATGTGAGCCATCGTTCTTCAAACAGAGTCGATGGGCATCTAGGAACTACGTACTGTCTAAAATTGCACTGAAATACTGAAAGAAAGCCACAAGGGTATCTTAGTCAGGTCTCAACTCACTGATCGATGGTGTATAAGTCGGAGAAAAATAATCTTCCCCTTCATACTTCTTTAACTCTACTCAGAAGCCTTTCTTTCTATTTATAGGCTACTCATGTACCAACTGAAGCAGGTTTGCCGAAACTGCGGCGAATTCTGGATATTATAGAAATACGTTATGTTTAGGGGTACTTAAGGCACAGTTTAGCTCAATTAAATAAGCAGTTTTTCGGAACGGAGTTGTAGTGTAGACGATGCTATCTACAGAGAACGTGACCCAAATTTACTTTTGAACTGTCCAATCGAAGCATATGGAATAGATCTCGTGTTAGGGAACTTCTAGTCTGAGATGGTTAGTCGTCCAGGAACAAGCCGTTCTCTTCTGAAGGGAGGAGAGAGAGGGACTCCCGATGCCCCCGATGCTAGCGCATTGCGAGTAGTATAGGCTTGTTAAACTGTATCTTCTGATCGAGCAGCATTTGACCTATTTCTTTGAGGGGGGGGGGGGGAATTCATCTGAAGCGCAAGCCTCCTTCACTTGGAAAGGACAATTTTGTGACAAAAGTGATGTCAACTGGATGCCATTTCGGAAATATCCCGTGAAGTCCGTACTAACGATCATCGGCTTCCTAGCTAAACCCAAACCGTGTCATCGAGGGCTGTTTTTAAAAATTCTTGCAATTTTTTTTCAAATGAGACTGAAGAAGAATTCTCACGTTGCCACTTATTTTCGCCTCTTTCATCTAAAACAAAAAAAAACAAATATGAAATGTAATTTGATGTAAAAAATGATGTCACATCAGACAAAATATGCGTAAAAATGGCTATTAGATCGTAGAATACTAAACTAAAAATTGTGTGATTGCTTATTCTATCGAGAGTTGAATATGTGTGTATGGTGTTGAATTTCTAATACTTCTGAAAACAATTTTTCCTATTTGAATAGCTTCCCTTCGTTCTCACGGTTGAAAATTTTTCTATTAGGACGAAAATTGGAATAAAATAAAAATGCATAAACTACTACACATTTCGCACAATATATATATATAACTTTTTCTCGCATTGTTATCATTATTTAGAAATTGATTGATTTAAGCGAAAGAAGAAAAGTAAACAAGTTAAAAGTTTTTCTTGTAGCTGTCCGTTCCGTGTCCCATTAAGTTTTACTTTTAAGAAAAATCATGAATAAATCTTAACCGTTAACGTTTACCTAACTTTTTAATTTGTTTATAGTTAGAATCAAAAGTGAAGAGCGAAGTTTAAAAAAAATAGTGATGTTGTTCGCTCACCTCTTAAGTGAGTTTTATTAACAATTTATCTACTATTTGTGAAACTTAATTTAATTTAAACGAAAAGTTGAAATTCCTCCAAGCTTTTAAGTTTTAATAAATTAAATTAAGTAATCGTTGGAATTTTACGGTTTGATTATACTTGATGGTTAGGTTAATTTTTGTTTGGAAGTTCAAAATTTTTCTTTCGCTGCCTTTCCATAATTTCCGCCTTTTTGCCAATAAACACACCTACGTTTATTATACGTAAAAAATACGTCTAGTCCTACTGTTGTACTATAACTATCTCGTATATTTTTTAGACGTATATAATTGTTATATTTTTTAAACGTAACCATTCTGACGTTAACTGTACAAAAGTTCTAATTGTTGTAAAATAAACGTAATCAAATAACGGGTAATATACGGAAGTATGAGATATGTTTTTAGCCAAAGCTAGTTAAAAATTACAGTTCTTCTACGTTTTTTACGAGAACGTATAATAAATAAAGAAAATATACGTATATTTAACGTCTAAGTTTGTGTTTTAAATAAATAGGTTGAAGTACGTATATTATACGTTTAATATACCTCTAAAAAATCCAATCGTAATTTTGGAAACATCCTCGTTTATTTGTCGTATTTTTATACCGGAAAACCGTAAAATAACTCGGATAACTCGGAGAAAAATGGTCGTACAGAAAATAATAAAAAAGGAAGTTGTAGTCTCAAGTGTCTAGTTTTCAGCGTGGGCGGTTTTCACGCAATCATTCGAAAACCAACTAAAAATAATTTTTTCAAATTTCTTCTCGCCTTTGAAATAATGGAATGTGGTCTTCAAAAAAAAATTTTTTTTGTGATTATAAAGCCCTTTTAGACAATTTAATTCGCTTTAATTTGATTTTTTAACGAGCTCCGTACGATTTTTTGCCGCGGAGTAATCGTCGGTCAAAGCAAAAAAGTCGATTTTAACTTTGACAATCGATTACTCGGGAACTAATGATCGTATCGAAAATGAAGGTAGGGTTTTGGAAACTCCAAATCATTCTCTTTAAGACACAATCAGTGGCGATTGAAAAAAATTTTTTTGAAGCGATGATAATAGCTGAAAAATGTAGAAAATTTGAGAATTTAGGATATTTGGAAAATTTGGTATAAGTTTGGATATAGAGGATGAACAAAGGATATCTTTGGTAATTTTTTAACCTCAAAGTGTTCCTAAAAAACCTTTAAAGGAGCAAAGCGCTACGATTTTTTTCTTAGCGCCCCAAAGGTTTAAATTTATCGTTTTGGCCAAAAATCAGCGTAAGAAGCAATTTTTCGATTATTATGCATTTTTTCGACTTCAAGATGGTTTTTTGACAATCCATACATTTTTGCTCAAAAATATGACTCGTTGGGAAAACTCGAAAAAAAAATTTTTTCTGAAAAACTTAGTTTTTCAAATTTTTTTTTTAATTTTGAAAAAAAAAATCGCAGCGTTTTGCAACTTTGAAGGTTTTTTAGGAACACTTTGAGGTTAAAAAATTATCAAAGATTTCCTTGGTTCATCCACTATTATATCCAAAGTTATACCAAATTTTCCAAATATTCTTAAATTCTCAAGTTTTCTACCTTTTTCAGCCAGTATCATCGCTTCCAAAAAATTTTTTTATTAAGCACCACAAATTGTTGCTTATAGAGAATGTTTTGCAGTTTCCAAAACCCTACCTTCATTTTCTGTACCATCATTAGTTCCCGAGTAATCGATTTATCAAAGTTAAAATGGACTGTTTTGCTTTGATCGACGATTACTCCGCGGCAACTCATCGTACGAAGCTTGTTAAGAGGTCAAATTAAAGCTGATTAAATTGTCTAAAAGAGCTTTATGGTCGCACGATAAAGTCCACATACCCTTCAAAGACTTGAAGCAATTTTGAAAAATTATTTTTAGTGGGTTTCGGATGATTACGTGAAAACCGCCTACGCTGAAAAAGTTTGCAGTCCAGATCTGATAACTAGACACTTGAGGCTACAATTTCCTTTGCTTTTATTCGCTATACAACCATTTTTTTTCTGAGTTATCCCTTGTTGAAAATCGCCCTTAATTTTTGTGACTAGTGTACAGCTGTACAGTATTAGTAACGTTACTTTGGTATCTGAAAATTTTAAACGTATAATATACGTAACTGTGATGTTACGATGCAAGTCTCGAGTCAGCGACACGCTGTATAAGTACGCGTAAAAGTTTAATAAAAGAAACTTATTATAATTAAATAAAAATAAATATTTCATAAAGGAAAGAAATATATTTTTTCTTTTATTATTTTTCGTCTACGGCACAGACTGAGCTTGGTATATTATTAATGTTGCATTACTAGACGTAGTAAATTAATGCAGCTGCAAAAATAATTAATTTAAGTTTGACCACAAAACATAACAGTATGTTGTGCACACAACTAACTTGCTAGCACACTCCACATCTGCCTTTTTTTAACAAAAATGTAAAGCATTAAAAACTTATTACTCTAAAATTAGGGAAGGGAATAGAAATTGTTATTCTTAAATGCATTTTTCATTGCATCTCTTAGCGCTGAGAGGTTATTTTCAAATACAGCTGTTACTACTAAAGAGGTTAAATTAAATTTAATAAATTTTGGAGGCGATATACGGAGCTAATCTGGATCTAGTGTTGCTCACCTGAATTCCGTAGCTTCGCCGTAGCCATCGGAAGTCAAAATTTAAAAAAAATGCATGCTTTGGGCATAAAAGTTCTTGAGAAGAAATTCCAGCAGATAGCTGCTCAATGGAGCAATGGCGATTGACAAATTTTTTTTCTAAACTTGACGCAACTCTATACAATGAAGTATAGTTTGGCCCCTACGCACACCCTGTATTTCTCCAACTTCGCACGTACAACACACGTATTGCGTTTGCAAACCTAAAATGCAGCTTTTCCATTTGTTTCGTAAAATGAGCGTTATCTTTATAATTAATCGCGATCTTTGTCGACTTGAATTAATGCCGCTTTTGTTGAGCAATGCATATCAAGTTGGATCGAAATGCCCCTTTTTATTTTAAAAATTTGCACTGCAGGTTTTGCAGCAGCAGCTGCCGAGTGCAAACGGCGCGTGACCACCATCGGGACTCCTCGCGTGCCCTATTTTCTGACCCCTTAGCCCCAAATAGCACTCTCTAGTTCGTACTTTTGTAATATTATTTTTGTTTTATTCAACACCCCCACGTACAAAACAAGACTTTATACCGTATATCCGCTACTTTTCGATACGAAAATAGAACAAACCAAACACTTTTCCCTTGGAGGGAGGCGGTTTGTTTTAAGTTTATACGCACCATCCCCGTTTTTAATCGAACGTTAAGCTATTCGCGTTAATTTCGTTAGGTCGCGTAGAAATTAAAAAGTTACAACTAATCAACCATGACGTAGAGACAACAAAAGACCTAATTAAGCTAAGTGCGCAAATTGCCGCAATTGGAATTAACTCGAAACTGCGTTGGTCTGCCAAATTATCTGCATCTTTACACCCCCGATATTACATTAAGCCATCATCGGAATTGCAGTTTGATTACTTTCTTCAACGATCGTAAAATTAATAAGAAAAAGTGAAACGTTTCTTTTTTACTGCCCCATAAATCGGAAGTCTCGCACGAATTATCCATATAAACTCGAGATTAGTAATTAATAGTTTCGGCTTTCAATTTAATTCAATTAGTTTGTGTATTAGAGAGCGACTAGCGAGCACAACTGGTCAATGAAGCCACTTTAGGTTTTTTTGGGTGATTTTGAAAGTTTTTCAGTTTTTTTACAAAACCAACCGAACCAGAGAGGCGACCAGCGACCACTCGCCATAAAATATTTATTTGTTGCGTCAAATGAGCTGGATAATTCACTTTACGACGTACCTACTGCTAGTATAAACTAAAATTTGGTGAAAATGAAATACTAAGTAGACACGACACGTTGCGTTGGGTAGTTTTTACTTTAAAAGTTTTATTAAGTGCGCCTTTCAATTTTAGAGAAGTTTGTAACTTCATAAGGGAACTAATTTAGTGTCAGTTTAATACTTTGCAAACTCAAATTTATTATTAAAATTATTACTATTGAAGGTTTCAAACTTTCATTTTCCAAACTGTTGGTGAACAAAAGTGTATTCAAAGTTAGACTTAGTTAGTTCTAAATGTGCAAGGGTGGGTTATCACGAGCGTTACTTTTCAGTACTGAATAGGAATTTTTAGAATACACAAAAAACTATGAAACACATTTATGTAACTATTTTGGAGTGAGGTCATCTTAGGTCAGGTTTGTCAGTTTATACCAGGTTGGGTCAGATTACATCAGGTTAGGTCTGGTTAGGTCTTTGTCTTTTTGAGAGGTTCGGGAGGTTTTCTAAAGACACCCCCCACGTTGCTTACGCTCATGTGGGGTAGTGTTGGATCTGAATCCAACACAGCGGGCAGGCAGCGGGCATCCCCCGTCTGAACGGGGGATGCCCGCTGCCTACTAACTAAAACTCGTTTCCTCTAACGAAGTTTAGCCTCTCCTGGGGTCAGGTTATGTCAAGTTAGGTCAGGTTAGGTCAGGTTAGGCCAGGTTAGGCCAGGTTAGGTCAGGTTAGGTCAGGTTAAGTCAGGTTAGGTCAGGTTAGGTCAGGTTAGGACAGGTTAAGTCAAGTTAGGTCTGGTTAGGTCAGGTTAGGTCAGGTTTGCTCAGATTAATTAGGTTTTGTTAACTTAGACTAGGTTTGGTTATCTTAGGTTAGGTTTAGAAATCCATATTGAACTTCCTTGGCTATATCTAGACCGAGGGGCATGTTGGACTTATTTGGAAAAGACAAACAATTAATGCAATAAGGGCAATAAGACGATATACAACCGTAATATCAGCCCAAGGCAGCCAATTTCTGGTCAAAAGAACTAAAAATAGAAACAAAAAGAGACAGGAAAGAGACTGAACATCACAAAAATTTAAAAATTTACTACACCGACATAAACCAAACCAGAGACAGAACAGTAGTGGCATTAATAACAAAAAACATTCGATCAACATTACAGCAACAGCGCAGATGACAGACAACAACCAGAGACAACAACTGACTTCAACCAGAAACAACGGTTCTTATGGAAAAACGTTCGACCAACATACTCTAAAACGTTCCCCCTTCCGAAAGCTTATACACAAAAACTCACATGTACGGCTAGGTGTTTCTTTATAGAGGTTCAGAAATCCATCATGGACTTCTTCGGATATTTCTAGGCCGATAAGTGTATTGGACTCGTCTGAAAAGATCGCCCAGACGCCTACCGACTTAACCTTATCTTTTTTCGTTAGTTTAACCTCCCTTAGACTAATTCAATTTGTCAGGAGAGAGAGAGAGAGAGTTGTTGTTACCTCTTGTCTGTATTCAGTCTTTATCTTCCGTATGTGCCTCGTTGTGTCTTGGACAGTTTTTCCATGTCAGTGTCGTGGCTCATGAATTTGCTTAGGTTAGCTTTGGTTAGCTTAGGTTAGGTTAGGTTAGGTTAGGTTAGGTTAACGAAAGCTCTAACTGAGGCTAGGTTAAGTTAGGACATTACGATAATTTTAACGTTCCAGTGGTCGCGTAAAGTTTTAAGACACGAGTAGTCTCCCCGGTCTCAGAGACCACATATTATTTAATTTGCGTTCAAAAATATATTGTAAAACATTTTTGTCGGAATTATTACATATTTAGGTGTTTCAGCAAAACAATAAATTAAAGTAAAATTGAAAATTTAATTGACTTGGTCTATTTTTCCAAATCTTATTTACGATTTTGGAAAAAAAATCAATTTTTTAAGTATTGCGATTTTAATTTTTTTCCCCTCCGTTTAATGTATTTGAGAAGGTACTTAGAAGGGGGGGGGGGGGGCTACGCATGTGTTTTACAAATTGGTGCTCATAAAAGTGTTTATGCGGTCTCACAGATAATAGCGCGACCACTGGAGGGTTTTAAAGAAGATCGACGAAAAGAAGGATTAAACCTAGACTCGACAATACTGTTTTGCGTAAAATAATCGAGACACATTGAGAAAAGTCACGAAAATATTTTAGAACATTTTAGCAAACAGGTTTCGTTGTTTATTAGCTAAAAAAATTATATTAGAAAATTATATAGTTAGTTGCAGTGTGTTTTCACGCGATTATTGAAACAATCGAGCTGTTTTTGTTTTGTTGGTTGCATAATCATCAGGGGCAGACTACCAGTCTGGTAAGGTAGTTTTGCTAATTGCATAAGTGGCAGGGGTAGCTCGTTTGTCTCATATTAATTGGAAGCCTTTAAAATTGCACCAATTCTTAGTTGTTACTTGACAAAGTTAAGATAAGTAATATTATTTGCTGTATTCGTAAAAAACGACAAATAAATAAATATAATGAAACATAAAAAGGTAAATGTAATAAAATTTCGAAAAGTTAATTGTAAACGCAGCATTTCGTTTACCAACACTCTCTTTACTTCAAAGCAAGGACGTTGGTACAATACGACGAAAAGGTCCATTGTAATTATTGCTTTAATCAAAAATTAATTCCACGATCATTTAAGATTGTTCTCGTGTGTAACAATTTACTACTAATCATTGTTAAGTTGCTCAAGATAAATATAACTTAATCCAAATATAATATAGCGTGTGGTAACTCATATATGCAACAGTTTGTGTTAATAGGAATTATGACGACTTTAAAGTAATTAAGATTATGGATATAAAATTAATTAACCAACTCATAACATGTAATGCAATAAACATTTATTTCGTGTCTTTAAAAGTCGTTAAAAATGTAATTATAACTTTATTGGAGGTTTCCAAAACAAGGCCTTATCAAAAATTGAACTTTTTTTTAAGGTGCGCAATAAAGAGCTGAAGTTTAAGGGTTTTGGTATACCCCACGGTGCCATGTTTACGTTTATGCGAGGGTTCATATTAAGTATTTTATTTCGTGCCCTTAAATATTAAAATTATTCTTTTTAGAATATCATCGAAATACCCAAAGTTGCCCAAAAAGGGTTTCAAGGAAGAGATTACTGTTTTAATCGCCGACCGTACAATTAAACTCTTTAGGATTACCATTTTGAATTTTACGCCGCTTTCAATAATATGCATAAATGTGAAGCTCTTCTCTCTAACGCCTTGTTCACTGCCAAAAACGTTTTCACTCTCGGACGAAATGGATCGAGACAACTGGGTTAACTGTCCGTTGTCTGCGCCCTAGCGACAATTGAGGCAAATAAGACTAAGCTCCGGTTGTAGAAAGCCTAGTCACCGGCTGGTTAGGGTAGTCAAGGTGGTTAAATGCACCAATCGAGTTGAGACGATCCAACAGACGTAATGAAACTGGCCAACTATCTAACAGGTAGGCCCAAGAGTTAACAGCTAATCCCATAAAGCTCGTGCGAAGAGTGAGACCGATTTTTTAAATTTTTACCGAAACTGCCCCATGAAACTGAACATTTCCGTTCCGAAAGGTGCAACTAGGCGGTAAATCAAAAAGTTTTGCCACATGCGTTTTTGTATTAAACGATAATTTGTGTAATTTATTCTTAAATACTACTCGGTTTTTTTTCTAAATAAATATAACGTTTCCTCTTAACAAAATTACATAGCGTTTAAATGAAAGGGAAGGTTTTCGCTACGGTTGGTTAAACAAAAATGTCATTTGTTCACAAAATGCTGTTTGTGTGTCTACTGATTATAGTATTTAAAGATACTTATTATTAACTTAATTGCATTAAAATTCTTGTTGGTTTATACAAATGTATAAAATAAATTTTTTTTCCACTCGTTTCTCTTCCTAAATATGTTAAATTTACCAAAAAGGATTTTGTGAATTAAATGAGAAGAGAGTTGAAAGTGGACAAAACGTTTGTTACAGGCGGTTTTAGGGGTACTGTGGTTGAACATAATTTGCTAGTGCACTAAACTGAACGAAATTTATAGTTTTAGGAGATATTACGTTTCCCTTTTTTTCGGCAATGCACAACTTAAGAGACAGTCCGGTAATTTACTTTACTAACAAGACGGAGACATTAATTTTTGCTAATTTAAGTGTGGTATAGACTTAAAACGGCTTTAATTTTAATTCAATGCTCACCATAGGTGGCTGCTATTAATAGGGATCTGCTAATGATCGATACATATTCGAAGTGTCGATAACTTCGGAAGTATCGCGTAACGATACTAGGAGTATCGAAGCATAGATACCAAAAGTATCGAGGTATCATGGTATCGAGTTATCTAGATATCGAAACTATCGAGGTATTGAAAGTATCTAGGTATTGAAAGTATCTACATATTGAGAGTATCTAGGTATCGAAACTATTTAGGTATCGAAAGTATCGGAAGTATCGAGGTCTCGAAAGCATCAAGGTATCGAAAGTATCTAGGTATGTATCAAAAGTATTGGGGTACCTTAACTATCTAGATATTGAGGTATCCAAAGTATCTAAGTATCAGACGTATGGAAAGTATCGAGGTATCGAAAGTATCTAGATATCGAAACTATCGAGATATTGAAAGTATCGATGTATTAAAAGTTTTGAGGTAACAAAAGTATCTAGATATTGAAAGTTTCTAGGTATCAAACGTATCTTGATATTAAAACTTTCTAGGTATCGAACGTATTTAGGTATCGAAAGTATTTAGGTATCAAAAGTACCGATGTATCGGAAGTATCAAAGTATGGAAAGTATAATAGAGGTAACGAAGGTATCTAGATACCGAAATTATCGAGGTATGGAAAGTATCGAGGTATCGAAAGTATTGAGGTATCAAAAGTCTCTAGATATTGAAAGTATCTACATATTGAGAGTATCTAGGTATCGAAAGTATCGAGGTATCGAAAGTATCGGAAGTATCGAGGTATCGGAAGTATCGAGGTATCAAAAGTATCGAAGTATCGAAAGTATCTAGGTAGGTATCAAAAGTATTGGGGTACTTAAACTATCAAGATAGGTATCTAAAGTATCTAGGTATCAGACGTATCTAGGTGTCGAAAGTATCGAGGTATTGAAAGTATCAATAGTATCGAGGTATCGGAAGTATCTAGGTATGTATCAAAAGTATTGGGGTACCTTAACTATCTAGATATTGAGGTATCCAAAGTATCTAAGTATCAGACGTATGGAAAGTATCGAGGTATTGAAAGTATCTAGATATCGAAACTATCGAGATATTGAAAGTATCGATGTATTAAAAGTTTTGAGGTAACAAAAGTATCTAGATATTGAAAGTTTCTAGGTATCAAACGTATCTTGATATTAAAACTTTCTAGGTATCGAACGTATTTAGGTATCGAAAGTATTTAGGTATCAAAAGTACCGATGTATCGGAAGTATCAAAGTATGGAAAGTATAATAGAGGTAACGAAGGTATCTAGATACCGAAATTATCGAGGTATGGAAAGTATCGAGGTATCGAAGGTATCTAGATATGAAAACTATTGAGGTATGGAAAGTATCGATGTATCGAAAGTATTGAGGTATCAAAAGTCTCTAGATATTGAAAGTATCTAGGTATCAAACGTATCTTGATATTAAAACTTTCTAGGTATCGAACGTATTTAGGTATCGAAAGTATTTAGGTATCAAAAGTACCGATGTATCGGAAGTATCAAAGTATGGAAAGTATAATAGAGGTAACGAAGGTATCTAGATACCGAAATTATCGAGGTATGGAAAGTATCGAGGTATCGAAAGTATTGAGGTATCAAAAGTCTCTAGATATTGAAAGTATCTACATATTGAGAGTATCTAGGTATCGAAAGTATCGAGGTATCGAAAGTATCGGAAGTATCGAGGTATCAAAAGTATCGAAGTATCAAAAGTATATAGGTGGGTATCAAAAGTATTGTGGTACTTATACTATCTAGATATCGAGGTATCCAAAGTATCTAGGTATCAGAGGTATCTAGGTATCGAAAGTATTTAGGTCTCAAAAGTATTGAGGTATTGAAGGTATTTAGATATCGAAAATATCAAGGTATGGAAAGTATCTAGATATTGAAAGTATCTAGGTAGGTATTGAAAGGATTGGGGCGTCGAAGGTATCTAGGTTAGGTATCGAAAGTATCAAGGTATTTAAAATATCTCGATATCAAAAGTATCGAAAGTATCGAGGTATCGAAAGTATCGAGGTATCGAAAGTATCGAAGTATCGAAAGTATCTAGGTATTCGGAGCATTCGAAGGAAACCTCAGCGGTACTACGTGTGACTTTTTAATTTTTTAGAAATTGATAGATTATTTATGCTACTATATTTGTATGTTACTATGTCGCATATTGTCAAATTCTCTTAGAATTTTACGTACGGCAGTTTCGAAGATATGCGGCTTTAATGAGGCTCCCAATATGTGGGGTGGGACAAACCCCAGCTTCCGAAACCTACAGAGTTGAAAAACAAGAGTTGCTTCTTCTTGTCCCAACAATTCTGAGATCGTCGCTTTGCTAAGGCCCCAGACACGCGCCTCATACGCACGTGCGGTAATTCGCCGTACTTATTTAAAAATTATTACTTTTTTCCTAAGAATATACGTTATTGGGTATAATTTCCTTTACGAAAATAAGTAAGCATTTCTTTTACCGATTATTATAATATATGCCCCAAAACATAGTATAAATGACTTAGATTTTTCAAAAATTTGAATTATAGGTTTACAAAAAAGATTATTTTAAGTTGGGGTTTGCCACACCCCACCTGCCGGATCTCGTCATAAATCTTCACCTATGATGCGTATGATGGTGTCTCTATTGACCCCATTGTAGTATGATAGTTAAGCCACGTTGTTCTATATTCTTTACCCATATTAAATGCTTACAAATTTTCATGGCTAAATGAACGATTTTTTCGTGAGATAGAAGAAAGTATTCGGGCGCTCGTCGCGAAAAATTTAATTGAAAACTCGATAATATAATACGAAAACACAAAATTGTTGAATTTCCCATTGTCTCGTTTTAATTAAATTTATTAACCGGGGTGATAAAAATTTTACAATAAGTGAATGATGGGATATTAAATTTATGTACGCTGTGCGAGTTTGTATGACACGAAAATTTGTATACTCACTATGATGTGTCGCAGTAATCCTCGACGCCATTTTTCAATGTTGTGACTTTTGTGCTTTTGACATTACAACTTTAAAATTTTTTTAAACATAATAAAAAATTTCAACTTTCAGCGACGTGGAATATTTCTCATTAAATTTATGGCGCGGCGCGGTGGAGGTGGTGTAAAAATATATTAAACGTTTTTTTTAAACTGTTTTAGTTTAGTAAGAGGAGCTAATGAGCTTTTATCGATTTATCTTTAATGATGAAAGTTGTAACGCGTAAAAAATATCAATATTCCCTCTACAAGAACAAAAAGCTTGTACAAGATACCATCATGTCACCATTTTACCGAGCGCAAAAAAATATTTCATTATCGAGAATATTCTCGAGTAAAGCTACAAAACATTATCGGGCGCCTAGACGCAAAAACAACTCCAAACCTATCCCATTTACTTGCGAATTACAAATAATGCCAAGTTTAGTGTTTATCAAGACATCGTGGCCCAATTTTACACTTGGTTTCAATCTGAATTATTTATTGTAGCGTTGAATTATTTGCTTCTAGCAGAGCCATCTGTCTTGCAAATGCGAACTAAAGTGGAACACTGAAAGTGCTTATTACTCCCTTTAAATTTTATGTCCAAACACTTTTCAGCTAAACTACACTTTAACTTAACACGCCAAGGGCTCATCTTAGTTTTCGTACGCAATTCGACCCGCTTTTATTTATTTTTAAACAAAATGACGTTTTTTTCCACGCAAAAAAATTAATTATTGCCGACGTGGCGTCTCAACTGCAGCAAATGATTGTACTCGAAACGCGGAAATAAAAAGGACGTTTTTAAAAATTAATTTCAACGAAACGGTCGAAAAAATACAAAAAAGTTGGAAAGAGTCGTAAAGTTTTAACTTTTTAGCTTTAGGTCAGAGAATTACTTTTTGAATGAACACCAATTGTTACTTTGTTAATTTAATTTGTCTACAATTACTGTTACAGCAACGAGCCGAGTTCTAGACATGCAATAAGAAAATACGTTAATTAACTAAATTGTACACTGAAATAATTAACTTTTTTAATAACGACGCCAAGAAGAAAAGGTTAGAAACACAATACGTCTGTTCGGTTAGTTTGTTTTCGAAAGAATTTGTAGATTTAACACATTTTTCTTATCGATTTGTTTTCGTACAGGACAGGCTTTGTAGCCAGGACTTTAAACCATTATCATTTTTAGGAATTTAAAATTCTTATAGCAGTTTATAGCACGAACTTTAAATATTGATAGTTACGGCGGTAAACGGACCTCAACAGGCAACTTACCCCAGACACGCACGGACGTCACCCTAAAGGAACTGTGGTAAGAGTCTGTAAAATGGACAGGAATACACAGATCAAGGGTATTAACAGACCTTGTAGCAAGACCATGGCTTAAGAGAAATGAAAAATTTGTACGCAGATACTGGGGCGAAGAAAGAGCAGTGAAAGAGACAGTCAGAAATAGAAAATAGAAAAGGACCCAGGAAGAACCTTGCGGCACGCCACAGGTTAATGGAGACGATGAAGAGTGATTGTTTCTAGTAGTGACCCTCTGTCTACGCCCCGTCAGGTAGGACTTGAACCACGACACTTCATGACATGAAAACTTATGAGTACGGCAGTGACTATATGAAGGTCAACTGAGTTGAAAGCACTGCTAAAATCAAGAAGGGTTAGAACAATAACTTTTTACTTATCAATACCTTGCCTAATATCATCGGTAACCTTCAGGAGCGCAGATGTAGTGCTGTGGTCCGTCCTAAAACCGCTTTGTAACAGATTAAGTAGATTGTACGATAAGACATACTGACTGACCTGTACGTAAGCAAGTCGTTCGAGAAGTTTTGAAATGGCCGGAAGAATAGATAATGGCCTGTAGTCCCCAGGTAATGACGTATCAGTTACTTTAGGGAGAGGAATAACAAACTTATTTGTTCATTTCTTTCTACAACGAGACAATACATTTGTTTTCCACCGCTAAATAAATACGTTCCTCATTAAGAAGAGCTTTGAAAACTTAAAAAGTCGTCCCTTTATTGGCGTCGCGCAATAAAGATTTCAGTTTGAACCGCTTTCTTTCGAGACTTTGCCCATTTAGAATTTTAATGTAAAGTTAAACTTTAAAGAAGACCGAAATGCGAGTTTATCTCTCTAGGAGGCGATAAAAGTGCTTGTTTGCGTTGTCTCGTTGTTATTCATTAATCAGCTTCAGAGCTATATGACCACTTACTGGTAAAAAAACTCCAGTTAATCAGAAATTTATATCTTTGACATAAACAAACGAGCAGCAAATTGCGTATCGAAGTACATGTTAATGCTTATCTTATAATTGCTATTAGGATACACGCAAAGTTAATGTCAAAGCTTCAAAATGATGGTTTGTGTGAACACAACAAATCCAAGATTAAACTTTTTTTTTCGAATCCAATGAAGTGGATGAACATTAATTTTGACAAACCTTTTCCAATCGCGGGGTTTGCGTTAGTTCTCCTAACCAGAGATTTTAGTCGGCGCTTAAAATAAAAGGAAACGCAGTTTTAATTGGGAAATGCATTACCCACATTAGAATTCCTCCACAACAGCAGCAGGGAGCAGGGAAGCTGGGAGCTGGCTCCCCGTTCCCAAACAATCCATAACAGTAGAATCAGTTAGAGACTATTCAACAGCGTGACTCAAGCTGCTGTTTGCTAGAAAGACGAGGCGATTAGAAGAAAATAAAAAGGTCAATACCTACTACCAATTCTTCCCAAGTGACCTGATCAGGTGCCCTGTTTCATTTAAGCGATGTGACTCATTAACTGATGACTGATTTCTTCGTTTGGTACGGCTCACGCCCAGCACGGGGCTCGATAAGTTCTCAATTGATTCTCGTTCTGTGCGAGACTTGGGAAGCTCAAATCGTATGCTTTTGACTACATGCGAGACTGTGTTCTCATGTTTTAACAAGAGTTTCTGCACAACTATCGTCAACCATTCTAATTCGTAGCGGTACTGATGCAAACCATGATACATACCGAGTAGTATCACGGTATGGAAGGTTAGGGTAGACAAGTGCGTCTAGATTATTCCATTTTAGCGTTTCCACTCTTCGAGTGGCTTAGGCCGTCCCTAGCGCTTGTTCAGATTCAGTGACAGCTGCCTCAGGCATAATATAAACGACCATGGTTCACGCGCCGTAATTATCATGTGGTGCTCTTCTGAAACAAATAGTTTCATGGGGCACTGGCTACTACATTACAGGAGAGTCCTAAGTCCCTCCAGTTGCCTTCACCTCAATAGAAATGAGCTCTCGAAAGTTTAAATCGTTTTTAAAAATTGGATGAAAAAAACTATTTTAGATTCCCCCGTAAAAATACATTTTCGTAAATAGAAATTCTGTCTAAAAGATTACTATTAGATAAACCGTGGTGCGGTAGTATCAATTCACCTTGTTAAATTGAGTACAATAAAGTTGAGGTGTTGGAGTTGAAGTTTATGTCGGTGGCGATATATTGATTTCGGAGGCAAAAAAGTCAATTATTTTAAATTTTTGCCAAAAAGCGAGACCGTTTTAATATAAATTCATTTTTTAATTTTTCGTTACATACTAATCCAATTAAATTTCACAGACCTAATTTACAAAAAGGTTATAATTAAAATGCTCATTAAATGAAATTCTAATTTACATATAATTGCCATTCTGTACTACTATTTTATTTCGCTCAATTTTTAAAACTAATTTTCTCTCCTCCTTTTTAAACGTCAGTTTAAACGTATATTTAAAAATTTTGCCAATGTTGGAAAAATTTATGTATAGTAAATTGAACAGAAGTCGAGTGTGAACGTATAAACTTGACATATTCTCATAGGAATATTACACTCAATACAACCCATATTTGTTGGGGATTATTTATTGGCTATAGTATTGGAGTTTTATGAAAAAAGTGGCCACTGCATGATGACGATAGGTTGCTCCATTTAATAAATTTTTGAATAGGAAACTCTTTCCTTAAAATAACTGGACGAATTAGCCTCAGCTTCTTCCAATACGAACTTACAACATTTCTACCATCTACTCTTGTTGTATATCACTGAAGAATTGCCTTTGCTAAAGATTTCCCTCGTGTAAGTGTCTTTAACTGCAATCTCTTCAAAACAGCAGGCAGTGCAGCGAGTGCCCTCCATAATATTCTTTTAATTCCCCATAAGGAATGGTTGTAAAGAATCTTTTCAGTTTCTTGTCGATGCCTTCTAAAAAAGTGAATTTTCAAAAAATTCTTGAAAAAGTGTCTTTTAAAGCCCTTTCGAAATAGCAGGGCGTGTAACGAGAACCTTCTATATTTTTACCTTAATTCCAAGTAAGAAACTTTTCAGTTCTGCTCGATAGTTCCTGAAAGAGGTTTTCAAATTTTCTAAAAATTTCTGAAAAAGTGTCTTTAACTGAAAAAAGTCCCTTCAAAACAGCAGCGAGCGTAGCGAGTGTCTTATATAATTTTCTCTTAATTCCCTATGAGTAGTGGCTGTAAATGAACTTTTCAGTTTCTGCTTAATGCCTCCTGAAAGAGGTTTTCAAATTTTTAAAAAAATTCTAAAAAAATGTCTTTTACTGAAGTCCTTTCAAAACAGCAGCGAGCGTAGCGAGTGTTCTCTATAATTTTCTCCTAATTCTCTATGAGTAGTGGCTGTAAAGAAACCTTTCAGTTTCTGCTCGATACCTCCTGAAAGCGGTTTTCAAATTTTTTAAAAAATTCTAAAAAAGTGTCTTTTACTGAAGTCCTTTCAAAACAGCAGCGAGCGTAGCGAGTGTCCTCTATAACTTTCTCTTAATTCTCTATGAGTAGTGGCTGTAAAGAAACTTTTAGCTTCTCCTCGATGCTTCCTGAAAGAGGTTTTCAAATTTTTTTTAATTCTAAAAAAGTGTCTTTTACTGAAGTCCTTTCAAAACAGCAGCGAGCGTAGCGAGTGTCCTCTATAACTTTCTCTTAATTCTCTATGAGTAGTGGCTGTAAAGAAACTTTTCAGCTTCTGCTCGATTACTCCTGAAAGAGGTATCCAAATTTTATAAAAAATTATAAAAAAGTGTCTTTTACCGAAGTCCTTTTAAAACAGCAGCAAGCGTAGCGAGTGTCTTCCATAATATTCTCATAATTCCCTATGAGTAGTGACTGTATAGAAGCTTTCAATTTCTGCTCGATGCCTCCTGAAAGAGGTTTTCAAATTTTTTAAAAAATTCTAAAAAAGTGTCTTTTACTGAAGTCTTTTCAAAACAGCAGCGAGCGTAGCGAGTGTTCTCCATATTTTTCTCGTAATTCCCTATGAGTAGTGGCTGTAAAGAAACTTTTTAGCTTCTTCTCGATGCTTCCTGAAAGAGGTTTTCAAATTTTTTTTAATTCTAAAAAAGTGTCTTTTACTGAAGTCCTTTCAAAACAGCAGCGAGCGTAGCGAGTGTCCTCTATAACTTTCTCTTAATTTTCTATGAGTAGTGGCTGTAAAGAAACTTTTTAGCTTCTCCTCGATGCTTCCTGAAAGAGGTTTTCAAATTTTTTTTAATTCTAAAAAAGTGTCTTTTACTGAAGTCCTTTCAAAACAGCAGCGAGCGTAGCGAGTGTCCTCTATAATTTTCTCTTAATTCTCTATGAGTATTGGCTGTAAAGAAACTTTTCAGCTTCTGCTCGATTACTCCTGAAAGAGGTTTCCAAATTTTATAAAAAATTATAAAAAAGTGTCTTTTACCGAAGTCCTTTTAAAACAGCAGCAAGCGTAGCGAGTGTCTTCCATAATATTCTCATAATTCCCTATGAGTAGTGACTGTAAAGAAGCTTTCAATTTCTGCTCGATGCCTCCTGAAAGAGGTTTTCAAATTTTTTAAAAAATTCTAAAAAAGTGTCTTTTACTAAAGTCTTTTCAAAACAGCAGCGAGCGTAGCTAGTGTTCTCCATATTTTTCTCGTAATTCCCTATGAGTAGTGGCTGTAAAGAAGCTTTTCAGCTTTTCCTCGATGCTTCCTGAAAGAGGTTTTTGAATTTGTTTTACTTCTAAAAGAGCGTCTTTTACTGAAGTTCTTTTAAAACAGCAGCAAGCTTAGCGAGCGTCCTTCATAATTTTGTCTTAACTCCCTATGAGTAGTGGTGATAAAGAAACTATACTGCTCGATGCTTCCTGAAAGAGGTTTTCAAGTTTTTTTTTAATTCTCAAAAAAGTGTCCTTTACTGAAGTCCATTCAAAACAGCAGCGAGCGTAGCGGGTGTCCTCTATAATTTTCTTTTAATTCTCTATGAGTGGTGGCTGTAAAGGAACTCTTCAGTTTCTGCTTGATGCCTCCTGAAAGAGGTTTTCAAATTTTTAAAAAATTTTTATAAAAGTGTCTTTTACTGAAGTCCTTTCAAAACAGCAGCGAGCGTAGCGAGTGTCCTCTATAATTTTCTCTTAATTCTCTATGAGTAGTGGCTGTAAAGAAACTTTTCAGCTTCTGCTCGATTACTCCTAAAAGAGGTTTCCAAATTTTATAAAAAATTATAAAAAAGTGTCTTTTACCGAAGTCCTTTTAAAACAGCAGCAAGCGTAGCGAGTGTCTTCCATAATATTCTCATAATTCCCTATGAGTAGTGACTGTAAAGAAGCTTTCAATTTCTGCTCGATGCCTCCTGAAAGAGGTTTTCAATTTTTTTCTAAATTCTAAAACAGTGTCTTTTACTGAAGTCCTTTCAAAACAGCAGCGAGCGTAGCGAGTGTTTTAAATAATTTTCTCTTAATCCACTGAGTAGTGGCTGTAAAGAAATCTTTCAGTTCCTGATCGATGCCTCCTGAAAGAGGTTTTCAAATTTTTTTTAAAATTCTAAAACAGCGTTTTTTACTGAAGTCTTTTCAAAACAGCAGCGAGCGTAGCGGCTGTCCTCTATAGATGTCTCGTAATTCTCTATAAGTAGTGGCTGTAAAGAAACTTTACAGTTTCTGCTCGATGCCTCTTGAAAGAGGTTTTCAAATTTTTAAAAAATTTTAGTCTCGTTAACCGAAGTCCTTTCAAAACAGCAGCGAGCGTAGCGGGTGTCCTCCATAATTTTTTCTTAATTCTCTATGAGTTGTGACTGTAAAGAATCTTTTTAGTTCTGTTCGATGCTTCCTGAAAGATGTTTTTAAATTTTCTAAAACATTCCGAAAAAGTGTCTTTAACTGAAGTCCTTTAAAAACAGCAGCGAGTGTAGCGAGTGTCCTCCATATTTTTCTAGTAATTCCCTATGAGTAGTGGCTGTAAAGAAACTTTTCAGTTCTGCCCGATGCCTTCTGAAAAAGGTTTTCAATTTTTGTTTAGAAATTCTTAGAGGAAATCAAGGAATTTAAGCTTATCCAAAACAATTTTTGACACCCTATAAGGAACGATCTACCAGCAAATGTGGATGAGAAGACAGTGGGCTCGAAGCAACTCCCTAAACTTGTTCTGTACCAATCTGTACCATCATTCATTTAAAAATGCTCTTTTACCAACGCTAAAGTGGTGGCTGCCTCTGCTGTGTTAGAAATTTGAGGCTGAGGCTATTCTCTCACTTATTCTCCTTTATTGGCGGATCTTTGTGTCACCCCTCTGTGTTTTTGCGACGAGCGGTTTCTACGTTCTTAATCTTGTGTCGATTCGTTGATTTTTCTGTTAGTAGAGCACCGTAAAATCCCACGTATACAAATAATGGTGGCAAGTGCGCCCAACTTTATAAGACAAGACGCAATTTACAATCTTTTTAGGTGATGTATAAGTGAAGTAATAGACATCCAATTTCAGTTTGTTCGCAAAACATTACTCTTATAAGATTTGTTTGATAGTTGGTTTACTTGCAATAAAGTTGAGGGAAAGTTTTGTTTAAGAGCGTTAGTTGGAAGAGATAAAAGTACAATAAAAAGTAAATTTACCGACTCGATATGTTTGCGAAGGGAAAAAAAGAACAAAAAAATAAGGTATCAACATTTTTAAAAGGGGCGTGTTTGCGCGTGTGTGCGCTCCTGAGCGTTTAAGATACGAAAAGGGACGAGTTGGTGCAAAAAAGCAATTGATTCAAAACTTAGATATAATAAAGCCATCCTAAACTTTTTTTTTGACAAATAAATCTTTTGCTAGTTTTTTATGAAATGGAAAATTCTTTTATACGTACGAACTTGTACACTCTTTAAGGGTTGGTTTGCCTAATGCGTAATACGAAACTTCAACTTAAGTTGGGCTTTGATGCGTTTTTTCTTCATAAACGTGAAACGAAGTTATTATTTTGACAAGTCAAATCGCACCGCTATTTTAACTTGGTTTGTGAAATGAGAAAATGTAGAATTATTGCTTCGTACTACAGGGTGGCCCAATTGATCTCCAAAGTCAAATAACGTTTTAGCTTTTGAAAATTAAAAAAAAAATAGTAAAGAACTAAATATGATGCATTTAATGGGTGGATTGAAGGCGCCTTAAAAGTCAATATTAAACAAAAAAAGGTGGCACCACGTACCGTTTCAAAAATCTCCGAACAAGAAGCACTCGTACCTTTTCACGAAATATGAGCGAGATTAACTTTGCAAAAAACTTTTCTACTTAATTTCCTTTATTTATTCATAATTATTTTCATTTGAGCTCGGAATCATAAACGGCGCTGTGTTTGTTTGCAAATCTTAAGATAATAAGTTTGTACTTCACGCCGGCCCGTACTAATCTTATTAAAACGAGTCTTCTTGGGCATACACTTGAAATAAAACTTATCCTTCTGCACAACCTAATTAACCTTAAATTAACTAATTTTTCTTTTCTTTGTTTAAAAAAACAACGTTTGTGCAACTATCATAAACTTTGAGACTTTTTCGTCTCTTTTTTTCTGAAGGTATCTCGAGGTATTATATTTATTTTACTCCGCAAACGACGAAAGCATTTGTTAATTTGCATTTTAACATTTATTTTGTTTTCTGCACGACTAATTGTGTAAATCATGTAAATCCGTTGTTTAATTGCCCGTGCTTGCATTGTAGAATAATATACAAATAAAAGGATTCTACCGACCGAGCCAATCCTGTTGTTTCGTATGCCTGGAGTGTCCGGAAGAAGTGTCGTTTCAACCGGAAGTTATGTATTAATTAATGATAGGGTTTTATTTTCTTCCGGACCACATCTGTATGATTTATTTTACTTTTATTTGTTGGGTCGCCTTTTTTTTAATATATACGATACAATTAGAAAAGTGTGGAAAGATAAAAATGTGAAACAAAGTCATCATTTCGCAATTTTAGTCCGAGAAATACGTTAGCTCTGTCCAATAAACCTCTTTCGTATTGGACTTTATTTTAACCCTCAGGATTCACATCACTTAGGCTACATTTTCTCGTCAAATATTGAATTTGTGTTGAAAACCGCACCGAGGGTATTTTTAACTGGGATTTGTTACATAAAAACTTTTTTTTTTCGTCCAATATTTTTATTGTTAATTATCTCTCTTTCAAACACCAGCTACGCACTCGTAATTGACCTCAAATTTAATTTTTTCTCTTCGCGCAATTCGAAGCTAACCGAAAAATTTTACGGGGTGGCTCAATAGCGCGTAGAAGTCAAATATTCGTTAGGGGGAGACTATACCTAATACCTACAAATGTTGCATAATTTTAGAATTAGTACGTACAATTTGTATTGTACCATTTAAAATTTTTTAAGGGTGCAACATTCGAAGGCTTAAAACTGCAAAAAGAAATCGTCGGAGTAGTGCTTTAAATAAATTTTGCGGGGGGTCCCACGAGCTCATCATAGTTGGCAGCTATTTCTTATAAAACTCTCGAATTTTAAAACGGGATGTCTTATGCTCAGTTAGCTCATTTAAAAATTATTTAAGGGTGGAATCTTCTCGGCTTCAAGTTGCAAAAAGATATAGTCGGAGAAGTTCCCTAGATAAATTTTGCGGGAGGTCCCCACGAGCTCTTCATTACACCACAGTTGGCAGCTATTTGTTATAAGTTATCAAATTTTCCAATTTTATGCTCAATTTGATCATTTCAAAAATTTTTAAGGGTCTAATATCCTCAGCTTCAAGTTGCGAAAAGAAAATAGTCGGAGAAGTGCCCTAAATCAATTTTGCGGGAGGTCCCCTCAAGCTATTCGTAACGCCACAGTTGGCAGCTATTTGTTATCAAATTCTCCAATTTTAGAACGGGGCGTCTTATGCTCAATTTGATCATTTCAAAAATTTTTAAGGGTCTAATATCCTCAGCTTCAAGTTGCGAAAAAAAATAGTCGGAGAAGTGCCCTAAATAAATTTTGCGGGAGGTCCCCTCAAGCTCTTCGTTACGCTACAGTTGGCAGCTGTTTGTTATAAAATTCTCGAATTTTAGGACCGTATGTCTTATGCTCAATTTGTTCATTTCAAAGTTTTTTTAAGCGCCCAATGTCCTCAGCTTCAAGTTGCGAAAAGAAAATAGTCGGAGAAGTGCCCTAAATAAATTTTGCGGGAGGTCCCCCAAGCTCTTCGTAACGCCACAGTTGGCAGCTATTTGTTATAAAATTCTCGAATTTTAAAACGGGATGTCTTATGCTCAATTAGCTCATTTCAAAATTTTTTAAGGGTCGAATATCCTTAGCTTCAAGTTGCGAAAAGAAAATAGTCGGAGAAGTGTTCTAAATCAATTTTGCGGGAGGTCCCCTCAAGCTATTCGTTACGCCACAGTTGGCAGCTATTTGTTATCAAATTCTCCAATTTTAGAACGGGGCGTCTTATGCTCAATTTGATCATTTCAAAATTTTTTAAGGGTCTAATATCCTCAGCTTCAAGTTGCGAAAAGAAAATAGTCGGAGAAGTGCCCTAAATAAATTTTGCGGGAGGTCCCCCAAGCTCTTCGTAACGCCACAGTTGGCAGCTATTTGTTATAAAATTCTCGAATTTTAAAACGGGATGTCTTATGCTCAATTAGCTCATTTCAAAATTTTTTAAGGGTCGAATATCCTTAGCTTCAAGTTGCGAAAAGAAAATAGTCGGAGAAGTGTTCTAAATCAATTTTGCGGGAGGTCCCCTCAAGCTATTCGTTACGCCACAGTTGGCAGCTATTTGTTATCAAATTCTCCAATTTTAGAACGGGGCGTCTTATGCTCAATTTGATCATTTCAAAAATTTTTAAGGGTCTAATATCCTCAGCTTCAAGTTGCGAAAAAAAAATAGTCGGAGAAGTGCCCTAAATAAATTTTGCGGGAGGTCCCCCAAGCTCTTCGTAACGCCACAGTTAGCAGCTATTTGTTATAAAATTCTCGAATTTTAAAACGGGATGTCTTATGCTCAATTAGCTCATTTCAAAAATTTTTAAGGGTCTAATATCCTCAGCTTCAAGTTGCGAAAAGAAAATAGTCGGAGAAGTGCCCTAAATAAATTTTGCGGGAGGTCCCCTCAAGCTCTTCGTTACGCTACAGTTGGCAGCTGTTTGTTATAAAATTCTCGAATTTTAGGACCGTATGTCTTATGCTCAATTTGTTCATTTCAAAGTTTTTTTAAGCGCCCAATGTCCTCAGCTTCAAGTTGCGAAAAGAAAATAGTCGGAGAAGTGCCCTAAATAAATTTTGCGGGAGGTCCCCTCAAGCTCTTCGTTACGCTCCCATTGAGAGCCATTTGTTGTAAAATTCTCGAATTTTTTCACGGGGGCGTCTTATGCTCAATTTGATTCATTTTAAATTTTTTAAGGGTGCGACATCTCCGAAAGAAATTCGTCGGAGTAGAGTCATAAATTAATTTAACGGGATGCCTCCCAAGCTCTTTGTTACACCGGAGTTGAGAGCTATCTGCTGTAAAATTCTCCGTTTGTCTCTGAGTCCCACCCTGTGTAAGCTTGAGTAAGAGTTGGATTTAGAAAGAATATTTTAATTTTTTTCTCAAGTTTTAACTTTTATTTCTAGAATCTGAAAAATGCTAATGCGTTCATTTACACACAAATTAACGTTTAATTCTAAAATTCTCTACCGATGCAAACGTTTACTTTTAAAGATTCTGACTAAAACCAGGATCGAAAAAATTTAATTATTAATCGGCGCTTTTTAAAAATCTAATCGAAATTGCTTGTTGATTAACTAATTCTGCCCAAGACATAAGAAACCTCTTATACTTCTTGTTAAATTTTATAATACATATCTAACAAATTTAATCTCAAGATCAAAAGGATTGGCCACGATCTTAGAATGCACTTGGCGTCGTAAAATTTATTATCAGTCAGGTGAAAAGCATTCCATAACGCAACCCACTTTGCGGACGAAAAGAAATTTTCGTCCAAAAAAACATAATTTCCACTGATTAAAAAATAAATTTCCCCAACGTGAAACTATCGGAGCGAGGAGCGAGTTTCGTTGTTGAAAAGTATCATAGTTGTAGTAATTGGTATGAGGCGGCGGCATCTCAAGAATTGAAGGATTTAAAACTTTTGTTTTAATTGTTTTTAAGTCCTCGCATTGGAGCGAAATCCTGAGGTATTAGTAAATCGAGAGGATTCAAAGATCGAAATTCGAGTAATAAAACTAAATCCAAACGCAAGCCATCAAGTTCTAAGCTGAGTTTTGGAGCATTGGAGCGTAGTCCAGTTGTGGAAATCCTCTCTAATCCCTTCTGCCGTTTAACAAATCCGATCACACTTCCGGTAACTCGTAGCATTGCGTCCGGTCGCCATTCGGTTCTGTCCTTAAAACTCGATCGCATTCACATATCGCTACTACTTCTTAAGGAGGGTTTCAAAATAGCGAGGCAACCTTCTCGCGCTCAATAATAGCGATACATCATGTCTATTACAGATATAGACTTCCTATTATAACTATGCGCTTTTGTAAATACGATGTTGGTATTTCTTTTCGTTGCGAACTTTATATAAATTTTTCTAAATTTGTCTACGTGATCCGGTAGTGGTGAAAAACTGAAAAGTTATGCGGTGGTTATTTTTTAAACAGAAAGAAATTGTCTACCGATACCGATACAAGAGAGCTGTTTGTAAAACCCGAGCTTTATAGGTATTGATTACTTTCATTATGTACACGTACACATTTATTGCTTCCGTTTTTACAACCTTTGTTAAACGTTATATATTTATAGCAATTAGAACTATTACAGATACTAAAACATTTAAAATTGTTTGCACAGGATACGCCGTTGTTGTTGTGTTGATGTTGAGCTTATTATTGATATTGTCGTTATTTGTATTACGGTGTTGCACTTTACGCGAAGTTCGACGAAAATTATTCAGCGAAATAATTGTTGACGTATGTATATAAATTAATTGTTTAACTCTGACTGGTATCATGAATCAGCAAATTTCTATGAGTCAGAGAGAGGATATACTTACCCTCGTGCTAGGGGATTTGCATCAGATATGTTTAGCTTTGTGCGAGGTTAAACGTGACAGCACGATAAAAGTGCCCCTTGGTATTTAAAATATTGTATTTTATATAATGTGAAACACACCCCTAACATTATAATCTACACTTCTACTCTCTTGTTAATTTTCTGCTACTTTTTTTTTGCTCTCAAATGCAATTATGAGACATCCGAACTAAAATATTTTTGCTTACACGATGGTTTTTGTGTTTTTATAGTGCTAGTGAATGGAAGTGACGAAAAACTTATTAGTTACTCTTTCCGTCAGTCACCCTCCGAAAGGGCAAAGTGGCATTGTAGCTGAATCGCATTAATTTATAGCTGGTCGTTACTTCTCCCGGATTTGGGCCTTCGGTGTATCCGGTTGTACGCATCAAACTTATGGGATCGTCCCCTGGCTCGTCGCACATTTCGTGTTTTTAATTGCATCGGTTCCTTTTACCACACCTAGACTCAAAATATCTGAACTGGCATTGGCTTATGCTACAGAAACATGTGCCATACACACACAATCCTCCTCATTTTTCCGTTTGCCCCAACTCTCCTTTAAGCTGGTTTAGAAACTCTTTCTCGGTGAAGGCTTCGTTTAAAGCAAATCTGCAATTTTTAGGGACACTCCCACTCTCAGGGGGGCCACATAGTACTTTGAGCTATTTGAAACCGAGGCACTGTTATCAAGCAAGATAGTTCACTTCCTCACTAAAAGGTTAGTGTAAGAGCATTTTAAAACATTTTTTTGTTAAACGATGGGTCGGAAAACCGGCTGAAGTGGGGGCGATGTAATGAATTCGAAAAAGTTGCTAGCATTTTTCGTAAATTTCAGGGCGGCCTTCAACTAATTCGCCAGTTCTCCAACACCTTCGTTTCAAAATTTCCCCTTTATTCAATAGCGTCCGACCACAGTATTAATCAGAATTTACAACGGATAAACTTCAATGAAACCCTTTAAATGGGCATCTAACACTAGAAATTGGAAGGGGGTGTTAGGATTGGTTACAACGAGGGTTAATTCATTAACAACTCAAATGAATTAAAGCAGTAAATATTGTTTGCGCGCAAGTTTAATTTAAAAAAACTACAAGAACTACTTCTAAACCCCAGTTTACATAAAAGTAACAAAAGGGGTTGGGGTGCGGCGAAGGGTGAGACGTAGCGCAGTAGAAACAGTTTCTTCTGTTATGTCGTAAATTTTATTATAAGCCCGAACGAAATAGAGACATAAATAGTGCGAGTGTTTAAGTCAAGTTTCGTGCGGCTTTATATGCCCCACAAAGTTATATTCTTATCTCTTCTAAAACTATTATTTACTACTCACTCTATTAATTTACAAATTGCTTAATTGGTTGATTATAATGACGAAGTGAAGTTTGGATCTGATGGCTCTAACTCCTAGAGAGGACAGCTGTGCTGTATGTTGTATGGAGACGAGGGTGTTGAGCACAAGACTTGAGCTTTTAATGACGCACTACTCAAGTGTGCAAACGAAAAAATTTTTTTCCTAATTTAATCGCGTCAATTTGCAACTCGCGCTTTTAGTATCGTCATAAAAAACTGTACGGAAAGACGTGCAATTGTAAAAAGTTAAGACTTTACGCATGACGTCTAATAAACACAAATGCTGTAAATTATTTGAGGTTATGTCTCTATCTTGCGAAATGGATAAAGAGAGACGGCTTTAGTTAAGATTAATAACCCCCTTATTCGTTGAGAATAATATTTTCATATTTTTCCATAAGCCTGCATTGTAGATTACGGCGATGACAAAGAAGGGGTAGGCTGTAACTGTTGTTCTTTTACTCAGTTTACTGAGAGGTCCACTTTCACTTAGGACGAGGGCAGGGGGATTGTTGGCCCCTCTCTTAAACGCCCACCGCGTTTGTCGCGAGTCGCCACGAACTTTCTTAGGGTTGCCGCTGCGGTATAAAACGAAAACTTCTCTATCAGGCTGCATTGTACATTCTGGCGAAGGCTAAGATTGGTTAGACTGGAACTGTTGTTCTTTTACTCAGCTCATTGAAGGATCCACTTTCACGAAGGCCGCGGGCTGAGGATTGCTGGCCCCTCTCTTAAACGCGCACCGCGTTAGTCTCGAGTCGCCACTAAACTTTTTTGGGTTGCCGCAACATTTTGTTAAAAACAAGTCGAAAGTGTCTTTAGAGAATTTGTAGAACGTACCTATTAAGCATATTGAGTTGTCCCACCCTTTATAACAGATATAGCAGTTTTCTCTCCACCCGTTGATCGATAACGGAAAAGTTCCTAATAAAACTGCCCTGTGAGAAAAATCGCATTTTGTTTTTTAAACGAGGCCGGTAGCTAACTTTTTGTGCGACTCCTAAATTATTAGTATGTATTAAGTTATCGAGAATCTTTTGCAAAAGGGAAGTGGCGATCAATTTTGTAACGCAACAAAAAATATAGGTAGCTATATTATTTTTAAGTATATTTTACAATAAATAATAACTTAGTATAAGTTTTCTTAGTAAAAACAAGAAAATTTATAGCATTTCGCAAATACTCTCGCAATGCTTTCTTTTTTGTGTCTTAATCGCATTCTTGCGCCTATAACAATTTCTCATTTGAAATATGACAGCACTCGAGAAACTTTATAGTGTAAATATATGGTAAAAAAGAGGAAGAATATATTTTTCCATATTTTAAAAATAATATTTAAATTTTTATAGACGAGTTAGTACTCCTTAAACTCTTCGCAGTTTAAACTTATAGCAATACCAAAAAGATTTTTAGTTTTAAATTTAGTTTATGATGATTGATGATAGATTACATAAAAGGGATGATTAAGAAGTAAGACAAGGGAATAACTTATTTCGTTTTTTCACGTCATCTACCTTTCTTTTACAATTTATCATTTTTTGCGAAAGACCTCGCTGGTGCGAAAATATTCTCGGAAAACGCGAAGCGTTTGAATGGAACTTCAAAGTTCGCCGATACTTTGAAGTTGAGCCTGAAAGGTCTTACTGGGATTCTTGTCAGCTCCGGCAGCCCTGAAGCGTTATTGAGGGTTGTACAAAGTTACTGGACTGCCGTGAAGCCTAAAGCGTTGGTGGGAGGTTCAAAACAAGCTAAATTTTTGAGGTCGGGCTTATTTCCAAAATAACCTCGGAAGATGTCTCGCGTAGCGTTTGGATGGGACTTAAAAGTACGCAGATACTTTAAAGTTAGGCCTGAAAGGTCATACTGGGATTCCTGTGAGCTCCGGCAGTCCCGAAGCGTTATTGAGGGTGGTTGTACAAAGTTGCTGGACTGCCCTGAAGCCTGAAGCATTAGTGGGAGGTTTAAAATAAGCTAAAATTTTGAGGTTGGACTTATTTACAAGACTTCCAAAACTTCTGAAATAAGCAAAGTCATTGAGCCTCGGAAGATGTCTCACGAAGTGTTTGAATGGGACTTAAAAGTATGCAGACACTTTAAAGTTGGGCCTGAAAGGTCATATTGGGATTCCTGTAAGCATCGGTAGTCCTGAAGCGTTGTTGAGGGTTGTACAAAGTTGCTGGACTGCCCTGAAGCCTGAAGCGTTAGTGGGAGGTTGAAAATAAGCTATACTTTTGAGGTTGGGCTTATTTACAAAATTTCCAAAACCTCTGAAATAAGCAAAGTTGTTGAGCCTCGGAAGATGTCTCGCGTAGCGTTTGAATGGGACTTAAAAGTACGCAAATACTTTAAAGTTGGGCCTGAAAGGTCATATTGGGATTCCTGTGAGCTCCGGCAGTCCTGAAGCGTTATTGAGGGTTGTACAAAGTTGCAGGACTGCCCTGAAGCCTGAAACGTTAGTGGGAGGTTGAAAATAAGCTATACTTTTGAGGTTGGGCTTATTTACAAAATTTCCAAAACCTTTGAAATAAGCAAAGTTGTTGAGCCTCGGAAGATGTCTCGCGTAGCGTTTGAATGGGACTTAAAAGTACGCAAATACTTTAAAGTTGGGCCTAAAAGGTCATATTGGGATTCCTGTGAGCTCCGGCAGTCCTGAAGCGTTATTGAGGGTTCTACAAAGTTGCTGGACTGCCCTGAAGCCTGAAGCGTTAGTGGGAGATTGAAAATAAGCTAAACTTTTGAGGTTGGGCTTATTTACAAAATTTTCAAAACCTCTGAAATAAGCAAAGTTGTTGAGCCTCGGAAGATGTCTCGCGTAGCGTTTGAATGGGACTTAAAAGTACGCAAATACTTTAAAGTTGGGCCTGAAAAGTCTTACTGGGATTCCCCAGAGCTCCGGCAGTCCTGAAGCGTTATTGAGGGTTGTACAAAGTATACGCAGACACTTT
The DNA here is from genome assembly GCA_950108345.1 of Malthinus flaveolus. NCBI lineage: Eukaryota > Metazoa > Arthropoda > Insecta > Coleoptera > Cantharidae > Malthinus > Malthinus flaveolus. Next base: position 17,283,469 of record OX467289.1, read on the forward strand.
AAATTTAGGCCTGAAAAGTCTTACTGGGATTCCCCAGAGCTCCGGCAGTCCTGAAGCGTTATTGAGGGTTGTCCAAAGTACGCAGACACTTTAAATTTGGGCTTGAAAAGTCTTACTGGGACTCCCCAGAGCTGCGGCAGTTCTGAACCGTTATTGAGGGTTGTACAAAGTTGTTGGAATATCTTGAAGCCGGAAGCGTTGATTGGAGGTTTAAAATAAGCTAAACTTTTGAGGTTAGACTTATTTAGAAAACTTCTGAAACCTCTGAAATAAGCAAAGTCTTTTCCCCACTACCTCAACCTCAACAGGGGCCTTTGCGGACATCTCTAATACGTAGGATTTTGTGACAATCTTGAGGATTAATCTTTTTTTTGGGGGATGTTTCGAGTTTAAATTTGTACAATATTTGTCGAACTGGTTACGGTTTACTTTGGTTAACCAACAAAATTAATGGGGTGCCATGGTATCCGTTTTAAAATGAGTGGATTTACTATGTAACGTCGATTGTTCATTTAATTTAGGGGCATTTTGTATCAATATTAATTTGCAATGTTTACAATGTAAATTACTTTTAATCTGTTTGTCGTCGAATAACGCGATAACCAATTAATGAAACTCAATAAATTAATTATTGTCGACATAATCGAATTTGCGTGAATGTGTTGGCTCCGCAAAAATGAGCACTTTTTAAAAATGTTGTGGTAACGTGACGACGTTGCGCCGCTCTTGTTAATTCCTTATTGTATCGGCAAATTTATCCAAGGGTGTAAACACCCTTAGGTCGAAAGTGTGTAGATGTGTTTTAGGGTTGCGTAACTGTGGAGTTACAGTATAACTAACGATACCACAGGGAGGTTTATACTGTGCACTTTATTTAATAATTTTAACGTCGATGCAAGTAAAATGCAAGTCACACATTATTTAAATTTATAACGAGTAGTTATTATTTGACTTAATTTGCGGGAAGCAAAACTCTTTTCCACAAGGGGGCAGCTGTAAAAAAAACTTTTTCGAGCGGTGCTAATATAACTAACTATTATGGCGAAGCCTCATAGTTTCATTTATTCATTTTTTTGGACATCGAATGAGTGTCAACTTTCAGTATTATCGAGTCGTCTTATCCCCCTGGTGGTTACAGCCCCAAGTTGCCAATACGACACAAAAGTCGTAATTAAATGCAGCTATTTAAGAGGGAGACATAAGAAGATGATTCAGACTTAGTCTCCCTTATTTTTATCTTCTGTTAACGGGTATAAAATGAGAGAATTTGAGCATAGTTGTCCATTCGTTTGTCTTCTGAATTTTCACTTATTTTCACAAAAACCTCAAATTAAAATTATTTTAATTGAAAATTTTAATTTTGGAGATTTTGAAATATTTTTCTAGCACTTTTCGTGTCACTTGGCGTATTTAGACGCAAATTGCTGAAAAATGAGCTCATTACAACAGGTGCATGGCCAGCTAGTGCGCCTTCTTTTCGTTTTTTGCCCCCCCCCCCCATTTCCTAAAGTTGTGAATTTTCTCGTTTGTGTATTTTAAATCTGATAGTGGAGTCAAATCAAACGAATGAACTATCGGAGGGTAATATAAAAGAGTCGTCGTAAAACACCACCACATTGGCGTGGTCATCTGGGTCATCGAAACTCATCGTAGGGGTCTAGGATGGGTTCGTGAAGTTGTATCGATTTTAGTGCGTATTCGCAGTGTACGAAAAGAACTTGGATTGGAAATGATCAATAACAACACCCATGCCCATCTCATCTAAAGTGTGTATTACGCCGAATGTGTGCACATTCGCGAAATGATCGAGTCGAATAAATCTGTAAAATATTTTGAAAAGGGCTCACGATTTACTTTATTTTAAAATCCGCATTTCGTCGAACAAGTCTTTTGAGGCTTAAATGTCAGACGTTTTCGTCTTTGTTATTAGAACACGATTTAGTTCTTGAAAAGGCATTCATCTTGTTATTCAACTGACTTAAAATATCAAAATAAACATAAAAGGAGATTAATTTTCAAAAATGTAGCTTTACCGGTTTCGAGTTACGAGAGATGGTGGGCTTTTTAGTCTAATAACGAGCAATTATTTTTTTTCTTAAATTGAAAAATTTTGCGACCGCTCCCAAACGAATTTTTCGTAAATTATGACAATTGTGGACGTAACTGTAAACTGTAAGTTGAAAAATTGAATTTTTTTTTATAAAACGAACCTTGTTGGTGGAAGAAAGCGCAAGTTGAGATGGTTTTGGCTGTGTTCCAAGATTTAACGATAATCTTACTACGGAGCCGCTATTAAAAAGTGGCGTGAATGATGAAAAGTAGGGATAAACCAAAAAGAAAATTGGATCCATATGAGACTTTTATACGAAAGTGAATTTATTATTGATAAAAACAGGGCAACTCATACAAACGGTTAATCGGTTAGAAAGAATCGTTGACTTTGAAAAAAAAAATTGAAAACCGCCACGTTGAAGATTAACATTTTTTCCCGCGCAGCACACTGCTAAAGTGTCGAAGCGAAAATAGGACTGTTTATTACTAAGATAAGAAATTGTAAAGCATGCCTTTTTATCCGCGTTTTTTACTAATGGAAAACCTCGAGTTTCCTTTTGTTTAATTTGTAAATGCACTTGCGTGTGAAAGAGACCTCAAAACTCGAGCATGCCTCTCTCTTCGTTTTAAAGAAGAAGAAAAAAAAATAATTAAAACGTATACATGTGCAAAGTTTTCCTTATTTATACGGGTGTTTAACTGAAAAATTTAATAAACGACTTTTCATCACGCTTTTCGGGACGTTTCAATTAAATCTTTCTTCCGAACCTTTTAATATAACATTCGTATTAAAAATTAAGGTTATTTTGCAAAAAAAAGGAAATTGGTTGCTCGAAGAAAATAGTTAATCTTGAAATAGTACGTCATGCGAAGTCTTTAATTTGTTTTGCAAATGATACCCCTTTTTCTCCAAAAACCTTTGCGGAACGACCGCGTCATTTATATTTATAACTGGAGACTGGAATTTCGTTTTGGGGGTTTATAAATACTTGAAAGCGTCCAATTTAATTCCAAATGAACAACCTCTTTTTTGATTAGAGATAAAACATTTCTCTCGTTTACCGACCGCTCATCTTTTTAAAAGGTGTAATTATTACGAATAATTTCTTCTTGTCGATTATAGAGGAGGGCTAGAAAGACGAGAGAGAGAGGAAGAACGTTATTAACGCTTTACTTTAAAATTATAAAGGTGTAATTTCATACTCATCAAATTCTTTTTAAATTAAGTTGAGGAAAATGCGATCCTTTATGTTACCAAATAGAAATATGCCTTTTAATGGTTTATACGAAATGAAATTTTCGTTTTAATACTCCAATTTCTTCAACAGAACGTCGACGTTTGCATAAATTTTTCAATGTCTTTTTAGTATTTTAAATTAAAAAAAAACTCTTCTACAACATTTACGTTTCTAATTTATTTTCTACAAACAACAAACTCGGCCGCTTACCAAACATCGAAAGTTCCGTTTAGGCTGCCCAAAAAGCCCGGCTACTGTAATCTGGGCCGGGAAGTTGCAGCAGACACGGTTGAGCTCCATGAAAAACACTAATGCGTAACGCGACGTTACTATTTTCAGAGAGAGCTATTGAAATGATGCAAGTTCAGAGGCTGGTACCCTACTACGTCACACGAGAACAAAACTAGTCGTCCCTCTTTTAGTAAAAACTGGACGACACCCTCTGTGGTGCTAGATGAGCAGTTGACAAACACGTCACGAGCAAGCAGCTAATGATTTAACGGACAAACGAGCGGTTTTTATGGTTTTAAATGGCAATGGGCTCACCTCTGTTCGGTTCCTTGCATGCGTTTCAATGTTGGGCAAAATATCACCAGAGTAGTGGGTTAAAGTAATTAACAGCTTTTCTACAGTCTTGAGTCTAGCAGCATTATTATCGTACAAGGCACGTAACTGGATTATCTTGAGGGAGGCAGCAGGAGGGCTTCCGTAGTCGAGGGGCAAGATCAAAAGGGCTAAACTCTTCCCAAAATGTCAGGAGAACGGCATTCAATGGTTCGGATTAGTGTTCGCTGTACTATGAAGCGACACACAGACAAGGATACCTCCCGCAGATTTTCCCGTAATGAGGGATCCATAGAGAGAGCCTCGTCTCAAAACTACATACTATAGGCACTCTAGGTGTCCAAGGAGATCCTCCATGTTAAGCTTGCGGACTAGGTAGAGAAGAGAAGAGAATGAATCATTTCCACGTATTATAAGCGTATACCCAGTTTTGTGGCATTGAGAGAGTCTACACTGAGAGTCTCTTACTGTGTAAGAAGACTAGACTAAGCACCAGGAGATATGGCCTTCCGTCATATTATGATACCGAGGAGTTACAAGTGACTTGTAGATGTAGTCCGGGGTCAGACGGATTTTCAGGGAGCCCCCCGCAGTTACGTACGTGCATTGTACTCTCAAGTAAAACTATGGATGTCTTACTATAGCAAAAGACCCATGAGTAGGTTTTTTTAAAGAGGTTGAGGAATCTTCTCAAGACGCCCTCCTCCTGTATTACCAAGGGGGAGTAGGAAAGATATCCCTACCGCCTACCAACTAAATCCTGTTCTCTATCGAAGTTTAACCTCTCTTGGGCTGAGTAAGTTAGTTAGGTTAGGTTAGGTAGGTTAGTAAGGCTCTAACTCCTCTTTTTTAAGTTCCGGCTCTTTGATGACGTCACCGCCAGGCCACTTTTTTGTACGTGATCTTCATAAACCGCTGAACGTTAGTACATCACCTAACTCTCTCTCCCACCACTTTTTGAAGTAAAGTAACTGATGAAGGCCATGTGACGAAATAGTGATGGGGGAACACCTTGCCATAACGTCAAAAAAGGGGCGGGGCTTAGAAACGGAGAGGGGTGGGATGATGAGACGCATTACCTACTCCTATGGTTTAATGCTTCCGGTTACGTCTCGTTATATTTTCGCTTTACCTCGGTAACCAGACCTTTGCGGGGATCCTTCTCTGAAGACTTGTGAGAGCGATGATGGAATTAATGAAAAATGTTTTCCAGCGATGAGGGCTTTTGAAAACGGGCCTCATCAAAAAATGTTGTAATATAGGCACCCTAGAAGACCATACATGTAGAGGCTACGGAGAGAAGAATAATTCGTTCTAACATATTTCAGCAATGTCTAGATTTTGCGGCACTCAGCACTGCGACAGACCCCGTGTTCTAAGCAGTCTTTTTTGCTGAGACAGGACTGTGAGATCTGTGCTTTTTAAGGAAGCCCCAAGGAAAAGGGAGTTCCTTGTTTTCTAGATATATTCCTTTTTTCTAAGAGTAGTCGATTCTAAACAATCTGTCGCCATTTAGAATTTTCAAATATTCTTTGATCGTGCCACTCGAGTCTCTGAAATTGTTTTTTCTATTATGTTTTTCTCCACAAAACTAGTTGGTTATCGGAGACTACTGATAAAGATTCATAAGCTCAAGTTTGGTGTCCATAAGCTCAAGGAACTTGTGCAGCTCTTGTGATCAAGTCTCTATTAGTTGTTTTAGAGCAAGTTGCCATCATTTTAGATCAAAGACGTTTTTAAAGCTTGACATAGACCTACACAGCCACACTATCGGACACTTATAAACTGCGGCAAAAGGTATGCTCTACGGCAGGGGTCGGCAACCTATTTGTACTTGGCGGGCACATTTCAGAATTTTGAAAACGCGGCGGGCACCATGGGCGTCTGGGCTAAAAATTTAAGAGAAAATAGCGCCGTAGGTGAAAATTTTTAATTGTTCAAGGTCATAAGGTTTTTGCAGTATTAACATAATCTATTTGGTCAGATTAGAGGCGGGCACTTTCAAAAAGCCTGGCGGGCACCAAGGCGCCCGCAAGCACCACGTTGTCGATTGCTGTCCTACGGTATTCAACAGTGACTGTTTCCATACATGGTCTTAGCGTTTTCTCAAAGTCAAGTTACTGTAGAAGACTACCGTAGCACTAAAAGTTTGGCATAGTCTATAACGGTAATTTTAGCCACTATCTGATCCAGGGTGTTATTTGAGAAGAGACGTCGCGAAAAAAGTGTTTGGAAATTGCACCTTTATTAGCGTTTTGGGAAGCTTGCAAAATCAAAGGCTTTGGGGAACCCCCAACCTGTGTGTGTCGGAAAAGAAAAGCTCGCGTTCATAAAAGTTTTATTTATTTTAGTAATTACCAAATTACGCCCAATTATAGTCCTTTATGAACATTTGATTACATACAAGTAATAAAACACAATTATTACTTCGAGCCCTCGTTTGAACAGCTGTTTTGTTTTTGATCCGTTTCAAAGCTGCAAATTTTCACATCAACTTAACTTTATTTTTTACAATTACATTATACTTTCATGGCATCGCCACCCTCGATATAATAATATATACATGTATTGGAAAATAAATTAGTATTGACAAAGTTTAAAGAGAAAAAGGACTGCTTTGATCTCCAAAATTTAATACTCGAAGTAGCGGAATCCACCTTTAATAATAATAATATTCATATTTATGAAAGAGTCTCATCAGTGTTTTGATTATAAGATTCCAAAATTATAACTTTGATACTGTGGCATCAAAATAATACTCTGTTATCAAAACAAAATTCACCCTAATTTGAAACACGGAGAGTAATTTGACTGGGTTGTGTCAAATTTATTACGACGAGTGGACTCGGATGTACGTAAATGGGCCTTTTACACGTGTAGTGCACTTGTCAAAATTAATTTGACGTAAACTAGTCAAATTAGAATCCGTTTTTAGTCTGAAGCTTATTTTAGCGCCGCGATAATATTTTGAGTAAAGTTGTGCGATTAAACGCACGTAGAGGCTTCGGAAATTTTCAAATCGTAATTCGTCTCCCCATAAATATTTATGTATTTGGGGTTTACTCAAAAATTAAACCCGGGGCCAATGGTCTTAAACTTCGCTTGCCAGTTTTTCGAATTACAAAAACTGACTTTAAAAGGGTGGGTTTTCTGGATTTTTCATGCTCGTCTAGTCGAGTTTGGCTGCAGAAAAGTTCCAAGTCGCCCATAGCTCGCCTTCCCCCTTCAAATCGATACGTTGGCTCCCCCTCAATTAAACGCGTTCGCTAAATTTTTCTGCCCAAGTCTACTATTTATTGATTTAGTGCTTTAACCAGACACCTGTAGAGCCGACTAAAATTTGATTATTAAAGCAAGATTTTGGCAAACTCCCCTTCCACAAACCTACGTAATCGAAACCACTTAACCGACTCCTTCGCTACTATCGAGCTCGCGAACGCCATGTTAGATGAAAATGACAGTTGCGAGAGAGTTTGTTGATGGCAAATGGAAAAGTATAAAGTTAACGTTGAAAAGTTATAATTTTAAAGAAAAATGCGCTCCTCTGTTTACTTTAAGTAGATTTTCCAAATTGTCAATATAGTCGATAGCTTTAGATAACAGATTACACCGCATGTTAGCAACCCCTCACCAAACACTATCTGATCTCAATTTAGTCGAATCCCTTTGCAATCAACAGATGACACTGTGATGCCGTGGGGAATTATATAACATCTTTTTATTAATCGATTTTGTTTGTATTACAGCTTGGGGGGCTGTTATTTGTTGTCAGATATCATCTTAACTCATTTTCTTTACCAAATAACTAGATATGTGTTCCTTTAGGGTTAACTTAATTTTTTTTGAAACAACAAAAAGGCCGTTACTTCTTTTTTTGACATTATTTCTAGCGTGACACGAAGCAGCTTCAGATACAAAATTACTCGATTGTACTTCCCTAAATTAAGTTTGCTCGAGTTAGTGTTTATGTTTTAACCTTTTCGACTCGAACGAGCACAATAATTTTATTGAGCGGATACAAAATTTGTTATTAATTTAATTAAAATTGTAATCGCAAAGTGCAATATGAAGAAATTACCCTGAAGGTGCACTGAAGAGAAATCGCAGAAAACGACGATGGCACCTAACCTCAATTTGCAGCGAGTTCTATGTTTCTATTTTTTTTTTATATAGAGCCAGACTCGCTTTGACTTTTTGCGATTACTGCACCACCCTCATTAGTCAGTCGCGAGACGTAATTATGCTGCTTTGATGAGTAATCTCCCCATCAGGAAGTGCTAAGTGGTTCTCGGCTTTAAAAGATGTTAATTATTCGGTTATTAAACGGAAGACACTTCCGACGGCTCAAAGCTCTACAATATTTCTTTTTATTTAGATAAATGCTTGCTAACTTGGTAGTCGGGCGCACAACAAGACCATCTCACACCATTTTTTTATATCAATACGTTACGACACGTACGAATATCGAAATCAGCATGCCTAACGTTACTAATTAGTATATTATTTAGTTTCGGTTAAAAAGCGGAGCTGATGTCGCGCTTTATAACGTAGATTTGGACCGCTATTTTTCGGTTTTTATTCGGTATAAAAATACGGGAAATAAACGAAGATGTTTTTAAAATTGCGTATGGTGTTTAGAGGTGTATTAAACGTATATTATACGTACTTAAAATCTGTTTATTTTACGTATACATTTAGACGTTAAATATACGTATATTTTCTAATTTAAACGTATAAGAACTGTAAGTTTTAACTGCTTTTGGCAATAAAGCGTACGTATATTACACGTTATATGATTACGTTTATTATACGACATAAAACTTACATACAGTTAACGTGAAAATGGTTACGTTAAAAAAATATACCAATTATATACGTCTAAAAAATATACGAGAGATATTACATCACGTAGGCGGATTTCTTACGTATTATAAACGTATCTGTGTTTATTGGGCTGTAGTGCTCATAATGTCTCTTGATCATCACCTCACCAAAGTTCATTTTACATGTTTGAAAGGTTTATTTGCAGAACAAGAGTGCCTAAGGTTTTTATGGCAGACTTAGTCAACGATAGAGGGATTAAAGCTTTACGATATAGACTGCTCTAAACCTTCTTGAGGGCTGTTTTTAGACACATCTCTATTGAGCAGTCTTTGTGTCCCAAGAAAGGTGTGAAGGTGATGCTAGATTACGCCCTCATTTCTCGCCACAAAACACCCCGAAACTGTTCTCTGAATGTCCAATCATAAATCATACGTATGATCTTCTATTTTCAGGTCTGAAGCTAACATATTTTTTATTTCATTGGCTTATTTGAGCCAAACGAACCCTTAACTAACGACTTTTTTAAAAACTAATCGATCCAAAAGAAAAAGCTTTGGCCGAAGTTGAAAACGTCTAAAATTGCTCCACACAAACCTTCCAACTAATCATTTTCTACTCGCGTCGTCAAATTTTATCATCACACGATTTTAAGTTGTCAACAAATACGACAGTAATCCACTATTTGAATAAAGTCAAAAAAATAAGATTTTAGCTCTTAGAAAAAAAAGTTTAAAAATCGGAATTTCGTTTTTGTAAAAAGCCGAACACATAAAGCGTTTCCTTTTCGTCTCGAAATTTTAATAAGTAATTTTGACAACTTGAGAGGTTTTAGCCAAAATGAAATTTTCTTTTTATGTATAACTCTAAAATAATAAAAAAGGGATGAGGGAAAAAAAAGAGAGAAGTAATAGTAGGAATTTATTTTGATTTGAATATAAGTTATAGTTAAGTTAAAGCAATTTTCTGATACAATTTGACAAATTTAACAAAAGGAAAGCCCGTCAAGAATATCAAGACGTATAATATTCAATTTACAAAGAGACGCTGGGAAATATTATATTTAAGGTGAACTGAAAGAGTAAGGATTGCTCTGCGTACAAATTGAGGCATCCTTGAGTCTCTTTCTTGCCGTGACCCGGCGTGACGTTATGAACGTGACGAGCATACGAAATGGGCCGTTTTTTTGAGTAAAATGTTGTTACTGTTCCACCCTCCTTTTTAAATTAAAACTAGAATGGTAGCAATTGTTTTGGTTTTATTCGGGGACAATTTCGGCGATAAGGAATTATTAGAGTCTCGCTACTCGCGCTATACACTATTTTAGAAGTAACTGCATGTATAAACACTAAGATAACTCGATTAAATGTTATAATTTTCTAAGCTGCAAAACTAAGCATGTTCGCTCTAGTACGAGTTAATGTTAATGCATTATCGTAACGAAGATAATTATTGTTGAGGTTTCCTGAAATTCGTTGAACTTTATTCCACATCTTAGTATCAACTTATCGCCAAAAATTAAGTTTTCTCCAAGGCAAACTCGCTATTTTTAAAATTGTGTTATTTTAATACCCGTGCAAATTTGACTAACTTTGTGAAACTAGAAAAGTTCTATGCATTTCGAGATTACTTCCGATAACTAATTTTGTTCAAACTTTGTGTAGTAAAATCTGATATTAAGAAACTACCCTTTAGCTTAGCAATGAATAATGATGCTAATTTCATAACAAGTGTAATTACGTAAACGAGCTCCGGATATGCCTTAGAAATGGGGTATAGCAGCTATGGCCGAATATAGAAAATTACCTACTTCAGATGAACATTTTTTCAGGTATTGTACTGCCGAATGATTTATTTGGAGCTCAATACGTCAATAACTTAAACGTGCGGCGTCAAAAATACCCGTTTTGACTATCAGGGGATCCTTTGACGCATTTTCATAAATATTTAAAATTTCCACTCTGCATAGTAGTTGACTTCGATATTTGCTTTCTAAATTTTTAACTTCGGCAAACAAAAGCTCTGTACAAGGAGTCGGTTGGCTCGCCGATTCGGCCAAAAAACGGCTTTGGAGTAAACTATAACTCACTTGAAACGCACTAAAGCATTTCTGGGCGATAAAATATCAAAGAGAAATTGGGTATTAAGGAATCTTATAGTATTTGAATTTTTTAAGAGGTCAAGAGGTAAGCATATCCGTTTAATATACATGGAAATCGGTGCACGTCATGTGGAACTGCTAATATGTTAGTTACAAGTTGCAAGAGCTTAGTGAACTTCCACGTTAAATAAACATATTGCAATACAATGGTAACTAACCGTTGTATCAACATTTTAAATCAACTAAGTCACCGGGTTTCAGTTGCGGACTGCCACGTTTTCCTATAAAACATCGGTTTTCTAACGTGTGGAATTGGTTGTAAAGACATCAATTCGTAAAAAGACACATGTCGTATGGTGACTCGGTTTTGGGGACGGATTCGGAGATTGTGGATGCTTATTCTGAGCATTTTCGTTCTGTGTACAGGCGGGAGGGTGCTTCTTACCGTATCGATGGTGATTCGGTAGCTTACGGTAATCGGATGTTGAGTATAGGTTCTGTCACAAGTGAGGAAGTTGAAACTGCGCTTAAAACACTGAAGCCTAAAAGATCCACTGGTCCGGACGGCATACCGGCGTATATTTTTAAAGCTTTATCTGAGTTTTTTGTTGAGCCTCTTACAATGATATTTAATTCTATTATACGAGATTCCAGATTCCCAACTGTTTGGAAATTAACTAAAGTATGTCCCATCTACAAATCGGGTGACAAGAATGACATAACCAATTACAGACCTGTGGCGCTTCTGTCTGTACCAAGTAAAGTTTTTGAGATGGTTCTTCATACTAGAGTGTTCGCACATGTGGCTCCGACATTGTCTGTCCGCCAGCACGGGTTTGTGCCGCGCAGGTCAGTTTGTACTAACCTTGCGTGTTTCACGCAAGACTTATCACTCGCGATCAATGATGGCTCTCAGGTGGATGTTGTGTATGCGGACATGGCAAAGGCTTTTGACAGGGTCCATCATGACGTGTTGTTAAGGAAACTTTGTAGATTTGGTTTGTCCCGACCGCTACTGGAATTATTTATATCTTATCTGAAGGACCGATCCCAGTATGTTGTATTTAATGGTCATAAATCTGCCGAGTTTAGGGTCTACTCCGGGGTGCCTCAGGGATCCAATTTGGGGCCTCTTCTGTTTTTATGTGTAATGAATGATCTTCCTGATGTTATACGATTTTCTAAGACAGAGCTGTTTGCAGACGATTTCAAAATGTACAGAGAGATCAGAGATATTACTGACTGTCTGCTTTTGCAAAGTGATATCGAAAATATTTTGGAGTGGGGGGCTCAAAATCTGTTTAGTTTCAATATAAAAAAATGTTACTTCATGAGGTATACAAGAAAGTTTAGCTTTGTTGATTTTAAGTATGACATGCGGGGGGAGGAATTAAAGAGTGTTTCTAGTGCGAGGGACTTGGGAATAACTTATGACAGTAAATTAACATTCAATGAGCACATTTTGCAAATAACTAAAAAGGCAAATCGAACTCTTGGTTTTATCATTAGAAACTCATGTGATTTTAGAAACATTAAATCGTACGTCAAATTATATGAATCATTTATTCGTTCTGTTCTTGAGTATGGGTCCATCATATGGTCGCCGCATTACAAATTGTACATATCGCAAGTTGAGAGGGTTCAAAAGCGATTTTTGCCCTATTTATATTTAAAAAAGCACGGTGTTTATCCGCGGTTTATGGAATATACGAGCCTTCTCAGGGAATTTAATTTTGACTCTCTATTGGATAGACGTGCCATGGCCTCTATAACGTTTATATATAAGGTTGTGCATAATATTATAGACGATAGTCAACTATTGTCGAACCTAAATTTCAACGTTCCTTCTTATAACTCGAGGCGTGGCACGGTTTTTTATTTGCCTACTGTGCATACAAATCATAGTTTGAATTCACCAATCTATCGTATGTGTGATATTGTCAACCGATGTCATGAATTTGATTTGTTTCAGGATGTAAGTTTGCCTGTGTTAAGGAGATTGATTTGGTCAGCTTTTAAGACTTAGCCTTAGATTTTTCGCATGTGTATTCATGCGTTGCATGTATTTATATTTGTTTATTTTTTTTTTTTTTGCGTTGTGGTCGGCACGCGCACATGTGTATTTATATTTTGTTTTTTTTGTATTATTGCAGCTTGTAATTAGGCTTTAGCCTGTTAGCCGCAAGTTAATAATAAATAATAAATAAATAATAAATAATAAATAAATTCAATCCTTACTGTGTTAATTGTTAATTTTAAGATATTACGTTTAAAACGTGTCAATTTTAACGTATTATAAACGGTGATTTGTACGTGAATTTCTAGTGCAATTTTCGTCGAACCAAACATTAGGTTAACCCTTAGCTGCAGACATGGAGCAAATTGACTCTTTTTTCACTATAGGAGTATTTAAAACAGGGTTTTTTTGCCCTATCTGTATTAGCCTTTGGGTACCTTTAAGTTGAACCTTTATCTATATTATCAAAGTATTTTTAATGTTGTTCTTGCGTTCGTTGAGAAGATATTAAACTTTAAACTACTTTTGCCGCGTTCTAGAGTCACGTTTATAGATGTTATTGTGTATTTATAAAATAATTAGTTACATTTTTCTGTTTGTTGAGCGATTATTGTACTCGAAATTTGTCATAGTCCCAAGTTTTAAGGCCATAATAAAGAAAAAAAAATTAAAAATGTCATCTCTAAATTTTTACTTACTTTTAGAACGTCTTTATCTTTGTATTTAATTTTCATGTTTATGCTTTTGTTTTGATGAAATTTTTTTTATAAATTATCACTCTCCTGGTTCAGTCTTTATCGACAAGCCGTAAAAAGTAAAATATTTTTGGTTGTAAGTGTAAGAAACACATTAAATTGCAACGGAGTCACTTTGTCCATGTCTGTTCTAACGAAACTAAACTCCATGTCTGCAGCTAAGGGTTAACGTAGGTTTTTAGTCTAAATTTACGTCAAAATTTTGATTATTTTTAACGTTTTATAAACGCTTAAGTAGGGCAGTATTGTTAGTACACTGTTCGTCACGTTAAGCGCCTGAATAACCTGAACTAGTACCGTGGTAGATTTTACGTCTAAAACGTGTTAATTTCTACGTATTATAAACGATGATTTGTAGGTGAATTTCTAGTGCAATTTTTGTCGAATCAAACATTAGGTTAACGTAGGTTTTTAGTCTAAGTTTACGTCAAAATTTTGTTTATTTTAACGTTTTATAAACGTTTAAGTTAGGCTGTATTGCTATCAAACTGTTTGTCACCTGAATAACCTGGACTATAACCGTGCTAGATATTACGTCTAAAACGTGTTAATTTTAACGTGTTATAAACGGTGACTTGTAGGTGAATTCCTAGTGCAATATACGTCGAATCAAACATTAGGCTAACGTAGGTTTTTAGTAGAAATTTCGTTTATTTTAACGTTTATTAACGTTTAATTGGGTCTGCATTGCTATTAAACTGTACGTCCAGTTAAACGACTGAATAACGTGGACTATAACCCTGATCGATATTACGTCTAAAACGTGTTAATTTCAACGGATTTTAAACGGTAAATTGTGGTTAAATTCCTAGTGCAATTTCCGTCTAATCTAACGGTTGGTTAACGTAGGTTTTGAATTATTTTAACGTTTTATAAACGTTTAATTGGGGCTGCATTGCTAGTACACTGTGCGTGAAATTAAACATTACACAGAAAGGGGGCCAACCCTCCCTCCCCCCAATCCTCTCCCCTCAACCACTACTATCCAAGACGTTAGAAAGAATAATTGTTGACATATGAGACAGGTTGTTGGCAATATAAACGAGAAAATTCGCTCGGCATCTCTACCCCCCCCCCCCATAACCATTTTAAATTAAATAAATGCTGAAATGGAAGATAAATTGTTATGGGTTATTATGGGGAGGGGGGAGGGGGGGCTGTAACAAAAACTTCGAGCTGCGAACACTCATGACTCATTTTTTGACATTTATAGGTTATCACAAAACTGCTCTAACTTTGGATCTACTTGAGCTACAATATCAGTGATACACTCAGTTTGAAGGCAATTTAAAATACTACAACTTTTGTTTTAAAGAATTTTCTCTCAAATGAACGGTAAAATAGTCTCCAAGCAAAATTTACCAAAAAAATTCATTTTTTCTAAAAATAGCGATTTTCTCCAGCTTATATCTCAGAAACCGTAACAGATAGGAAAAAACAGAATAGAATAAATATTGTAGGGAATTTTGTCCTCTTAAAAGTTGGATTTGACAGTTTTGTCGTGGGATCAACCGTTAAGAAGTTAAATCGGAAAACAAATTTTTTGTACCTTTAATCTAAGATGGAGGATCGCGCGGACCCCCCTCAAGGTTGAAAACTTGAATTTTTCATCAAGGCCTCTAACCCAATAACATATTCAAAAATCAGAACTACACCAGGGCAAAACCCCCCATTGACTGGACTAACGTGTTCATCTGTTCATCTCATCATATATAAAATGGTGTATGGTGTTTGTTGATAATGTATTAATTCGACGTATTATAAACGTTTAATTGTGGTTAAATTACTGTTATTTTTTTGTTTTTTTAACGTTAATAATATTGTGGATTACTTAGTAGTGCGCCGTGGTAGAATTTTTTGTGCATTCTCCGATATAAAAAAAATCTGACAAGCGTCGTCATAGGAAATGAAATAGCAGTAGGCTATAAGTATAATCTTTACAGAAACCTATTTTACCAACATGATATTAATTTCGTTAAAATTTATGGGAAATTTAATGGCTACTAATTTTTCGTCGTAAATTTGAACTCTATCGTTACTGTAAAAGGAACTATGAATTGATTAATGGCGAGAAACACTATTCGTTAAAAGCTTTTTAAATTATAGATCGATAATTTACAGAAAACTTTTTGGGCCGAACGCTTTTTTTTTGTTACGTTGCGAAATAATAATTTATACATACCGCTACTTAGTAAATTTTAATTAATAAATTCTGCCTAATATTTCATTTTATTAACAGGCTTATGAATTATTTTACGAGCAGAAACATAAAAATTCATGCCTTTCGTATCTAAATGCAAATTTGTAGATCAATTCAGATTTTGTTTGTAATTCAAGCAACCAACCAATCGTTTTACAAGGAGAGTCGAGTTTAACGAAACAATTTTTCGGGTTACAATGTTGCAGTAACTATATAGTAGTGAAAAGTGCATAACGACCAAGATACAGGGTGTTGAATTTTAATTTCAAGTCAGTAGTTAAGAGCCATTCTGCCTTTTTTTTCACCCTGGCGAAGTTCAACCTGTTTATCCGCTGACTTGGAACCCAATTCAGATGACATATGATGCCCAAATTTGACTTTGAACCCGCTAAAGTGCCTATTTGCCAAAATTAGTACCTAACCTAAATTAAAATTTTTTCTTCAATTGTTTTTCACTTGTAGTTTTCCGGAACTGAATCGAAAACACCGTGTACCTATTTATAAGCGTCAATTGTTTTTTTATAAACGCAAAATTGTATTAAATCTTTCGAGTGAAAATAATTTGTTTGAAATGGCAGTCACTTGAAAGGTCATGAATAATACGAAGTGCCTTAGTGGGTTTTGATATACGAGATTTTGTTCTCAATGTTCCACGCTCTCTAAGTATTTATGGATTTTTACTACGTACATTTGAGTTTTTTCTCTCCTTAAGAAACTTTTTGTATATTATTTGACAATATCATGATGTTGACGTAATCGATTTTATCGCGATGAGAGTTTTCACTACTTTGAGAGATTACTGTCTTGTTTTAGTCTTTAGGAGAGGGGTGGTCTCGTCTACTATCTTCCGGTTTCCCGGTTTGTGTATCGACGAAATAAATACTTTGAACTAGGCCCAACCAATTAGGAGCCCTTTTTCTGCAATTTTTTCAGTAAGCGAATTAAAATTTTTGTTGTCTTCCACCAAATAGTAATGCAATTTGTTGAAAAAACGGCAAATTTTAATTTAATTTTTGGTAAAAAGGTTAGTAATTTAGATTGTAAGCAAATGTAAATTTAGTTGTTTTGTTAAATTAATTACGGTTGGCAAAATTTAATTTAATATTTACGACCTTCAATAAGTGCGTAATTCAATTTGTTTTAGAATAAAAGGTTTAAATTAACATGTGCTTACAACCGCTCATATTTTGATTTGCATTATTGATCACACACGTCTATTCAAAACTATCATTTTTAGACACTAAAATAATTTGAGCGACGTCAAATTTATGTTTTCAGCCGAAATTATACCGTAAAAATGCCCTTTAATGTTATTTCTAGGTAAACTTCCACCGGTTACCTTCCAAAGGTTTCAGGTAATAAATATTTCCTAATTTACTCAAGTAGGTCGAGACATTTCAAAGCGGCAAGCGGCAATCTGAGTGTCCCTATCTGTTTCGCATAATATTCAAGAGGGCAGCACTTAACAATTATTGACCACTCACGCAGTAACATTTACATGGTGCGGTTTCTTTGAATAGGCACAAGTGGAAACCGAGCTAAACAGAAACTGGCGAAAATAAATTTAAATAAATGTGTCGTCGTAGATGAGGCCACTGGGCGCCTACTTAAAAGGCTCTAAACCCCTACCGACTGCAAGAAGGGCGCGAATGTCCTTTTTGAGTAAAAGAGACGTAAACACTGCCCTAATAAGGACGACAAAACGAAAATTTTTTTGGTATAAACATAATTGTTGACGGTTCTTCTCTCTCGTAATTTAATCGCAGCCTTCCAAAGAGCGCCCTCGTTATTAAATTTACAAATTTTTAGCTAAATTAGGATTTTAAATGTTAATTTAAAGCTAGTGCTTGGTGTAGTAGGAAAGTAAAAAAGGTTTAAAGCGCAAAAGGCAAAAGCAAGTACACTAAACTGAGAGAATTTTGTTTGAAATCCTATTGGTATGCGGAGTATGTACTATAGAATTCGTCTACGCAAAGGCTGAGATTTTGAATACTTGCTTTACTACATAAAAGCTCATACAAAATAAATGTGAAGAACAAACTTTTGTTAACGTTAGTAATTTAGCAATTTCAACACCTGACAATTTTACGCTAAAGTCTCTTTGTCACGGGGTGATCAAGTGGGGTCACAAGTGGCGATAATTGGCCAATGTAATAAATGATACTCATCCTTATCTTTGATGTCCCGCTTTTATTGCTAGAGCCCTTATACTGTGTAGTCGTTTTGATCTAACACGACCTTTACGAAGTCCACAATAAATGGAGAGGTTTGTTAAATGGTTTTGATTAAAGTTCGTTCAAAACCAAATTTTCCTCCCCATCCAAAGCTTAGAAATCCGATGTAAGCAGCTCCGAAGGTGTTGGGTTTAAGTGCACATTATAAAAAGACAAATTGATTTAAACTTAAGATTTTCAAGTTCTAAGTTCTCTGAAGCGTATTCGGACAGTCTGAAGAAGTAAACGTCAGAGATGCTGGCAAAGCATTTTTCAAGATCAGGTAAACCTAGAGATCGTCAAATACAAAACTGTAGGCCGTTCAGTCGAAATGTGAAAGGGACGTCAGATTGCAGTACAGAAAAGAGAAACTTTATTGAGTTGGAAGGCATCGAAAAACCTGAAGGACATTGCAAGAAGTGCAGAGAGTCTGCTAAACTTGAAAAGAGCGCTACGTGAAACGCCCCCCCCCCCTCCTGCTACAACTTATGAGCTGGAAACAGCAAATTGCACAAATTCACCGACTATTTGTGAAGCTGAAATAGGTGTAGCTTGTTAGCGGTTGAAGTAAAAAAATAGCTTTAGAAGCTCATAAAAGTTCAAACGAATGTTAACAAAATAGGTTTAATTTGGGAATTAAATCTGGGAGGGGGGCTGGAGAAATGCCAGTATTAGCTCCGTAGAGCTTGAAATTCAAACGTCATTGAATTGAGCTCATTGAAGCTCAAACAAAGCTCAAACAAAAGCGACTGTCTGAAATGTAAATTTGAAAATGGGGGAGGGGGGGCTAGAGTTTAGATGGCCGCCCCTTGCGTAATTGCCGAATATCTCTGCAAGGGTTAAAGTTCAAACGAGAACAAATTATGTCTATATTAAAGCTCAAACAAAGCTAAAACCTTTGACTTTAGTTCGAATCGAAACTTTTAACTGGGGGAGACCGGCGGCGGTGCTCTCATCTGCCAACCTTTTCGAATGTTCACTAATATACCTTATCCGGTCAAGAGCATGTCACCCACTATAGACTCTCCGCCTGAGCTTCCAGGTTCCTCTTTGAAGCCGTCAGTCGCGTACAGATATAGATACAGGACAGGAGAGGTACTCTATTTTTTTAAGAGTAAACTCCCGAGAGCACCAACGAGTTGGATCGAGGATCGAACGAGTGCTAGAGTACTGCTGACTCATCACATTGGGGGTCACGGGTCACCACTTTAGCACGCTTTGCATTATTGTGGTTATCGACAGTAAGCGCCCCTGCTTCGCCGTTTATCTGTTTCGGAATTAAATCTGAAGTGCCCCGTCCCCGTAATATCTCCGTAGTGGTTGAAATTCAAACGTCAGGTGTGGAAGCTCATTGGAGCTCAAACAAGGCTCAAACAAAAGCGACTATTTGAAATGTAAATTTCAAAGGGGGAGGGGTAGAGTTCGTTTGCCGCTCCCTGCATAATTGTCGAATATCTCTGCAAGGGTTAAGGCTCAAACGAAAACAAATTAAGCTCGTTAAAGCTCAAACCTTTGATCTTGATTCGAATCGAGACTTTTAACTGGGGAGCCGGAGACATCCAGGAATGAGAGGCTGAACACCTCCTAGTGGTCTCGTCTACTTAACCGTTTTCAAATGTTCACTGGTATTTTTAATCCGGTCAAGAGAATGCTTCCTACTATAGACTCTCCGCCTGAGCTTCCTGGTTCCTGTTTGAAGACGTCAGTCGCGTACATATACAGATTCAGATACATGGCAGATACTCTACTTTATAAGAGTAAATTCCTAAGAACACCAACGAGCTGGATCGGTGATCGAACTCGAGTCTCGCCGGTGTCACGTTGTGTGTCTTATCTCTAAGCTACCTCGGTCTTTGAAATTTCTTCGTATTTCACGCGTGTTCATGTTAGTCTCGAGACCCTACAGTACTCCCCTTTTCAGAGACGTTTCAGAGCCTCGCCGGTGTTGCACCGTCTGCTCTACCAGTAAGCTATCTCGGTCTTTGCAAGTCGCTTATATTTCTTTTGTTAGTCTTGAGAAACTTACAGTACTCTCTTTTCAAGGACGTCGTTCGTACCGATCGCATGGGCTGCGTTTTTTATACTTACAACTGTTGATATCCCCCCCCTCCAAGCTAAGACGTTGAAAAGCGGTTAACATGCGAGTACGGGAGCACTGCTGACAGATCACGGTGGGGCCACCACTTTCACACACGTTACATTATCGTGGTTATTGACAGTAGACGCCCCTTCGGCGCTGTTTATATAAGGGAAAAACTTGGGGCGTCATCGAATCGAACCCGACTCCCGAGGTGTGGCGCCGTGTGCTTTACTACTAAGCTACCTCGGTCTTTGCAATTCCCTTAAATTCGCCTTGTTAGTCTTGAGAGACTATAGTACTCCTCTTTCCGTTTTGAAAGGAGTCGTTGGTCTCCATTGTATGCGTATTTTATTTTTACAACCGTTGCTCCCCCCCCTCTTTCGGGCACCGAAAGGCGGTCAACATGCAAGTGCGTGAGCACTGCTGACTCATTACGTTATCATGAACAGTAGACGTCCGTGCTGCCCTTATTGTCTAAAGGAAAGCTTTGGGCCGCGCCCGGGATCGAGCCCGAGCCTCACAGGTGTCGCGCCGGGTACTTTACTACTAAGCTACCTCGTTTCTGGCAATTACCTTGTATTAACGCGCACTTACACTAATCTTGAATCGCTACCTCTGTAGAACGTCGACAAGAAGATCCACATTGCGTATCGATGAACTTGCGGCTCGAAGTGGTAACAATTAGCACGGAGAGGCTGCTTTAGGCTCACAGCTGCGGCATCAAACAATTAGTACTAGACCGATGTAAACGCGGCTTCGTTGAATTCCACTCCGACAAGTCGAGAAGGTGAGAACACTCGAGGCGAGTGTGAGTCGACTGCCGGTAACAATACCTTCGATACTTGAAAAGTAAACGCAATCGTTCAACAGCAGTTTCAGTTTCAATCGAACATATATGTAAGCAACACCAAACAATTGGAATTTAATAACTAGTGCATTCTACGATCGTATTGTTATAGGAGTAGATAGCATAAATATATATGGCGGTAAGATGAAATTCTCGTTGTAATTAAGTTTTCCGCATCGAAGTGAAAGTGAAGTGAAGTTTACGGGGAGTAAATCTGTTTGTAGTGGAAACCCTTTAGGCAAGTAGAAATCGTTTCGGAGTCTACTTCGAATTACTGTATAATAGCAATTGTTAAGAAACAATGAAAAGTACAAACAATAATGAAAACTTGAAGTCGTCTCGAGTCGCGCAAGATTGTCGTCCAAGCACCAATAATGAGACAAGCGCAGGAATTTAACCTATTAGGGGATTTGTACAGTTAGTAAAATGTACAGTTCATTCTCGGATATAATTTTAACACGCAAAGTCACTTCCTTAAGACCCTTCCAAGAGGTTTGTTTCCGTAAAGGCAAATTAATAGTAGATAGTTAAGATAGTATGTGTGCGTGTAAAGCGCAAGTAATCCTGGGTTCACAAAGTCATTCAACTTTTTAGTGCCGGGCCAGTTGGCAGAGTCGGGGATGATTACAACAACCTCATCCCTTACTATCTCCTCGTTCCCCTCCAAGCCGAGATTACGGCCCTTTATCCAACAGCACCCGGCCGTTACACCATACGTTACTCTGGTTATTATATGATAGAGATATATTACATCCGCATGTTTAGGGTTGTACCGTGTTTTGCACAATTTTACACAAAAAAAAATCTTTTTTTATTTATTTATGTGAAAACATTAAGCATTTAATTTACTCTCGAAAAAATGTCGACGTCATACGCTAAGGTAATCCAACTTTTATTATTTAAAGCAAGCACGCCCATCAATCATCCCTTAAATCGTCGGCCCAACTTTTCCTTTTTTTCTCTCTTTTTCACCATTATCATTTTCCACCATTTGTGTCTAGATTTTAATCAATTACACTAAGAAAACCCCAAACAGAATCTTCTTTACGGTTATGTGAACATCTTCTATAGACCAATTTTATTTTATATACTACGGCCCATTCATACAGTAAGTCGTGCTGTCTTTAATTACAATTTGAAGGGAAAAGGAGAAAAATTGCCTTAAAGCTTCAATATGTTGGGCGATAATAATATAAAAAAAAGTCGAATTCAACATGTTTTTCGTTAATCAATAAAAAACGCGTTTTCTAACGGAAATTGGAAAATGCGGCTACGTTTAAAAAGAAAAGAGACTGTCTGCAATTTTTGATTGAGTAAGGTTTAATTCTGTGTTGCGCGCCCAAAAAAAACTCGACGTACTTCTCCAACGATATAGACACATAACATTTTACTTTATCTTTTTATGTTTCATTTCTCCTCATTTTTATGTTATTCGATGTGATATTTGTTCTTTTATTTCATTAAAGTAAAGTTTGTTGTAATGCTAGTTGCTTCGTGTTCTGAATGCCAATAGGCGCAGTTATTGTTACCGATTGAATTGCGCCACCCTATCCCATTCAAAGGAGGAAATGTAAGTTTTTCCATTTTAATTGGCAGTTGTCGCTTCCATTTGTCGATAATGTAGTGCCCGATTTGCATCGTATAATTGCGTTCTCGAGGTCTCGAGGTCTTTAAGGTCTCAACAAGCGAGTTATTTTCCAAGACTCTTTCAATCATTTCGAGTACCTGAGCCAATTTTTCAAGACTCATTGCCCCGCTTCCAGTTTAACCATCATCTAAGGCGCACTCCCGGCTCCTCCTTGCTTCTCCCTTCTCAGTCTACGTCTATTTTTGAAAAAAGTCGAGGATTTTGGTAGGTGGTGTGCCCCTAATCCAGACCCTGCCAACCCATATCTTGAAGACGCATTTTGCGTTTTTCCAAACGGCCCCAAACTGAACTAAAAAGGCATTAAAAAGTGAAACAGGCAAGCGGTTCGAAATTGAGTTTGGTACTTATTAATTAGAATATAAAAACTATTTTTATACACGAAGGGGAAAAAGTTTTAACGTTTTTCAGACTGCCCTAGCGCGATGTACTTTCTACACGTACAAAGAACTATTTATTCAGTTTATAAAAGTAAAGAAATTGCATGTTTTACAGCCGTGGAAATTACTCAACTTGTACGAAACAGTCTTCCTGACTTGCACTATTTATATTACGTGCTTTCAGCAAGGTATTATAGTCCATTTTCGGAATTACAAAAAAAGAACGAGCACAACAAATTAAACAAATTCGTATTGTAATAATTAAAACGCAATTGAAAAAAATTAAAGTTTTCCAATTAAGTGATTTATGCGCTCCTTCGGGAGTGTAAATCATGATCATAGCAATAATTTACGTAATCTGATGATATTGACACCAAATTAATTTCGTGTTTGCAGTACATTTTGATAAATGATTTTCAAATGGATTTGAACTTTATGAATACTGGTCATTTTAATTATGTTAGTGATTATTTATAAATTTCCATGTGAAATTGACAATTATATGTTCGTGTAATGTCAATTTAGGATGAGTTATTCTTTTATAAATAATCGAATTTTCTAAATTAACAATTAAAAGTGACGATATATTGAGTTTATCTGTTCTGCGTAATACTGAAAAGTGGTAGAAATAGCGGGAAAGGTGTCACCTCACATAAGTCGCCCCAATACCGTACTCTAGGCCAGGGTTACGCAATGAGGTGGTGGTGTGATCCGACTTCCATCTGAGCCCTCCACATCGCTATAGGAAAAGCACAGTCTGTTGGAGCCCACTAAATCTTAGCTCGCCTGCCTTTGAAACTGCTTTTTCTTCTTTGAAACCACAGTCAGATAGGGGCTGCCGCCCTCACCAAAAAATTGCTTTTTATTCATCCTGGAGCGCCCCTGAAAGGTCAGAATTTATATTTTTTTTTGGAAACGGTAGTCTGGGCAACTTTAGGATGGCAATGTGGTCGATTACTTCGTGTAGGTACGCAAAGAGATCAGTAGAGTGCAATCTTTTGACTGGGGCTGTCAGAGATAACATCTGCACCACAAAATTAGCGGAGGAAACGCTTTTTACTTATCCTGAGGCGTCTCCGAAGTGTCAGAACCTGTCTGGAGATACTCTGGGCAATTTCAGGAAGGTGATGGGGTCGATCACTGCCTTTGCTTACGCAAGGAGATCGAAGAATCGCTTCCTTTTACTAGGGATGTCACCTTCTTCGATCTTCACTACAAAATTAGCAAAGTACACGTTTTTACTCACCCTTAAGCGTCCCTGAAAGTTGCAATCTGTATTTCTGTCTTGGGACGATACTCTGGGCAATTTCAGGAAGATGATGGGGTCGGTCACTGCCTTTAAAAAGAGTTTTTGACTCGTCTTGAAGCGCCCTTGAAGTACCAGAATCGATCTTTCTTTACCGGAACGGGACTCTGAGCAGCTTAATCATGAAGTTATGGTAATGGCGTCGATCACTACTGTCTTTGGTTATGCAAACAGATCGGTATAGAGTCGAATCCTTTGACTAGAGATGTCACCTTCTTTCTTCAACACAAAATGAACGAAGAATACATTTTTTACACATCCTGAAGCGCCCCTGAAAGTCAGAATCTATATTTGTTTCCTGAAACGGTACTCTGGGCAACTCCAGGATGGGGAAGAGATCGTAAAATCGGTTTTTTTTTGACTAAATTCGTTACCTTCTTCCATCTTCACCACAAAATTAGCAGAATCTATATTTCATTCCAGAGACGGTACACCAATGGCTTTCTTTGCCTAAGGTCTTCACCTTCTTCCATCTTCACTACACAATTTGGGAAGGAAACGCTTACTCATCCTTAAGTGTTTGTGAAAGGTCAGTATTTTTTTCTTGAACGGAACTCTAGGCACCTTCTGGATGGGGATGAAGTCGATTGCTGCCTTTACTTATGCAAAGCGATTGAAAAGTCGCATCCTTTGCTTCTTCCATCTTCACCATAAACTTTACAAAGGAAACGTTTTTTACTCACTCTGTAACGCCCCTGAAGTGTCATAATTTATATTTAGTTCCTGAAACGGTACTCTCGACAACTTCAGGATGGTTATGGAGTCGATTACTGCCTTTGTTTACCCAAAGAAATCGTATTGTCGCTTCCTTTGACTAAGGTCGTTGCTTCTTTCCATTTTCACCACAAAATTAGCGGAAGAAACGCTTTTTACTTATCCTGAAGCGCCCCTGAAAAGTCAGAATTTATATTTCTTTCCGGAAACGGTACTCTGGGCAACTTCAGGCTGGTGATGGGGATGAAATGCAATGAGATCGAAGAATCGCCCCCTTTGACTAAAAGGCTGCCACCTTCTTCCATCTTCACCTCAAAATTAGCGGAGGAAACCCTTTTTACTTATCCTGAAGCGTTCCTGATGGGTAAGATTCTAATTTCTTCTCGGAGACGGTACTCTGGATAACTTCAGGATGGTGAGGCAGTTAATCTCTTCGTTTGGTTACGCAAAGTGATTGAAGAATCCCACTTTGGACTAATTCGACAAAGCCGGGCCGGGTTTGCTAATTAAAGGGGACATGGGGACCCCCAATCCGTTGGCTCTTAAGGAATTGGTTCATACATTCAAAAGAACCAAACTGAGACGGTATAACTCAAACTGTGGCTCAAACTCATTGGCACTTGAAAGGCCCGGTAATTGGTTTAGTCCGGGACTCTCCTAGGCATTTTTTTAGTTTAATCTAAAATGCGTTTAAGTTGTGAGGTACCATGTATATAAGACGAGCTATTATTGCTTCTTAACAGCTCATATTATATAATATACGCTTTTTGGGGAAATGAATAATTCAGAAATTTGAAAATTTCGTAAAGATTTACGACCGCTATATTATTGCATATTTAAAACTCCTGCAGTAAGATTATATATTTGTATGGAATTCGCGTCGGGTACAGCTGGTACCACTGCAAAACCTATCTTAATATCCGGTTGGTGTTTATTTAATGACACAACAAGCTTTTAGTCCTCTCATATTATAAATTAGGTTTAACAGGTAAACTTTGCACTTGACGTACACACGAAATGGGACACAGGCATAATAACAGTTGACAAATTACTATCTGTCGGAATAAATATGTTTTTGCTTCTCGAGCTGCTCTTGTACAACGAACAATTTTTCAGATGAAAAAGTCCAAATTTACTTAAAGGTGTGTCTTTACTCTTGTCGTTCGGGAAGTTTTGTCTCGATGTGTGTCCCCTCTGTTAGTGTTAGTCTTTTACTGTTAGTCAAGAAGCTCAATATTTCTTTAAACGACTTCTTACAAATTCATCAGCTAGGTGCCCAGCTGCCCAGGTCTGTTCGTGTCAATATAAAATTTGGAGCTTGTGGAGACGCAGCTTTAGACGTGTACGAGATATCTTAATCCATTACGGACTATATTTACTTTTTATGTAGTTCCACTAAATATTTAGTTATAGTCACTTCTGCGACTTGAGAGGAGAGTTAGCGGAGTCGGAAAAAATTTACTTATTTGGCATTAACAACAAACTCATTAAGCTTTCAACCCGACAACATTAAAGTCAAAGTACGCCTGTATAGAAAAATGCAAATAATGCTCATTTCGTATTCAAGATCAAGATAAATGTAAAGCCTCCGATCCAATCTGTTCTTCAATGCATACATCTGTATAACTGATTTGGAAAACCGTATCGCTTTGTTCACTTGAGTCAGAATTTCTCGGTCATAAGTTAGTGCAGCTTCGTAGACTTCGTTTATATTCTGCCTCGTTTAACTTTTTGCTCCTTTCGCTGTTTTAAAGAAAAATTTCTTAAAAGCCCTAAATTATGAAGAAGTCAAAAGAAAACGCTTCTACTGAAATATTACGCGGCCGCCGTTTTTTCAACTCAAAAAAATTTGATGTAAATTTAGTTAGGTTAGACGTATGGCGCGGCTTTGAATTATAATGTAAATTGAAGGGAAAAAAATTAACGAAGGGCCGATAAATCTAAATAATCTTTGTTTATTATCCGATAACCAATTTAATACTGCTGATAGGTGGTAATTTGTAGCGGTAGGTCTTTTTGTTTCAGATAACTTGTATGTGGGTGCTTTGTTAAGTCTTAATAATGGGTTTAGTAGTTGCATTTAATCTTCTTCAACGAGACTCGAATGTACCTACAAACCATTTGTTTTTCATACAACCGAGCAGTGCATCGAAAAATTGGCATTTCTGGAATTTTCTGCAAATTAAAAAAATTTCTTCTACACGAAAACTGACTTCCAAGTCTTCTCTGAGCCCACAAGCCTCATTTTTGGGTAACTTCAAGCGTTAATTTTTTAGTTTTTTAAATGTAATGTGTAAAAGCACAACCCAGATTTACATTTAGGAGGTTTATTTAGTATTTTTTGAATTGGATTGCGAATTAAATAAATTTAAAGAGTCTGAGAGCTGCACATAGCAATGTGA
This sequence comes from Malthinus flaveolus, assembly GCA_950108345.1. Taxonomy (NCBI): domain Eukaryota; kingdom Metazoa; phylum Arthropoda; class Insecta; order Coleoptera; family Cantharidae; genus Malthinus; species Malthinus flaveolus. The sequence continues at coordinate 17,310,804 of OX467289.1, forward strand.
AGTCTTGTAGTGCTCGTATTTTTTTTTAAATCTTCCATTTGATCGACGTGCGCTCACTCGCTTTGCTATCTTTGGAAACGAATGCACAGAGAGTCAATTTAAAAGAAAAACACACTTGATTTGAAATGTTTCGATTTGAATCAATTGCTATTTAATTTTATCTCGTGTAATGTAGTCACGTAAGACAAACTTTATTTACATTGGGACTTGTATAGATACAAATTTTATTAAAATAACTTGGCTCCGAGTTGTACAAGTAGTAGTTTTCAACTAAACCAATTTTCTCGAAACAAACTTCAATTGGCAAAAGTTTATATTTTTGTTAAAAAGGAGAGGAATATATTTTTTTGGGGTAACAAAACACCCGAATAATCTAAATATAAATAACCTTGCGAGCTTTAAGGCATTAATCAATCTGAAAAGAAAAAAATTGTATAAGAAATCTGACGAGTATAGCAGTGAATAGGAGCACCCGAGTGGAAATATAGATAAAGAATAAATAGAGACGATATAAATGTGGAGTAACATCAAAAAATGTTTGTGCCAAATGAAGAATGGAAAAATTTTATTAATTACTCTATTGTTGTACTTGCTAATTATGAAAATTGCGCGTCTAATTTCCAAAGTGGATATAACTCCGTATAAAACCCTTCGTTAGTATTCCCAATAAGACCACAACCTTCTCCTCCTACACGCTTCACTTTAACACAGAGCTAGGGGATCCCCTGTTGTTTTACTCGCCACCGATTGGATAACAACTAATCCGAGTTAATTGAAAGTGGACTGGATTGATCATTTTCCGAACTCACCTCTGACATCCCTCAGCCACTAAATTCGAGATTATTATTAGGTCACACACAAAAAATTATTTCTCGATCTCTATTCTCACTCCACCCACGATTAGACTCGAAATGTCGGATTAATTTAAAGGTTTTTTGTGCGGGCCAAGAACAAAAAAAAAGTTTTTTAATTAAGCAGCCGAAGGAGATTGCAGTGGTGGCCAAAATTTATTTTTGTTTATTACGCCGCGCGTACTCTCTGGTACTTTTCTACTGGGAGAAATGCGTAGAATTGCCTAATTTCTTGAGTAAGCCCTCGAGACGGACACTTGTAGTAGTTTTCAGGTTAAGTACAAATTAAATCAAGTGCAAACGTTTGAGATGTTTTTTCCTCCTCTTCTCATCCTTGTTGTTTTTCGTTAGTTATCCGCAAAATTTATTTAGGATCGTGTTTTTGTTGCAAACGCAAGAAGTAATAATAAGAATTGGACGAAACGTGGTTTTTGCTTGATTTTACAAACCAGACTCGAAGTTATAATTATTTTAATTAACAAAATATCTTTTAGTTGAGTTTTAGATTGCTAGTAATGAAAATAGATAATTAGCGCTTTGGTGTATTTCTCACGTTCCAAGTAATTATCTAAAGTCTTGAGAATGTTAATATTACAAGACTTCTTGAATAATTTTTAGGATGTAATCAAAACTTCATTTTAGGTTAGTTGAGTTTGAGAGTTAACTCCACTAAGGAAAATTTGGTGACAATTAAATTTAGAAATAATCAATTTTGAGCACATTCTGCTCTTTTCTTCATTTATTCATTTTATCGAACAAAAAGGAGGCCATTCGAATTGATTTATTTGATCAACCACTTCTTGTTTCATCTCTTTTTTGAATTTTACTTGAAAGCTTTTTTTAACGAAGAAAATTTGGGTTTTTCTTCAAAAGAGAAGTATTTAAATCAAATCGCTACAATCGGAGACTCCCAATACCTTTTATAAGTAAATAAAGGTTAACGTCTATTAAAAAACACGACCGACTTACTAAAGTTTCGGTATTTAATTTTGCAAATTCCTAATTAATTCATTGTTAGCTTGGAGCAGATGGCGCTAACAATTACAACCCATCAAATTTATAGAGGTAAATTTTAATTGGTATTTGATGTACAGAAATAAAACCTCAGGTACGCTCTAAATTACAAATTGAAAGCTTCAGGATATTAATATCGACCTCGATAAATTTTGATATTAAATCATTTATGGCTATTTACGAAAATTTTACTTCCTCGCGACCTTTAATAATTGGACCTATTTCTAAATTGAAAAAAAATTACATACTTTTAGAGAATTAAAGGGCTCAAGTCGACGGATTATGATAAATTAGTATATTACGTGATTTGAAAAAAAAAGTTGGAAAAAGGAAACCACTAAAAGATCCAAATCTAAATAAATAAACAAACAAAGGTTACACCCCCTTGATTGCCACAAAATAAAGTTGAAATCACACAAAAGAACTCGGACCACTCAACACGTTTGTTTTAATAACGTGGCAATTTGCGCGAAGTGGCGTTAAAAATAAAATTTTATAAAGAGATTACTGAAAATATACTGATCCAAATGAACGAAACGAGCAGAAAGTGGAGTTTGATTCTTATTACTAACTGAATCAACAGTCTTTTTTTGGCGAATCTTAATGGCATTTCCATCACGGAGACGGATCGGAACATTGAAAGAAAAATATTCGTGTCGAAAAATAGGGTTAGAGGCAAAATAAAGGAGGTTTTCTTTTCTCTAATCTTTTCTAAGGGAATTTATTTACAATACCTATACCATCAGATATGGAAACTTACATTTATTTAATGTACAGTGCGTTTTAAAATCGTTCTACTCACGAAAGACAGTTTCTGCTCTAAAATATTGATTTGAGAGGTAAATTAAACTAATTGAAGACAGTTTTAGTTGCAGTTGTAAACTTTTAAAAGTCGATATTGGCATGGCTAATAAATACTGTATGAGGCAGTACTTTCTCTTGCCTTTTCCTAATTGAACAACAGACCGCGAGTGACGGAAACGAAAATCGCCAGATCAGATATCAAAATAACAACAATACGTATCCATGGTGTGGCTACAGTTAAGATTAGACGAAGAAGAAGAAAACCAAAGGAGATACCTCGGGGCAAGCGCAAAAGGAGCGACAGCTGAAGTTCCGAAGTACCTAATCGTAGCAACCTCACTGTATCCACGGTACCCATTTCGGGTGCGAATAGAGTCTAGATAAGAGTACCCAGAAAGGGTTCCCAAGCACTAAATGATAACTTGCCTACTGTGGCTATCGCAGGCCATCTGCCACCAATGGAGGTACTTTGTGGAAAGCGCAAAAGGAGCGACAGCAGAAGTTTCAAAGTACCTAATCGTAGCAACATCACTGTATCCACGGTACCCATTTTGGGTGTGAATAGAGTTTAGATAAGAGTACCCAGAAAGGGTACTCAAGCACTAAATGATAACTTGCCTACTGTGGCTATCGCAGATCATCTGCCACCAATGGAGGTACTTTGTGGATAGCGCAAAAAGAGCGACAGCTGAAGTTTCAAAGTACCTAATCGTAGCAACATCACTGTATCCACGGTACCATTTCGGGTGCGAATAGAGTCTAGATAAGATTACCCAGAAAGGGTACCCAATCACTAAATGATAACTTGCTTACTGTGGCTATCGCAGGCCATCAGCCACCAATGGAGGTACTTTGTGGAAAGCGCAAAAGGAGCGACAGCTGAAGTTCCAAAGTACCTAATGGTAGCAACATCACTGTATCCACGGTACCCATTTCGGGTGCGAATAGAGTCTAGATAAGATTACCCAGAAAGGGTACCCAAGCACTAAATGATAACTTGCCTACTGTGGCTATCGCAGGCCATCTGCCACCAATGGAGGTACTTTGTGGAAAGCGCAAAAGGAGCGACAGCTGAAGTTCCAAAGTACCTAATGGTAGCAACATCACTGTATCCACGGTACTCATTTAGGGTGCGAATAGAGTCTAGATAAGATTACCCAGAAAGGGTACCCAAGCACTAAATGATAACTTGCCTACTGTGGCTATCGCAGGCCATCTGCCACCAATGGAGGTACTTTGTGGAAAGCGCAAAAGGAGCGACAGCAGAAGTTTCAAAGTACCTAATCGTAGCAACATCACTGTATCCACGGTACCCATTTTGGGTGTGAATAGAGTTTAGATAAGAGTACCCAGAAAGGGTACTCAAGCACTAAATGATAACTTGCCTACTGTGGCTATCGCAGATCATCTGCCACCAATGGAGGTACTTTGTGGATAGCGCAAAAAGAGCGACAGCTGAAGTTTCAAAGTACCTAATCGTAGCAACATCACTGTATCCACGGTACCATTTCGGGTGCGAATAGAGTCTAGATAAGATTACCCAGAAAGGGTACCCAATCACTAAATGATAACTTGCTTACTGTGGCTATCGCAGGCCATCAGCCACCAATGGAGGTACTTTGTGGAAAGCGCAAAAGGAGCGACAGCTGAAGTTCCAAAGTACCTAATGGTAGCAACATCACTGTATCCACGGTACCCATTTCGGGTGCGAATAGAGTCTAGATAAGATTACCCAGAAAGGGTACCCAAGCACTAAATGATAACTTGCCTACTGTGGCTATCGCAGGCCATCTGCCACCAATGGAGGTACTTTGTGAAAAGCGCAAAAGGAGCGACAGCTGAAGTTCCAAAGTACCTAATGGTAGCAACATCACTGTATCCACGGTACTCATTTAGGGTGCGAATAGAGTCTAGATAAGATTACCCAGAAAGGGTACCCAAGCACTAAATGATAACTTGCCTACTGTGGCTATCGCAGGCCATCTGCCACCAATGGAGGTACTTTGTGGAAAGCGCAAAAGGAGCGACAGCTAAAGTTCCAAAGTACCTAATGGTAGCAACATCACTGTATCCACGGTACCCATTTCGGGTGCGAATAGAGTCTAGATAAGATTACCCAGAAAGGGTACCCAAGCACTAAATGATAACTTGCCTACTGTGGCTATCGCAGGCCATCTGCCACCAATGGAGGTACTTTGTGGAAAGCGCAAAAGGAGCGACAGCTGAAGTTCCAAAGTACCTAATCGTAGCAACATCACTGTATCCACGGTACCCATTTTGGGTGCGAATAGAGTTTAGATAAGAGTACCCAGAAAGGGTACCCAAGCACTAAATGATAACTTGCCTACTGTGGCTATCGCAGGCCATCTGCCACCAATGGAGGTAGTTTGTGGAAAGCGCAAAAGGAGCGACAGCTGAAGTTCCGAAGTACCTAATCGTAGCAATATCACTGTATCCACGGTACCCATTTCGGGTGCAAATAGAGTCTAGATAAGAGTACCCAGAAAGGGTACCCAAGCACTAAATGATAACTTGCCTACTGTGGCTATCGCAGGCCATCTGCCACCAATGGAGGTACTATGTGGAAAGCGCAAAAGGAGCGACAGCTGAAGTTCCGAAGTACCTAATCGTAGCAACATTACTCTATCTACGGTACCTATTTTGGGGGCAACTAGAGTCGAGATAATAGTACCCAGAAAGACCACTAAAATCAGAAGAAAATTGCGGGAAGTTCCCAAGCACGAAATGAGAACTTGGCTACTGTGACAGTCTCTGGTTAGATTCTAGTTAGTGCTGTCTTCTAACGAACATCGGTTGAGCAAATGTTGAACAAACTAAGAGTCAAATTAACAACATTGCGAAATAACAGTTGATTTCCTATGGCCATCCCGAACAGCAGTAGAAAATCACTGTACCCTGTGACCATCTCTGATGAGACCACAGTTAGTGCTGCCTTCTCACGAACATTAGTTGAGCAGTCGTTGAGCAAACTAAGGGTCAAAATAACAACAGTGCGAAATAACAGTTGATTTCCTGTGGCCATTCCTAACAGCAGTAGAAAATCACTGTACACTTTGACCATCTCTGATGAGAGCACAGTTAGAGCTGTCTTCTCACGAACATTGGTTGAGCAGTCGTTGAGCAAACTAAGGGTCAAATTAACAACAGTGCAAAATAACAGTTGACCTCCTGTGACCATCTCTAACAGCAGTACAAAATAACAACTGTACATTGTAACAATCTCTGACAAAACTACAGTTAGTGCTGTCTTTTAACGAGGCTTTGCTTTTTGAGCAACCTATTGGTCAAAGTAATCACTGTAATCACCCATTTACCCGCTGAGTCTAGGTCTTTCGTTACATTCTGGAGATGAAACCTCATACCCTTTAGTTCCTTAAATCTATATCTCCTCTTTGAGTCTTTTGAATCTGAGCTAGTTTTGGTTTGAGGTTGCTTAATTATTTCTTCTGTACCCGTCATAATAAGTATATCTGAAGAGCCTTCTCCGATCCTAAGGCCTTCATAAAAACTGCGCAAGACAAAACTTTTATAAAACTTCTTTATGGTCGTGTTTGTGCTCAAAGCTGCCCAATCTGTTGGAACGGCCTTCTCTTAGGGAATAGTCGAGAAGCGATCTTGAGAAGACCCCGTCAGTGGCAATAAAGGCGAACTACCCGTACATGAACTGTCATATCAGCCTATCCATGACTTTCCTTACTGGTTAGAGGTTAGTAAAGTTACTAGTGACTCTTTCAAGATTTAAAAATTCTGAAACACCTCGTATTTTCAATAGAGGTAATTAACGAACGAGTTTCCATTCTGTGGATAATTGCAACTAATTTAAACGAGCTCTCGAGAGATGTTTTTAAAGTTTCATTTACTAAAAAGATTTACCTTATCTATTTTACTTATTAAAACTTTGAAATAATTACAATAATGCCCAAGTAATTGAATAATCAAATTACTTAAGCAAACTGCACGAAACTTTGCATTTGTACGACTCGGACTAAATTCGGTTAAATAATTAAATTATTTTTTTGCTTCCAAATAAATGTAAATGGCGGAAATAGTTTTGAGATAAGTTCTTTTTCGAAACGACGCCTGCATAGCCGGCTTAAAGTTTTCTACTAGTAAAAGTTTTTGGTTTTATACGTACAGAAGATCAATACGAATTACAAAAGAAAATAGAGCTTTCCAAACACACACATAGAACGTATATAACGTTTGTCTGATGATATTTTTATCAGTAACACTTGCAATCCTTCAAAGAAAAAGATTTGTAGATAAACAGCATTGTTACCTTTTCGAGCAAAGTGTTGGGGGATGAAAAACACCCAAACACAGAAATAAGATTAGCACGGAAATAAAATGCTTTGTTTATTGAATTAGAAAATCTATACAATTGCTATTTATTGTGGAAAATAACAAATGGTAAGGCTTGGATGTTGTTTTTTTATATTTATATACAGGCGAGAATAAAAACTCGCATCGTACTCTTTTTATTTTACCACAGGATATAGTTAATAATTTCAATTTTTCACGTTTTTAGTTTTATAACGAATTACTTCGGTGGGTTGGACGCCAAATCGTATTGCTCCAAGGCAATACAATAGCAAAATGTAAATCTAATTATTAGTAAACCGACATTTTTACTTTGAACAAATGAAAATTTTTATTTTATAAAAGTTCACAAAGTGCACTCAATAATTATGATTATTATCCTACACAACCTTTTTCAAAGACTTCATATTTTATTGTCATAAATGTCATTATTAATGAAAATGTAACTTTCAAGTAATTGGTACTTATTTATTATATTGGTTTCTTTTACTAGCGCTTGGAGCGCGTTTAGGTTGACCTAGTAGTCCGGGAGTACTAGAGACGCACTTTTAATAAAAGACAAAGTACAAAATTTTTAACGATTCAGGCTGAAAGCACCTTGCAAAACTGCTACTCCTATGTGGTGGCTCTTTTTTAGGTTTTTCGCTAATAAACAGAAAACTACGCACTTTATGAAAAGCGTTTCTATATAAAAATAAACTAGATGAAATTTACTACAATTTATGTTTCTTAAGTTTTTTTCTCAGACAAACGGTTTAAGCGCTAGACTGCGTTAAAGTTTGACCAAACTTTCAAAAGCGGCCAAAAAAATGTTTTATTGCGTATAATTCAAAAATTACGCATTTTATGAGGAATATGCATTTATATAAAAATAAACTAGATGAAATTCACTACAAATGATGTCTTTTAAATTTTTTCTCAGATTAACCGTTTAAGCGCTAGACTGCGTTAAAGTTTGACCAAAATTTCAAAAGCGGCCAAAAAAATGTTTTCAAAAATTACGCATTTTATGAGGAATATGCATCTATATAAAAATAAACTAGATGAAATTCACTATAAATTTTGTCTTTTAAGTTTTTTCTCAGATTAACCGTTTAAGCGCTTGACTGCGTTAAAGTTTGACCAAAATTTCAAAAGCGGCCAATACAATGTTTTATTGCCTATAACTCAAAAATTACGCATTTTATAAGGAATATGCATCTATATAAAAATAAACTAGATGAAATTCACTACAAATGATGTCTTTTAAGTTCTTTTCTCAGATTAACAGTTTAAGCGCTAGACTGCGTTAAAGTTTGACCAAAATTTCAAAAGCGGCCAAAACAATGTTTTATTGCCTATAACTCAAAAATTACGCATTTTATGATGAATATGCATATATATATATATATATATAAATAAACTAGATGAAATTCACTACAAATTATGTCTTTCAAGTTTTTTTCTCAGATTAACGGTTTAAGCGCTAGACTGCGTTAAAGTTTGGCAAAAATTTCAAAAGCGGCCAAAAAAATGTTTTATTGCCTATCACTCAAAAATTACGCATTTTATGAGGAGAATGCTTTTATTTGAAAATAAACTAGATAAAATTTACTACAAATTATGCCTCTTAAGTTTTTTTGCTCAGACTAACAGTTTAAGCGCTAGGCTGCATTAAAGTTTGACAAAAATTCCAATGCCGCCAAAAAAATGTTGTATTGCCTATAACTCAAAAACTACGCATTTTATGAGAAAAGTACATCTTTATGAAAATAAACTACATCAAATCTACTACAAAATATGTTTTTTAGGTTTTTTAATCCAACAAATAGGTTAGGCCCTGGGGCGCACTAAAGTTTTTCAAAATTCTAAAATCAGCCAATAAACCTGTTTTTTTAGTTTTTCGTTTGTAACTCAAAAACTACGCACTTTTAGAGAAATTTGTGTCTATGCAAAAATAAAGCCCTCGCAATTTATGACAAATTATGTCTCTTAGATTTTTTTGTCAAACAAATAGTTTAGGTGCTAGAGCGCTTCAGACAAAAGTCATTGTTATACCGGTGGACAGGTCTGCAACCTGCAAAGCACTGGTGTCTGGTGTATGGTGTGGTGACGCTAACGACCGCCACCAACTTACTGTAGATAATGTAGATAATGTTCAAAATTGTAGGACGGTTACGATTTGAATTAAAGTATGCTTTACAGTTATTTAAAATATTTATTACTAATTATTGCAAGTACCTAAATAATTTAGAAATTACATTCCTAAAACACCTCATTTTAGACGTTTACTTTAGTAGCCGTTTTCGAATTAATTGAATGGTAACAAGAGTAGGGTGGTCCTTTACGATAGACTTGCACCTGAAAAATTGAACAGTTGTTTAGAGCGGAAAAGGTTTAACTGGGGAAGCTTTTGGACTTTTAAAAGTGAATGAATTGGTAATGAGTTTTCTCACCATTACTGTTGGGGTAATTTGGTCTCGCTCCACGTCCACCTGGTGGACCACCACCTGGAGGACCTCCTGCTCCTGCTCCAGCTCCAGCTCCAGCTCCTCCTCCCACTCCAGCGCTCATACCGAAACCAGCATTTGCACCTCCACCCATGCCACCCGAACCACCACCACCTTGAGCCTGTGATTCACTCTAAAAAAATAATTCGTTACTTGCGCATTCGGCTTAATTAATAAAATTTGGCTTACCACAAGTGCGGCGAAGATTGCAAAAGTCAAAAGACACAAGTAGAATTTCATGTTTGGTTTGGTTTGGTTTACGATTCCAACTGTACCGCAGTTGAAAATGTCGAAGCCTTTTATACCTATCCAAACAACAAATTAAATAATTTTTTTCCAAACTCAATACTAACCAAATATTAATTAAATAAATTATTTTCATGCTCGGTGCACTTATAAAGGCATTAAAGCTCATTAAACGTGAAATTATTGCAATCAGATGTATAAATCAAAAGTGTGTGGTGTGTAGCGTAGTGTGAAGAAATTAGCAATAATTATTATTCGGTGAAAATTGTTAGTTTTATTGTATGGGAGAGCAATACCTACAATATATTTATGAAAAGGGGCACATAATTTTTTTGTTTGTTTCCGTGACCTACTTATTTAATTAGGTACTTACGTAAAAGAGTCGATTATTGTAACTTTCCTTCAATTTATCAATTTTCCAAAGATTCGTTTGATATACGTAAGTTTCCAAATGTACAAAGAAAATGCGTGTTATTTTAAATTTATTATTCATATCTTCAAAATACGAGCGCCTATTGATCTTAGGCCCTCAAAAATTTTAGTTCTATCCATATATTGTATTAGTCAACATAATATTTATTCCTGTCGTATAACAGCGATTGTGCACGTCGTGCACCGTTGAAAAACTTGCGGTGTTGAGAATTTGGGACTCGAAGTTGGGTAGTGAACACCGTACTACAGTGTGTCCGGGGATAGGTGGAACACGGGCGATCTCGCTTATTAGTGATTTTAGCAAAAAATGCTACTCTTTGTAAAAGTTTTTGCTTGTTCCAAAATTAATATTGACAGTTTCATTTCTGTAGATTTTTATACAGGGTGGTCTTTATTAGCGTTTCTCTAAAATTATACATCAGTAAACTACTCTTATTTTAAGAGGAAAATAAAAAAGTCATAACAAAAAATTATTTCTACGCCGATTTCTTATTCAGATATAAAATTTGAAGCCGATACGGCACTTTTCATATTTTCAAAAATTTCTATGTAACGATGTTTCAAGCTGCGTATTTTGAATTTCGCCAAGGAATTGTAAGGATGTATGAATGTAAGGAGCACTTATATTGAGTAGTAATTATTATTTATTTGTTTGTTTTGATCTCTAATAAAATTTTTTTATGAAATTGTTAATAAAAAAATGTTGAAATCGTTTAAAAATATTAAAAGTACCGCGTCGTTTTCAAATTTTATATTTGAATAAAACATGAGCGTACGAATAACTTTTTATTATGAATTTTTGATTTTTCTTTTCAAAATTTTTCTAGTTTACTAGTGTATAATTTTAGAGAAACGCTAATAAAAACAACCCTGTACAAAAATCTGCAGAAATGAAATTGCAAACATTAATTTTGCAACAAGCAAAAACTTTTACAAAGAGTAACATTTTTTGATAAAATCACTAATAAGCGAGATCGCCCGTGTTCCACTTATCCCCGGACACACTGTATACTGGAATTTTAGTTTATGAACCATTAAAGTGATTAAAAGTAATTTCGCCCCCTTTGAAGAAGTCATCAAAAGGAAATAATAAACTTTAAACAAAATATATCCAAACAAAAAGAAAGGAAAAGCGAAAGCTTTTCATCACCTTTCATTTCGAAATAGAAAGAGAAGGCAACATTTTAGTATTTACTTGATTAAATTATTCCGTAAACTCGATTAAGTTTAAAGTTTAATTAATGAATTCTTGTTTCAGGAGGAATGTCTTTGCGGCTAGCAGAGTTGAGAATACCAAGTCATGCAGTAAGAAATCAAAGTGCACGTCTCGAGTGCCATTTCGAACTTGACGGTGAAACATTATATTCCGTCAAGTGGTATAAAGACGGAAATGAATTTTATCGTTACGTCCCACGCAATATGCCACCTGTCCAGGTCTTCCAACTAAATGGAGTTACAGTCGATGTAAGTTCAAAGTGAATTTTTTTTTTAATTTTTACTGTTAATTACTTAAAAGTCGATTGAATTTCAAATTAGTCGACGCTTGTGGCTTCAATTTCTCGCTTCAATTTTTTTTTCAAAAAAATGTTTTTTTTTGCAAAAACGATTTGAATATATTATTAAGTTTTTAAAATATGTATATTTTAAAAATCTTGCTCAAAGAATGCTTGAATTTATATTGCAACTTATATCGAATAGGGGATGTTGATATTTACATGACGAAAATACTAAAAAGTGCTTATTTAGACTTTTGAACTCAAAAATGCTAGAAAATATGAAAATTTTCATTCATTAGCGTATATATTAGTATATTCAACGAGCTCTCTCCTCAAAGTAAGCACAGATTTTATAGAGATATAAACGTTGAATTGTTGTCAATCGTTTTACTTTAAGTACTTTTTGAATTTCATTGGAAACTTAATCCACGCCTCTGATATATAAACGGCTACTTTTACTCGAGCAATTACGTTTTACTGATTTTTCAAACAGATTCCCCTGCAGAAATAGTGTTTCTATTCCGTACCTACTACTCACGTTAAGCGTATCGATTCACTTCTGTAGCTGTTATACCCACTCAACCAAACTAACAACTTTAGGCTCAAGACAAGAAATTTTTAAAATTCCAGAAAAGATGCAGGCATGTGTAGCGCTAACCAGGCCCAATAACATTTACCCACACTGGCTATCGGTAGGTGGCTCCCTCAAGTCTGTTTCCACTTTGGACGAGTTCCAGTTACTAGGGGAAATCTTTTTATAGTATATCGTTCTTTCTGCAATACGGGTGCTGAATCCAAATTTAAACTTTGCCACCTCAGAAAAGTGATGCGTTTTGGGAAAATTGCAAAAAAATGCTTTTTTCAAGTTTTTGCTTATAACTTGCAAAATACGGATTTTTAGAGAAAAGTGGTTCTATACAAAAATAAACTACAGTTAATTTTCTACAAATTTTAATTTTTAGGTTCTAACTTTCAGACAAACGGTTTAGGCGCTAGAGAATGTTAAAATTTGACGAAAATTCCAAAATCCGCTCAGAAGTTGTTTTTCCTTAGTTTTTCGTTTATAATTTGGAAGCTACTCAAAATTGAAGTTCCTTTGTTTTTGTATAAAACCAGCTTTGTATGCAAGTGCGTAGTTTTTAAGTTTTAACCGAAAAATTACAACAGCTTTATTATGCTAGTTTTAGAATTTTCTTTAAACTTTATAGCCCTGTAGCGCCTTAATTGCGAGTCTGAAGGACAAATTGTAGGAGAAGTAATTCGCACAAAACTTAATGTAGCTTATTTTTGTATAAAACAACTTTTTGCAAAAAGTGCGTAGTTTTCAAGTTATAACGGAAGAACTTCAAACAACGGTTTTTTTCAGTTTTGGAATTTTTGGTAAACTTTAAAGCGCTCTAGCGCTTAAACTGCGTATCTGAAGGACAAATTGTAAGAAAAGTAATTTGCACAAAACTTAATGTAGCTTATTTTTGTATAAAACAACTTTTTGCAAAAAGTGCGTAGTTTTCAAGTTATAACGGAAAAACTTCAAACAACGGTTTTTTGTCAGTTTTGGAATTTTTGGTAAACTTTAAAGCGCTCTAGCGCTTAAACTGCGTATCTGAAGGACAAATTGTAAGAAAAGTAATTTGCACAAAACTTAATGTAGCTTATTTTTGTATAAAACAACTTTTCGCAAAAAGTGCGTAGTTTTCAAGTTATAACGGAAAAACTTCAAACAACGGTTTTTTGTCAGTTTTGGAATTTTTGGTAAACTTTAAAGCGCTCTAGCGCTTAAGCTGCGTATCTGAGGGACAAATTGTAAGAAAAGTAATTTGCACAAAACTTAATGTAGCTTATTTTTGTATAAAACAACTTTTCGCAAAAAGTGCGTAGTTTTCAAGTTATAACGGAAAAACTTCAAACAACGGTTTTTTGTCAGTTTTGGAATTTTTGGTAAACTTTAAAGCGCTCTAGCGCTTAAACTGCGTATTTGAAGGACAAATTGTAAGAAAAGTAATTTGCACAAAACTTAATGTAGCTTATTTTTGTATAAAACAACTTTTCGCAAAAAGTGCGTAGTTTTCAAGTTATAACGGAAAAACTTCAAACAACGGTTTTTTGTCAGTTTTAGAATTTTTGGTAAACTTTAAAGCGCTCTAGCGCTTAAGCTGCGTATCTGAAGGACAAATTGTAAGAAAAGTAATTTGAACAAAACTTAATGTAGCCTATTTTTGTATAAAACAACTTTTCGCAAAAAGTGCGTAGTTTTCAAGTTATAACGGAAAAACTTCAAACAACGGTTTTTTTGGAATTTTTGGTAAACTTTAAAGCGCTCTAGCGCATAAACTGCGTATCTGAAGGACAAATTGTAAGAAAAGTAATTTGCACAAAACTTAATGTAGCTTATTTTTGTATAAAACAACTTTTCGCAAAAAGTGCGTAGTTTTCAAGTTATAACGGAAAAACTTCAAACAACGGTTATTTGTCAGTTTTGGAATTTTTGGTAAACTTTAAAGCGCTCTAGCGCTTAAGCTGCGTATCTGAAGGACAAATTGTAAGAAAAGTAATTTGCACAAAACTTAATGTAGCCTATTTTTGTATAAAACAACTTTTCGCAAAAAGTGCGTAGTTTTCAAGTTATAACGGAAAAACTTCAAACAACGGTTTTTTGTCAGTTTTGGAATTTTTGGTAAACTTTAAAGCGCTCTAGCGCTTAAACTGCGTATTTGAAGGACAAATTGTAAGAAAAGTAATTTGCACAAAACTTAATGTAGCTTATTTTTGTATAAAACAACTTTTCGCAAAAAGTGCGTAGTTTTCAAGTTATAACGGAAAAACTTCAAACAACGGTTTTTTGTCAGTTTTGGAATTTTTGGTAAACTTTAAAGCGCTCTAGCGCTTAAGCTGCGTATCTGAAGGACAAATTGTAAGAAAAGTAATTTGCACAAAACTTAATGTAGCTTATTTTTGTATAAAACAACTATTCGCAAAAAGTGCGTAGTTTTCAAGTTATAACGGAAAAACTTCAAACAACGGTTTTTTTGAAATTTTTGGTAAACTTTAAAGCGCTCTAGCGCTTAAACTCGTATCTGAAGGACAAATTGTAAGAAAAGTAATTTGCACAAAACTTAATGTAGCTTATTTTTGTATAGAACAACTTTTCTCAAAAAGTGCGTAGTTTTCAAGTTATAACGGAAGAACTTCAAACAACGGTTTTTTGTCAGTTTTGGAATTTTTGGTAGACTTTAAAGCGTTATAGCGCCTAAACTGCGTATCTGAAGGAAAAATCGTAAGAGAAGTAATTTGCACAAAACTTAATGTAGCTAATTTTTGTATAGAACAACTTTTAGCAAAAAGTGCGTAGTTTTCAAGTTATAACCGAGAAACTTCAAACAACGGTTTTTTGTCAGTTTTGGAATTTTTGGTAGACTTTAAAGCGCTCTAGCGCCTAAGCTGCGTATCTGAAAGACAAATTGTAAGAAAAGTAATTTGCACAAAACTTAATGTAGCTTATTTTTGTATAGAACAACTTTTCGCAAAAAGTGCGTAGTTTTCAAGTTATAACGGAAAAACTTCAAACAATGGTTTTTTGTCAGTTTTGGAATTTTTGGTAGACTTTAAAGCGCTCTAGCGCCTAAACTGCGTATCTGAAAGACAAATTGTAAGAAAAGTAATTTGCACACAACTTAATGTAGCTTATTTTTGTATAGAACAACTTTTCGCAAAAAGTGCGTAGTTTTCAAGTTATAACGGAAAAACTTCAAACAACGGTTTTTTGTCAGTTTTGGAATTTTTGGTAAACTTTAAAGCGCTCTAGCGCTTAAGCTGCGTATCTGAGGGACAAATTGTAAGAAAAGTAATTTGCACAAAACTTAATGTAGCTTATTTTTGTATAAAACAACTTTTCGCAAAAAGTGCGTAGTTTTCAAGTTATAACGGAAAAACTTCAAACAACGGTTTTTTGTCAGTTTTGGAATTTTTGGTAAACTTTAAAGCGCTCTAGCGCTTAAACTGCGTATTTGAAGGACAAATTGTAAGAAAAGTAATTTGCACAAAACTTAATGTAGCTGATTTTTGTATAAAACAACTTTTCGCAAAAAGTGCGTAGTTTTCAAGTTATAACGGAAAAACTTCAAACAACGGTTTTTTGTCAGTTTTAGAATTTTTGGTAAACTTTAAAGCGCTCTAGCGCTTAAGCTGCGTATCTGAAGGACAAATTGTAAGAAAAGTAATTTGCACAAAACTTAATGTAGCTTATTTTTGTATAAAACAACTATTCGCAAAAAGTGCGTAGTTTTCAAGTTATAACGGAAAAACTTCAAACAACGGTTTTTTTGGAATTTTTGGTAAACTTTAAAGCGCTCTAGCGCTTAAACTCGTATCTGTAGGACAAATTGTAAGAAAAGTAATTTGCACAAAACTTAATGTAGCTTATTTTTGTATAGAACAACTTTTCGCAAAAAGTGCGTAGTTTTCAAGTTATAACGGAAGAACTTCAAACAACGGTTTTTTGTCAGTTTTGGAATTTTTGGTAGACTTTAAAGCGTTCTAGCGCCTAAACTGCGTATCTGAAGGAAAAATCGTAAGAGAAGTAATTTGCACAAAACTTAATGTAGCTAATTTTTGTATAGAACAACTTTTAGCAAAAAGTGCGTAGTTTTCAAGTTATAACCGAGAAACTTCAAACAACGGTTTTTTGTCAGTTTTGGAATTTTTGGTAGACTTTAAAGCGCTCTAGCGCCTAAGCTGCGTATCTGAAAGACAAATTGTAAGAAAAGTAATTTGCACAAAACTTAATGTAGCTTATTTTTGTATAAAACAACTTTTCGCAAAAAGTGCGTAGTTTTCAAGTTATAACGGAAAAACTTCAAACAACGGTTTTTTGTCAGTTTTGGAATTTTTGGTAGACTTTAAAGCGCTCTAGCGCCTAAACTGCGTATCTGAAAGACAAATTGTAAGAAAAGTAATTTGCACACAACTTAATGTAGCTTATTTTTGTATAGAACAACTTTTCGCAAAAAGTGCGTAGTTTTCAAGTTATAACGGAAAAACTTCAAACAACGGTTTTTTGTCAGTTTTAGAATTTTTGGTAGACTTTAAAGCGTTCTAGCGCCTAAACTGCGTATCTGAAGGAAAAATCGTAAGAGAAGTAATTTGCACAAAACTTAATGTAGCTAATTTTTGTATAGAACAACTTTTAGCAAAAAGTGCGTAGTTTTCAAGTTATAACCGAGAAACTTCAAACAACGGTTTTTTGTCAGTTTTGGAATTTTTGGTAGACTTTAAAGCGCTCTAGCGCCTAAGCTGCGTATCTGAAAGACAAATTGTAAGAAAAGTAATTTGCACAAAACTTAATGTAGCTTATTTTTGTATAGAACAACTTTTCGAAAAAAGTGCGTAGTTTTCAAGTTATAACGGAAAAACTTCAAACAATGGTTTTTTGTCAGTTTTGGAATTTTTGGTAGACTTTAAAGCGCTCTAGCGCCTAAACTGCGTATCTGAAAGACAAATTGTAAGAAAAGTAATTTGCACACAACTTAATGTAGCTTATTTTTGTATAGAACAACTTTTCGAAAAAAGTGCGTAGTTTTCAAGTTATAACGGAAAAACTTCAAACAACGGTTTTTTGTCAGTTTTGGAATTTTTGGTAAACTTTAAAGCGCTCTAGCGCTTAAACTGCGTATTTGAAGGACAAATTGTAAGAAAAGTAATTTGCACAAAACTTAATGTAGCTTATTTTTGTATAGAACAACTTTTCGCAAAAAGTGCGTAGTTTTCAAGTTATAACGGAAGAACTTCAAACAACGGTTTTTTGTCAGTTTTGGAATTTTTGGTAGACTTTAAAGCGTTCTAGCGCCTAAACTGCGTATCTGAAGGAAAAATCGTAAGAGAAGTAATTTGCACAAAACTTAATGTAGCTAATTTTTGTATAGAACAACTTTTAGCAAAAAGTGCGTAGTTTTCAAGTTATAACCGAGAAACTTCAAACAACGGTTTTTTGTCAGTTTTGGAATTTTTGGTAGACTTTAAAGCGCTCTAGCGCCTAAGCTGCGTATCTGAAAGACAAATTGTAAGAAAAGTAATTTGCACAAAACTTAATGTAGCTTATTTTTGTATAAAACAACTTTTCGCAAAAAGTGCGTAGTTTTCAAGTTATAACGGAAAAACTTCAAACAACGGTTTTTTGTCAGTTTTGGAATTTTTGGTAGACTTTAAAGCGCTCTAGCGCCTAAGCTGCGTATCTGAAAGACAAATTGTAAGAAAAGTAATTTGCACACAACTTAATGTAGCTTATTTTTGTATAGAACAACTTTTCGCAAAAAGTGCGTAGTTTTCAAGTTATAACGGAAAAACTTCAAACAACGGTTTTTTGTCAGTTTTGGAATTTTTGGTAAACTTTAAAGCGCTCTAGCGCTTAAGCTGCGTATCTGAGGGACAAATTGTAAGAAAAGTAATTTGCACAAAACTTAATGTAGCTTATTTTTGTATAAAACAACTTTTCGCAAAAAGTGCGTAGTTTTCAAGTTATAACGGAAAAACTTCAAACAACGGTTTTTTGTCAGTTTTGGAATTTTTGGTAAACTTTAAAGCGCTCTAGCGCTTAAACTGCGTATTTGAAGGACAAATTGTAAGAAAAATAATTTGCACAAAACTTAATGTAGCTTATTTTTGTATAAAACAACTTTTCGCAAAAAGTGCGTAGTTTTCAAGTTATAACGGAAAAACTTCAAACAACGGTTTTTTGTCAGTTTTAGAATTTTTGGTAAACTTTAAAGCGCTCTAGCGCTTAAGCTGCGTATCTGAAGGACAAATTGTAAGAAAAGTAATTTGCACAAAACTTAATGTAGCCTATTTTTGTATAGAACAACTTTTCGCAAAAAGTGCGTAGTTTTCAAGTTATAACGGAAAAACTTCAAACAACGGTTTTTTTGGAATTTTTGGTAAACTTTAAAGCGCTCTAGCGCTTAAACTGCGTATCTGAAGGACAAATTGTAAGAAAAGTAATTTGCACAAAACATAATGTAGCTTATTTTTGTATAAAACAACTTTTCGCAAAAAGTGCGTAGTTTTCAAGTTATAACGGAAAAACTTCAAACAACGGTTTTTTGTCAGTTTTGGAATTTTTGGTAAACTTTAAAGCGCTCTAGCGCTTAAACTCGTATCTGAAGGACAAATTGTAAGAAAAGTAATTTGCACAAAACTTAATGTAGCTTATTTTTGTATAGAACAACTTTTCGCAAAAAGTGCGTAGTTTTCAAGTTATAACGGAAGAACTTCAAACAACGGTTTTTTGTCAGTTTTGGAATTTTTGGTAGACTTTAAAGCGTTCTAGCGCCTAAACTGCGTATCTGAAGGAAAAATCGTAAGAGAAGTAATTTGCACAAAACTTAATGTAGCTAATTTTTGTATAGAACAACTTTTAGAAAAAAGTGCGTAGTTTTCAAGTTATAACCGAGAAACTTCAAACAACGGTTTTATGTCAGTTTTGGAATTTTTGGTAGACTTTAAAGCGCTCTAGCGCCTAAGCTGCGTATCTGAAAGACAAATTGTAAGAAAAGTAATTTGCACAAAACTTAATGTAGCTTATTTTTGTATAGAACAACTTTTCGCAAAAAGTGCGTAGTTTTCAAGTTATAACGGAAAAACTTCAAACAACGGTTTTTTGTCAGTTTTGGAATTTTTGGTAGACTTTAAAGCGCTCTAGCGCCTAAACTGCGTATCTGAAAGACAAATTGTAAGAAAAGTAATTTGCACACAACTTAATGTAGCTTATTTTTGTATAGAACAACTTTTCGCAAAAAGTGCGTAGTTTTCAAGTTATAACGGAAAAACTTCAAACAACGGTTTTTTGTCAGTTTTGGAATTTTTGGTAGACTTTAAAGCACTCTAGCGCCTAAACTGCGTATCTGAAGGAAAAATCGTAAGAGAAGTAATTTGCACAAAACTTATTGTAGCTTATTTTTGTATAGAACAACTTTTAGCAAAAAGTGCGTAGTTTTCAAGTTATAACCGAGAAACTTCAAACAACGGTTTTTTGTCAGTTTTGGAATTTTCGGTAGACTTTAAAGCGCTCTAGCGCCTAAACTGCGTGTCTGAAGAAAAAATCTTAAGGAAGTTAATATGCACAAAACTTGATGCAGTTTATTTTTGTACATTTGGGGCACGTTTCTCAAGAAGTATTCAAGTTATAACCGAAAAACTATACAAAAAAACCATACTTCCAATTTTGGAAGTTTTGTCAAACTTGAACGCGCTCTAGCGCCTAAAACGTTTTTCTGATAACGAAAGTTTGAAAAACAGATGTAGAAAAGTTTACTTAGTTTATTTTTGTATAGAAGTAGTTTTCACAAAAAGTACTTAGTTTACAACTGAAGCGTTTTTTTGTAGTTTTTCGCAATTTTCTCAGAACGTATCACTTTTACAAGGTGGCAAAGTTCAAATTGAGATCAGCATCTCAAAGATCACATAATGAATGGTGGCAAAAACAACTTAAGTATATATTTTTCCCCCGCCAAACTAAGTGCTAGAGCGCCCAGACAATTTCATTGTTATAGCGATGAACCGGGTCTGCAACCTGCAAAGTACTAACTGGTGTAGTGAAAGTACCACGCAGATCACATTTTGATGACGACCAACGGTGTAGATACTGTTCAAAACTGTCGAAAGGTTTGGATTTGAATTACACAATGCTTTTCAGTTTTTTAATACATTTATTACTAATAATTATTACAGGTACCTAAATAATTTAGAAATTACATTTCAAACACACTTCATTTTAGACGCTTCCGTTAGTAGCCGTTTTCAAATTAATTTACTGGTAACAGAAGTAGGGGGATCCTCTATGATAGACTTGCACCTAAAAAATTTAACAGTTGTTTAGAGCTGAAAAGGTTTAACTAGGGATGGTTTTGAATTTATAAAAAGTTGAACTAGCAAAAGCCTTAAAAAAATTAAAACATAGCTTAAGTGAATCGGTAAAGATTTTTCTCACCATTACTGTTAAGGTAATTTGGTCTTGCTCCACGACCACCTGAGGAACCTCTTGCACCTGCTCCAGCTCCAGCTCCAGCTCCAGCTCCTCCTCCTACGCTCATACCGAAACCAGCATTGGCGCCAATTTCACCCATACCACCCGCACCACCACCTTGAGCATGTGATTCACTCTAAAAAATAATTCGTTATTTTGGCATTCGGCATTAATAAAATTACACTTACCACAAGTGCGGCGAAGATTGCAAAAGTCACAAGACACAAGTAGAATTTCATGTTTGGTTTGGTTTAGTTTACGATTTCAACTGTAACAAAACTGAAAATGTCGAAGCCTTTTATACCTATCCAAACAACAAGTTAAGTAATTTTTTTCGAACTTAATACTAACCAAATATTAATTATATAAATTATTTTCACGCTCGGTGCATTAAAGCTCATTAAACGTGAAATTATTGCAATCAGTTAAATATATAAATCACAAGTGTGTATTAGTGTGTTTACAATTTTGACATAGTTTGTTTTAAAGTTATAACCTTAAAACTTAAAAAACAGCTTTTTAACAATTTTGGAATTTTCGGCAAACTTTAACGCGCTCTAGCGCATAAACCGTGTGTCTGAAGAAAAAACCTTTAGATACATAATTTTTTACAAAACTTGATGTAGTTTATTTTTGTACAAAGGCACTGTTCTGAAAAAGTGCGTAGTTTTTTAGTTATAACCGAAAAACTAAAAAAACAACTTTTTAAAATTGTGGAATTTTCGTCAAACTTTAACGCGCTATAGCGCCTAAACTGTTTGTCTGATAAAAAAAGTGGAAGAAAAAGAATTTGTAGAAAATGTGATTTAGATTCTTTTTGTATAGAAGTACTTTTCTCAAAAAGTGCTTAGTTTCCCAGCTGAAGCATGTTTTTGCAGTTTTTGTGCAATTTTCTCAGAACGCATCACTTTTACAAGGTGGCAAAATTGAAATTAGGATCGGCATCTCTAAATACATAGAGAACAGTCGAAAAAAGAACTTCTATATGTGTGCCCCGCTATTCTACGATTTGACTTTTTTAGAAGTCTATTTCCTAAGGTTAAGAGAAGGTCACGGTCCTAGAAAACGCTCTCTCGTAGCTATCAACGACGATAAAACGACTACTTCAATAAACGCAGACTTTAAGCTTGTTAAAAAATTAGCCGATAAGTAATACGTGGAGAGCATTAAGATAGGTATGTACTGTACGTGACATAAAGCGGCGATGTAGAACTTCAAAAATGTAGGTATACGAAACACAAAACGAAAATTAGTTTTAGAGAACGACAGTAGGTACATTGTTTTGAAAACAATTGTCTCGAACAAATTGAGGCTCTTTCTAAAACTGCCCTTTGGACAAAGGGAGTACGACAATAAAGAAATTTTTGAGCTCCCACTTATACATTGGCGAGCACATAAAGTCTTTACAACTTCCCAAGATATTTTCGTGCCGTCGAACTTTTAGCCGAAACACTTTTAGATTAAAAATGGAAAAAGTGAGGTTACCATAAGTTTGTTATTTTATCCAAACTATGAGGTTATTTCCCTTTTTATAACTGTATCCGTTTGGAATTTAAAAAAGTTTTGGTGTTACTGAAACTTAAGTGGTGTTTTGCGGTCGACTGCTGCAACGGGGCACGTGAGCTGTTATAAACCGAGCTTACGTGTTTTCAGTTCGCACAATTATTGCTAGAATACTTCAACTTCAACTTTTTTTCTTCTTACAATAATAGTCAATTGGGTAAATTGGACAAATTGGTGACTTTTTTTGTAGAGGTAATTAAAATTTATTTTTCTTCTCAAATTGCGATTTTAGAACGCGAACGAAAACGTAATAAAGAAGACGCGGTTTCTATTATATCGCGTTACTATCAAAATCATAAATACGAAGAGGAAAATTTGTATTTTATGTATGGTTTGATTTATAAGCTTTAGGAATTTAAGGGAAAACGACTCACTAAATTGTGATTCTGGGCTTCTGAATCAAATTTGAATATGTGAGTTGGAAAAAGAAAAATTGCGCAACTTTATAGGAATATCTCAATTTTGGGCGAACTTTCCACAAAAAAATATTTATTGTTCAACATTCTCTTTTCGTTTCCTCTCTTTTAGTTTACCTCCTGTAAATTTTTCACTTTGCGGCTTTTAGGCTTCGTTTGGTCTTTGCTCGCGTCTCGTGCGTCATCTTAAACATATTTCGCGTTCGGTTTAGACACTCTGTATAAATACCGCCCTTAAGTAACCGCATAATTGCAATTGTGTTTCTTTTGCCATCAAAGCATTTTAATCAAACACAAAGGATACAATATAAACGCTTTTAACGGTTCTTGAAAGCGAGAATTTAGGTAAACTTTTCCACGGGAAAGTATTTCCTCATCTACACTTTGGTGGGAGATGTTATTTTACTTTTTGATGTTGATGTTGATGAAAACTTATTTCAAATCCTTCTATGAATTTTAAATTACCAATTTACGTCGTAACTTTTCGTACATGTAATTATTTACTGTACAGTTTCCACTATTGTTCTAGTTTTGATTTATTATTACAATTATTTAGATTTTTAATTAAAATTTTCCAAATTAATATTAATTAAAAAATATAGTTACGACAACGAAAGAATATTCATTTAGTGCCAGATGCTAAGAGTAACTAAACTCAAAACATTTTTAATTAAAATTTCATTACTACGAAACTCATGATAGCCCTCAAAAAATTATACGAGGGTGTCTGGTATTGACATATTCTTCGCCTACTACAAAAAGAACAGTTTGAAAATAAAAATATTTCATCATTTCACCACTCAACACCTCAACAGTTTGTCCTCTTAAGCCAGTGTCTTAAAAAATGCTTCTTCCTGCACCGCAGACCAGCTCTGAGGCGAAGTCCGAAGGAGTTGAATGTGGAATGTTTGAGTAATAATTTGAACCCTTAGTCAGAATTGGCTCAGACATGCCACTGTTTGGTCAGTGACGAGCCGTAAGAACACTAAGACCTGGTTAAAGTCGAGGCTATTTTCGTGGTTAATCATCAACTTTTTGGCGTTAAAGGTTAAAATTACAAGAATTTTATGGTTAACCACAAAAATAATCATGACTGAGGTAAACCCGACTTTTACGAGACACTGAAATACCGGGCCTAAGCCGATTTGTTATAAGTTTCTAACAACAACCAGCTCCCACCCCTAAGAGTAACTCTAAAGATGAATTTATATATTTTCCTGAACAAATAAAATGTTGCCTGGTGCAGGAGCAGGTATTAAAGGGTTCGCAAGTGTTTGGGTAATTACAAATGGAGAGTAGAGAATCTGTAAGAATAGACTGTTCAGTGTAATGAGATCAATGATTGCAAAAATCAGAATAAAGCGAGTAAAAAATGTGTGAGGTTGCTTGCCGTTTGAACGGAACTAGGCTCCGCCTCCTCTCATCCCCGTTCTTAGCGTCACTATACCGCGATATTGGATAGTGCCCGCGAGTCACTGCAAATCTAACCTCCCTTCAGTAGGTATATTATCGACTGCCCGCAGTATCACTGTACCATTGTCAGAGTAACTATGCTTAATAACCCCCCCCCCCCCCCCCCCGACACGCCGGAAGAGCGGGTATAGTTAAGTTTGCCATCATCCAGACGCGTGAAGAGCAGAACCATATTCATTCTTGTGTGGTTGGTATAGGCCTGGTTCAAGTTACCATCAGCGTAACCTAGGTGTACTAGGTTCTAAGAGCGGAGCATTTCCCCTACCACTGCACAAATATTTGCATAGCTAATACTATATGAGGTAGCCCTCTCTCTTCGTGCACTATCATGGAATATCTGGTCTGTTTTAGGTCGTAAGGGATGATCTGGAAGCGATTATGTGGTTGCTGGTGAAAGAGTGAGGGGGCCAAAGACTTTCCACTCTGACATTGGTACCGCTGGCTGAAGCTTGCTTCTGGAGAAGTTGGATTCGCAGTGGCTTCGGCTTCAACCATATCAGCCTGCTTCCTTTAACTTTGGTAACTTTAGTAAAGTGGGTACAAAGGGGAAGCAGTTAGGTCTCCGAATACGACACAGACAAAGTACCATCTCTTGCTTTCTCCAAACTAAACAATATGTATACCGCGAGTGACGAGTCACTTGATCATAATTCGAAATGACAACAATATCCGTACTCGATGCGACCATTTCGGGGGTGACTACAGCTAAGATTAGGGTGTCCAAAATGAAATGAGCTAGTTTGTGGAAAGCGCTAAATGAGCCAAAGCGGAGGTTCCGATGTACGAAACACTAACGACATCACTGCACCCACTGTGACCATCCCTGGCGTGACATGACTTAAGATAAAAGTGTCTAAACGGAACACCTTAAATGGAAAGAAGGAAACCAATGAAACTACCTCATGGTAAGGGTAAGCAATCAACGATAAATAACGGGAGGTTACCAAGTACGGAATGATAGCTGACCCACAGTGGCCATTCTGGTGAGACTACAGTAGTTAGTGCGTTCGATGGAACTAGGTTCCATCACTCTCTGCCATGTACCGAGCATTAGATATACCTTGGTATAGAAGAAGTATAATACTTCTCAGAGAAGCCGTTAGCTACTGCGATTGCAATCTCAACCAGGACTATCCAGTGACTATGGTGAGACTACAAAGTTAGTGCTTTTGAATTTATTTTTCGGAACTATTATAGGTTTCATCTACTATCCGTCCTGTACCGAGTGTTAGCTATATCTGGGTATACGAGAGTAAGCCGGTAGACTATATTACTTCCCAGGAAAGCCGTTGGCTACTGCGAATCCAGAACTCTCCCTGGTAAGACTACAGTTAGTGCTTTCTAATTTATATTTCGGAATTCGGTTCCATCATTCTCTGCCCTGTACGGAGCATTAGCTGTACCTGAGTATAAGAGAGTAGGCTTATAGAGAATATTACTTCCTAGAGAAGCCGTTGGCTACTGCGAATTTAATCTCACCTAGAGCTGTCCCTGGTGAGACTACAGTTAGTGCTTTCGAATTTATTTTTCGGAACTAGGTTTAATCTACTCTTCCTCACGTACCGAGCATTAGCTATACCTTGGTGTAGGAGAGTAGACCGGTGGAGTATATTACTTCCTAGAGAAGCCCAATGCCAGAATTAGCTTTCTTAAGACCACCCCCACTCGCCGGAAGAGCGGGTAGAGCTAAATTGGCCATCAACTGGGCGCGTAGAGAACAGAACCATATTTACTTACTAATTTTACCATGATTGGTAACGGCCGGGTTCAGTTAAAAGCAAAACCTTCCTCCTACCACTGGTCCCCTATTAAATCGTTTCCGGGTCATCCGTTAAAACCTGAAACAGACCAGGCTTAAAATCATGGTGTGCCGAGAAAGCGGGGGTATAGTTTGACTTTCATGCGACACTCCAAGAGCGGTGTTGGAATTTTTCGACCAGGTATTACCATGATGGAGTGGGCGCAAGAGGGGGTGTACTAACTTATCCATCAGTCGGATACACCAAGAGCGGGGCGCTTATAACAGAAATAGGGCAGATTTCGGACAGTCTAACCACATACTGGTTGGTGGTTCTATGCGCTGAACCATTTAGAGTTAGAGCATGTCTACTGTATAGAGCGTAAACACTCCTACCAGACTTGTGTCTTCCCGTTACTATTTAAACTAGAACTGCAAATAGACTAGTCTACAGGGTCTCTGGTCAAAAGACTGGTACAGCCAAGTAGCCAAAACGTCGCGATGGCTCCGCTGAAAGCACCAACTCATCGGAAGAGCAGGTTCTAGATATCGACCATCGACTGAATACGCGGATGGGTTCAAGTTTAGGTTCAAGCGGGAAAGACCAAGTTTTGCCTACAACATACCCTCAAAAAAACACCCTTTTCAATCGTGGCGACCACCGTGGACACAGAAGCTTTTCCAAGCTTACACTAAATATGAAAAATGTCTATTTTGGTTTATACGTTGAATAAACAACCTCGTTACAACTTCTATATTTTATTCACGCGACAGTGAGTGGGTTCGGCGCGTACGCGTGTGAACGCGCCTTTACAAAGTCCCCAGTTGGTGTTTGTTTATACTTGATGTTTTTTTAAGCGTTTTATGGCGACAAAAATTACTTTTTACTTAAAAAAACAAAATTGTGTAGACATAATTATTTTTCGTTCCTTAACTAACTTTAAAAAGAGTAAAAGAGTAACGTAACGCGAAAATGGGGTTTAAAAAAACAAAAGAGAGTGATTATATTTCGTAACAAATGAAAAATTTAATTCGGTAATTTTTAAAATAAAAACTTTTTTGTGTTTCGCATTAGCATATAATTAGGATATCAGGGGGCTACGTCGAATGATAAATGAAGTAAAACAAAGCAACCGCATAATGAGATGTCCCGGAGCCTGGGAAATTGAAAACTGACACCCGAGTAAAGAAATGCTTTCTGCGACGTGTTTACACAAAAAATTAAATCGCAAATCTTTTAAATGGGATCTCCCTCGCGTTGCAAAAGAGTATTATGATAACACGGGGGTTGTTAGGAAGAAATACTGCCTTAATATCTTAGAGCTCGGTTGGTTCGGTATAACAATGGATCATATTCGTAACGTGCTGCTTCTGTAAGCACATTACATGTAGCTGTTTAAACGGCCAACTTCTATTGATATTACTGCTGTTGTAGCTAATGCGAATATTACGGTACAACTCATCACGTTCCATTTCCTACTTTTAGTTTGCCTTTTCTCCTAGTTTAATATAGCTGCCGTAACAAAACTTACTTTTGCAAAAAGGCCTTTAGAAAGAGCGAGAGAGAAGGCACACTACACACAAACTTTAATTTCGACCAAACTTCTACGGTCATTTAAATAGACCGTTATATAACTATTATGTATGAATTTAGTTACCACCTTCCACTCTTGACACAAACTCATTACCGTAATTTTCTTCTCAAAACTCCCCTCTAGGTATATATTTACTATAAAACCCTCAACTACAAAAAGTTCGTTTTTTTTCGAGTACGCGGTTAACCTCATTTCTATTACTAACTCAATTAAAGCCGATTTAAGTTCTCTTTTTTTAAAATCAATTTAATTGGGATTATCGGTTAAGCTTATTCTCAAACTGATTTAAAGCGGATTTATTTTGCGGTTTCAAGTTTGTTAATTCGGGCGCTATTTATTTACAGTCTTTATTGCAAAAAACAAAAAAGAGAGGCCCTTTCGCGAAATACACTTTTTTGCCAAATAAACACGAAGAGCGAAAAGAAAGGAGGCGATAAAAATACGATACCGTGTTATTTGCTCCTGTGTTATCTTATATCCTAGAGTGTGTTATACCCAACCTACCCTTATTGTGACGGTGGAGCTTGAAATTATCTTCTCTATCCCTCTTCTCGTGTTATACATATGTAATTATCTCGTCGGATAAGTGACAGGATTGATTGAAAGATACCTGTTAACAGATTGAGTTCGGGTTTGCGTTGGGTGACCCCTGTAACTAATTTCGTGTCAGGCGCCATTTATCAATAAAGTGATTTGGGAGCTTAAAAGTAGGTTTGAACAAATAAAATTTACACTTTCAATAGTATACAGAGAGGGCTTACAGTTGTAAAAATATCGTAAAAGTTTATATTAACGCAAAGCTTGTTTTCGAATCGAGTCGTACTATATATCACGGTGGTGTTCGAGCTTACTAAAGCTTTAGCTTAATTTTAATACGGCGGTTAATAGCTTAGTTTAGCAATTATATCTCGGTGGACTGAAAAAGTTAGGAATTTCTTATTTATTGCGTTTCGGGGAAGAGAAATGCAAAAGAAATGTCGACATGTTGTCGGCGTATCAGTTGCTGTTTTATTATGTATGGAAATCAATTCAAGATGCTCTACACAGCCGGCTCTATATAACCCCAACAGGCACATGAGCTAGAATCATGGGGAACGGCAACTTGAGGCAAGGAGTAAGCTTAAGCCTAAGGTTAAGACTTAAGGTTAAGGCTTAAGGTTAAGGCTTAAGGTTAAGGCTTAAGGCCGAGGCTTAAGGTTAAGGCTTAAGGTCACGGCTTAAGGTTAAGGCTTGAGGTTAAGGTTTAAGGTCAAGGTTTAAGGTTAAAGCTTAAGGTTAAGGCTTAAGGTTGAAGTTTAAGGCTGAAGCTTAAGGTTATCACAACCAAAGGCCTAAAGTTACGGCTTAATGATAAAGCTTAAGGTTAAAGCTTAAGGTTGAAGCTTAAGGTTGAAGCTTAAGGTTAAAGCTTAAGGTTATCTCAACCAAAGAATCTTTGTAGCATCTGACAGCAAGCCGCTCTTAAAGCGCTGAATGCCTGTAAGGTGGGATCCGGGCTAGTAACGGACTACAGACTGAATGGGTTGGGGGGGGGTAAATTTTGTCAATCTGGGATGCCAGCTCATAGCAGGGAACGAAATAGCGGACGGTCTGGCTAATGATGGCAGCAAAATAAGACACATTGAATCAGAACCAGCCTTTGGCATTTGTTATGAAATGGCAAAGAGAAATAAAGCCACTTCTGGTGAAGTGGCATATTAAACACTGGAGGGAAACTCCTGGACGGGACATTCTATTAGAGTCCTAAACCCTCTGACGAAAGTACCCTCTTTCTAGTCAGAGTAAGCAGAGGTGAATTACGACCGGCAACGGCAATAATAACGGGCATTTGCCAGCTTAAAAGCAGAGAATGTGCAGAGGAAGAGGAAACTCCAATTCATCTTTACACTGCTACACTGTGAGGCATTTCAGAAGAAGTCGTCACAGCATTCTCGAAAAGGCAAAGATGCTCCAATGAGGGAACCACTGGGGGCCAGCCTCAGAACCGCAAATTATCAATAATAGGGGTGTGGGCGTTTTATCTATCACGTCGGGTTCGCCGCTTTAGTCCGCTCTTCAGTATTGCAGATGCCGAACGACTACCGTTGAAGTTCGTTTGAGGCAAAAACTTGGACCATCACGTTCGTCTCCAGTCTTCCGTCAGAGACACAGTTGGTTTTGATAACGGTGGCGATAGTCTGCCTTGCAGCTTCTTCTGTTTTTACGATCACTGTTTGGACTGTATTTTTAGGGGACCGATAGAAGCTCTGCTGCATTATTAATGACGTCGGGGTTGCCATTTTAGTAACGAGTCAGAAAAGACGACAAAATGAGGGCAAAAATGCTTATTTAAGGGTATTTACACAAGTCTTGCTGCCTTATTCATCACGTTAGGGTTGCTGGCTTAATACGCTGCTCATTGTTGCACGACTACTGAAGAAAACCGGACCGAAGATTGCTCTTGGATCTCAAGCTTAAAAGAGCAACGGCCTTTTAACTCAGTACAGAATAATTGTTGATTGGAAGAGTACTTCGAAAACAGACTATGGGGAAGGAAAAAACTGCGAAGCAGCTGAGTAAGGGTTAATGGATTTAGGGATTTAAGATCTAGATTAAGGGCACGTGGGTGCTAGAAGAGTGCAAGTTTAAACACACAAGAGGTAGTCTTAAAAGCTGGATCAAATGAGACTCAGAACGCGGATAGAGTAAAAAAAATTCCAAATCTCGTAATTGAACTTTTGAAGAACTTAAAAACTAAAACCACCCGCGGCAAAGCATTGCCACATAGGAAAATCTAGTGGGGGCCAGCCGGTCTCAAATCGAGAACATCTAGACCTGAATCCGATGCTCGACTCGCTCGCCCACCCTGGCCTTTTGACCCAATTTTTCCAACCATTAAATACGCACCCGTGTAACTGCCTGTGCCTAACTTATGTTGAGGAGTTGTTTCTAAGACACCACTCAAGTGTTTTTCTCGTAGGGAGAAGCTACTCCAAACGCGATGTTGACACAATTACTACCGTGGTGTTTATTTAGCATGCTCTTAGTCCCAAGCGAGCAAAAATAAATTTCTGTGGATTGGCATACCATGCCGTTTAGTAAAAAATGAGAATGGTAGGTAGGTACCTCTCTTTAATTTCTCCAAGAAGGTAGTTTAAACTAAAACAACTCGGTTCGTAGCTATAAAAGCACCGAAGTTCCCTCAAGACTTTCCTCGATGTGAGAGAATAATTCTAAATGGCCTCGAGGCAATAATTTCGCGCACTTTTAGTTTACAAACTAATAAATGTATCTATAACTACATCTTATTGCTATGGCGAATGTTTATGGTTTATAATACATGTAATTTCATGCTTCTCTAAGTGGAGAAGTTTGCAAGTTAGATTTTGCTTCGGTATGTAGCCTCGAGGGAGAATACATGTGTGGTAATGTTGTGATAATACTGAGATTTAAGTTTTCAATTTATTCAAGAATGAGATTTTTCTTCGCGAAATGTTTATATTAAAAAAACATAATGAATGGTTAATAAAAACTCGCAACAAAAATACGATTTTGTAGCTAAGTTTGAGCTTGTTGTAAAGAGTGTTCTTGACGTGTGATTGATTATCAAGTAACCTTTAGTATAGGTACATTTTTTGAGATTATTTTGTGAAATGTAAGGATTTTATCTGAAAATGACAGATGTAATAATTTTAATGCGTATTTCTTATTGGTCGTCGGTTGAGAAATAAATAAATAAAAAGAGTGGAGGAAGGCAAACTTCTTAATACGTTAAGTGCGCACATAACTTATAATTACCGAGAGAAGAAAGGACGAAAATGTGACATTTTTGTACTCTCCGGAGATTATCCAAGTGAAATTTATTTGTTAATGGTTTAATAGTGTAGATCTTGATAGAACGTTTATAAGTTTAGATGGTAGAATTCCGACGTGCAGCGATCAATTTTCGTAGGCGACTGCTTTACAAGAATTCAGTGATGTATCACCTAGGGGTTGCACCGGGGCAGACTATTGACAGAAATTGGAAATAGATTGAAAATCGACTTTTTATCAGTTTTCTACTACTACATTACATATTCCAAACACTTTATCGTAGTTATCTTTAAATTGGCCCTCTCTAAAAGCTAGCTACTTGTCGAAAAACTTCTATCCTCGCCCCCCCGACAAATTTTTTTAAAAACGGAATTTTCTTTTATTTTCAGTTGCACAACTCGACCGAAAACCAAGTAGTTTTATCATCCGTACAACTGACGACTTCTGGTAAATACAGATGCGAAGTATCGGGAGAAGCGCCCTCGTTTCAAACAGTAACGGAGCACGGATACATGGTAGTTGTGGGTAAGTCTAACCATATTTTCCACTTCAAAAAATGAACTTTTTTGTCCTATTTGTTATATGTGAAATATTATGAAATTTCGTGTTCGCATTTTTTGAAAACCCTTCAATATATTTTCCATTTCGAATCTGACATAAAGCTGACCATTTAATTTACAACGATAGATTAATCATTCCGATAACATTATTCGTTTTGTATTCAACATGCCCGTATTACGATAAATTGCACAAATAGTAATCACCGAAGGGGGAAGATCGAAAAAAAGTGTAATAAATTTTCTTTCTAAATTTAAGCTACAAGATATAGCTTCCGTTAAAGGTTTATCTGAAAAACAAAATTTGTGAAAGTTTGTCTTAATTTAAATTTTTTTTCTAACGCCTTAAAAAGCACAAAACACGTTTAGGCCGTGGAAAAGCTCTAATTCCGAAGTAATTTGAGAAAATCTCTAGATTTTTTAATCGCCTTATTTTAAGAAAGAATGAATGAACGAATTACCCACCGAGTTTTCCCCTTTGCTAGTGGTGTCGTATTAGCTGAAAGGCGCCGCAATGAGTATTTTTGCGAATTTCTCGGCAAACGTCAATTTTACGATAAAAAGGCTTCGTATCAATATTGTTCAGCTTAAAATTCTGTACAAGAAAGGTTCTAACGTATTTTTCATAAGACAAAACCTTTTTGAGCTATAGTCGTGAGAAGCTCAAAAATCAGCAATTCGAATTGTAACTCAACCAAACGATGCCAATGTTGCAGCACAGCAATTTAGTGTAGCCCTTTGTGGGACCGAGAACAGCCCTTTGTGAGCAGGGCATGGATAGGAGAGAGATGCTACAATTAGACTTGGTCAAGTGGCCAAAAAAAGAAATAAGAAGTAGGGAGAGCACCTAGATTCTAGATAGAAAGGGCGGCAAACGATTTGACGGTCTTCTGGACCACCTCTAATATGATGGACTCAAAGTTGGTCTAATTGTCTGTAAAGGGAGTCACAACAAACAGTTAATAAAGGGAGAATAATAAGGACCTAATCATTAAGCTGCTGTTGATTCCGATGTAGTAATTCTGAGAATTAATAGCTGAACTTGGCCCTAGGCTCCAGACATTACGTTACGGTACAAAACTGCAAGGTTTTATAGCCAAATGAGTTTGAGATGGTTCATTAACCAATCGTTCATCATACGCTCATTTATAGTCCTTGTTTGGATGCTCATTTTATATGCGGCTCAAGGTCGTCCACACATGCTCATGGATATCTAGTTGATGTCAGTTAGGTCGTTTTGAGATAGTCCAACAAACAATCGGTTATTCTAGGCTCCATGTCTAGACATCTATTTGACATTCGACTCAAAGTTGTCCACACATGCTCAATATGTGGACATTCAGTTGATAGTTGTTCGTTTTGAGATAGTTCATTAACCAATCGTTTATCATACGCTCATTTTATATGCGGCTCAAGGTCGTCCACACTTCCTTAATATGTGGACAACTAGTTTGTTGATGTCCGTTTTAGGGCCTCTTTGAGATGGTCCAATAAGCAATTGTTCATTCTAAGCTCTATGCCTAGACGGCCATTTGGCATTCGACTCAAGGCCGTCCACACATAATACTAAATATATGTTTGTGGACATTCAGTTGATCTCCATTTTACGCTCGTTTGTAATCTAGATCTGCACGTCCACTTGACATTCGACTCAAAGTTGTCCAAACATGCTCAATATGTGGACATCTAGTTGATAGTTGCTCGTTTTAAGATAGTTCATTAACCAATCGTTCATCATACGCTCTTTTATATGCGGCTCAAGGTTGTCCACATGTCCACACTTGCTCAATATGTAGCCAACTAGTTTGTTGATGTCCGTTTTAGGGCCTCTTTGAGATGGTCCAATAAGCAATTGTTCATTCTAAGCTCTATGCCTAGACGGCCATTTGGCATTCGACTCAAGGCCGTCCACACATAGTACTAAATATATGTTTGTGGACATTCAGTTGATGTCCATTTTACTCTCGTTTGTAGTCTAGATCTGCACGTCCACTTGACGTTCGACTCAAAGTTGTCTAAACATGCTCAATATGTGGACATCCAGTTGATGCTCATTTTAGGGTCGTTTTGAGATGGTTCATTAATCAATCGTTTATCATACGCTCATTTATAGTACAAACATGTCTTGATGCTCATTTAATATGCGGGTCAAGGTCTTTTACACATGCTCAATATGTGGATATCTAGCTGATGTGAGCTTCAAGGTTGTTTTGAGATAGTTCAACACACAATCGGTTATTCTAGGCTCCATGCCTAGACGGCCATTTGGCATTCGACTCAAGGTCGTCCTCACATAGTACTTAATATATTTGTGGACGTTCAGTTTACTCTCATTTCTAGTCTATATCTGCACGTCTATTTGACGTTCGACTCAAGTTCGTCCGCACATGCTTAATATGTGTACATCCAGTTGATGTCCATTTTAGAGTGTTTTGAGATGGTTCATTAACCAATCGTTCATTACACGCTCATTACTCATTATAGTTCAAGTCTGGACGCCAATTTGACATTTGACTCAAGGTCGTCCATACATGCTCAATATGTGGACATTCAGTTGATGTCCATTTTAGGGTCTTGCTATGGTCAAAGCAAACAATCTTTAATTTTAGGCGCATTTGTAGTTCATGACTGGACGTCTAATTTACATTCGACTCAAGGTCGTCCTCACATAGTACTTAATATATTTGTGGACGTTTAGTTTACTCTCATTTCTAGTCTATATCTGCACGTCCATTTGACATTCGACTCGAGTTCGTCCGCACATGCTCAAATGTGTACATCTAGTTGATGTCCATTTTAGAGTGGTTTGAGATGGTTCATTAACCAATCGTTCATTACACGCTCGTTACTCATTATAGTCCAAGTCTGGACGCCAATTCGACATTCGACTCAAGGTCGTCCATACATGCTCAATATGTGGACATTCAGTTGATGTCCATTTTAGGGTCTTGCTATGGTCAAAGCAAACAATCTTTAATTTTAGGCGCATTTATAGTTCATGACTGGACGTCTAGTTGACATTTGACTCAAGGTCCATGTATGCTCAATATGTGGACTGTGGACATCCAGTGGATGCTCATTTTAAGCTCGTATGAAACGGTCCAAACACACAATAGGTCATTTAGGCTCATTTATAGATCATGGTTCGACGTCCATTTAGCATTCGGCAGAGAACGTTTATGAAACGTCCAGATTTGGTCTAACCTAAATCTCTAAACGACGTATGTTTTATGCTACATAAGGCGTTCGTAAAATTTGTACTCATCGTAATGGGCGATCGTAAAATGCGTACCACAGTTCTGTCTTAATTTTGTTTGAGGCTTTGATAAAACACAAAATGTCTAAAAATTCATCTTAGTTTTAAAATTTGCTTAAGACGTGAAAAATAGTAAGAAAAAAAAGACGGCCATAGATATAAATTGTACAGCGTTTACGCCTATTTTAAGTTATAAAATTTGCTTAAAATCTTGTGGGAAAAATTTACAAAACCTGCCAACTAACATAAGCTTTTTGTAAGAAGAACAAAAATGTGAAAAAAAAGAGGACGAAATTTTTTCTTCTTTGCGTTATAAATGAGTGAAGTGTATAACCAGAACGTAAAAAAATGTGGACCTAACTGTGATATTTAAGAAGAGATTTAGAAACCGACAGAGGTATTTTAGAAATGGTTGGAAATGATTTAAACGACTTAAGGATAAAAATGTTGAAATCGTTTTTGTCGCAGGAAAACTAAAAATTTTTATTTTAAATTTTTATTTCGTCCTTTAAATTGCCTCGTTAATGGACATAATAAATATGATTTGGAGTTTTGGAGTTTATTTCTTCCTCTTACCGATTCTTTATGTTGATTTTATTAGTTTCTTTTACTTCGATGTTTCGAGGGCTTACAAACACCTTGTGCCGAATTTAGGAAGGCCTTCACACTAAAGAGGTCGGTAAACCCAAACAGTGAGTTACTTTAGTTGCTCGATTTCTAAAATGTAATCCTTTTAGGATAAATTTGTTGTAGTATAGTTAAGCATTCTTCCACGACATCGACAAATCTTCTCACCACCTATTATCGAGTTTAAAATAAAATGTTTAAACGTGGCTTCGCGAAATGATAAAGTTGAAAATTGTTCTTTTGGACATCGTAGAACCATTAACAGCGACTCTACCTATAACATTCTGAAGCGATTGCCCGTTTCGTATTAACTATAGATGAAGTGGATTGAGCCAACTATCTTACACGCTATTCGATCGAACGTAATATAAAAGAAAGAATAAACAGACAAACCGATTATCTAAAATTACCTTCGCAATGTTTATATGTTTTTAGAAACGTAGACGAATCGATAACGAAAAGTTTGTTCTATTTCCATCAAAGTAAGCTACGAAAACGAGTCTTATTGCTGATGATTATTGACTCATAATGAGTTTCAAACTAAACTTTTCAAATTAAAGTAGGCGTAAAGACCAAAGCTCATAGACGGGCGTTTTATTTCAAAAAACAAAAGTCATCCTTCTGATGACATGGCTTGAGAGAAGGTCGATGCGGACAACTATCGCTCTCTGATTCAACCGAACCGAACTGAAGATCTGTCGCTCTCTAATCGAGACCAATGGATTGCGCGATATGTGGCCTCTGCGGCGTTAATTTAAGGACATTGCGAAAAACTATTTTTCTTAAATTGAAGTTCGTCAGAGGTCGCTGCGTACCCCAATCGCCCTCTAAGTGAGGTAAACCATCTTAATGCGCTCAGCTTGTGTTGCGTTAACCGAAGGCCAATGAGTACGATGATCTGATGATCTGATGGTCAGAGGCCACTGAGCATAACTTCAGTACTCTAAATGATAAGAATGAGTCAGAAGAGGTCGATGAGCACGGCTGCATGTATTAAAAAGTAATTATTTGCACTGGTACGTCTGTTGCGTCGACTTAAAGCCGATACCTGCAACGATCTGCCTCTAATTAGGTCATACACCGTGCTGCGTCGACCGAAGGTTGATGCGCACGATGAGCTCTTTTTCCCCCTCTCTCTCTCTCTCTTTACCGCTTCGGTCAGAGGCCAATGTACATAACTGCAACGCTCTTATTGACATGAATGAATCAGAGGAGGTCGATGAACATAGCTACGGCCCTCTACGTGCATTCAAAAATTAATCCCTCGAGCTCGTACCTCTGTTGCGTCGACCAAAAGTCGATACTTGCAGCGGTCCGCCTCAAATTAGGTCATACTCTGTGTTGCGTCAACCGAAGGCCAATGAGTACGATGATCTCTCTCTATCTCTCTTTACCGCTTCGGTCAGAGCGCAATGAGCATAACTGCAGCGCTGCTATTGAGATGAATGAATCAGAGAAGGTCGATGAGCACTGCTCCCGCTCTCTAAGTGCATTAAAAAAGTAATTTCTTGAGCTGGTACCTCTGTTGCGTGGACCAAAAGTCGATACGTGTAACGATCTGATGTCTCTAAGTAGGTCATACACTATGCTGCGTCGACCGAAGGCGATCTCTCTCTCTCTCTCTCTATCTTTACCGCTTCGGTCAGAGCCCAATAAGCATAACTGCAGCGCTCTTATTGACATGAATGAATCAGAGGAGGTCGATGAACATAGCTACGGCTCTTTACGTGAATTCAAAAATTAATCCCTTGAGCTCGTACCTCTGTGCTGCGTCGACCGAAGGTTGATGCGCACGCTGGTCTCTCTATATCTCTCGTTACCGCTTCG
The DNA here is from genome assembly GCA_950108345.1 of Malthinus flaveolus. Taxonomy (NCBI): domain Eukaryota; kingdom Metazoa; phylum Arthropoda; class Insecta; order Coleoptera; family Cantharidae; genus Malthinus; species Malthinus flaveolus. The sequence continues at coordinate 17,348,334 of OX467289.1, forward strand.
GTCAGAGCCTTGATATTGATATGAATGAAACTGAGGAGGTCGATGAGCACAGTCGATCGAAAGTCTATACGTGCAACAATCTGCCTCTAAGTAGGCCATACACTGTGCGAGGTCGACCGAAGGTCGATACGCACTACAACTATCACCCTTTAACTCAGATGGATGATTCCTAAGCGTTCTGACTCATCCGGAGTCTATGAATTTCACTAGGCCCTTTTAATTAAGAGCTGCACCCACCTCAGACCAGTGCGCACGACAATTGTATTCTAATTGTGTGAAAAGCCTATTTCTATGCGCAGCAACTACTCAGTTGTTAATTTTTTGGAAGGATAGAGTGTAGTGTGCTTTCGCACGGATCTTATTATACCGGACGTGTTTCCTTAGTCTCGCATGCTCGTTCTACGCCACGTGTGAACGCACTACATTCTGGCTTATTTCCGTATTTGTTCGAGTTCGACATACTCTAAGCATTTACCCCCACTATTACTGTTCAGGTAGTTTGGAATCATTCGTAAGCTGAGGGTTGTTTGATGAAACCGTAGCATTCCTTGGAAGCTTTAGTTAGCTCGACGGCACTTCTTGTTAATGCAGTTTCTGACCCCGTCAGCTGGTTAAAACTGCAGTATTTTACAAAGGAACCGTTTCTGGCGGTCAATGCCCTTTTTTAGCCTAACTGAATCTTTTAGACTAAAACGTAACAAATGGGCTTAAGGGAGGCACAAAACCATATTATATTATAACACCTGAAAACCACACGAACAAATTATTACTTTGAAAGCTAAGATTGAGTATTAGCTCCTCATAAAACAATTTTTTTCTACTTCTAAAGTTGATGGTAAAGGACAGTTGAACTGTAGAGAGCAACCACAAGACAATTGACAAATTACGTCAATTTCACGACTGGAAAAACATGAAGATGGGAAGTTCGAATCTTTTCATAAATTGCAAGTGTCCAGAATGAGAATGGAATCGCACGGAACGGAATAAAGCTCGTTTACTCGCCCTCCTTTCTGAAGCAATTCTAATTTAAAGTAAATTAAGTCTTAATTCGAGCGATTATTGAAAATTTGTTTCGTTAACTTTTATTTTTAGTTTAATAAATTTCGTGTTACGGTAAAATGGTAGATAATACTATTAAGCTGCAAATTATAGTATTTTATGCTTTGCTCTCACAAATCAAGTTAAATTATGTAGACCAGGGGTTTAGTATGGATTTTAGGAACTACCAACTGTCGCTTTTAATTATTTATTTATTCTAAAACCTTAAACGATTTTATCCTTACTTTAACATTTTTCTTACATTTCGTATTTCGACTCTATTTTTTTCTTCTCAAACTAATTTCGAATCAACTATTTATTATATATATACGAGAGAGCGCGCAATTTATTTAATATTTAAATAGAGACCTATATAAGAAATTTTTGGTCAAGATGATTTTTTTAGTGAAAATTTTGTTTTCTTGTTGTATAAAGTCTTCTTCTCTCAACGGACCAAATGAATCTTTCAGTGGTATAAAAGTATTAGAAAAGTTTGGTAAATCAATTAAAAATTTGTTTTCGCAAGGGATTGGTCGAATTATCAACCCAATTCAAGTTTTGGGGGATTTTATTTATTTGCTCTTTTAGAGACGATTGTTCAGTACACGCTGAAAGAAATAAATACGGACTACCGTTTCTACGTTTTTGAATTAATTTTTTCTATTCAACAACCTCCTTTGAGCCTTTGAGTAGCTTATTTTGCACGCCGTCTAAAGTCTAAATCAAAGAGCCGCCGTCTAAGCCAAGGAGCAACCGTCTGAGCTATTTCTTTAATTTAAGATGTGTGGAGTCTTAAGTCACTCTTCATGGTATCTATTAACCTGTGGCGTACCGCAAAGTTCTAATTAAGATATTTTTAACCAGTGCAGTCGACAATTACAAAGACAGAGACAGGGCAGGACTCGAAGGGTTGGATGGAGGAATGGGACTAAGGCTCCGCTAATGCTCCTTCTACGGATGAGTTTAGGTATTGCTTATTTTTCAGATGGGCGCCACGTGTGAGTAAGTCGTAGTTAAAGGAACTTTCTAAGACATTTGACTGTCTAGGTCAGGAGTGGACGAGACAGGCTTTAGCTTCAGACAGACAGGTGCTAGAGCCATATTATGTGGTCGCATTTTTTCCTTTCCAAGGCCCAAATTTAGTCTTAATGCCTCTACTTGAAAGTCTGGCTTTTGAGATGATCGTAGGTAGGCATTAAAAACCAGCGAAGCCGCAGAGATAGCACTGGACGAGCTAGAAGAAGCTTGTGTTGAAAAATAGACCTAGGCAAGCCTAAGCCTTGTCTAGACCAATTGAACCGTCGATTGAAACCAGAAGCCGAAATACCCACTACCCATTACATCAGTGCTGTATTATAGTTCCAAACGACTGCCTTATTCTATATATATATCATATATTCAACATTGCCATGTTTTCTACAGTATATTGTATTTTTCCTTTTTTAACAATTCTATTTCCATTAATAAGTAGGATTTACATGCCAACTTCATTATTTAATAAAAAACGGAAATTTAGGTGGAATGACAAATTTTTACAAAAAAAGCGATTCCATTATTTTTTGCGGCGCTCATTTTACATTATTATTACTAAAACCATCGTTGCAAATTATGGTTATTTGAAATTTAAAAAAAAAAAGAAAAACTCGTATAAATTTCAACTTTTACAACTTTTATTTATATTGATGTCAATAAGTTATTTTGAAGTAGAAATGATGCTGTAACGGTCTGATAACATTTTACGAGTTCTTTTAAAGGTTTTTGTGTAACTTTTTGAATGCGTTTTACTTCTTTTAAAGTCTTTTTTTTTCCTAAATAATTTCTCATCAAAAGAAAAAAATATGACGTTTCCCATAATTCGTGCTTTCACTTAAATTTGGGGCTTTAATTCGAGTTTTCTTCATTTTTTTTAAAGGCGACATTCAATACAACATTTCAAAAATGTTTTCTATTCGAAAACGGATGCATTATTTTCATATTACTGCCTTACTCTTCTACATATTTATTATATTCTATACGGCTAAGAGCACCGAGGGCACCGAGAGCAAGCATAAATTCCAATTTGCCGCACTATCGGACCACCCTGTATATAGTTGTATATTTTTGTGTCGTTACCTCATAAACCACTCTACTTGTAAATTTTTTATTATAAAGAAAAATCTATTCCGCTTTTTCTTTTTAAACGACGTCGAAATGATTCGAAAATGTTTAGCAGTAACTATTTGTGTGTATCGGAAAAATTTAGAGAGCTCCGAATAGATTTCCATAATTTTTTCCTTAACTTGAATTCAAATTGCTCTTATAGCTCAATATGTTATACTTGAAAATTGCTCTTTTTTTAAATTTAAAGTCGCAAAATAGATATAATAACGTTCTACATACACGTACCTTTTCAAATTTTTATATATAAATTATTATTTTTTCTTTTTATAGCACTTGAAGGCGCTATTTTCGTATGTGTGGCATAATTTTTGAGCGTTTAACCTACTTTTTCTTACCTTTTATATCCTATATAATATGAGGTATGGAACTTTTTTAAACTTTCGCCAATTAAAACTTCAGCGCACTTCCACAACACACGAAAATACTTATATATATTCTTTCATAAATTTTTTAAGAAGTTTTAGCTGATGGGGTTGATTAATCATTTAAATTTACCTACCAGCCCGTCTCTCATGTTCGTCGTATGTTCGTCTGTTAGCCTGTCCGACTGTCCGCCTGTCCGTCAGCCCGTCAGTCGTATGAGAACATTACGAAAACTGCAAAAAATGCTCTTTTTTCAGTTTTCCGCTTACAACTTGAAACATACGCGAAACACATACTTATGAGAAAACTACTTACATCAAATTAAGTTTCTTAAGCTTCATTCTTCAGGTTCGCGGTTTAGGCGCTAGAGCGCTTTCAAAATAATATAAAATTACAAATAGACCAAAAGTTGCTTTTTCTTGGTTTTTCCCTTATAATTTGAAAACTAAGCACTTTATGAGAAAACACCTTCTCTACTAAACTAAACAATATTTAATTTTCTATAAATCATGTTTCATAAGTTTTTCTCTTCAGACAAACGGTTTAGGTGCTAGAGCGCGTTTAAAATCCAATATAAAATTATAAATAGGCGAAAAAGCTGTACTTCTTCGTTTTTCGCTTATAACTTGAAAACTATGCGCCCTATGATAAGAAAACTTCTATATTAAACTAAACTACATTAAATTTTCTACTAATCATGTATTTTATGATTTTTGCTTTAAACCAATAGTTTAGGTTTAGCTAGAGCGCGTTCATCCAAAAAAAAAATAAATTGTCCAAAAATCTGTATTTCTTCGTTTTTCGCTTATGACTTGAAAACTACGCGCTTTATAAGAAAAAAACTTCTACATAAAACTAAACTGCACTCAATTGTCTACAAATCATATCTTCTAAGATTATCGCTTCAGACACATGGTTTAGGTGCTAGAGCGCGTTAAAAATCCAATAACATTATAAATAGCCAAAAAGCCGTATTTCTTCGTTTTTCGCTTATAACTTGAAAACTACGCACCCTATAATAAGAAAACTTTTATATAAAACTAAACTACATTAAATTTTCTACAAATAAGGTATTTTAAGATTTTTGCATCAGACAAATGGTTTAAATGCTAGAGCGCCTTCAAAATCAAATAAAATTATAAATGGACCAAAATGCTGTATATTTCTTCGTTTTTCGTTTAAAACTTGAAAACTACGCGTTTTATTACAAATAAACTTCTTTACAAAACCAAACAACATTAAGTTTTCTACAAATCATGTCTTTTAAGCTTTTCCCGTCAGACAAATGGTTTAGGTGCTAGAGCGCGTTCAAAATCGACTAAAATTATGAATAAATCAAAAAGCTTCGTTTTCTTCGTTTTTCGCTTTTAACGTGAAAACTACGCGCTTTATGAGAAAAAAACGTCTTCACAAAAGTAAACTACATGAAATTTTCTACTAATCATGTATTTTATGATTTTTGCTTTAAACCAATGGTTTAGGTGCTAGAGCGCGTTTAAAATTCAAAAAATTATAAATTGGCCAAAAATCTGTATTTCTTCGTTTTTCGCTTATGACTTGAAAACTACGCGCTTTATGAGAAAAAAACTTCTACATAAAACTAAACTGCATTTAATTTTCTACAAATCATATCTTCTAAGATTATCGCTTCAGACACATGGTTTAGGTGCTAGAGCTCGTTCAAAATCCAATAACATTATAAATAGCCAAAAAGCCGTATTTCTTCGTTTTTTGCTTATAACTTGAAAACTACGCGCCCTATGATAAGAAAACTTCTATATAAAACTAAATTACATAAAATTTTCTACAAATAAGGTATTTTAAGATTTTTGCATCAGACAAATGGTTTAAATGCTAGAGCGCCTTCAAAATCAAATAAAATTATAAATGGACCAACATGCTGTATATTTCTTCGTTTTTCGTTTATAACTTGAAAACTACGCGTTTTATTATAAAAAATTTTTTTTACAAAACTAAACTACATTAAGTTTTCTACCAATCATGTTTTCTAAGCTTTTCCCGTCAGACAAATTGTTTCGGTGCTAGAGCGCGTTCAAAATCGACTAAAATTATGAATAAATCAAAAAGCTTCGTTTTCTTCGTTTTTCGCTTATAACGTGAAAACTACGCGCTTTATGTGAAAAAAACTTATTCACAAAAGTAAACTACATGAAATTTTCTACTAATCATGTATTTTATGATTTTTGCTTTAAACCAATAGTTTAGGTTTAGCTAGAGCGCGTTCATCCAAAAAAAAAAATAAATTGTCCAAAAATCTGTATTTCTTCGTTTTTCGCTTATGACTTGAAAACTACGCGCTTTATAAGAAAAAAACTTCTACATAAAACTAAACTGCACTCAATTGTCTACAAATCATATCTTCTAAGATTATCGCTTCAGACACATGGTTTAGGTGCTAGAGCGCGTTAAAAATCCAATAACATTATAAATAGCCAAAAAGCCGTATTTCTTCGTTTTTCGCTTATAACTTGAAAACTACGCGCTTTGTGAGAAAAAAACATCTATACAAAACTAAACTGCATTCAATTTTCTACAAATCATATCTTCTAAGATTTTCGCTTCAGACAAATGGCTTAGGCGCTAGAGCGCGTTAAAAATTGACCTAAAATTACTCTTTTTGCCTACAAATCTCCAGTGTACTTACTTACCGTTTAATAATAATTTCTTTTGTTTTTTAAATATTTTGAAAGCTTGTAGCTGTTACGATTTCATCAGAGTTGTTTAATTTGTGCACAAGCTCTTTCGTTCTGAAATTGTTTCAGTAGAAGATTTGTTTGTTAACCGAGCCCTCGGAGGTACCAAAAAGCATTTGCGAGACCGTGAGAGTCATACGTGAAAGCTGCGCGAGGCCCGTGCAGGAAAGCGTCGATGGCGAGATTTGTAGCAAGTTTTCGTCTTAAGAGGGTGGAAAAAGACGCACTGTTAATTAAATGATTTAATATTTGAATTTAAGTTTAAACCAACTTTTGGACGTATAAAAAATTGAATTTAAATTAAGTTTTGTTATTGTAAATATAAAAGTAATTAACAGTTTAATGGGAAAAGTTTTTGGTTTTGGTAAGTGAGTGAAAGAGTGGGGTAGAAAAGTGGGAAAAAATTTATATTCAAGACAGATTCGCGAATTTTATATAATCAATTGGTGTTATCGGGTATATTGATATCTTTTTGACGAAACGAATCGTTGGTAATGAAATTTGAATGAAAGTCGATCAGTTTCCATCAAATCAACAATTTCAATAAAGAAATCGCAAAATCATTGATTGTTAAAATGCCGATAGCGCGCCGGTACCTAACAACGGTTTTAGTTATTCCCGCGGGACGCCTATTCCAATCCTGGAATGTTAGCTTATTTCCGAAGCTATTCTCCACTACCCCACTTCCGTAGTACGAGCTTCAATTTTCTTAAATGTAATTACTACGCGGCTCGACGCCAAACCGATCGCGACACGCTTCACATTACATTCTACCTACTAATTTAACTTCACCCTATTAAACAACTTTATTTGTTTTTCATCCATTCTCAAATTAATTGCGCGTTTATTTTTTTGCCCATTTTTTTTCTCTCTCGTCCACTTCTCTCGACGAGCGTAAGAAAAACAAACTCATCTCGAGCTTTCATCAAAGTTAACGACATTGCACTTTTTTAGCTCTCATTTGAATTTTATATCGAAGTTGGAAAATGTCGAAAGAAATAACCACCAGCCGTTACTATTTCGAATGGAAGCGGGACGGACGAGATTTACATTTAAAATAAAATAAACGACACCAGAGATTACGATTAAAAAAAATCTTCTCGATGGCATCCGAGTGAAAAACCGTTTCGCAATTATTCACTGCCACAGTAGAGGCATTAAGCTGTGTGCTGTGTCTTATGTTAATCCCGTATAATCCTGTCTGGTTGGTGTACGCTTCAGCCCAGGACTTGCCATTATTCACGCCGCTCAAAGCTACGTTTACTTATTAACACTGTCTAATAGGTAAACGCAAAGCTCTTTACTAATCTGTCACACTTTGCAAAAGTTTCCTTTCCCCTATACTTGATTAGCTTTTAAATTAAAACATTAAATATTTCGTTAAATTTCTAAGGCATCTTTCGTTATATCAAAGGAATTTCTAAACGCATTTTAAGCTTTTGCTCGAGTTTTTGGTTGGCACGTTTTAATCATCACGTGTCTCTTCCTCTCTTACGTTAAAGTTTTGTTATCCGAGTGCGTTACATAAACATACAGAGGAAAACTTCCGAGGGATTTTACGTTTTAACGTTGCTTGTTCCCACCTCCGAGCGCCTACGTTTTCGTCGCACTCATTTTGACGATGTTTACATAATAAATGTCTCTCATATTATATCTCCCAAATTACTTTTCGATTAATAATACAGCAACTCGCTTCAAACTTTTTCAACCACACGTCAACCTATCACACCGCAAATATACAAAAGTCGACTTAAATTTCATTTATTAAATTATTAAATGGGCGAGTTGTTTTCCGGCTTATTAGTTCGAGAGTTGCCGAAAAGTTGGGCTTCGCAAGCAAAGATTGAGTTAACCTGCAACCACATCACAGGAGCCTTAAGCTAGAGTGCTTTGAGGGCACGAGTAAAAATAAGCCTTCGTGAGTTGTAAAATTCTGTTATTTACTCTCAGATTAATAAACAACCTAAGTGTTGCTTCCTGGCATCGTCGCATAAGCGCCATCCGTGTCTTTCTATATCGCGAACATTAACATTAATTATCCAAAGCCGTGATTAATTAATGTTGTTGGAAAGGTGGTATTGTAACGGCAGCTAATACAAAGTTGGTATGGGGCTGTAGCGTGGTTTTCACCTTTTTACCTAGAGAGTAACTTGTCATTTTGCCTCGACGAGTTGCCCAAGCTTTTGCCGTCCGCTATGAAAAATGGAAACTGCTTTTTGTGGATTTTTAATTAATTAGGTTTACCGATACGCGATACTGCAATCGTTCTTAATTAATTTTTTCAAACGAGTGCAATCGGGCTTCTGGGGGTTTGGGATTTCAAAAAATTGTGAACGAATGCTCTTCTCTACAAATCATGTCTTTTAAGTTTTTCTCTTCAGGCAAACGGTTTAGGTGCTAGAGCGCGTTAAGAATTGAATTAAATTACAAATAAACAAATAGACCACAAAGCTGCTTTTTGTTTGTTTTGTGCTTATAACTTTAAAACTACGCGCTTTATGAAAAGAAGAGTTTTATGCAAAACTAAACTACATTAAATTGTCTACAATTCATGTTTTTTCTGTTTTTCTCTTCAAATAAACTGTTTAGGTGGTAAGAACTTTGATACAAAACTTACTGCATTAAATTTTCTACAAATCATGTCTATTAAGTTTTTCTTTTCAGGTAAACGGTTTAGGTGCTACAGCGCGTTAAAAAATTGAATAAAATAACACATAAACAAATAGATCACAAAGCTGCTTTTTCTTTGTTTTGTGCTTATAGCTTGAAAACTACGCGCTTTATGAAAAGAAGAGTCTTATGCAGAACTAAACTACATTAAATTGTCTACAAATCATCTTTCTCCTATTTTTCTCTTCAGATAAACGGTTTAGGTGGTAGAGCGCGTTCAAAGTTGAATAAAATTATAAATAGACCAAAAAGCTGAATTTTTTCGTTTTTCGCTTATAACTTGAAAACTACGCGCTTGATGAGAAAAAGTTTCTATACGAAACTAAAGTACATAAAATCGTCTACAAAGCATGTTTCTTTAAATTTTCTGTTTAGATCAAGGGTTTAGGCGCTAGAGCGCGTTAAAAATTGGCTAAAGTTTCTATTAGACAAATAGGGCAAAAAACTGCCTTTTCTAGGTTTTTTGCTTATAACTTGGAAACTACGCGGTTTATGAAAAAAAAAGTTTCTATACAGACTAAAGTACATAAAATCGTCTACAAAGCATGTTTTCTTAAATTTTCGGTTCAGACCAAGGGTTTAGGCGCTAGAGCGCGTTAAAAATAGGCTAAAATTTCTATTAGACAAATAGGGCAAAAAACTGCCTTTTCTAGGTTTTTTGCTTATAACTTGGAAACTACGCGGTTTATGAAAAAAAAAGTTTCTATACAGACTAAAGTACATAAAATCGTCTACAAAGCATGTTTTTTTAAATTTTCGGTTCAGACCAAGGGTTTAGGCGCTAGAGCGCGTTAAAAATAGGCTAAAATTTCTATTAGACAAATAGGGCAAAAAACTGCCTTTTCTAGGTTTTTTGCTTATAACTTGGAAACTACGCGGTTTATGAAAAAAAAAGTTTCTATATAGACTAAAGTACATAAAATCGTCTACAAAGCATGTTTTTTTTAATTTTCGGTTTAGACCAAGGGTTTAGGCGCTAGAGCGCGTTAAAAATTGGCTAAAATTTCTATTAGACAAATAGGGGAAAAAACTGCCTTTTATAGGTTTTTTGCTTATAACTTGGAAACTACGCGGTTTATGAAAAAAAAGTTTCTATACAGACTAAAGTACATAAAATCGTCTACAAAGCATGTTTCTTTAAATTTTCTGTTTAGACCAAGGGCTTAGGCGCTAGAGCGCGTTTAAAATACATAAAATCATCTACAAAGCATGTTTCTTTAAATTTTCTGTTAGACCAAGGGTTTAGGCGCTAGAGCGCGTTAAAATATGGCTAAAATTTCAATTAGATAAATTGGGCAAAAAACTGCCTTTTCTAGGTTTTTTGCTTATAACTTGGAAACTATGCGGTTTATGAGAAAAAGTTGATATACGAAACTAAAGTACATAAAATCGTCTACAAAGCATGTTTCGTTAAATTTTCTGTTTAGACCAAGGGTTTAGGCGCTAGAGCGCGATAAATATTGGCTAAAATTTCTATTAGACAAATAGGGCAAAAAACTGCCTTTTCTAGGTTTTTTGCTTATAACTTGGAAACTACGCGGTTTATGAAAAAAAAGTTTTTATACAGACTAAAGTACATAAAATCGTCTACAAAGCATGTTTCTTTAAATTTTCTGTTTAGACCAAGGGCTTAGGCGCTAGAGCGCGTTAAAAATACATAAAATCATCTACAAAGCATGTTTCTTCAAATTTTCTGTTAGACCAAGGGTTTAGGCGCTAGAGCGCGTTAAAATATGGCTAAAATTTCAATTAGATAAATTGGGCAAAAAACTGCCTTTTCTAGGTTTTTTGCTTATAACTTGGAAACTATGCGGTTTATGAGAAAAAGTTTCTATACGAAACTAAAGTACATAAAATCGTCTGCAAAGCATGTTTCTTTAAATTTTCTGTTTAGACCAAGGGCTTAGGCGCTAGAACGCGTTAAAAATTGCCTAAAATTTCTATTAGAAACTTTAAAACTACGCGCTTTATGAAAAGAAGAGTTTTATGCAAAACTAAACTACATTAAATTGTCTACAATTCATGTTTTTTCTGTTTTTCTCTTCAAATAAACTGTTTAGGTGGTAAGAACTTTGATACAAAACTTACTGCATTAAATTTTCTACAAATCATGTCTTTTAAGTTTTTCTTTTCAGGTAAACGGTTTAGGTGCTACAGCGCGTTAAAAAATTGAATAAAATAACACATAAACAAATAGATCACAAAGCTGCTTTTTCTTTGTTTTGTGCTTATAGCTTGAAAACTACGCGCTTTATGAAAAGAAGAGTCTTATGCAGAACTAAACTACATTAAATTGTCTACAAATCATCTTTCTCCTATTTTTCTCTTCAGATAAACGGTTTAGGTGGTAGAGCGCGTTCAAAGTTGAATAAAATTATAAATAGACCAAAAAGCTGAATTTTTTCGTTTTTCGCTTATAACTTGAAAACTACGCGCTTGATGAGAAAAAGTTTCTATACGAAACTAAAGTACATAAAATCGTCTACAAAGCATGTTTCCTTAAATTTTCTGTTTAGATCAAGGGTTTAGGCGCTAGAGCGCGTTAAAAATTGGCTAAAGTTTCTATTAGACAAATAGGGCAAAAAACTGCCTTTTCTAGGTTTTTTGCTTATAACTTGGAAACTACGCGGTTTATGAAAAAAAAAGTTTCTATACAGACTAAAGTACATAAAATCGTCTACAAAGCATGTTTTTTTAAATTTTCGGTTCAGACCAAGGGTTTAGGCGCTAGAGCGCGTTAAAAATTGGCTAAAATTTCTATTAGACAAATAGGGCAAAAAACTGCCTTTTCTAGGTTTTTTGCTTATAACTTGGAAACTACGCGGTTTATGAAAAAAAAAGTTTCTATACAGACTAAAGTACATAAAATCGTCTACAAAGCATGTTTTTTAAATTTTCGGTTCAGACCAAGGGTTTAGGCGCTAGAGCGCGTTAAAAATAGGCTAAAATTTCTATTGGACAAATAGGGCAAAAAACTGCCTTTTCTAGGTTTTTTGCTTATAACTTGGAAACTACGCGGTTTATGAAAAAAAAAGTTTCTATATAGACTAAAGTACATAAAATCGTCTACAAAGCATGTTTTTTTTAATTTTCGGTTTAGACCAAGGGTTTAGGCGCTAGAGCGCGTTAAAAATTGGCTAAAATTTCTATTAGACAAATAGGGGAAAAAACTGCCTTTTATAGGTTTTTTGCTTATAACTTGGAAACTACGCGGTTTATGAAAAAAAAGTTTCTATACAGACTAAAGTACATAAAATCGTCTACAAAGCATGTTTCTTTAAATTTTCTGTTTAGACCAAGGGCTTAGGCGCTAGAGCGCGTTTAAAATACATAAAATCATCTACAAAGCATGTTTCTTTAAATTTTCTGTTAGACCAAGGGTTTAGGCGCTAGAGCGCGTTAAAATATGGCTAAAATTTCAATTAGATAAATTGGGCAAAAAACTGCCTTTTCTAGGTTTTTTGCTTATAACTTGGAAACTATGCGGTTTATGAGAAAAAGTTGATATACGAAACTAAAGTACATAAAATCGTCTACAAAGCATGTTTCGTTAAATTTTCTGTTTAGACCAAGGGTTTAGGCGCTAGAGCGCGATAAATATTGGCTAAAATTTCTATTAAACAAATAGGGCAAAAAACTGCCTTTTCTAGGTTTTTTGCTTATAACTTGGAAACTACGCGGTTTATGAAAAAAAAGTTTTTATACAGACTAAAGTACATAAAATCGTCTACAAAGCATGTTTCTTTAAATTTTCTGTTTAGACCAAGGGCTTAGGCGCTAGAGCGCGTTAAAAATACATAAAATCATCTACAAAGCATGTTTCTTCAAATTTTCTGTTAGACCAAGGGTTTAGGCGCTAGAGCGCGTTAAAATATGGCTAAAATTTCAATTAGATAAATTGGGCAAAAAACTGCCTTTTCTAGGTTTTTTGCTTATAACTTGGAAACTATGCGGTTTATGAGAAAAAGTTTCTATACGAAACTAAAGTACATAAAATCGTCTGCAAAGCATGTTTCTTTAAATTTTCTGTTTAGACCAAGGGCTTAGGCGCTAGAGCGCGTTAAAAATTGCCTAAAATTTCTATTAGACAAATAGGGCAAAAAACTGCCTTTTCTAGGTTTTTTTGCTTATATCATGGAAACTATGCGGTTTATGAGAAAAAAGTTTTTATACGAAACTGAAGTAAATAAAATCGTCTACAAAGCATGTTTCTTTCAATTTTCTGTTTAGAGCAAGGGTTTAAGCGCTAGAGCGCGTTATAAATTATCTAAAAATTCTATTGGACAAAACTGCCTTTTCTTGTTTTTTTGCTTATAAGTTGGAAACTACGCGGTTTATGAGAAAAAACTTCTACACCAAACTGAACTATATAAAATTTTCTACATATCATATCTTTTAACTGTTTCTCTTAAGACAAATGATTTTGGTACTAGAGAGCGTTCAAAATTGAATAAAATTACAAATAGGCCAAATAGCTGTTTTTTCTTCGTTTTTTGTTTATAACTTGAAAACTGCGCACTTTATGAAAGCAAAACTTCTATTCTGAATTAAACTACATTAAATTTCCTACAAGTCATGTATTTTAAGTGTTTCTCTTCAGACAAACGGTTTAGGTGTTAGATCGCTTTAAAAACTGACTAATATTACAAATTAATAGACAAATAGGTCAAAGAGCTGTTTTTCTTAGGTGTTTTGCTTATAACTCGAAAACTACGCACTTTGAGAGAAAAGTGTTTCTAAATAAAAATATATTACAGTAAATTTTCTAAAAGTTAAGGCTCTCAAGTTATTTTCATCGGACAATCGGATTATAGGCGAAATGGGGGTTTATTAGGTTATCGCTTAGTTACTCAAAAACTACGCACTTTTTGACAAAAGTTTTTCTATACAAAAATGAGCTAAATCTAATTTTCTACAAATTATGTTTCCTAGGTTTTTGCGTTTGGACGAAAGATTTAAGCTGTAGAACGCTTTAAAATTTGACAAAAATTCCTAACTCGAGCTACAACTAATTTTATTACTTTTTATTTTATCTTGGATTATAGGGCATTTTGATCATTTTGATAATTTTTTTAGATCCCTCCATTTCTATTTTCACGTTATTGAAATTATTTCTAAAAGGGTTTTGTAAAGGCTTTTAAGTCTTTTGTAATATAATGATAATGAGTAGAGAGTACTGCTTTTGCAAAGTCGTACATGAAGAACCTTCATCAAATATAATAATAATGTATTATAAGAAACTTGCAGAGCTTTATCCTTATTTGAATTTCACATGAGCTTGTAGAAAACGACATAAAAATTTATATTCCACTTCATTTATAATACAAAACTGCATATTCTCGTGTTGTTGCCTTACAGACTTATGCAGATTCCGACAATATTTCATAAAGGTACACGTGTTTTAATAAGAAACCGACGTTTTAGCATAATGAAACGTGAAACAATTTTCCTCAGCTCAGTATCAAATTAAGAGGCTCGAACAGAAATGGCGAAAAAAGCAGTGGATGCTTTCTAAAACTCATTAGCATGGCATGTGTTGAACCCAAAATTGTAAAGCAAATGTTTTTCGCTTAACAAATTTATGCGACGAGCCTTTCCCCATTGTTTCCTCTTACGTGCAACTTACATCTCAATTTGACACAAAAAAGCGTTTTCTCGTCTCGGTATAGAGCAAGGCGCATTTTTAATTACAAACGGCACAACAGAGAGGGTTAAGTTGTGAAAAAAGTTGGAGTGTCTTTTTAAGTACTTAAATTAGGTGAACGCGTGTAGTGGGTAATTAGCGCTTGTAGTTTTTTGTACCAGAAAAAAATATATTTGTAACCTTTTATCCACTCGGGCTCTTTTGTAATTAGGCGAAGTTAAAATACATTTTATAGGGAGTGCAAACAAGAATCTTTAACACTTGTTGAACGAGTACCACGTTTATAATCCTTTACATGTTACAATCAGATTTGGCTTTGTTATAAAACCCGGAATATTAATTAGTGTTTATAAAACTAGCTTGTTGCAATTTATCAAAATTTTAGTTTGGTGATTACGGGAAGGGCCAAACCAAGCGTAAGGATATACGTCCACTGCCATTTTACACATTCCACAATTTGACATAAAATGTCGCTTCCAATTCAATTCACACGCGATCCCATATAAAATCCGAGCTTAATTTTTTTGGCGTCTCCAAGGTTCGTCTCGTGGTGGTTATTATTTATTTGTATTAGTGGAAAAGTAAATTTAAATTTAGATTAGTGTCAGAAGCAGCATAATCCTTTAGGTTATCGAAAGGCAACAAATGGGCCATGTAAGGGAAAGGCGGTGAGGTATTGTTTCTAACCGACTTATCGCTTGATCAATACGTTCTTCAAGCTCGTAACTAAAGAACACAAGACATTTACTACCGTTTGCTGACATAGATATCCACAGTTTATGGCAAACACTTCTTTTTTTTAACAACAAAAATACGTTAAATAGTAAACAATATTTTTTTTTTAACTTGGGGGTGAATTTTGGTTTTAAATAGTCTCCATAAACTAACCAGCTGGCAAGAAGACTAGGATTTAAACACTAATAAGTTGATACCATTAACTTAGTTTATTAAATTAATTTTTGTTATTATGAGGAAACGATAGAGCTAATTCGGAACTCAAAATATCTGCAAGGTGACAACTTTCAAAGCTCAAAGCTGGCCATAGAATAGAATTACATTGTTTTTGACGTTTTTGGAATTAGTAGCTACTAAAGTTATTAAATACAAAGAGAATGATCATTACAATTGAATAATAACTAAAAATACATTTTTAGTTCAAAGTATTGGTATTCGTTCGAGCGCGATTTCCCCTAAACTCAAAGTCAAAAAGGAAGTTTTTAAAAACGGCGACCAGAACTTCCAGAACTTCTTGAAAAAAATAATATTCGGACACGCATTTTTAACAAAAAACTGCTCAGACTGTTTTTAACATCGCGTACCCAATTAACTCAGTTATGTACCTATAAAATACCATGTATAAAAAAACGTACATATTTTATATATTATAGTGGTACATATAATATACTGTTGCTTTTGCGACTGCGCGCCTGTTCGTCTGTCTGCCTACCCGTCAGTAGTAATTTATAAAAACTACAAAAAAATGCTCTTTTTTCAGTTTTTTGCTTATAACTTGAAAAATCTCCGCTTTATGAGAAAATCGCTTATATACAAAAATGAACTACATCAAATTTTGTACAAATTACTTTTCTTAAGCGTTATTCTTCCGGTTTACGGTTTAGGCGCTAGAGCGCGTTAAAAATTGAATAAAATTACAATTAGATAAATAGACTAAAATGTTGCTTTTACTTCGTTTTTCGTTTATAACTTGAAACCTACGCGTTTAATAAGAAAAAAACTCCTATACAAAACTAACGCACATTAAAGTGTGTACAAATCATGTTCTTTAAGTTTTTCTCTTTAGACAAAGGGTTTAGGTGCTACAGAGCGTTAAAAATTGAATAAAATCACAAATAAACAAATAATGGGCTAAAAAGCTGCTTTTGCTTCGTTGTTCGTTTTTCTCTTGAAAACTACCCCCTTTATGAAAAAAAAACTAGTATTTAAAACCACTCTACATTAAATTTTCTACTAATCTTGTCGTTTAAGTTTTGCTCTTCCGAAAAACGGCTTAGGTGCTAGAGCGCGTTAAAAATTGAAAAAAACTATAAAAGTATACAATTTGGACAAAAAGCTGCTTTTTCTTCGTTTTTCGTTTAAAACTTGAAAACTACGCATTTTATGAGAAAAATACTTTAATACAAAACCAAAGTATATGAAAGTGTCTACAAATCATGTCCTTTAAGTTTTTCTCTTTAGACAAAGGGTTAAGGTGCTACAGAGCGCTAAAAATTGAATAAAATCACAAATCGACAAATGGGCTAAAAAGCTGCTTGTTCTTCGTTGTTCGTTTTTCTCTTGAAAACTACGCGCTTTATGAGAAAAAAACTTGTGTTCAAAACCACTCTACATTAAATTTTCTACAAATCATGTCTTTTAAGTTTTGCTCTTCCGACAAACGGTTTAGGTGCTAGAGCGCGTTAAAAACTGAAAAAAACTATAAAAGTATACAATTTGGACAAAAAGCTGCGTTTTCTCCGTTTTTCGTTTATAACTTAAAAACTACGCGTTTTATGAGAAAAATACTTTAATACAAAACCAAATTATATTAAACTGTCTACGAATCATGTCCTTTAAGTTTTTCTCTTTAGACAATGGGCTTAGGTGCTACAGAGCGTTAAACTAAATAAAATCACAAATAGACAAATGGGCTAAAAAGCTGCTTTTTCGTCGTTGTTTGTTTTTCTCTTGAAAACTACGCGCTTTATGAGAAAAAAACTTGTATTGAAAACCACTCTAAATTAAATTTTCTACAAATCTTGTCTTTTAAGTTTTGCTCTTCCGACAAACGGTTTAGATGCTACAGAGCGTTAAAAATTGAATAAATTACAAATAGAAAAATAAGCCAAAAAGTTTTAATAATTAATAATCAAATAACATGCTTAATTAATATTTATTTATATAATAATCATAAATTAGTAAAGGCCTAAAAAGACTACAAGTTAGTATTTTCTTTATTCAAAATTGAGTGGGTGGTACGTACATTATAAGTAAAAAACATCAAACGAGGCTACTTACTTATAGATATACATTTCCATTCACCAAGACCATTTTAAAAGCAAAAACAACAACAACGCCGGTATCAATTTTTTTTTTCATTTCCTTTGTCAAAAGAAAATCAAAAAATTGTTATTTTCTTGTAAAAATAATCAAACTTATATCCTCTTCCAACAAACTAGATAATTATTGATCAAAGTAATCTTGTTTTTGTCTACTACAACTTCCTTGTAAACTCATGAATATTTTCTATAGTCTACGATTTTCTAGCTAGGAACGTCTCTGTGGTACCATAAAACCTTATAAGAAAACGTACGGGCTAAACAATTGCAACAGAAAAGTGATTGAAGATCAACAAACTTTGTTTCAGTTTGGCTTTGGTAAAGTGGGAAAATTTGAAAAGTTTTATAATTTTAAAATGATGTTAATGTATCAAAACGGGGGCAGTTGTAGATGAGACTTCTGCCGGGAAAAATATAAAAAATGTGTAGTACCTACTAAAAACTAAAATTTTATTAACACAAATAAACAAGTAGCCTTTGTTAAAATGACAATTATGGCGTTCGCGCTTTAATGGGAATCAATTTAAACTATTTACTCTCCCAATACACTTCTTGTGCTTACGAGTAGACTAAGATTGAGTTTGCCGATGCTAGAGTCGAATTTTCATTAAGATTCAAAGATTATTTACCAACAGCAATTAATAATTTGAGTCGAATCTCAAATTAAAATTAAAAAGAAAATGAAGCTCACGTTACGGATTTCGAAAAGTTTTTGTTTGAAAACAACTACGTCTAAGGGCATGGCCTTTAATTAAACAAGGGGAATTTGAGTAAAACTCAGTAGGCGGCATCTAAATCGGTAAATAAGTAATAATTTGTGTTTTAACAATCCAAAGCCTTTAAGTTACTGAGAAAAGTAAAGCCGTGTTTCTATATCTATACACGATAATTCCAGTCACCTCGCCTACTTTTCGATTATGCCTGACGTTTATGTAGAAATGTGCAACGAGTGCCATCGTTTGTGCTCAGTTACTGTCGAATTAAAAAAGTTCCTGCTCTGGCTCGAAGACAACCAATCGATTGCGAGGTCCTCCTTTTGATTCTTTTGTCTCTTCTGACCCGTAGGCCCATTTTGATGGCTTAACGAATTTGATACCATTTCTTTTGCTAAATGAATCGTTAAACACTTAAGTGTGGCGCCCAACGTGGGGCTTAATATAGCTATATTTTTAATTTGTGTCCTAAGGGGTCTTTTTCGTTGTGTAAAAGTGCTATGCGTACGTAGCAAGCAGAAGAGTCTCTGCTCTGCTACGAAGATAACCATATTGACTGCAAGGCCCCTATTGTATTTTTTTCTGACCCTTAGGTCCCCTATCAGTCTGCTCTCTATAACTTTGATTTACTAATAGTGGGTGCAAGGGGGCAGCAAGAGGGTACTAGATTTGGTCAAACGTACAAGTTGACCTTTAGGGTAATTTTTTAGTCAAACCAGTTTGATGCTATTTCTTTTACTAAAGGAATCGTTAAATACTGGAGTTTGGCGCCCAACGTGGGGCTTGAAATAGCTATATTTTTAATTTGTGTCCTAAGGGGTCTTTTTCGTTGTGTAAAAGTGCTACTGCGTACGTAGCAAGCAGAAGAGTCTCTGCTCTGCTACGAAGATAACCATATTGACTGCGAGGCCCCTATTTTATTTTTTTCTGACCCTTAGGTCCCCTATCAGTCTGCTCTCAATAACTTTGATTAACTAATAGTGGGTGCAAGGGGGCAGCAAGAGGGTACTAGATTTGGTCAAACGTATAAGTTGATCTTTAGGACAATTTTTTAGTTAAACCAATTTGATGCTATTTCTTTTACTAAAGGAATCGTTAAATACTTGAGTTTGGCGCCCAACGTGGGGCTTGAAATAGCTATATTTTTAACTTGTGTTCTAAGGGGTCTTTTTCGTTGTGTAAAAGTGCTACTGCGTACGTAGCAAGCAGAAGAGTCTCTGCTCTGCTACGAAGATAACCATATTGACTGCGAGGCCCCTATTTTAATTTTTTCTGACCCTTAGGTCCCCTATCAGTCTGCTCTCTATAACTTTGATTTAGTAATAGTGGGTGCAAGGGGGCAGCAAGAGGGTACTAGATTTGGTCAAACGTATAAGTTGATCTTTAGGGCAATTTTTTAGTTAAACCAATTTGATGCCATTTCTTTTACTAAAGGAATCGTTAAATACTTGAGTTTGGCGCCCAACGTGGGGCTTGAAATAGCGATATTTTTAATTGGCGTCCAAGGGGTCCTTTTTGTTGTGTAAAAGTGAGACTGCGTACGTAGTAAGCAGAAGAGTCTCTGCCCTGGTACGAAGATAACCATATTGACTGCGAGGACCCCATTTTATTTGTTTCTACCCCTTAGGTCCCCTATCGGCTTTCTCTCTGTAACTTTGGTGTACTAATAGTAGAGGCAAGGGGGGAGCAGGAGGGTCCTAGATCCGGTCTAACGTATAAGTTGACCCTTAGGGAAATTTTTTAGTTAAACCAATTTGATGCCATTTCTTTTACTAAAGGAATCGTTAAACACTTGAGTGTGGCGCCCAACGTGGGGCTTGAAATAGCTCTAATTTTAATTTGCGTCCCAAAGGGTTTTTTTCGTTGTGAAAAAGTGCGACTGCTTATGTAGCAAGTAGAAAAGTCCCTGCCCTTGTACGAATATAACCATGTCGAGTGCGAGGTCCTCATTTTATTTATTTCTCACCCTTAGATCCCCTATCAGCTTGCTTTCTATAACTTTGATGTACTAATAGTGGGTGCAAGGGGGCAGCAGGAGGGCCCTAGATCCGGTCAAACGTATAAGTTGACCCTTAGGGCAATTCTTTAGTTAAACTAATTTGATACTTTTTCTTTTACTAAAGGAATCGTTAAACCCTTGAGTGTGGCGCCCAACGTGGGGCTCGAAATAGCGATAATTTTAATTTGCGTTCCAAGGGGTCCTTTTCGTTGTGTAAAGGTGCGACTGCGTACGTATCATCTCATCATCTAAGCTAATTCTCATCAACAATTACACATTTATCGCTCCTTCCTTTTAACTTATAAGTCGTGCGCAAAAAAATGTCCTGGTAACCAAATCTCTCCGATAACTTTATTTCTTAAACATAACGCATTGATTAAATTTCGAGGAAAGCCTTAGGCAGCCAATGAAGAAAATTGTGCGATTACATAAATTACTTCTTAAATATATCTTCAAACTCGTACGACGTTGTTAGCGTGCTGAAAAATCATAAAATGATCATAAAAGATGAGTGTTGTTAAGAATCTTATTTTCAGGATAGCATTTTGAATGGTTTCTCTTAAAACGATATATAAATTTTTCTACGTGACACATTCCCGGCCACATCTCGAGAAGAGGGAAAACTCATCTAAACACAAGAGTCAAATTAAGAGCAATAAAAGTTGCTTAAAATATAAAAAAAAAAGTTATTACAAATAAAATTCGAGTGTTCGCGATTGGAGCGAGAGAAAATAATATTGAATAAATAAGAGAGGGGGGTAGTGGGGAGGGTATTTAATTAGATGTTAAGAAATGTTGAAGCGCTTTTCAATTTAACCGCGAGGTAAAAGTATTTTTTATTTTGTTGTACCTGTCTTATTTCTTCTTCTTATCCACTGCTTTCTGTTATCTAACTTTTATCTTTTAAAGGAACGAAGTTAAATAAGTGGGAGTTCTAAATTCTCGCAAACTTTCAACCGCTGCCTGCTTGCTGTATCTTTATACTGTTAGATTAAATAAAGGAGAAAGAAACAATGTCATTTTGACTTGGCAAAGAATTCTTTTAATGGCCTCTCTTTGCTTCCTTTTTTGCCTTAAAAGTAAATTTCAATTTATTGTTGATACTTGGTGTAGTTAGTTTCAGGTGGTTTTCGTGCATTCGTCGAAAAGCATAAATTAAACCTAGTTCCCTCCTATTTTGTGTAGAGCTAATATATAAATAAATTTCAACTGCCATTTAAACTCTTTGCTTCGCTTTAATTGTTTACAAAAATTATTTTTTTACAGCTCTTCCCGAAGAAGGACCACAAATATCTGGCGGAAAATCACGTTATCATGTAGGTGATACTGTGAGAGTTAATTGTACGTCGGGTCGTTCAAAACCTGCGGCTTTATTAAATTGGTTTATAAATGGCGAGCCCGCTGATCCTTCATTTTTACGTGGTCCCGAAACTATAATAACAGGTCGTGAAGGCTTAGAAACGTCCATTTTAGGATTGGAATTTGTTGTTAAACCGAAACATTTTCGACGTGACAATATTAAACTTAAATGTTCGGCTACAATTGCTACAGTTTATTGGCGTAGCAATGAAGAGTCAGTCGAAGGAGAGAGGCCACCGAGAGCTTCGGTACTCGAGAGTCGTGGAACTCAAGCACCGGCCGGTTCGAGAGCGGATAGAGTTCAGGGTAAGTTTTTTTTTCCTAACACAAATTTTTATAAATGAATATTTTATTTATACCGACCTATCGCGAAAAGGGAAAATCTTTTCTTTAACGCATGAATAGACGCGCAACAGACTTTCGACACTCTCGAGAGAACTTTATAAATATAACCCGTCGACCTTTCGCGTCATTGTTAAAATTTTTCTATAGTATTCTCCTGTCTAATGAATTACTCTAATTCTATTACTAACTGAAAGCGTATTAGATTTCTCTTTTAGTCCAAACTGGAAATTATTATCGACTCCAAAAATTAAATATTCTCGACACGTAACGTATTGAATAAATGAAAGAAGGAATAATTTACAATAAAGTAATAACGATAATGCGATAAAGAAGTCAAATTCGTTATAATAACAGGCCAGCATTATCTAATTTCGACCTACGTAAATTGAAAATTCATTAAAATTAAACATTAAAAGACAATTTTGGTAAATTAGAGTTTGTTATGAATTATTAGTACGTACTCGCAAACATGCGTGAGTCGGGAATAATTACTAAACGGCAAAATTAGCATCGATGACGACTAGAAAATTTTTTTTTATCAGACAGTGCGCTTGCTGGATACAGATATTGTTTGAATTGCACCAGGAGGTGCGACCTTTCTTTTCGAAACTATACAGTCCACTAAAGCCTGCCCCATCAGCTCATAAAGTCGTTCAGTTGGGATTGTTTTACTTACTTTCCCATTTGTTATTAGACAATGTTATTTGCAAAAGTCAAAAGGGCGTTCTTGGGAAATTAGAGGTTGAAGGGTTGAAGGTCGCAATGCACGTTTCATTAAAAGTATCTACCAAATAATATTAAAACAAAACTTCGTACAAATTTTATTACGGGCTCCTTGAATTCCTAATTAAATTCCGCGTTTATTTTAATAAAATAAGTTTATCTAAAAATTTGGCTGAAATAATTCAGTTTTCATATTACGCTAACAGCTATTAAAAATCAAAATTTTGCAAAAGTTAAGTGGATACGTTGTGGAATTGAATTTTGCTCTTAGTGGGCCTAAAATAAAGTTCTTCAACAGTCTTGATACTTAGATTTGTCGAGTTTACACAGAGAACCGCTTTACAGTTACCCTACCTAACCGAACCTTTTTTTTTTTTATGGATGTGGAAATCTTTAGAAAAACACCTTCACTTTCTGTAGAGGTGGTGTGAGGTTGGACAGGATGTTATTGTCCGACTCACTAAAACCACACCCGAACCCCCACTATCTGTGGGGGTTCTGTCCTGCGAGGTGATTGGGAATTCGCGTAAGCATTTCTTCCAATTCGCCTCGCCACAGTTGGACTCTCTACGTCATTGCCACTTTCCGGACTTATTCTGCAACACGTCTTTCTTCCGTGGTTTCCTCGGTTCTTCTTCTGGTTGTGATTGGCTTCGATTAGCGGATATCTTACGTCCCGAGCTCAGAGGACTTAGTGCTTGGGAGTTCAGGCATTCGCTTCTCTCTGCTTCTCTCGCTCAAACTTTTTCTTTTCTCTCATGATGCTCGAGGCTAGCTCCAGGATCGTGTTCCATTCTTCTATTCCTCTGAGCATTATCTGGACGATGTTATTGACGCTCAGAGACTCTCCCACTTTGAGGGCTGCCGCGACTCTTTTTTGTTCCCGTCGGACACAACTGAACAACGAGTGCTCAGCCGTGTCGAAGGCGAGTTTCCCAATTCGGTGCAGATAGTGGTTGAAGCACCCGTGACCCGTGAGAAGCTGTGTCAGATGGTAGGTCAGCTCCCCGTGATACCTCTCTACCCACGGTTGTAACTTGGGTATGAGAGCCCTCGTCCATTGTCCCGTTTCCGAGTCTGTCCAGCGGCACTGCCACTTTGCCATAGTATCGGCGCGGGTTGTAGGTGTTTCACTGCGCTTGGTGGCTCTTTCTATGGCGAGCAGGTCGATGGGTGGCAGCGAGGCTACTACCAGCGCAGCGTCAAGCGAAGTGGTTCTATATGCGCTTGATATGCGTAGAGCCATTTTCCGCTGGACTCTGAGCATCCTGGTCCGGTTGCAGTCGTGGATCAGTGCTGGACTCCAGACCGGAGCTGCGTAAAGCACAATCGATTGCGCGACCGTGCTCAGCAGTCTCCTTTTTACCTACCCGAACCTAACCTAACCTAACCTAACCTAACCTAACCTAACCTAACATAACCTAATCTAACCTGACTTTTTTGTTTTGGGTGTGAAAATCTTCAGAAAGTCTAAAAACACACCCGATAGCCCACTTTTAATGTTGATCTGTCCTACGTAGAGGCTGGGAATCCGTGTTAGCATTTCTTCCAGCCCTTAACGTCAGACCTTAAAGCTCTTCTTTGATGCCAATTCCGGTCTTAGTCTTTAGGCACTTCTTTCTACAGTGAGTCGTTCTATCTATGTATTTTCATCCTTTTATCTGTCCTTCTGAGGTTAGCAGTACATTCGGAGTTGTCCTTACACCTACACCCTGAGCTTGGAGAACTTACTGCTGAGGGTTTTTGAAGCTCCGCTGTTGTCTTTTTATTTCCTCTTTCTTTTTCATACTGCTCGACGCGAGCTCGAGTATTATCATTCATTCATTTTGATTTCTGAGCATTGTACCGATAATGTTCTCGTGGCTCAGAGTCTGTCCCATCTTGAGAAATGCCACAACTCTCTTTTGTTCCCATCGGTAGCACTTGTGGTCGCATTGAGGGGTGGCTCATTTTCTAATTCGGTGCTGGTAATGATTAAAATAGTAGTGACCGATGAGGAGCTGCATAAGATGGTAGCTCCGCTCTTCGTGATTCCTCTTTACCCGTGGTTGGAGATTGGGTGAGAATCCTCCTTTAGAGACTCTTCCAGTTCGTCCAGCGGTACTGCCATTGCATCATGGTATCAGTGCGGGTTTAGCATGTTTTTCGCGCTTGTGGGCCCTTCTCATGGCGAATAGGTCAATGGACGGCAGCGTGGCCGCGTTTAGAGACGTGGTACATGCGTACGCGCATGTAATCGGTAGTGCGACGACCGTTGGACTCTAAGCATCTAAGGACCTAAGCATGGTCGATTTAGCAATCTCCTTTCGGTCGTCTTTGGACCTCTTATATTTGGCATGATACGTGCCAACTGCGTCGTTGCGGACACTCTGGCGTTGGCTACACGCCGAGCACATTGACGGAATATTTAAGCCGGACGTCGGTTTCGCAAGTTGAAGTCGTATTTGCTGGCAACGTCTCCTTCTGCAAACCATTACTGCCTCCGACTTCTACGGGACCACAGTTAGGCCTCTCTCATCCTAACCTAACTTTTTTTGGTTTAATGGATGTGGAAAACTACAGAAATACACCTATACTTTCTGTAGAGGTAGTGTTAGGTTAGGTTAGGTTCACCCACTTTCCATGAAGATCTATTTGCAGATGATGGCGAGATACCGTTTACACATTTACCGCACACCACTGCCAGAGTTTGACTCTCCTCTAAGATGATCTCTTCCGCTGTTTTTCTCTTTGCAGTTTTTCTTTTGACTATGCTTACTACTTGCTTTGTTTCAGTCGGGAGGGCAGCAGCTCTACGCAATGGACCTCCCCGGAGTATTTAGTCCCAAGGGTTTCTTGGCCTAGCATCCCGCTGCTGCTCTTTTTCCATCTCTTCCTTGGTCTTTAGGATGCTTGTGGCCAAGGTAGCGACCACCTTCCATGACTCCTCTGACCTCAACATTACAGGGATAAGGTTGACAGGCGTCAGTTTTTCACTCACCGCACAGGAGGCTACCATCCTCTGTCTTTCACATCGAAGGCAGTGGAAGAGGTGTGTTCGGCAGTGCCGTTTTCGTGACAGCGCTCGCATCTTGCATTGGGTAGCTTCTTGATCCGGTGTTTATAGTAGTTAACCTATCCTAACCTAACCTAACCTAACTTAAATAACACACAGGTTGCTAACAATTGGCGCAGTTGGATGGATTCGTCTCTTCTACTGTAGTTGATAAAGGTGGTGGGCCCCAGGAAGAGATGAAAGCTGAGAGTGACACTTTCACATTCACTTTATTAGAGAATCTACATCTAGATCTTTTCTGTATCGCTCGAGTGGGTCGAGCAGTAGGTCGCATCTGTATGGTTTTAGAGCAGTCGCGCAGACACGACACTCAATCCAATTAAAGTACCGAGAGCTGTCCACCATTGTTTTGGCCTCACACTGCTTGGCAAATAAGAGATGATGTGGAACTTTATACTGAGCTAGTCTTTCCACTGCGCTAAACTGGTCGGTAGCTACCTCCAAGAGCTTCCCCACACTACCAATTAGTGCACATGCTCATTTTTCTTCATTAGACATTTTTATTCTACAACTGTTTTATTTTATTAAAATAATGGACCTAATAGGAATGCTTTCATAGCTAATTACTAATTACATTTGTTTCAATTTCAATTAAAAGCGTTTTCTAAAACTAAAAATGAACAGCTTAAAACTTACGAGTGGAAAACTGCTTGCAGTAACAATTAGCTGGAATTGTAATTTTGCCCTCTCAAGGTATATCTACATTACATGCGGATATTTTCAAGTTATTCTTCACTTTTCCCATTATTTTATGTTAATTATCGAATAAGTCTTAATTTTAATTAGTACGTTTTTAATAAAAGAATATCAGTAGGTACTAATAATAATCTTAAACTGTTTGTACTTAACTTTTTAAGAGGTACTTCTATGCAGTAATAAGAAAAGAGATTTAAAGTTATGTTCAATCTGGAAAATGAAATACTGTTCGCGAGAGTTCACGAGGAAGCTGTGACTCAATGAAAATTTAAAACGACTTTACCAAATGGCACTTCTCAAGGATGAGTTCAGTACAAAAATTTGCCGGAAGCATCGTAGCTGGACTTGTGACGCGTGCTGCTTTTAATTTGTAACACCGGCTCTAAGCTAAGTCGGAGAAGAACCAAAAATGGTATATTTGCTTATACACTATGAAGCAGTGGCATCTTGACAAGTTTTACAGTAAAAGTGCCGTATAAAACATTACTTCCGTAAGCCATTCTTGTTCCATAATGACCGTCTTGAGACGTCTAGATGATTTCTGCATTGTTGCGTCAAATTGTTTCATTTCAAGTGGTCGATGGGGGTCATTATTATTTTATGTTAGAGCTTGACACTGCCCATTTATTAATAGTTTTTCTTTCAACAAACCGAACTTGCATGAAACTTACAGTCACCAAACATGGGCTGCTAAAATTCAAGCTTCTAGTTGCCCTGGAGGTTTTTTTTGTAATTTACGTCCGGATCAACTACTGTGGTTATTAGCAGACGGGACCTACAGCTTTCGGTGGGTTCCGAACCACCAGAACCGGGTATTTAACACATGGAAACACTCCAGTGGTGTCAGCCGGCTTTGAACCTACGACCTTTACATCCGCATGCGACGATGCTAGCCTCTAGACCACCCCGATCCTTGCCCTGGAGTTTCTAATAATGTTCTCAATAATTTTAATAGTTTCGTTGCTCCCCCTCGTTACTTATGGTTTTCACTGATTCACTGCTGAAGAGTCTCAACTGTTAGAACCAGAATGTTACTCAGAGCCACCACGTTGGTGCAAACCTTTCTTGCTAATCACAGCAGCTTCGATGCTCCCTAATAGTAAAATTTGGCTAGATACTCCTCTCAGCTTTACGGAGCACGAAGTGCTGCTGATCCGGATCAAGGGCGAAACTAAGTTTCGCGAGCGGCCATCCATGTAAGCAAATTTACGTTAAAACGAATAGCCAGGATTCAGAAGCTTCTTATCAATTACAAGCAACAACTAGACTTTAAAGCCTTTTCAGTATGCAAATCTGTGGCAGGGCACAGGGGACCCAGTCATTCGGTAGTTCACGAGAACGAAACAGCATTTTACAATGGACTTAAATGTCATGACTTTCCTGACTTTGTCCTCGCTATGTTTTACCATTTTTGGGGCCTAAACGGGTACGTTCTTTCCTTGCAATGAAAAGAGTCGTAGAGAGACCGAGACTGCCCAACTTTACCTTTGCAGTGCAGCAACTTTTGAACACCCTGTATAAATGCATCTCAATTCCGCCCAAAAAAGATGGAGTGTGTAAGAAAAGCAACACAATAAAACTTTTTTATTTTGAGATAAAAGTTAATTGTAAAGTGAACCATAAATAAGATAATTGTAAATAGGAAATGCGCTTTGTTTCAGAGAGTACTTTGGTTTACGAAATGGAATCTAAAGTTAAAATAAGAGCATTAAATAATTTGATTAGTACCGTATTAAAGTTTAAAGTTACATGGTAAAAGGGGTTAATAAATCTTTTGCAGTTGAATGCTTTAATTTAATAGGTACAAAAAATAACGTTTAATTTCACCTTTAACCTGATTCTCGTCCTAATACTTTTTGCGAGTCGAAAAAATTTAAATTTAAAGGAAAAAAAAAGTTAAATATTCGAATAAACATATTTTATTGGAATAAGGCCAAGCGTATTCATAAATAAATTTTCTGCACTGCACCATCTACTTTTTGAGTTAAATTTACGACATGCAAGGGATCTAATGTAAAAAGTGAGAGAATCGTTTTCCTCGTGTGATAGTATCTTTCCACGTGTTTCTTCGCTAAAGCACACAATGTTATCAACGTAGGATAATACCCGAGGATCGTAACTTTACCAAAACTTGACACGTGACTTTGTTTCTAGAGGCCGTAATACTTGGACCGAAAGGTTTTTAAATACTTAGCAATGTTTCACTGACTTTTCTGGCAGTTTAGTTTTAGCTATTTTTTTTATTGAAGGCTCCGATGTCTAATCTTTTCTCTTACGTTTGGGCGCACGGTAATTTTTTTGCAAAACCTGAACTATTAGGCATGTAACTGAACTGAGCTCCACCTTCACAACCATTAATTTTGTAATAAACGGGTTAATTAACTTTGCTCAATTTATTTTAAATTCCAAGCTCTTAGCATTTCCGCACAGCAATAAGTACAGAAGATATTAAAGCGACACCCAGTAGACTTCAAAATTTTTAATTTAGTAACGCCTTATACTAAAAAGACGAATTTATAAATAATTTATAAAATGAGCTGCATTGTTACAATACCCCCTCCCCTCCACCCGCCGAATATTGAGGTATGTGGACGCATAGTGTTGCTCTGGAGTAGATTTCAACCAACTACTTACTTCTTCCTTCTTTCAAGTAACTTCAACTGGTAGCTTTATAAAAAGGGAATTTCACTAACTTTAAATCGAAATTATTAAAAGTAGAAACGCTGGAGTGGTAGGTGGCGCCCAATTATATTTAAAAAAATTGTAAATCCCCAATTTAAAAAACAAGTTGAGAGAAAAGTTTTTGATGGGAAATTTTAAACAAAACGGAACTAAATAAAATGTACCTGTGGTTCAGTAATATATTATAACATCAAAGACAGGACCGCCGATCATGCTCATATGCGATTTCCACTTTGTTGAGCTGGAAACATCATGCATTTAGTTGAATTAGAAAAGTTGTTTATTATTTAAATTATTTAACTGGTCTTTTTGGGGCTAGTAATTGAAATTACCGTGCCGCTCTATTTCCTATTTGGAAGGGGTTGACATAATTGATTTATACAGTTTTGAAAGTGCTGAATTTCTGTGGTTTATAAACATTTTCCGTAAATCATCTGTTATGGATTCTGGGTTGTTCAAGGAGGGAGAGCCAGCACCTTGCACTTACGTGCTTTTTCCAAGAATCCTTCCCGAGCCCATCAGATCTCCAGCCAGAATGGACTCTAGAATTCTGGCGGGAGGGAAAGTGCTAATTCTGTCTATATAGAGCCGGAAATCCCCCAACACGGATCTTCTTGTCGGCGTAAGAGCTGGACAGTATCACAGTACGTGTTCAGCTGTTTCGTCTTCTAGTTCGCGTTCACAGCATGTGGCACTGTCTACTACTATTCCCAGTGTATGGATGTGCTTTTTTGTGGGCAGTGCAGCATGAGAGTCCCTGCGATTGCTCATAGACTGGTTCTAGACAGTCTTAGATGTTGGCAGCATCTTGTGTTGCTTTCCCATCTTACAGTGGATGGGTATTATTTTTGGGGAGCGCGTTAACAGTATATACAGCTGCTTTTAAAATTTACTCAGGGCTTTTCTGTTCTAAAAGAAATTATGTAATGTGAAAGACTCTTGAAATTCAGAACTTTGAAGACCGTAAACAGATGGAAAAGACGAGATTACTCGACGATATTAAATTGTCTGTGCTGGCATCTGGGTTGCGGAGGCTGGGGGAGACTCCAGTGACCTCTGAATCTGAACTATAATTTACTGTCCTTACTCCTTACTATCCAAACTGTTTCTTCATTTATAAGTTTGTTTCAATAGTCTCAAACTTGTACGACTTCTGCTGTTCAGTCTACCATTTGCTTCAAATTACAAACACGACAAGAATTTTCTTGTCGACCTAAGAGCCGAACAGCAGCATAGTATGTGTTCATAGTTCGGATCCACGGCATGTGGGATTGTTTACTATTCCTAGTGCATGGAGGCGCTTCTTTAGTAGGAAGTCTAGTGAGAATTCATTCAGCTCATAGACTGGTCGGAGACAGCCTAAGGCTAAATTCAGAACTTCGAAGACCGTAAACAGACAAAAGCTAACTCAACAATTTTAAGTTTCCTGGGCTGGGTAGGCTGGGGAAAACCCCAATGTTGCTGAACCAGAACCATAACCTACTGGCTTCACCATCCAAGCTGTTCTCTCATTTCTAATTTCAAACCAATAGTCTCCAACTTCGTGATATTCATCGGAATCTCTTGTTGGAGCTGAAACTTCTACACGATTTTTCCAAAACTCCTGCTCTTCAGTCGACCGTTTCTTTTACATTACAAACACGGTCTCTATCGATGCCCCAGATCCTACTTTATTTTTTTTCTTAAGTTTCAACTTCAGTCGGGTCGGATATCAGATCACTAATTGAAGCTGAAAGTTCTACGAGAATTTTCCGAAACTCCTACCCTTCAGTCTATCGCTTGGAACTTAATTTATTTTTCCAAAAGAGCCAATTCAAGACGAGTGGAAAAACAATAATTAAATTCCTTAACAGAATAAGTCATTCAGCTAATTGGGTGTGCAATAGTTGCGATATCCATCCTAGGTTCGGTTTCGCCACTCATCTTAACAAGTGGTCGCAAAAATGGCGTCCATTTCTTACCAGTCGTAACATCTTATCGAGAATTCGTCTGTTGTAGCAATACAATTTATATGTAAGGGCTCTTGTAACCTGATTGCCGGAGTAACCTCGTTTTCTAAAAAGTCCGATATTTGTTTTACTATTTAGGGAAGGTTTTCCGAAAAGGTTTATTCGTCGTCATACCCATATATTGCGGCATATACATCGGGCGCGTTTAGAAGTTAAAGAATTGAGTTTATATTGTTTTACAACGACATTAAAGCAACAAAGTTCGCTTCGATTTTTCCGGCTTTGTGAGTTCAAAAAAAATAAGTCGAAAAAATAATTGATAATTAATCAATCTGAACCGATTTATCTCTCGAAACGAGAGCAAAAAAGATCAAAGCGCGGCAATAAAAATTTTTTGAATTTTAATTATAAATACACAAAAACTTTTTTGTTGTTATTGCAAAAACAGAAAAACAAAAGAATTCGTTTTTTACCTATTGCAGTTAATTTAAAACGATCTTCTTTTTTTGAAACGTAACACTTTTCCAATTTAAATTTTTCGAAAACTTTTTAAACAACATATCATCGAAATTGTATTACAGATTCATGGAGGAACACTTTGAACTTAAACTTTGTAAGGAAAAAAGTTTTATTTTTATAAAAAATGATTTTGACACGATGTAGATTGAAAGACTGCTACTTCATATAATATGAATATTTTTTCAAAACCGGACTATCGATCAATAACTTACCTTCAATTTTTGTTTTATGTCTTAAAGTTTTGTATAAAAGTTGCCTTTTAACAAAATTGGAAGTACTAAATGGACTTCATACTTTTTCAAAAAAATTGGCAAAATTGACGAATCGTTAGAATGCGAGTACCGTACCATCACAACAAAATTTACTTACTCCTGGGGATTAACACGTGCAGGTGCAATGAGTAGGTTTATTGTAAGCGACGTAACTCAGTTACGTTAAGTCATAGTCATTACTGGGTTACGTCACTTAGTGTCAGTACAGCACCCTTCGTCTTAATGCCAGACGTGAATTCTATTTTAACCGCACCGTGTAGAAATACAGAGAAGTGCATTAAACAACGAATCTGATCGACATGTAAAATCCAAAGAAGGCTAGATTTAAAATCCTGCACTATTACGTGACGTCGACGACAAGTAGACCTGTAATTTAATCTGTCTACTACTATCCGAGCTAAACAATAAATTTCAATTTAAGCTCTACAGCTCTTATAGTAAAGGAGTGGTAAACGATTCAGGGCTCGTGGGTCGTGGTTGAAATGATCTAAGTATATGAGATATCTGACTTTTTGCTGATTTCTGTGGTAGGCATCTTCAAAGAGATTAGATTAATGTCACCGAAGTATGCGTACTGGTGGTTCAGAAGCCACTTAAGTCATACTAAAGTCACCGAAGTTACTGAAGCACCTGAAGTCATACTAAGGTTACTGAAGTCATACCAAAATGACTAAAGTCGCTCCTGAACCAGTCTGGACGTTAGTGTGAGTTCAGTAGCATAAGTCTGACTTCTGTCAAACTTTAGTTACTCATGAACCACCGGTACGTGTACATCTGCCACTACTTATCAGGATTCAGTCCCGGTAACGGTCGTAGTACGCGTATCAGTGATTCAGGTGTGACTCAAGTTATACTAAAGTCAGTGAAGTGAGGCTGAAGTAACTGAAGTTGGACTGAAGCTACAGAAGTCAAACTAAAATCAATGAAGAATAACTGAAGTCGCTCCTGAATTCGTCTTAGCACTAGTGTGACTTCAGTGGTTTTAGTCTGATTTCAGTGGCTTTAGTCTGAGTTCGGTAGCTTCAGTCTGACTTTAGCCACTCATAAACCACTTCGAGCACTACCTCACAGGATTCAGTCCAGTGAGGTAGCGGACGTAATAGGGGTAGTAGTGCTTTAGGGGGGACTTAAGATATACTAAAGTCACTGAAGTCTGACGGAAGTCACATAATTCCGACCGAAGCCACTAAAGACACTAAAATCATACTGAAGTTACTGAAATCATATTGACGTCACTAAAATCATACTAAAGTCACTGAAGTCGCCCCAGAACCTGTCTATACGTTAGTGTTACTTCAGTGGCCGCAGTCTGATTTCAGTGGCTTTAGTCTGAGTTCAGTCACTCATAAACCACCGGTAAGCTTTTTTGACCATTACTTCTCAGACTTTAGTTATGTAAGGTAGCGGTCGTAATGCGGATACGGGGTGACTGAAGTCAGACGAAACTCACTGAAGTCAGACGGAAGTTACAGAAGTCCGACTGAAGCCACTGCAGTCATACTAAAGGCACTGAAATCTGACTTAAGTCTTTCTGAAGCCACTAAAGCTATACTAAAGTCACTCTAATCATACTAACGTCACTGAAGTCGCTGATGAGTCAGTCTGGACGTTAGTGTGAGTTTAGTAGCTTTAGTCTAATCTCAGTGACTTAAGTGACTTTAGTATGGCTTCATTGGCTTCAGTCCGACTTCAGTCAGTTTTGAACTATTGAAACACGTACTACGACCGCTACTTCACAAGATTTGCCCAAATTAATGTCAGCCTTTTGAGGATGCGTTCTACAGAAGTAGGCAAAATGTCAGAAGTCGTAAATATAGCATTTCGATCACAACCCATTACTAGTCCTGAAATCTCTACCACTAATGATACCAACCGTGAAAGTCTGAATACTCTTATAGTAAAGCTGTTTACAGTCGTACGGACGGACTTACAGTCCTGACATTGTACTCTCTGAACTACTACAGCGTTGCTAAACATTTATGTTTTCGATCTCTTTAAGTTTGGGCTGTCACAGTTATATACGAACGAACGTACGGACGGACAGGCCCACGAGTCTGAATTTTAATGATTATTCTCTATTTTTGTCCCTTAAAATTTCCACTCTCCGTTTCTTTTGAGCTACTAAAGTTGTCGGGTGGCATTTTGACAGAAGAAGCTGAAACTCAAGATCCAGAAGTAATCCTGAAAAGTGCCAGTCGAGTACATTGCCGAGTACGTTGCTACGTCTAACGTGAGCTGAGCAATTTCCACTGAGAGGGCATGCTCGCATGCTTCTCTTATAAGAACGACGATAGTGATGATCTGATGATTAATAAATTTGTTTAAAAAAATACACATACGCACCTTTATTTTTATTTACGGGCTTCTAAAGCCCTGCTTGCGTTTAGGTCCTTACCTGCGAGGTTAGGCACGTTAAAATTCAAAAAAAGTTTTATTTCACTCGTAAAAACATAAAAACTAAACCATTACGTTAAATTTCTTTTGTCTTTAACTTTATTCTCTTTTTTCAGCAGCCGGAAGCCATACCACTTTTCTTCCACGAGCGTCTCTTTTAGCGTTGTGCTGTTTTGTTGGTTTAGTTCGTTCTGTAAGGTAACTATGTTGTCTGATGTAAATGTGAAGAAGTGAAGCCAAAGACAAACATAACGAGTGAGTGTTTAATTTCTCAAATAAAGAAAAAATCTTTAAAAAAAGACATTCCTTAATTATAAATAAATTACGTTTTTATTTTATTTTTTTCATGCGAGTTGCTTCTTATTGATAGTTTATTGTAAATAAATCGTTTTTTTAAATAATATTATTCACATATTTTCTTCCCGTTTAGGTAGTTTCATATGGCACTAATTATTTTTTAATTAGTCTTTATTATTATTAAATTTTTTTAAAAATTAGTTGTAAATAAATATAGTATATTATTCAAAAAAATATAAATAAACGAAAAATTTCCATGTTTAAAAAAAATACAATCAAGTCCTACTCTAGTCTGCATTTTTGGCCCTGTTAAGATGGACTCTATGCAACTTTAATGACTGCTTTTGCTATCGAAAAGCGTCTGTTAAGTAAATAAATTAATAAATAATTATTACACAATACAATTAAACTAACATATCATTATTTTCCGTATTAAAGTAGTAACATATCACATTTTTTAAATTAACTCGCCTACTCTGAAAAACATTTTGAGTTTGTTGAAATTAAATTTACAGCGCGTAATAAACACAAACTGTACAAACTTTTTATATTTATTATGTAAAATCGTAATTTTTGTAGCATTGTTTTTAGCAGAATTGTCCTTACAGTTTGAAACAATAGTTATAAATGCACAAAATTACAGTATTTGAACTAAACTTAGCTACAACGGCAGTTTTCAGTTCAAATTAATTTTCCATTTCAAAACTGTTTTGTAAAAAGTAAAAAGTCACAAAGGCGGTATTTTCGAAGCGTTTCCGATGCTCTTTTAATTCTGCAGTTAATTATTAATTATTACTAATTATTATTTTAAAGCCACTAAAGTCTCTAAAGTTACTGAAGTCGCTGCTAAACCCGTCTAAACGTTAGCGTGAATTCAGTGGCTTCGGTATGACATCAGTGACTTTAGTATGATTTTAGTCAGACTTCAGTGACTTTAGTGACTCTAGTATGACTTCAGTGACTTCAGCTAATGGGGAACTACTGACACGCGTACTACGACCCGTACCTCACAGTAGTCAGCCAGTAGTGGTTGGGTAGTTTATGAGTGACTGAAGGCTGCCTGAAATTAGACTGAAGCCATTGAAGTCACACTAGCTAACTATTTTTTAAAAAGCCACAAAGGCGATAATAATTACTAATTATTATTTTAAAGCTACTAAAGTTACTGAAGTCGCTGCTAAACCCGTCTAAACGTTAGCATGAATTCAGTGGCTTCGGTATGACATCAGTGACTTTAGTATGATTTCAGTCAGACTTCAGTGACTTTGGTAACTCTAGTATGACTTCAGTGACTTTAGCCAATGGTGAACTACTGACACGCGAACTACGACCCGTACCTCACGGTATTCAGTCAGTAGTGGTCGAGTAGTTTATGAGTGACTAAAGGCTGCCTGAAATTAGACTGAAGCCATTGAAGTCACACTAGCAAACTATTTTTTAAAAAGCCACAAAGGCGATAATAATTACTAATTAATATTTTAAAGCTACTGAAGTCACTAAAGTTACTGAAGTCGCTGCTAAACCCGTCTAAACGTTAGCGTGAATTCAGTGGCTTCGGTATGACATCAGTGACTTTAGTATGATTTCAGTCAGACTTCAGTGACTTTGGTGACTCTGGTATGACTTCAGTGACTTTAGCCAATGGTGAACTACTGACACGCGAACTACGATCCGTACCTCACGGTATTCAGTCAGTAGTGGTCGAGTAGTTTATGAGTGACTGAAGGCTGCCTGAAATTAGACTGAAGCCATTGAAGTCACACTAGCAAACTATTTTTGAAAAAGCCACAAAGGCGATAATAATTACTAATTAATATTTTAAAGCTACTGAAGTCACTAAAGTTACTGAAGTCGCTGCTAAACCCGTCTAAACGTTAGCGTGAATTCAGTGGCTTCGGTATGACATCAGTGACTTTAGTATGATTTCAGTCAGACTTCAGTGACTTTGGTGACTCTGGTATGACTTCAGTGACTTTAGCCAATGGTGAACTACTGACACGCGAACTACGATCCGTACCTCACGGTATTCAGTCAGTAGTGGTCGAGTAGTTTATGAGTGACTGAAGGCTGCCTGAAATTAGACTGAAGCCATTGAAGTCACACTAGCAAACTATTTTTGAAAAAGCCACAAAGGCGATAATAATTACTAATTAATATTTTAAAGCTACTGAAGTCACTAAAGTTACTGAAGTCGCTGCTAAACCCGTCTAAACGTTAGCGTGAATTCAGTGGTTTCGGTATAATATCAGTGACTTTAGTATGATTTCAGTCAGACTTCAGTGACTTTAGTGACTCTAGTATGACTTCAGTGACTTCAGCCAAGGGTGAACTAATGACACGGGTACTACGACCCGTACCTCATAGTATTCAGTCAGTAGTGGTCGGGTAGTTTATGACTGACTGAAGGCTGCCTGAAATTAGACTGAAGCCATTGAAGTCACACTAGCGAACTATTTTTTTAAAAGCCACAAAGGCGATATTTGCGAAGCGCTTCCGATGCACTTTTAATTCTTTAGTCAATTATTAATTATTACTAATTATTATTTTTATGCCACTAAAGTCATACTAAAGGCATACTAAAGTTACTGAAGTCTGACTGAAGTCAAACGTTAATGTGAATTTAGTGGCTTCGATCTGACATCAATGACTGTAGTATGATTTCAGTCGGATTCAGTGACTTTAGTGACTTCAATGACTCTAGTAAGCATGACTTCAGCGACTTCAGCCCCTACGACCCGTACCTCACAGGTACTTTCAATTTGGTACGCGTACCTGGTTGTTCACGAGTGACTGAAGTATTGAAGTCAGACTGAAGCCACTAAAGTCGTGCTAGCGTCTACACACGTTCTAGAACGACTTAAGTCACTCATGAATCACCGGTACGCCTTCCACAATTTCAAACATAAGTTAGGAACAAAATTACAGCATTTGAACTCCCAACTAAGCTACAATGGCAGTTTTGAGTACCAATTAAGGTTTTATTTCAAAACTATTTTGTAAAAAGCCTCAAAGGCGGTATTTAAAAAGCATTTTCGATGGCGTTTTAATTCTTCAGTTAATTATTAATTATTTTAAAGCCACTGAAGTCATACTAAAGTCACTAAAGTTACTGAAGTCGCTCCTAAACCCGTCTGAACGTCAGTCTGAATTCAGTTGCTTCGGTCTGACATCAGTGACTTTAGTGTGATTTCAGTCGGATTTTAGTGACTTAGTGACTTTAGAATGACTTCAGTGACTTCAGCCACCTCACAGGACTAAACCTGTGGGGTAGTGGTCAAAGTACGCGTATCGGGTAGTTCGTGATTGAGTGAAGTCAGACTGAAGGCACTGAAGTCACACTAGCGTCCAGGCGGGTTTGAAAGCGACTTCAGTCTCTCATGACTCATGAACCACCGGTACTTGGTTTTCCATAGAAAATGGCCTAGTGTTAACTGTAAGTGGGAAGATTTTTCCTAATTCAATTTACTTTTTCCAATTTTTCATTTCCAAAGATACCAAGCCTTAAGAATAGCACCAGTAAAATTTCCAGTACTACTCTTCCGTATTTACAAACTTTTTAGCTTGTTGAACTTGTTTAGTGTGCTCTTATAGAAAATTGGGTCCGCTATGATCGTTTTTCAAATAATTTCCTCAATACAAAAGTAAAAGTTT
Source organism: Malthinus flaveolus (assembly GCA_950108345.1). Taxonomy (NCBI): domain Eukaryota; kingdom Metazoa; phylum Arthropoda; class Insecta; order Coleoptera; family Cantharidae; genus Malthinus; species Malthinus flaveolus. Next base: position 17,386,633 of record OX467289.1, read on the forward strand.
GTACATTTTTGCAAATTAAACACGAAATTAGTAAAAAATTGTCTCATCTGTGCTTTTCGATGGTTTAAAAAGAAAATATACGTATTCTATAGGTGTTTTCGGTATGACTTGCCATTTTTTTAAAAATAATTTTTAAATTTGATAAGGCATAAATTTTTAAGTACCTATAAATAATTTATCATGTGATGTTATTTAAATCTAAAATTGTATAAAAAAGTATCTAGTCTTCATTATTACAAACATTGCAGGATATTTTATTAATAAAATTTTTTCGTATTGTTCACTGTGCGGAAATAAAATAATTAATTATAAGCTTCGTAAATAGGCTCACAGTTGATGTCAAAATGTTAACTTTATTTATTAAAAATAATTTAAAAAATTCACACTTTTTCGGTAAAAATGTATAAAAACGCAAATTTTTTTATTTAAAAAATATCTGTATAATTGTGATGTGAACTGTGTGCTATATTTTAAATTAGGCGACTTTTTTATTGTAATTATTATAAAAAGAAAATCCCTGTGATCGAGAATACTATTATATGTACACAATTATTTGTTAATTAATGTAAAATGTAAACTCTATAAATGTATAAAAAAGAAAATTGGTTAAATTTATGAATTGACACAAATTTTTCAAACAATATGAAAAATTGAACGATTTCGACAGTTTTTGTGAGATAAAAATTATGTATATAGTAATTATGTAAGGTTTAAGCATTTAAGACGAATGAGAAAAGAATGATGGTATTATAAAATACATGACGAATTCAAGCCGAAATTCGTAGGATTATTAATTAAATGAAAAATTTAGTAAAAACATTGATCAAAATGATAGTGTCGTTGTGTTATTCGGTTTGAATTCACGATCCTATACTTCAATTTAACTTATATGTATTTTATTTTAAAAATAAATACTTACTTAATTTTTACTTCTTTTATTTTTAAAAAAAGCACACCCTAACCGAACCACAAAATAAGTTACAGAGAGTAGCAGTAATTCACTAAAGCTTCTTAAAGCGCCAATAATTAAAAAAAAAACAAAGATTAAGGCTTTCGACATCTCAAAATTATTTTTGTCCACCCTGTATATTTTAACTCAATAACATGCTGAGCTATAAATCTGTGACCCCTTTGCTGAAGTTATTCGTAATATTCCCCCTCAAAAGTAGCATTTGCGACTACATACTGTGAATAAGTCTCATACATACAGGGTGTTGCGTTTGTACATTTTCATTGTACGCCAATTTTATTATTTTATTAACATTGCCTCACAAATATGTTTGTTAAACTTATTTTAACTATTGAAAAATCAGTTCTCAAGTTTACGTACGTGGTCAGGGCAGATTTTAAAATTAACGAAGCGCCCTGTAATAATTATTTACTAAGGCTTCGCATTGAAATAGCGCACAAAGCTCTCAGGTTAATACATTAATCGTAACGACCTACTAAAATAGTATTTGAGTCGCTCTGAGGTCAAATTAATGTTTTATGGCGGCGACCTCATCGCCTATTAATTATTTTCGAGTCCTGCTAAATTAAAGTTTCATGGCGCAATCGTCTCTTAGTTTGTTTTTGTCTAGTTTTGGTTTATAAACTACCACCGGACGATGTATTTGCTTTAGACGCTGGTTAACTTACTCGAAAGCGGTGGTTTGTCGTGTCCATGGAGCTAGAAAATAAACGAAATGGCTGTTAGCTAGTTTGAGGGTAGTTTGTTGAGCTAGTTGAGGTTACTCAGTAAGTGTGCGCGGTCGAGTACGCCAGGGCACTCTCTCTTTTCCCTACTACAAAATTCTCGGAACTTTTTTATGCAACTGACAGTTTGTTCTTCATGTTCTTCGCACGTTCACCCTTTCCACTTATTTTCTAGTTATATGATCGTGTCTGATGAGCTGGAAGATGCTGCTTTTTGAATTTCAGTAAAATAGAGCTCTACTGTCAAAAAATACGACTAATTTAAACTGTCTGGAGTAAAAAAGCTTAGAAATAAGACGAGCGTAGCGAGGCTTATCTTGCCGATATAGACAAACCGTCTTCGGCGACTTTAGTAATTCTTCTAGGAGCTAGTACGGTCGCTACAAATTAGTATCGGTATTGTTTTAAAGGTAATGTGGCTATCACTACGCTTTCAACTGTCCATTGTTAACACATCTTACGCACCCCTGTACTCAATTTTAATTTCTGAGTGCACCTGATGTGGAAAATGGGATTCGAACTCGAGACTGTTATGTCTGTAGTCCAATTCTGTACCACTGGACCACGGCTGCCCCCTTTTTTTAAGAATGCTGAACTGAGGTACTGTTGAAGCCGCACACCATTGATGAGCATTGGTGCCACTTCTCAAACTACCTACGTAAGACGAACTACCAACTACCCTAGGATAATACTCGACTAGTAAAGCTTGGTTCCCATGACTGTATGCCTAACGTGACATGGTTCGTACGGGAAAGCCAGCTACACTCTGCAAGAGACGAGGTACTGTAAACAACTTGAGGAGATTAGAACGCTCGGAAAAGTCTCGAGTCGAGTAGGAAAGCTGGAATAAATTTCAACGTTTTAATTCTTCTTAGCGCATCCAAGATCATTAATTAATTCTTTTAACTTTTAATTAATAGGCGAAGAGAGAGAATTTTTACAAAAAAACTAAAATTTGTCAGGTAAAATTGATTTTTATCGTTTTACATTTATAATCTACAAGGTTATTAAAACTAAGTACCTCTATCATTAATCTCAGTTGAATTTGATGTTAAATTTTAATTAGCATAATATTTTACATTTTTAACAAAATTTTTATGAATTGCCGGTCGTTAACTTATATAAACAAATTTTATTTAGGGACAATATTTTTTAAAAAACACGCCCGGACCGTCTCTTTACATTAATACTATTTTTCTCTTAAAAAACGTTCGCAATTCGCATAATTTAAAATTTACAAACGCTTGGAAATTGTGTGCGCCACAGTAGCCAGTAGGTACTCAAAATTTAAAAGTTTATTTTAAATATTTATTTATTAACAACAAATTCATTGATTTATAAAGAAATAGTACTCTTACCGACGGATCCTAAAATCAAAAGAAATCTAGAGCAGGTGTGCAGTGTGCACTCACCTGAGCTTGCCCTCGATAGCAGTCCACCGCTGGGGAAATATGCCTCAGTTTTTCAAACTGAACTGATGGGGATATTACACTGCGCCAACGAAATCCAAAAAAAAATAATACTGCTATCGATAGACAGTAAAGCCCTCTTGCAAGTCTTAAACACCTACAATGTAACCTCTGGCCTTCCATTGGAGTGCATTGAGCCGCTGGGCCAAAAACAAGGCTCTTACTCTCTTGGGTCAAAGGACGTCAAAGAAATGAGAGTAACGATAAAGCAGACAAGCTAGCCAATAAAGGTTCAAACAGCTTTCCCTGTGACCCTCTGAGTCAATCATCAAACCAGCCTAATAATGGTTAATACTCTCCTTAAAAATAATACCCATCAACTACAGACTGAAAGATGGACAAGCAAATAACGTCTAGAGCTGTCCTGAACTAATCTAGGAACAATCTAATCTAGGTACACAAACATCTCCACACTCTGGGCTTGGTAGATAATCCCATAAGTCGTGGATGCAAACTGGAAGACAAAACGGCTGAACATATGTGCTTTGCCACAGTCCAGCCCTAACGTCACTAAGAAGACATGGCTAAAATAAGCACTACCCTTCCTGCCAGAATCCTGCAGTTCGTCTTACAAGTAGGACGGCTCGAGATCTGATGGACACTGGGAGGTCGCTTGGAGGTAGTACAATGGGCCCTATTAAGTGGTCTAAGTGCAGGGAGCTTGCTTCTCCTCCCTAAATAATCCAGATCCAGTACTCGTGCATTGTATAGTATCACTTTTTAAACAAGGCACCAAACGAATCCAGTTTAACAGGCCAGATCATCACTAGTTATGCGTCAAGCGATTACGCAAGGACTGTTTTTCCTGGGGATACCTGCGTGCTCTTTTCATATATTTTTACATTCAAGTTACAAGCTAAAAATAAAGCAAAACTAATCTTCTATGAATCTAGAAACTAAAAATGGGTCCAAGCAAGCCCCATTGTTTCCAGTTGTATGTTTGCAGCCGTTTAAAAGAAATTCATTTTCATGCAGTTTTCTTATTGATCCTTTTGCAAATAGAAACAATGCAAATAGTTTATTATTCTTAAATAACTCCAGCATTTAGCTTTCATTTCTTCTCACAAAAAAAATGAGTCTTCGCTTTGAACGTAATGAAATAGAACAAAATAACAATTGAATTATTCTCATTTAAGAGAAAATGGGAAAATTTTGTAATAAAACTAAATAAGACAATGATAAATTTAATTCGCGTTAATTTTCTAAATTCGCATTTAATAAATTGTTGAGCACGTAAAGAATGTGGATTATTTCGGGTAAAAGTCTTTTGGCGAATTTTGGCTTTGGGCTAACCTTTTTGATGCCATTTCTAAATTATTTTTACCTGGGGTTCAAAAATACGTATTTTCAGCGAGTCTAATAGCCACAAATTAATTTATTATTAAACTTCACTTGTTAATGGTGAATTACCTATGAGTCAACATTCAACAAACACTGACGAAATAAAAAAAAACTAATTAATAACCTCTCAATTTATTATTATACACAAACTACAATTTCACAATAATTAATTTCGGAAAACGAAATTAAACAAGCACAAAATTCATTATTTTTTGTGCTTTAAAAATAATTAAATTAAGTAATGATAAAACGTAATTTACAAATAAATTGTGTTTAAAAATTATTTTTCGCCATTACTTTGTTGGCAAAAATTAACTTATCGCTTTAATTTTATTTTAGGGTTTATTATTCAAACAAATTAAGTTTTCCAAATAACGTAATACTAATTTATAAGAGTCAACAGGTTTGGAATTTTACGAAAAAAGGGTCAATTAAAAAGTGAGAGATTGCGTTTTTTTAATGAAACAAAGTCGCGTTTCTATTTAGGACTGCCGCCTCGTTTTAGTTAACTTCAGCGGGGCTCTACTTGCAGGTTTTCATGATACTTGTCAAAAGATGGCTAAGAAGGGCCCAAATGGTCTTCCCTGCGGCCCTGAGCTAATTTTGAAACTAACTGTAGAGAAGGGTGTTACAGCCCTCATTAAAAATAGTACACACTTTAAGATTGAAAAGCCACACAAGATGCCGCCATAGTAGAAAAGCCATTCGAGACCTCTTTAAAATGTTTCGAAAATATTGTCTAAGGCTGCTCCGAGATAGTCTAAGCTAAGAGCAATCGCAAATATTCTTAAGGGACACCCCCGACTAAAGAAGCACCTCCACACACTGAAAATGGTAGACATGCCATGGATGTCAATGAGAAGACAATACAGCTGAACAGGTACTGAACTACATACTGGCCGGTTCTTAAGTCCCCAACGATACACTGAAGGGCAGGAGTTTTGGAACGCTCTCGTAGAACTTTCAGCTTTAATAAGTGATATCCAACTCATCTGAAGTTGAAACTTAAGAAAAACCAATTAAATTGAGGCTAGGGCATCGGTGGAGACCGTATTTGTAATTGTAAACAAACGGTAGACTAAAGAGCAGGAGTTTTGGAGAGATTTATTGTAGAGGTTTCAGATTCAACAAGGGATTCCGACGGATATCACCAAGTTGGAGATTATTGATCTGAAATTTGAAATGAGGGAACTGATTGGATAGTAAAGTCAGTAGGTTAAGGTTCAGAGACATTGGGGCCTACCCCAGCCTTCCCAGCCCAGGAAACTTAAAATAGTTGAGTTACCTTGTCAGTTTCATCTGTTTACGGTCTTCGAAGTTCTGAATAACTTTAGGCTGTTTCGGATCAGTCTATAAGCAATCGCTGGGATTTTCACGAAACTTCCCACTAAAGAAGCACCTCCAATCTCCATGCACTGGGAATAGTAGACAATCTCACATGCCGTGAATCCGAATCAGAAGATGAAACAGCTGAACATGTACAACTGTGCTACTGTCTAGCTCTTAAGTCGACAAGAAGATTCTTGTGTTTATAATTTGAAGCAAATGAGTGACTGAAGGGTAGGATTCCTAAAAGTTTGAGACTATTGATCTAAAATTAGAAATGAAGGAACAACTTGGATATGGATAGTGAAGTGGATAAGGAGAGTGGATTATAGTTCAGATTCAGAGGTCAATGGGGTCTCTCCCAGTCTCCGCCACCAAGATGTCAACTCAGACAATTTAATATCGTCGAGTAATCTCGTCTTTTCCATCTGTTTACGGTCTTCGAAGTTCTGAATTTCAAGAGCCTTTCACATTACATAATTTCTTTTAGAACAGAAGAGCACTGAGCCAATTTGAAAAGCAGCTGTGAATACTGTTAACGCGCTCCCCAAAAATAATACTTATCTAATGTAAGATGGGAAAGCAACACAAGATGCCGCCAACATCTAAAGCTGTCTAGAACCAGTCTATGAGCAATCTCATGAGAGCATAGCTCTCATGCTGCATTGCCCACCAAAGAATCACCTCCATGCACTGGGAATAGTAGACATGACGTGAATGTGAACTAGAAGATGAAACAGCTGAACACGTACTGTGATGCTGTTCAGCTCTTACGTCGACTTCTGGCTCGACGTGGCCAGAATTAGCACCTATCCTCCCGCAAGAATTCTGGAGTTTAGAGTCCTAAACGATATAGTGAAGGGCGGGAGTTTTGGAAGGCTCTAATAGAACTGTCCTCTTCAACAAGTGATATCCGACTCATCTGAAGTTGAAACTTAAAAAAAAGAAATTAAGCTGGAGCGCGGAGCAACGGTGGAAACCGTGTTTGTAATTTGAAACAAACGGTTGACTGAAGAGCAGGAGTCTTGGAAGAACCTTGTAGAAGTTTCAGGTCAAACAAGGAATTCCCACGGATATCACGTCAAGTTGGAGACTTCATCTGAAATTAGAAATGAGGGAATAGCTTGGATAGTAAAGCCAGTGGGTTATGACTCCCATTCAGAGAACATTAGGGTTTCTCCTTGCCTCCCAAGCCAAAATCCCAGCTCAGACAACATAAGATCGTCGAGTTATCTCGTTTTTTCTATCTGTTTACTGTTTACTATTAAGACCCTCCTCAAAAATAGTACCCATCTATTACACACTGTAAGATATAAAATCAACATCAGCTGCCGCCAACGTAGAAGAGCCATTCTAAGGCTAAGGCTGTCTAGAACCAGTCTATGAGCAATTATAGGGATTCTCTTGGGGCACTGCTTATCATAGAAGCACCTCCATACACTGAAAATAGTAGACAGTTCCACATGTCGTGGGGTCCGTATTGGGAGACTGTTGGCTCAACATGGCAAGAATTAGCACCATCATGGAACCATCAGAATTCCCGAGTTTATTCTACAAGTAGGATTGCTCAAACTCTTATGAGTTCGGGGGGATGCTTGGAGGAAGCACCATGGACCCTTCTTGATCAATCCAGAATTCAGATGCTCGTCGAAATAACTATCAAAAATGTAAATGACTGTAATCGTATTAAGAAGCGTTATTTTTATTACTTAGCCCACGGAGCAATTCTAATCAAGGAGGTCGTAGAACTTTTTGGGGTTCTCCCCAAATTTGAAGAGCTACCGGTGATTTGAACGAGACTTCCTTGCGCAAATCGACGCCTGACAAGTCGTCGTTCCGAAATTTAAATTATTTCTTCTACTCCTCTTCAAAGTTACACGGTTACGCGTGAGGCTATTTTGCCTTTGATTTAAAACCGAGGTTGTTACGAAAGCTTAGCTGTTCGCTAAGAAACGTAATTTTAAATTACCATTTATTATCCCTTAAGGGTTTTAAAAATAATTTAAATACGGCAGATGTTGCCTCCTTTTTTTCGAATTCGAGCACCCTCCGAGACTTCTCGATGTTAATGTAGTGCTCTAATGTTTAATGCAAACTTATTATACAATTGTGTGGAAAATATTTTATCAGTTGCTTGGTAATTTTGGAAAATTCTTCAACTGCAACTAATGCTTAAGAAAATAGAAAAACATCTAAAGCATTATATATACCGGCGAAAATACACATTAAATTTTATTACTGAAGCTAGTAGCGTGAATAAACTCGATATACCTTTTTTTCGCTGCACTTAATGCTCGTAATTTTAGTATAAATCCACATCTATGACAAAAACAAACAAAAAGGGGTATAGAAATGTGATTTACGGTAATGGTAATATCTTTGTAACATTTACCACACATGTCAAAACGATGTCATTTGCAATATGCACATCTTTGGGTCTAAAATGCAACGCACTAATGTGCTCAAACACGTCTATCCTTTGCATAAAATATTTTGCAACTTAAGAAACCCACTTAAATTATGCATTAATGTGTCATATTCAACGATAACCGTCAAATCACATCAGTTTCCTTACCCTCAATGATATATTTTTATGTATTCCAAATCATTCCACTCAATTCATCTGAATGTAAGATTTTTCTTTTGCTTCAATTTAAATATTTGAATGTATCATCTTGTTTACACAAAAATTTTTAGCTTGGCGCTTTAAATTTATTAATATTCATCGATTTTTATCCCCACGACTTATCTAATCATAAAGGGTTATAGTTGAATTATCCATAGCCCGCAATTTACCTAAATAAACAACTTGAACGTAATAATATTAAATTTATATAGGATGGAATGGAAAGATGTAATTTCGAAATTGTTGCAAAAAGTGCCGCTCTACGCTTCTTTATGTTTGACAAATCAAACTTAACGGAAATAGTAGATGACGAAAAAAATTAATTAACGACATCAGTAGATAGTCTATGTGGGTTCTGCCTCAATTTGCATATTTTTTTAAACTTAATTTGATTCCGCGTAAGCTGTCACGACTTGAGACTAATACGTGCGCGCGTTTACAAAGAAATTGCTGATTGAGATGGCTTAGCGGCTAGAGCACCCGGAGCGACACCGAAGGACTCGGGTTAAATCTCAAATTGAGGTCCAAGTTGTTCCTTTAGCATGACAACGGACTTGTAGCGTCCACGACATCGTAATTATACCGAAAATTAATTATAAATTTCTAAAAGTGCAATTTTGATACCAAAAGTTTGTGATTACGTAAATAACGCCAACATAAGCTCATCCTCTCGGCGATACGAAAAGAAATCTTTTTATTGTACGAAAATCCTATTGGAAATTCCAATTACATTTGGGCAAGAAAGCTAACTTTGAAATATGTTATTGCTTCCAACAAAATTTAAGATTGTTTTCCCACATTGGTCAGCCAATATTTTAATTTTATGGCCAACTTTTCTATTCTTTCTAGATGAAATATTTTATTTCTCAGTTTTGGGCGTCAAGAACTTGTGTCGAATTTTATGTTATTTGTCAGAGTAGTGATTTAGCACTTAAATGTGTCGCAGGAAAAAAAATAATTTTGCCCTCTAAAATAGAATAAACATTTCGGGTAAAATAAAATGAATTTACAGTTGCAAATAGCTTTGTTAGTTTATCGTCTGAGTAGGCTTTTTCAATTACCTAATTACAAAGTTTTAACAAGTTTTAAAAGCAATTTCGTAGCTTTTTAAAAGATATTACTCTTTTAACTAAGTTTTGAACTGACGGGCGACGTCATTAATTATACAAAATATACTAATATACATATTATTAGTCCTTTACTAAAAAAAAGCCCTAGATCGCTTTAAATTTATCATTTTTACTATCTCCTTAAGTGTTGCTATTCACTTTTAATAAACAAAGCTCACTTAAAAAAATTAACTGTGCGAGTGTACGTTGGTTCAAACATGGTGAGTTATAAAACAATTTTAAAACATCATTACGACATGCAACACGATCGTTACCAATTTTGTAAATTGTTAATGTTGTCAGCGAGTAAATTATAATTAACTTTTTATTACAGTGTAATCAATCCTAAATATTGTTATATTGAATAAATGACGTTTCGGTTCAAAGTACCCCAAAACTGATAAATCCTTTTCATACGTACGGCATAAACTCATTTGGACACCACATCAAAAACAAGGTTTGATCTCAAACTCAAACCCCACAGCACAGGATTTAGGAATGAGTTGGTTACTCGAGCTTCTGGGCGACTTTTGATTGGTATTCTAAACTATTTTGTATGCACTTGGGTATTCTTTAGAGTCCAGCAGACCGACAAGCACAGGAATTGACAAACACAGGAGATTGGCAAGCACGAGAGACTGACAAGCACAGGAGACTAAAAACCAAAAGATACTGACACCCAACGGAGACTGACACACGCAAAAGATTGACAAGCGCAGGCGACTGACAAGCACAGGATGGAGGAGTGGGCACGGGCAGTACACTGAAGCTTCTAAAGTTTGACTTGCAAACACAGGGTGGGGGAATGGGTGGCGCACTAAAGCTTCTAAAAGCCTTGCGATTAGTATTCTAAACTATTTAAATGCACTTGGATATTCTTTAAAGCACAGTATACTCACAAACACATTTTGGAGGAATATGTACTTTTTTGAAGCTTCTTAATCCATTACTATACTTAAGTTTATATGCCATTTTGATGTACTTGAATATTCCTTGCACAGTAACAGAAACACAGAATGGAGGAATGGGTGATCTATGGAAGCTTCTAAAAGCCGTACGATTAACATTCCAAACCACTTGGTTGCACTTAGATACTACTTGGAGTACAGTAAACTCACAAGCACATGTTGGAAGTATGGGTAGTTCTCTGAAGCTACTGAAAGCATTACTATTGCTACTCCAAACCATTTGGATACAGCTGCATAGCACAGTAAACTCACATTACACAGAATGGTAGTACATTGAAGCTTTTAACAGTCGTACTATTGGAATTCTATACCCTTTGGAAGAACTTAAATATTTTTTTGAGTACAGTAATCTCACAAACACAGGTTGGAGGTATGGCTAGTTCCTTGAAGCTGCTGATTAGTATTCTATACCATTTGGATGCACTTGCATATTCTTTGTAACACAGTAAACTTCCAAACACCAAATGTAAGAATGGGTGGAATATTGAAGCTTTTAACAGCCGTACTATTAGAATTTTACATCATTTAGATACACTTAGATATTCTTGGGAGCACAGTAAACTCACAAACACTGGTGGAGGAATAGTTAATTTCCCGAAGCTGCTGAAAGCGTTACGATTAGTGTTATGAACTATTTGGATGCACTTAGATATTATTCAAATTACAGTAGACTCACAAATACAGGGAGACTTGAATATTCTTTGAAATACGGTAAACTCCCTAGAGCTGGTTAAAGGAATTGGTAGTTTCTTGACACCGCTGATTAGCATTTTATACCATTTGGATACGCTTGGATATTTTTTGCAACACTGTAAACTTACCAACACTAGTTGGGGGAATGGGTAGGTTCCTGAAACTGTTGAAAGCCTTACGGCTAACATTATAAACCATTTGTATGCGCTTGGATATTGCTTGAAGTGCAGCAAGCTCACAAACACAGGGTTAAGGATTGGATGGTTCCCTGAAGCCGCTAATTAGTATTCTATACCATTTGGATATTATTTGGAGCACAGTAAACTCACAAACAAAGGTTGGAGTTATGGGTAGTTTCCTGAAGATGCTGAAAGCATTACTATTGATACGCTAAACCATTTGGATGCACTTCAATATTTTAGTAACACAGTAAACTCACAAACACAAAATTGAAGAATGGGTGCTACATTCAAATTTCTAACAGCCTTAATATTGGAATTCTACACCATTTGAATGCACTTAGATATTCTTGGGAGCACAGGAAACTCACAAACACTGGTTGAAGAATGTTTAGTTTTCTGAAGCTGCTGAAAGCCTTGCGATTAATGTTTTAAACCATTTGGATGCACTTAGATAGTCCGTAGAGCACAGTAGACTTACAACAACAGGTTGGAGGAATAGATAGTTCTCTGAAGCTTATGGAAGCGTTCCGATCGGTTTTATAAACTACTTGGATACACTTAGATAAATATTATGTTAATTACAGTAGACTCTCAAATACGGGGAGTAGGAATAGGTGGCAGATTAAAAAGTCTAAAGCCCTACGATTGGTATTGTGATTCATTTGGATGCAGTAAGATAATTCTTTTATTGCACAGGTAGTTCCTGAAACTGCTAAAAGCCTTTCGGTTAGTGTTGTAAGTCATTTTGACGCGCTTGAATTATTCTTGGAGTATAGTAAGCTCACAAACACAGGTTAAAGGAATGGGTAGTTCCCTGAAGCCGTTGATTAGTATTCAATACCATTATTTTATATTATTTGGAGCACAGTAAACTCACAAACACAGGTTGGAGAAATTTGTAGTTTCCTGAAGCTGCTAAAAGCCTTACCATTAGTTATTCTAAACCGTTTGAATGCAGTTAAATAGTTTTAGAGACACAGTAAACTCACAAAAAGAGGATGGAGGAATAGGTGAACCATGGAAACTTTTAAAAGTCTTACATTTGGTATTTTATACCATTTTGAGGCACTTAGATATTATTTGTAGCACAGGAGACTGTCAAAGACAGGGTGGAGGATGGCTGTTGCACTGAAGCTTCTAAAAATCTCGTGATTAGTTTTTACGCTATGTGCATGCACAGCTACCATGGTAGGTACTGCTTAGAAACACAGTCAGCCAATGTTTAGAATTTTTTTCAATACTCTTCTAGCAAGCCCCTTTAAAATTAAAAAATGGCGAGATTGAAGAAGGGGTTATCAGCACTATAAAGCGGTCGTCAAAAAACTAAATATTCTTCGCCGTGGTCACCGCCGGTTTTGCAGAGGTCCCGTTATTTTCAAACTTCAAAATTGCAACTCAACATTTAAAATTTTGATAATTTTATTTTAGAAAGGCTCAAACGGCGAAGAAGTTTCCTGTCTTTATAGAAGAGTGGATGAGTTTGTGAGGAGTTTTTCGACAAGCCGCCACAAGGCAAGGGTTGCAACTGTTTTAAAAGAGAGTTAGGGTAAGGAAGTTGACAATAATAAGTAAATTAAATGTTTTGAGTTTGAGTTTTAAACGAGTTTACGGTATGAGTGCTTTTCCGAATAACCGCTATAACAACAAGATGCCCATTTTATGTAAAGCATTCTGTTCCACCCCATATCTTATATAAATTAAATACCCTTCAGAACCACATCAAAGTAAGAAATGTATTATAATTAATACACACTTTCATTAAGAAGATGAAACACTAACAAAATGTGTTTGTAAATGAGATTTTAGTGTGATTATCAATAACCCTTCAAACTAAAATATTCCCTTCTAGAAAGTAAGGGAAATTATAACGTGAAGCTCTCAAATGGAAACTAAAGTAAATTAATACAGAAGGAATTAATATTCACTCGTAAATTAACAATGGCTTTTCTAAATTTTGATTAAGATGAGCGAACGAATCGATTTAAATTAAATGAAAATTTGTTATACGACGTTCTTGAAAATTATACGCCCTTTTAGACGAAAAGGAGATTATTTAACTTGTATTAAAATTTACAATAAAGCACTTTTTAATTTAAAAACTTAACTGATTTTTCTTCTCTTTAACTTTTATGGTGCTTTAAAATTTTAAACACTTAAAACTTGCAAAACTTCTTTTGCACGACTCAAATTACTAAAATAAAACAAACAGTAGGTACTTTAAACTTTAAAATGTCATTATGCCGCTAAGTTTGTTAATCCGAACTAATTTTGACGATTGCGTTCTAATTGGCCCTGTTAAGGGATGAGAAAAGGCTCAAGATTAGCTTCGAAATAATAGAGGGCGGTCAAAATGTTCTAACAAAGCGGTCGAGCTTTTTGCCAGTGGCAAGGTGGGTACTCAAGTCATTGAACACCCTAACGGAACGAGATTGTGACGAAATCATAAAACCGAGTCTGCTCTTTCATGGGGTTCCCCGCACCTTGCAGTTTGATCCAAAAAGCTTACGGAATGCCTCCTAAAGCATCGAGGCATGTATAGGTTTAGACAGTTTTTTCAAATAAGTCAGGTCGTTTTCAGATGTGTTGTATTAACTAGTAGGTTTGTGCGCGAGTAAGGTCATTAGCTGATTGCTTGTAGCTCTCGCTTGAAACTTACGAACAAAACCTAAACCTTGATTGGAGAAAGCGTCTGTGCGAATTAATAAGTGATGGAAATTTTTGTTTTGAGGCTGAAAAAGTATAAGACATGAGGTTGTATTTATTTTGGCAATTTACTAAAAGAAAAGTGCGAGAGAGTGAGAGATGGGCCAAAAGAGGGAGGTAAAATAAATAAAAATCTATACTTTCACATAAAAATGTCTTTAGCAGAGAATTTAATATTGTTAGATGTATGATAATATGTATCCCGCTCAAGAAAAGTACATGGTGTAAACGAAGTTTGTTAATGTTTTATTCCACTCTCTCACGTTCTTGGTCTCGAGAGGCTCAAGTCTACAGTGTTTGTTTCCTTTATATTGCGATTCTCTTTTCATATCTTTTTTCATACATCTTCCACGATATTTTGTAGACCAAGAAAACTGACATTTAAGGGTACGCATCTTTTATTTATATTCCTATAAAGTTTTTGACTAAATTTTTAATTTTTACAAACGCCAAAAAAATTTAAATTTCGAGATAAAAAAAACTTTATCCGCAGGAAGAGAAAGTATTGTAATTGAATAACTTAAGACAATACTTAATAGTTTTTTTTTTCGTTTTGCTTCAACTCCTTTGAGAATTTCCTACTATTTGAATATTCCTGAGGAATCAATAAATTTTCTTGCGAGATAATCCACAAAGGTACAATACTAGACAAGAGTAAAATACAAAACACGCATCTGTTTATTCCCAAAGATATTACGGCAAGTATTTCATCTCCATTTATTGAAAAACTACGAGCCGTACGACGTGGTCAAAAATAAAGGATATCTTACACGTTACACCCAAGCCGGTTTAAGTGTACCACTTTTTCTAGCAAGCACAAATTTTCACAGTACACTATAAATAGCAGCAGCACCTCTCCCTCAGCTACTTAAACTCGAAATTTACCATTTTTACAGTACTCTTGGAACGCGTAGCGCTACGCTAAGCCACTTTATTCAATTTGTCCACCCTGTATACTTTTTTCGTTCCTTAAAACTAACAGTTCCGTCGATAATTATTTCTCATTTGCTCACATTACACGTTACACACGTTAAACGAAATAATTCTAATTGCGATAATTTTACGTTAAGTGGGCTCTAATGCCTTTATATGTGCATCGAGCGTAAAAAATAATTAATTTAATTACAATTTATGTAATTTATAAAAAAAATTATTTAATTTGGCGTCGAAATAGTATAAAAAGCTCAGTGGGTTCAGTTTTGTTATCAGTTTGAATTGTAAACCAAACAGCAAACATGAAATTCTACTTGTTCGTTTTGGCTTTAGCCATCTTTTCTGCATTTGTGGTAAGTCCAATTTGTTTTTAATAATTTTCGTCTCAAAACTCGAAACCAAAATGTTGATGTAACAATAATGACGTTTTTAGAACGAATCACAAGCTCAAATGCCTGGTGCTGGAGGAAATGGTGGTTTTGGTGGAAATGCAGGTTTTGACATGAGCTTTGGAGTGGGTGGTGGAGTGGGAGCAGGAGCTGGAGCAGGAGCTGGTGTACGTGATAGATCAAATAATGCCAACGGTAATGGTGAGTGAGCTTTTTACAAATTATGTCAATTTTTGGTTTGGCCAGAGCAAGTCGTTACTGCCTTTGACTAAACTTTGGGCTGAAATTTTTACGTTCTGGGCATAAATATAAATATTTTTAGGGGGCAACTTGTCTTAAAGGACCATGCTTTTCCTATTTTCCAGTAAAATCATTTGAAAACGGCTTCCAATGCAAAATTGTCAATTGAGGTATTTGGGAATAATAGTTATAAATTATTTATAGGTGCCTGTAACTAATAATAAATCATTATTCCAAGAAAAATTGAAGTTTAATTAAAAGAAAAGGCGACTCTCTATCCACAAAAATAGCACCCGCCTTCATAAGTGTATTTTTGAGCTCAAAGAGTCCCTTTGACAAAAGGTTCCTTGCACTTAGGCCCAGAAGGTCGGTCTCTTTAAAGAAGGTTACGCTACAAACTCACTCGGATGGGTTATTCGATGTCTCTTACTTCTGGGGCCGACTAGAGAATTCGTCCTACTTCCCGCAGACTTTACACGTGGTGTCCTTACGGACTATGGGAAACAGAAGACTTGCTTGATTAGAAGCACCTGCTCTCCCCCTTGCACTCAGCGTTAGCTATATCAGAAGTTAAAGAAAGCAGGATAATAGGGGCACCACTCTCTAGTGAATCTGTAAGCCACTGCAAATCCAACCTGCGCCGCGGTTTGCGCAGGGACCACCCGCAATCGCACTCAACCGTGACTGGTGACGGTTTGGGATCAGAAAACCCCTCACCCTTTACAGATCAGGTTTACCATGATGGTGTGCTGAGTGGAATGATTTCCGCCACACACCATATATGTGAGCTGAGTGCTTCAATCCCTGCCACTTACCAACAGCGGGACTTCGTCTCCAATACGTATTAGATAGACTGCGGAAATGCCTATACACGCACTGATGGTGCCCACGTGCCTAATCACTTAAAGCATGACTACTACAGAAGTACCAGAACTTCCTACCGAAATTCGCGTTTTCCCGTTACAAGTGCAAATAGATTATTTCACAGCTTATCCGGTGCAGAGTCTGCAGCAGCCAATGGATCCGAGGATCGCGTATGGCTCCGCCGAGAACCCAACTGTACCAAATTTGCGGGAGTAATGAAACAATCTATAAAACGCGTACGTCGAGACAGTGGGCTGTGTATACTCTAGTAGTCGTCCACAGGTTAGGTTAGGTTAGGATTCCCTAGTATTTAGGCTTTCACTAGGCTTTTGTGAAATAACAGACGCCTCCTTGATGGAAGTGTATTGTAGAGAGCCCATTAGCAGATTAGAGATTATGTGCTCCTGAAGTTGCTTTGAGAGCCTCTCGGAGCTAGTCCGTTTATTAGCGACCTGGTGATCAGTGCGTTAGATACGCCACAGTAAAAAAACTGCTCTAGCAGCTGACGATGTAAAGAGATACAGAAGCGGTGCCTACCCTAGAAAATATTAATGAGGGTCATGCGCTGTCACCAATCGCCAAATTAAGCTGTAGGTACAATTTTTTATAATTTCATACTCAAATAGCACACCCTGTACATTTCAAAGCTCTCCAAAAGAGCACTCTTTTTGACGCGCGTAAAAGTTTCGGTGCAAGGAAAAAAAGTTCGTTAATTTGTTCGAGTCGACCAAATTAAACCATAATTTAATTAAATGATAGTGTTTGTAGAACGCCCTGGGTTTATCCGGCAGTCAAATTCACTTTGTACAACGCTTTGATCAGTGTTTGTTACTGGCCCTCTTGTTTACGTAAATTCTACGTACAGTTTGATTACGATAAATTTGATTATCGAATAATAATTTCGACGACTTTCGTTAATTAAGTATTATTGCAATACACACCTTTGTGTGCGCGCAAATTTATTTTTTTGCAAAAAAGTCGTTCACGAAGCATTTCCCAAATAGGTAGGTAGGAAATTTTACTTTTCCTTTGAGCTCCTTTTCTTGGGAGAATTTTAATAACTTAAGTACTATTTGGAAAGTTTTTTGTTGATTAATATTGGAAAAAGGAAACTCATTAATCGTTCCGAAAAAACGAAGTGCAATTATTTATTAAAGGGGACGAGAATTATTTAGCAACTAATTTGAGTTAAAATCGTGCTCGACCGTCTTAATCTTTAACATTGGATTACCTAACTTATCATCTGCTTTTAATAATTAATTCGATTTCTCTTTTAATTGTAAATTACGACCTTTGAGAGATGATAAAGATTTTAGCTAAAGCAATTTGCAAACACATAATGTTAATTAAGTGATCGACACGAATACCGGTACACCGATAGTCGATTTTGCTGCCATACCGAATTAATTCAGTGAATATCACAAAACCCCTGGGACACGACTCGCTCGCTAAGCCTAGCCTGGTACCGTTAGGCTTTTTAATGGGTAAGTAGCACCATCACGAGACATAAGAGACGTGGGTCTACCTCTTTAACCACTTTTTAAGTCTTCCACACACGGGTGCTCATCATGGCGCACACCAACGCGGCAGCCGTGTGAGCTACGTCGAACTGAGCTTTCATCAGTTCAAAGAATAATTCGAGGCTCTGTAGGACACCTGTAAACAATAAATATTTTCAATTAGTCTGCGTATTCAAACACTAACTGGCGACATGCTGCTTGACATTCAATAACTATCTATAAATAGCTACTTTAACAGACTTGATCGCTGTAAGGGATATAAGTAATTCAACCCACATACGTTATAACGTGGGTTTAAGGAGTTTATACTGGAAATTTATTTACATAAGTTTGCCTACCCACCTATGAAGCAAATGAGAAATTTAATTTGAAAAGTTGAAAGTTTTGACAACCGCGTGCTATTATTTTATACTACGGATAACCTCGCTATTATTGGAGCACGACAAATACATGAACATGAATAGTGATGTCGCACGTGCTCATATTTGAGTAACGTCATTTTTAAAACGTTTTATTTATTTAATAGTGGCGGATAAAATAATATCTGTACGTTTATTATTTTTAAAAAGGCACGTTATATACAGTTTTGTACGATTTTCAAATAATACGTCGTGCGGTGACACTCAAAAAGAAAAGTTGGTGGGGTGGCGAACTAATCTTAGTGGGAAACTTGTCCGGATTTTCTAGTTAGGGCGTACACAGCGTACACCTTTAAAAAGCCTCAAAAAGTCTCACTAATCTACTGGAACTGAGGTGAAGGCAAAGATCTCTGTTCACTAGTAGGTAGTTGTAATGGTCGACGCCTTTTTGGCGTAATAAAAACTCTTACGTTGTACGTCAATTGTAACGTAACGCCTTATTTGTTGATAAAATATGTATTTGACTACTAAATAAAATTGATTATTACACTTTGAAAATGTTTAGGGCGCCAGTGTATTTTGTAGTTGAATACACAAACTAGCTCACGTCGGTATCGCCGTCAACTCTCTCTCTCTGGCCGTTGAAGAAGCAGAAAAAACACAGTTCAAATTATAAGTCGGATATAATGATCAAATAACATGGACTAACTCGTCCACAACACATACATAAAATAAATAAATCAAAAACCGCCAAAAAGACACGAAATACCAAAATACATTAAATACGCGAACATACAAAAAAATCCGTTACGGGAAGCCGCGAATCCGTTGCACATTTAAGCTACGACCTTCTTAGTCTAGCAACGGATTCTCGTCTCCCGCAAAAACACAAAAATGAGCAATTCCCAGATTCCCAACTCAGGTAAATACTGGCGGGTTTCTGGAAATTATCAGTACAAAAACTTAACAGATCTTACTCTTAACTATCCTTCCTACGGCGCCCTTACGGCCGTATCTACTCTAAGTAACAACCTCCTCCGGATGGTCTACACTCCTAGAGCTCTACACCTTCTCCGTTGACCATCCACGCAGCAGTTTGACCTCCCGAAAACGACAGCTTATACTCCGTTGAACTGAGGGGTTCACACTCTTTATTTGACCAATGCGAGATGATTAATACGAGTTACTTTTATCCCGATGCGATTACTATATGGTCTTATTTAATTGGTTGCCTGAAGGCGCGTCTTCACCGACCGACTGTTTTTTATCTATATCGGATATTTCGCGTGTTCAAAATCAGTGATACTAATAACTGTACTGTCTCAACTGGACCGTTAACGCTAAGTGTCTTTATTTTGGGTTGACACTTCTATCAAGCACACCCGCGAACAATCCAACTACTAATTGTGGCTTCCCGAGCCAGCCCTTTAACCCCGTTTCAACTCGATGCGTCCGAATTTATTATAATTTCGACCGGTTCATGCTTTGCCCGAAAACGACTTACTCACTTTACTTATTCTTGACTTTTACTTGAGACCTTTTTCCAGGACTTTACTTTTACTGGTCTCTCTTACACCGTACTTAATTTAGATTCTCCTTTTTGAGAATCCCTTGAATCACTAATCTACTCTTGGAAAATCTTTCCGCACTACTCGTTTAAACTTTACTTCTTTAATCTTTTTTTGCGACCAACTTCCGTTGAATGGTCGGGGATTACTTAACTTTTCTTTACTCTTTGAGAGGCTTATGGAAACTTAACTTCTCCCTTTGGGAGTCTCACGAAGACTTCTTATTAACTTTACTTTTTGAGTTTCACTACGACTTTTTTCTTTGAGAGTTTTTCTAAACTTTACTCTTCGAGAGTCTTATGAAAACTTAACTATTTTTTTACTTGACTCGGCCGAGATTACTTAACTCTCCTCCCCTCGGCGTGCGCAATTGGCCTTTGCCCAATCAATCTCAGTTAATTAACCAATCAACGCCCGTCCTGTTTGTCAACACCCGGCGACACGGAGGATTTATGCGTTTGTTTTTCGGAGATGTTTTAATTTCATGTGCGTCTGCACTTTTGGTAATTATCGTTTCTCCGAAACTCTAACGGATATGCTGACATAAACCGCTGAGAGATCGTTTTTTATTATTAATTCCAGGACCTTTGGCTTGTTTATTTAAAATATATTATTTCGAGAACTCTCTTATTCCGTCTTACTGGCGCCGGTGTTTTATTACTACGTTTCCTTATTCAAACTAAGTAACTAAAATTTGGGGTCGTTACAGTTACTCCCCCCAATTTTCGGTTAGATTGGTACAATGTACCCGAAAATTGCCAAAGTCGTTCACAAATTTTGAACTTGCTAACATATTTACATTCCTTACTACCTACTCTTACTAATCTATATAAAAAAATTCCTAACCTATCTTAACTATCTCAAAATCATAACTGAAAATGGGTACTCTTGCCCTAACTTATCTTAAAAAAATTAGAAAAACTCCATTGCCGGACTACCGTAGGCATGGGGTACTAAAACCTAAACTTAAAACTTAAATAATTGTTCCTGCTAATATAATTAGCAGCTTAAAAATGGTTTTATTGACCTAAAGTCTTTGAATCGCGTGTTCAATACATTTCTATCGGTTATTTCCCGACATGTCAAGCTCCTTCTGACTAAAAATGTCCAAATCCTTATTGATACCAGGATCGAGTTACTACTTAACACTTTATTTTGTGTATTGATAATCCATAACTCTTTCTTTTCGTCAAATCCAAAATTATTTTTCCTATTCGTAAATCCGTTCTTCGTAAAATCTCCTACTCCCCCTAACCTTTCTTTAAATTTATCTCCTTGGTTTATTTGTTTACCAAAGCTCAAAACTTTTATAATAAAATTCATCAACAATAATAGAATGGTCATCATTATTTTTACAAACGACTCTACAGGCAAGCGTTTATATTTCGTATTTACGACCCACAATCTCTCGGTTCTCCCAAACTTATCTTGTTCCTTAAACCGGTCCTGTATCTTATTAATCTTGAAATCGTCAATCACCTTATATTCAGCAGCCTTTAACAACATTCTTTGTTTAATTATTATATTAATAAGCACGACTAAAATCAATTGATAACGGTAATTATTATCACTAGCCTTAACGCATAACTCATTGTGCGCCCCTGTTTGAAAATTATTTTGAAGCCGGACCTGTTTTGTATTTAAATCGTCCTCATTAACTTCATTCGTTACTATCTGAACCTCCTTTATTAAGTTTACTTCATCTTTACTTCGTACCATTTTCAACTCTGCATTAAACGTTTCTAAAATTTTCATTAATCTTACGTCCTCTACTGGACGCTCCTCATATTTGATCTCTTTACTTGAGACCCTACTAACCTCCTTTTTTGAGACCTTACTAATCTCCTCATTTATTTCATTATTTGAGACCTTACTAATCTCCTCATTAATTTCATTATTCGAGACCTCACTAATCTCATTATTTATTTCATTATTCGAGACCTCACTAATCTCCTTATTTATTTCATTATTTGAGACCCTACTAATCTCGTTATTTACTTTATAGTCCGAGACCTTACTAATCTCCTTATTTACTTCATTACTTCCAATTACTTCATCTACTGCTCCTTCTATTGCAGTTACTTCTTCAAAATTAAAAACGTTATCTTTTACTACCTTGGTACGCTTCTCGTCAATGATCAAAACTTCCTCTACTACTTCTAAAATCGGTTCCTCATTATAACTAATCGTAGCTTCATGAACTTCAAAATTGTTTGCTACTAAACTTTCTACCTTATCTAAACCGTTATCATCAATTTCCTTAATACCTTCCTGCTTAACTATTAACAATTTCTCTCCTACCTCTGCTTGAATCTGTTTTACTTCTACTAAGTCTGTCTCCAAGCTAACTTTAACTTCAGTGTGATCAACAATCTCACAAACTTCCTCTTTAAATCCCTCTACCTCTTCTAATTCTAAAAACTCTTCACTAATTTCATTTATTTGTGCCTGGTTTACTACTAAAACCTCGCTTGTCTCTACTACTTTAACAAAATTTTCCTGAATACTGCTCTGTGCTTCCTCCTGAATATTAATTTTAACTTTATTTCTGCTAACTACTTTGCAAATTTCTGCCTTAACTTCCTCTACTTTACATGATTCTAAAAATTCATTCTTAATTTCCTTTACTTGATCCTGATGCACTGCTAAAATTTCATTGGGTTCTACCAACTTAACAAAATTTTCCTGAACCCTACTCTGTGCTTCTTCTTGAATGTTAATTTTAATTGCATTACTGTTAATGACTTCACAACTTTCTGCTTGAAACTCCTTTACTTTAAAGGATTCAAAAAATTCTTTTGTTCTCCTAATATTTTCCTGCCTTATTTTATCAAAATGCAATTTTACTAAGTTTATTGCTTCTAGCTGTTCATCACTTCTAAACTCATAACTATCTTGTTCATAATATTCATGTCCAAAAAAATCAAAAAAATCTCGATTACGGTCCCGTTCATAATCGTTTTGACAATAACCTTCTTCATCTGAATTGTAAAAATCCCTATCTTCGTCGTATTCGTAATAACAATCATCATAATCGTCATTATTAAAATTTTGATCTGTTTCATAATAATTATTTGAGTAACTATCTTCGTCACTTTCATCCTCACTATATACACACTTACTTAATCTAGATACTTCTTCTCCAAATTTTATCAAACACCTATACTCACTTTTCCGAAGGTAAAATTTATGTATCTCAATCGGACAACGCTCAATCATTAATTCTATAAAACTTTCCTTTGATATTGGATCTACTTCTACATATTTAATGTTATTCCATTCTGTGATTATATACCAGTAAAATTCCTTCATGTTCCTAAATTGACTCTTATCTGTCCATAATTGCATTATTGCGTCTCTTTGTATATCACCATTCCAAAAATAATTTAAAAAACTTCTCTTAAAATCATCAAAATTTTCTATTTCATCCCTATCTCTACTTAACATTCTATGTGCGATACCCTTTAAACATGACATTGCTACTTTTACTTTATCTTCCTCTTTTATTTCACCCCCCTCTAAAAATTTTGTCAACATTTTTATAAACCTTGCCGGATTTTCCTCTTTACTTCTACTTTTAAACTCCAATTCTTTTAACGACTGCCTGTCAGACTCTATCCTATGAATTCTTACAAAATAATCCTCCTCTACGTTACCTTCCATTTTTAAAAGTTTAATTTGTCTCTTACTCCCCCAAAAATTTAAAAATTATTTAAAAAATCTTTAAAAAAATATTGCATTGAATTATTAAATCCATGTTAATTTGTTTACTTTCCAAAATTAGGTCAATTCAAATTCAAAATCGTCATTTCCTTTCGGCGTTCATTTGCGTCTTTATCCGTCATTTTTGCAATATTTAAAATTTTACCGGTACGTAACTCCATAAACCGTGTTAATTTCGCGCCTATTTTGTACCGACGGATTCGTGAATAGTAATTATTTTCCGCGTTTATTTACCGCTAACTTCCGAATAAAAAAATCAAAACTTTACGTTACTTATATCCGACGCTTCTCGACAAAATAGATTTTTTAAACTTTACTTGAAATGGGTTATTTTCAAAATTTACTTTTACTCGCATTTACCAAAAAAAAATTTCTTAATTTGACTTGCTTACACTTCTTCCTAAAAACTGTCGTTCCCTTTGTCAAACTGCTCGTTTACAAAATCTTTAACCTTTTTTACACAAATCAAATTTTACCGCTAAGAAAAAAACTAACTTTCCGACCCATAATCCGAACCTGTGCCTTTCTTTCGGAGCTCCACGTTGATGCGACAATTGTAATGGTCGACGCCTTTTTGGCGTAATAAAAACTCTTACGTTGTACGTCAATTGTAACGTAACGCCTTATTTGTTGATAAAATATGTATTTGACTACTAAATAAAATTGATTATTACACTTTGAAAATGTTTAGGGCGCCAGTGTATTTTGTAGTTGAATACACAAACTAGCTCACGTCGGTATCGCCGTCAACTCTCTCTCTCTGGCCGTTGAAGAAGCAGAAAAAACACAGTTCAAATTATAAGTCGGATATAATGATCAAATAACATGGACTAACTCGTCCACAACACATACATAAAATAAATAAATCAAAAACCGCCAAAAAGACACGAAATACCAAAATACATTAAATACGCGAACATACAAAAAAATCCGTTACGGGAAGCCGCGAATCCGTTGCACATTTAAGCTACGACCTTCTTAGTCTAGCAACGGATTCTCGTCTCCCGCAAAAACACAAAAATGAGCAATTCCCAGATTCCCAACTCAGGTAAATACTGGCGGGTTTCTGGAAATTATCAGTACAAAAACTTAACAGATCTTACTCTTAACTATCCTTCCTACGGCGCCCTTACGGCCGTATCTACTCTAAGTAACAACCTCCTCCGGATGGTCTACACTCCTAGAGCTCTACACCTTCTCCGTTGACCATCCACGCAGCAGTTTGACCTCCCGAAAACGACAGCTTATACTCCGTTGAACTGAGGGGTTCACACTCTTTATTTGACCAATGCGAGATGATTAATACGAGTTACTTTTATCCCGATGCGATTACTATATGGTCTTATTTAATTGGTTGCCTGAAGGCGCGTCTTCACCGACCGACTGTTTTTTATCTATATCGGATATTTCGCGTGTTCAAAATCAGTGATACTAATAACTGTACTGTCTCAACTGGACCGTTAACGCTAAGTGTCTTTATTTTGGGTTGACACTTCTATCAAGCACACCCGCGAACAATCCAACTACTAATTGTGGCTTCCCGAGCCAGCCCTTTAACCCCGTTTCAACTCGATGCGTCCGAATTTATTATAATTTCGACCGGTTCATGCTTTGCCCGAAAACGACTTACTCACTTTACTTATTCTTGACTTTTACTTGAGACCTTTTTCCAGGACTTTACTTTTACTGGTCTCTCTTACACCGTACTTAATTTAGATTCTCCTTTTTGAGAATCCCTTGAATCACTAATCTACTCTTGGAAAATCTTTCCGCACTACTCGTTTAAACTTTACTTCTTTAATCTTTTTTTGCGACCAACTTCCGTTGAATGGTCGGGGATTACTTAACTTTTCTTTACTCTTTGAGAGGCTTATGGAAACTTAACTTCTCCCTTTGGGAGTCTCACGAAGACTTCTTATTAACTTTACTTTTTGAGTTTCACTACGACTTTTTTCTTTGAGAGTTTTTCTAAACTTTACTCTTCGAGAGTCTTATGAAAACTTAACTATTTTTTTACTTGACTCGGCCGAGATTACTTAACTCTCCTCCCCTCGGCGTGCGCAATTGGCCTTTGCCCAATCAATCTCAGTTAATTAACCAATCAACGCCCGTCCTGTTTGTCAACACCCGGCGACACGGAGGATTTATGCGTTTGTTTTTCGGAGATGTTTTAATTTCATGTGCGTCTGCACTTTTGGTAATTATCGTTTCTCCGAAACTCTAACGGATATGCTGACATAAACCGCTGAGAGATCGTTTTTTATTATTAATTCCAGGACCTTTGGCTTGTTTATTTAAAATATATTATTTCGAGAACTCTCTTATTCCGTCTTACTGGCGCCGGTGTTTTATTACTACGTTTCCTTATTCAAACTAAGTAACTAAAATTTGGGGTCGTTACATAGTCCATGTGGGTTCTGCCGCAATTTGTATATTCCGCGGTCGCGGGTTTCCGTGGATGATTCACGGTTATAATAACGCGGTTGAATTGTTTGATTCGCGCTCGCAATCAAATTCCATGGAATCCGCGTAAACTATTTACTTTCATTTACCGGCGTAGCGTAATTGATTGGTCTAACCTCTTGGGCTTAATGCGCTCCCTCCTGTGTTTTGACTAGGTATTTTCAAGGAACTTCGTTTTTTATCAAAAGTTTTGTAGTCCGGAGTCCAATCAAAGTGCGGGCAGAACGGGCAAGTCTTTTACTTCCAGGAGCTTGTCCTAGAAACGTCGATTGCGCTGTTTAATGCCGTTTTTGATGAGGTACTAGTAACGGATGACCACCGGCGTAACTCACTGGAAGCAATGGGTTTCAGCGTATTCGTGAGAAATCCAATTCAACTATACCCGCTCTATCAAGGCGTTGGGCTCCTCGGCGGAGCCATAAGCGACCTTTGGTCACTTGGCTGCTGCAATCCCTTCACCAGTACGGGCTTGGGCTTTCTGCAAACTATTTTATCACTGTTGCAGGTTTAGGACGGGCTGGTCTGGTACTTCCAGGGATCTGCCCTTAAAACGCCGGATGCTTCTCCTTATCTTGCACTTAAAAGGATGCAAGAAACGGGTAAAGAGCCGACGTATTTATTTAAAAGTAGAAGGGTCCCAAAGTATGCATCTAATGGTCAGTTTCAGTACACCCGCTGTTTTGGTGGGTTGGTCTCTTGGCGTAGCAATCGTGTTTCTCGGATCAATTGACTGCTGCAGTCTCTGCTCCGGAAGAGCTGTCGACTAGTCTATCTGCGGTTATACTTTAAATAGTAACAGGAAGGCGAGAGGTCTGGTAGGAAGTATAAATAACAAAATAACTAATAACTTCGGTAGTAGTCTTACTCTAAATGATTAGGCACGTAGGCACCACCAATATACGTGTCTAGACTTTTCGCAATGTACCTAATCCCTGTTGCAGGCGCAGGCTTAGGTGCTAGCTGGTGCGTGTTTGGATATAGGCTGGAGACGAGCGGGCCCTGTCTCTTAGCGCATCATCATGGAAAACCTGGTCTGTTTCGAGGTGTAACGGAAGATCTGGAAGCGATTATGTGGTCGCTGGTGGAAAGGCGAAGGGTGAGTTCTCCTGATCCCGAACTGTTACAAATTACGATAGAGTGTGAGCGCGGCGGTCACACTCTGCGCAAACCGCTGCGAGGAGGAGTGTTAAGGCCGAAGACCTCTCACTCTTACATTGGTACTGCGGGCAGAAGCTTGCTCCTAGTGACGTTGGATTTGCAGTGGCTTACAGCTTTACTAGGGAGTGATAACTCCTATGAGCCTGCTTCCTACAACTTTGGTATACTGTAAAGTGGGTACAAAGGGGGGGCAAGAGTGTCTCAGGATCCAGCACAGAAAAATGTTGCTGGTTTAGACTCTTCTTTGACGTGTCCAAGTGAAGGTTAAGTTAGTACACCACCTCTTGCGCCCACTTCATGATGATGATCCAGATTCCGCTATTGGAGTGTGCGTATGATGGTTAAGTCATACACTCGCTCTCTTGGTGCACCATGATGGTAAGCCTTATCTGTTTCAAGTCGTAACGAGTGATTCGGAAGTGACCCCGCTCTCGGACTTAATTCCGAGATGGCCAACTTGAGCCCACTCGTTACTAATCACGGTAGAACGAGCAAGTAAATATGGTTCTGTTCTCTACGCGTCCACGGTCAGTATTAAGTACGATGATTCTGACATTAGTCAGTAATGCGCGAATACCTTCTGGTGAGGCCGTATTCGCAGCGATTGGTTATGGTTTTTCTGGAGAGTGGTACACTTTAGCGGTCTGCTCTAAATCCAATTATTCTCTTCAGAATTATCATCACCAGTGATTAAGAGCCAATGAAGTGTATTCTCATTCAAATATTAGATCTCAGTGTTTTTTGTCAGAAAACAATTTTGTTGAAATTGAACCCACTACTGGTAAGTACAATGTTAAGGGTGAATTCTCTCAAATTTCCTTGTTCTTCAAATTGTATTCCAACAACTACTACAAGCTCAATGGACGTGTCTTAACCGTCATTTAATATTGCTCTTCTAAAAACTGAAGTGGCTCAATTTAAAAGATTTCCTTTTTCAGGCAAAAAAGAAGATCGTCGCTTGAGCCTTTCCTACGGTACGTTACAAAACTCTTAAATTGATAAAGAGTTGTAAGTTGTTTTTTAAAACTTGCGAAGCAGCAAAGCGATCGAAGCGTCCGGATACTCGACGCTACAACACAATAATAAGAACAAAAATAATGCGAGTAAATAAACGCAAAATTTGATTTCCAAAATCAATACGCGGATTTCTAGTTGTGTTTAATGTAGTTTTAAATTGATTTTGTTAGATATAAATGCGATGCGAAATTCGATTACTTTTTTCCTGTCAGATATCGATATTTGAAATGCGAAATGAGATTTAAATTTGTATCTGTCTAAATTCTATACGTTCTATATCGTTAGCTTGTTAAATTCAGAATGCACACTTAAACTCGTTTCTATTCTATCGGCTCGTCGTCTAGTGTGAAGATAACGACGTTTCCGACATGATGACGGCAAACTAAGAGACGAATCGACAAGAAAACTCGGGGGTGAATTTAATCTACAGCCTCGTGTGTGTTTGCGGATTTTCAAGTAGTGTTTAGGTATTCTCGGTGGATAGGTTTGTCTCATCAGGCCAAAGAGACCGTGTTTGTGATCACACGAGGATAACGAACCTAAAGATAAAGCTCTCGCCATAATGGAGTTTTGAAAACTTTCCCTCTTTCACAATAATTTATTTAAAATTTCATTTTTGATTTGTAGGTGTGTGTACGCTCTCGATTGCTTTTACCTTTTTTTTTTATATCATATATTTTTTGTGTGTGTTTGGTCGGAAGGGATTTTATCAAAGTTTTTACTCTTTTCTTATGTTGAAGGTTTTATCTCGGCCTTTGAAAACATTCATTTATCAAAGAACAATGCAGTCGTAATAATGGACGGCTTGTTTGTGAACTACTTTTGTCACAATCATCTCGAATCTTTGAACTCATTTTAACCTTATTATCTACTTACTTAATAAGCTCGTTTTTAACTACAAATTTTTCTCGCTTTAAAACTTATCTTTCTTTCTCATTTAATGCACTTCTCAAAAATAAATGAAGCAAAACAATTTTTAACAGTGTAGCGGTTACAATTAATTAAAAGGATGAACCGTATAAGATCCTCAGTTGACGTTTTAGGTTCGACATTGCGGCTATTAACCGACGTTTATGACTTTTTAAGAGCCGTAAGAACCACACCCTCAGCTGCAGCTCTAGGGTGGTGATATATGTCTTTCTCGGCTAGATTTACTTTGGAGGAGATGGCCACAAAAGCAGCTCTACAACTGCGAGGATGGGGACTCTGGTTCGTCAGACCCATACATCTCTTGCCGAATTGGACCGTCAAACGACCCATAGGCCTGGCCTCCTCGCTGCAGCGGTTTAACATAGGCCTTCCCACGTTACCGCCACTACCACGAGGAGGCATCGGCTTTGCTGACATCTGTCTTTGACTCACCCCGGAAACTCTCGCGTCCGGCGGTGAACCGTTTCTGCTTAACCATACAGAGCTAAGTAGTGCCACAAGTCGAAAAGCTTTCACAATTCCAGGAAAACCGGAAGTGAGTGGGATTAGAAACTCCACCTAGAGAACACCAAAATTTACTGAATTAATTAAATTGGATTATTCTTCATTCTCATCACACCCTGAAAACTTGGAACTTGCTGCTAAAAGACGCCGCAACATAAATTTCACCACATGCATCTCAGGCTAGGGCTTTTGGGGAGTCTGCCTTTCTTGCAGCTCTTATCTGGTGGGCACAAAACCACACAGATCACTACGAAAAGTCTACTAGGCAAAACACAGAGACTCCTTTGTTTCATGGTCATAGGAGCTATAAGAACGACACCCTCGGCAGCACTGGAGGGTATATGTCTTCCTCCACTAGTTATGAGTTATGAGTAGAAGATGGCAACAAAAGAAGCCCTACAACTGCGGGGATGGGGACTATAGTTAAATATAGAATTTACGGACACACCAAAATCCTTGAGGTGTGCTCCAAGAAGCTACCTGTTCTAGAGATGGGTGCAGACCGTATCTAACAGGGCTTGCCTTCGATAGTAGCCTACCTCTGAGGAAATATGCCTCAGTTTTTCAAACTGAGCGCATGGGGATATTACACACTACACAGTGCCAAAACTTCAGTAAACTCTGGCTTCCTGTTCGAGTGCGTAGAGCTCCCGAATCAGATACCCAAAAACAATGTTCTTGTACTCTGTCGACAAAGAGATCGGTGTTGGGTGACTTCTGACTCGACATGGTCAGAATAAGCGCCACCCCTCCCGCCAGAATTCTGGAGGTCATCCTACAAGGCTACAAGCGGGATGGCTCGAGGTCTGATAGTCACGGGAAGGTTGTACAATGGGCCAGATTAAGCGGCTTAAGTATTGGACGCTAGCTCCCCCCTCTCTAAATGAACCAGATCTAGCTTTTTATCATCTTGATTAATTCCTGACGGCTTCACATTGCCTGGTGTTATTTAACACTGAACTCAACGCCTAAAACATCGAGTCAGGAAGGTAGGGGGTACGACACACTATTTGCACGTTTGTATTTCCGGAAGTTAAGCTCAAGGCTTTTCGTATGACGCCTTCCCACACTGTCAATGGATATATTTAATTTCAATTTGGTAAAAGCACGCAGTTGGCAAATTTTAAATAACAAACTCCACTTGTTCAATACTTCCACTTGAATTTGAAACATTTTAAATAAATTCGATTCGTATATTT
This sequence comes from Malthinus flaveolus, assembly GCA_950108345.1. Taxonomy (NCBI): domain Eukaryota; kingdom Metazoa; phylum Arthropoda; class Insecta; order Coleoptera; family Cantharidae; genus Malthinus; species Malthinus flaveolus. Next base: position 17,417,612 of record OX467289.1, read on the forward strand.
GTAAACTTTATATATATGAAGCTCTAATGTTATTAAATTCAAAGGAAGGATTTTGTTGCATCCGACGTGTTTGTTATGGTTTCTTATTTTCAGAAATCGGAAAATTTTTTCTAAAAGTAATAAATTACTTTTTTGTGGAGGAGAAGAAAAATTCTTGCGTTAGCTAAGCATTTTCTTCGAGATGTTTTAAGAAATATAATAAATGATAAAAGTTTTGTTTTTGTTAAATAATGTTGTTTTAACTATTTCTTAAAACGTCTAGGTACTTTCAGCTTTGAAATTTTTATTTGTACTTTGGCCATTGTTTGGCATGAAAAATGACTGCGACAGCCCAAAGAAAGCAAAGATTTTGTTATTGTCTTCGGGGATTGTGACGAACGTACCATCCGACCATAATTCAACGAATAAAATGAAGGATTTTTAACAATAGTCTTTTGAGGGTTTTTCGTTAGAAGCGTAAGGATTATTAATACGTTTCCGCATCTTTACTTAAAAATGACAGTTTAAGATTTCTTTTACAATTTTCGTATTTTTTATTATTTCGCCATTCTATTTGTTTTCAATTTTAATATTCATTTATTATCAACACCGCTACATCATTGTCCCAAGCACTTCTAATTAATTACCATTTCCATCCAAATCAGTGATATCATCTCATCGTGTAGGGTGCTAGTTGTTGTTTCTCTTTCAGCTCTCCAATAAATTGGAGCTGCTTTTACAAGAAGTGCATAGGGTGGAATTCAGATATGAAGGCAATATTGACGTTAATCCGCCGTTAGTCGCTATACGAGCATTTCCCTCTCATTTTTTTTAAACTTTGTATAACTTTTCACGCAAATATTGCCCCCTCGTCTTGCCTAGTCTCTTGATAACACTTCCATCACCGATAGGACCAACTGATTTATGCAACATTAGTATAATTCGCGTGATTCAAGTCGGTGCAATTTAATGTGAGGGAAACGCTCATATAGCGACTAACCCCGTATTAATAATAACCTATTTTTTGAGTGCGAAAATTTAAAAAATATTTGAACAATATTTTGAACGTCCTTTGGGTACGCGGCTAAAAAAGCCCAAACGATGTAATGTTTGATTGGGATGTGAGGGAATCTCTCGCACGCGAGTAACCGCGTAACGTGTAGCCTAGCGACTAATGCCGAGTTAAAAGGTATCAATTGCAGACAAGATGCTATCACATAACGACTTTGATTGTTCATTCCATTTTGTAGACGGAAGGTCTCGCTATGCGTTCTCGGCATTACGCACCGTATGGGTGAAGACCTGGGGAGAAACAAACCCGCGCCAGAAGAATTCAGATACTTAGAAGCGCCGGAAGAAAACATTTTCATTTTCTGTTATCGCCTCTTGTTGAATCGAATCTTCCTGCAGGCTAAACTTAATAGCTCTTCAATAATTTGACAAGCGCTAAATTTCAAAACACGACTCCCATTCTACAACTCTACGCCGCCTCATTAAATTAAAACCTACTTCTCTAGCTTTTAGAATTAAATATTAATAAACCCAACTACGCTTCAAGCAAATTATGAATCGGACGAGCTTCTGACGTAGTAGTATACATAGTAGAAAGCAAAAGTTAAAATCAATAAGCGAAAGTAATTTCACTGTGACCAAAAAATCAAATGGAGCAAAACACGAAACGGAATAGAAATAGCATCCGAAGAAAATGTTTGAAATTGAAACAAAAATGTTGTCGAGTCGAACCGATAGATTTTGAGATCAAAAGTGTGGGTACAAGTTTGAAACTAGAAACAATGGGGTTGTTAAAGCTCTGTTAGACCAACTACCGTATGTCTCAACTCGCAACTTTAACAGCTCCAACATAGTTGGCGGCGTTAGTAAAAGGCACCGGACAACCAAAACGACTTTAAGTTAATCCGACGATTCTAAATGGAACTTATCAGTTTAAAACAGAACTTTCGTAACAATTTAAAGCTTTTGAAGTAGTAATTAATTAAAATTCGTTTCAACAAATAGAAAACAAATTTTTAGAACTATAATAAGCAAATGTTTATTTAAAAAATTGGGGTATTGCGTGTGGGTCGCTTTATGATTCCCAATCTATCAATAATAAAAATTTGTTTTATTTACTTAAGATTTTTTGTCATGTTAAACATGCAAGAGCTTATAAATAAAAAAAAGTGTGTGCGCCACGGTTTTCAAATACTTTTGTTCCGCCCGTTCTCTATAAATTCGGTTTCTTTACTTCAAAAAGACGCTAACTCTCTTAAAAAATTAAAGAGTATGCATTTTTTAATCAAAACTCTGCGCGCAATTTTAATTTTATTAAATTCGAAACTTTATTCCGTTTGAAAATTAAATAAAAAAGAATCTCGAGAAATATTTTATTTGTTGAGGGACACTTGCGTTGGCTTCAAACTATCGGAGATTTTAACGAGCCTCTCCCGTCGCTTTTGATAGTTGATGAGAAGATACTTAGTTCGTGCGCCCACTTCTTGATGAAAAAGTTAGACACCGCTCTTTCGGCACACCATATGATAGTAAACCTGGTCTGTTTCAGGTCGTAACTGGTGACTAGGAGTGATTTAGTGGGCGACTGGTGATAGGGGGATGGTTACAAATCACGGCAGAATGAGACAGTGAATGTGGTTCTGTTTTCCACGCGTCGAGTTGATGATCAATTTAACTGTACCTGCTCTTCCGGGGTGGGGTGGCTGCTTTAAGCATGCTCGTACTGACCTTGGCACTGCGGGCAGTTGGTATTGTACCTTTTGGTGGAGGCTGGCTTCGCAGTGTCACACTGCTTCTCTGGGGAGCAGTATACTCCCATTAGTCTACTCTCTCGTACCCCGGGGTATAGCTTACTCTCGGTATGGGGTCTGGAGTTGGTGTAAAAAATTGATAATGTGAATGATAGAGGTCTATATCTATATAAAAAGAAAACACAATGATATTGAAGTTGAGGTTTTCGGGGAAGCTCTTAAGGTGCGTTTACATCAACATAAAGAACGAGCATTTGCTCACCATCTTCGCGTTTCATGCATGCCCGGGGTAAACAAAGGCAAACTAGCTCGTTTTATTGAAAAGTTTCTAATTTGATCTCATATGTACCAACAAGAGAAAAAACTAGGGAAAACTGACTGAACTATGAAAAAGAAAACCTCTCAAACCTCTAGTCAATCCTTCTACTTTAGAGTAGTCCTGACGAGCAGAACAACAATCTTGGTCGAAAGCAGAGATAATATACTAATCATCCACAATGATAGCATTTCTCTTTGGAATACGAGAGTTTTGAAGAGAAGATTTCAAGTGTTGGTTGGGTGGGGGTAGGTTAGTCCTTGTATAAGTCTTTCCCGTAATAAAAATTAAAGAGGGAGATTACAAGTTTTGTTGGGGATATCGCTGTGTATGAGTTGACAAGACTTTCAAATACTAGCTAGCATTCGATAATTTTAATTGCGGTGAGCGCCTTAGTAGGATATTCAAAAAAGAAGAGGCAATAACTCAACTTTTGGAGAGAAAAGCGTCTAGTCCCTGTAAACAATCAAAGAAAGGCCTTTTTAAGAATTACGAGGGCCTACATGACAACCTTCTTGGAGGCCATGCAGGTCCCCGCGGGCATAATGCCGATCAAGTTTACTGCCCAAATACGAGCTCAAAACATAATCATGAGACGAGGTGGTGCTGTCAAGATAGGGGAGCTTACTGTTGAGAGTTACGTCCCGTCTGAGAAAAGAGTCGTCTTCTTACCGAAGTCCTGAGTATTTTGCAAAGTGAGCGGGATTGAACTGCTACAAGAAGACTCACAGACGAATATTTGCCTACTGTCGCGACACAAATCTGTGACCTTGGCCCGAGAGCTGTATAGGTTGTCACGGAGCATGGTAGCTTCGAGAGTGATCTGAGGAGGTTTGGCGTGGAGGATGACAACCGTGGTGCATGTAATGGGGTTTCTATTGATACACTAGACCACGTGCTTTTCGAGTCAGTGTCTTCTTTACGCTGACTGCCGTATTGATCTCTTGGAGTGCTATGGTGCGACTTTTTTTGGGTCTTCGAGTATCGGTGGATTTTCAACGCTGTCTGGAGGCTATAATGGGGTTTAAGGAGGGAGAGGGTGCTCCTTAGGGATACTCGTAACTCCAGAAGGCTCACACAACGAGCCCCTGTGAGGGTTTCAATGCGCATTTTGGGTTGCTTCGTTCATTTTGTTTGTTTCGTACGTTTGTCTGGTTAGGGTGTCGTAGTCTCTATCGTAAGTTCAGAAGGAAAAAGTACTTGCTTGCTGTGGCACTTGGTTCAAGGACACTAATGGTAAAAGACAGGTTTCCGGCTGCTAGTCAAGCTGGAGAATAAGTAGTTAAAGTCAAAAGATGAGACACTAAAAAGCTAAAAAAACGCCAATGATGTTGTAGGAAATGCAATATCTGGCCCTTGAGCAGATCGGCAAAAGAGAAGCACCACCCCGTGCAAGTATGCCGGAGGTGACTCAAACAATTGCCCAAAGCCCAAAATTAAATGAAAAAAAATGTCTGTAAACACTCGAACAGCACGAAAAAATATTGACATTTAATACTTCTTAACGACACGAGAACGAAACTGCAAGTTGATTATTTAATATATGTCGCTCATAAATTGTAGCGCGAGAGTACGCTGGTCCTGGTGTCCACAACTTTTCGTTCGCGATAAATCGCTCGCCAGCCTGGCCGAACCCTCAAAGGAAAGAAAAATATGTGTTGTCCTTGTTGGCGTCCTATTCAAGTAGTTGGTTCTTCTCGAGTCAGATAAGTTATCGCTTTTGCTTCGATATCATAGAAATTCTCGCTCAACAGGTCAACAGTGGGACAACGTAATTTAATTTTCCTGTAATATCAATTAAGTAAAATTATATACTTACCTGCTAGACTTCTAACGTTAAATGACCCTCTTTGATTATAAAGTAAAAGTGAGGAGGTTGCGAGCTGTTTTGGAACAATTTTTTTTGTCGTGCATGGAGAGAAGGTCCGGCAAGATAATTGAAATGATTCGAAAAGTGGCGAAACATTTGGGTGGCCGAGTAGTGAGGCCGTCACTTGCAGGTCTTGTCAATCTAATCGAAGACGCAATTTTTTAGGAATTTGAAATGCGGCCGAAAATTTGGATAGTTCGTAAAAATGTGTCAATTAATAATATTAGTTTATATTTGACAAATAGTAAACCAAGAACTTGATTCGTAGAACGCAAAATATACGATACTGTAACTGCGTTTATAGACGGCAGAGCGCTGATTGAGCTATAGTGTTACATAAACATTTTCTGAAGCATAACCAAAAGATAAAGGAGTAGTTAAATTTTAGTCGTAATTCATGCACTGCCGTTTGAGTAATTCAAAAATCTTTTTAACGTAAAAAGGCTTTTACTTTTGCTTTGAGTCGACGAAAAGATATTTCTAACTTACTAAATGGTGAAAAGGTTGATTCACAAAGTACGGAAGCTGGACTACCATACATATATTACGTGTCACTTACCATATCTTGCATTAATTAATTTAAAAAAATAATATAACAGTGGTTAAATTTAAGTTAAGTTAGTAACGCGTTGCAAATGTTTGAATTTAAATTTTTATTAACGCAATAAACTAAAACAAGTGAGCGGCGCTAATATTTGGAGAAAAAAGAAGTAAAAATTTCATTTTTTAAAGAGCGTTTTCTTTTAAAAGTAAATTGATCGATAAATTTTAATAGACTACTTAAACTTATATTATCAAGTTTAATGCAGCAAAAATGCAGACTTCAATAAATATTGTAGTTAGCTGAACAAATTTGAAAGGATATATAGTTTTGGTAAGAAGGAAAACAAAGAGTAAGAACTTATAGTGCTCTTCCAGTTTGAAACTCGTGATTGAGTAAACATCCCGCATACAAATAAAACTGCATGCATTCGGAAGCAGGTCGCTTCTGCGAGTTGCTCCCTAATATTTGTATTGATTCCTAAATTATAAAGGCTTCGAAAACTGCCAAAAACAAAAATTTCAAAAAAAACAAAAAAGTTTTGAATACTTTACCTTCATTTATTTAATGCGGGTTAAAAGATTTTATTTTCTTGGGTAAAACTTTTTCAATTAGTTGAACTTTAAGTTACAACATGAAATATTTAGTAGGGTGTAGAAAAATGTATTAATTTATTTTTGTTTGTTTTTTTTAACTTCTGCAAAAAGAACGCAAGGACGGTGAAAATAGGTTTGGAATTATTGATGATATTTTTGGGTATGCTGGTAGAGAGTTGTATGAAAGATCCTAAATTTCCCAACCCCTACTTTACTTGTCCAAGTGAAATATCTAAGGGGGTGTGATCACAAGCATATATCATTATTACCAGGATACCAATTTATCCTTTGTCACAGCCAGCTCGATTCCAACACATTTTAAATTTTCAAAAAAAAAGTAAATTAAATAAGAAGTCAATATTTTCACATCCTAAAGCTAAACCAACCTTCGTCAATTTACATTTTCACTTTTTCGCCCAATTATATTCGTAAAAATTAAGTTTCTGCTCATAACTCATAACTAACCGACCGATTAAATTTAAAATTAACAAATTGGCATGCGAACCCTTTAAAACCGAATTTTTTCGCAATTTAATTTCAGCCAATTTCGGCCGTAAAAAAATTTGCTTACTTTATGTTTTGAAACTTTCTTAAAATATATAAGTTGGTAGCTGTTTCATGGAACTTTAGCTTCCAAGCAATAAATCAAGTCTAAGTTTGCTTTCGACAGCAGTTTCTGCTGCACGGTTTACCACTGCATAAATTAGTGATCAAGAAGACTGCATTCGACGTAAGATATGTGCTCGTTTTAAATCATCAAACTTATTAAAAAAAAGAGACATAGATATACTCGAATATATATAGAGATGGAAAGACTCGGCCCTTGTAAGAAACATCCAATTAACCTAACTATCGTTTTACTCTTAGAACCACCGAGCTTATTAAGCTCATTCAACCGATTCTTTTAAAGCTTCACAAAATAAAGAGCAAGAACTTAAAATTAACTTTTAAGATAAGAAAGGTAAGACGTATCCAATTTAATTACAAAAAACTTAATGGGTATCAAAAATTACGCAACTTATTAATTAAATTTTTTTTAATTTCCGAAGTTACTGCCACCACTACAAAGCCATATCTGAGTTTTAAGTGTGGTCTTGTTATCAGATTATCACTTATCACTTATCATTATCACCTTTCGTTACTGCTGCTTGTCTGTACAACTTTACGTTTACGCCTACCTACTCTTTTATCTGTTTGTCGGCTCACACACCGAGCGAGAGAGATTGCAACGGATTTGATCTAACATGACTTTAATAATCTCTCATTGCGAAAGGAGAGGTTAGATAAATGGATAAGACTTAGGCTTACCGCACACTACAGACAGTCGGTGACCGTCAAAATAGTCGGTTACAATGCTCAGTTCAGATTCTTATGTAGCACCGCACACAACCGACTAAAATGACGGACCTACATAAAAGATGTAACGTGTTCTATTTTTCCACCGACTATCAACCGACACGATTGTCTGTGACTAAACGGCGGTAGATGGGAATAACGTAATTAAGTAGAGGCGCGCACACGAACTACAAAATTGTCGTTGTAGTTGTGGATCTCCAATAGCTAAAATCACGGACAAACAATGCAACAACCACCGACTTCCTAACGATAGTCGGTAGCGTGTGCGATGGTGTAGATGTAGGCGCCGATTTCTGACCGACTGTCTGTCGTGTGCGGTCACTTCGCTACAAAACAGACGGTCACCGACTGTCTGTAGTGTGCGGTAGCCCTTAAAGTTAAAGAAAAGAGCACATTCTAAAGCCCACACGTTCACAGCTACTGGTCTACATAAGCACAGTATCAGTGCGCACGGGAGTCTTAGCTTAATTATTGTTCGGTACCATCATAAAAACCTTTCGGATATCGTGGATACTATACGTACTCAAGACGTTCGTTCTTTGGAAAGATCCATCGTTATTGACCACCCCTGCGTCACGATCCGGCGTAATCCCCCCCCCCCCATCTAAGCTCTGAATGAGTACTATCCCATCTCTTTCAGAAAACTTGCAGGGCGAACAACAGAACTGAAGACTAAGGGACGGTCTCAGTCGCACTCATTGGGGAGTATATCCCGCGGACCCTCCTCTACCTCTGGCTGTTGAGCCTGTGACTTAAGCCACACCGTTTTTCCAGTCGTTTATGCCTAATCTTAAATTTCTCACTACCTTATTCTCTGTGTCCAGCTTCCTTTAGTAAGTTACGGATAGCTGGCACTTTGTCGTGTCAGGTCTTTCGAGCTTTCTCCCTGGTTTCTGAGCTCCTTCTAGAGCTTCTTTATAGTCTTTCAAAATTAAATCTAAACCTCACTGTTATTATGCATCTCACTCTGGGGCCGTCTCAAACCCTCGTTTTTCATCCGTTCCTTTATATCTGCTCCCTCTTCTCTATATCTTTCGAAGATCATAATTACGTGCTCTGCGGTCTCTGGGACGCCGCATAAATCGCAGCACTCTTCGTGCACTAAATTAAAGTACTTTAATGTTATAGTCTTAAATTACCGTGGCCCAAAATGCCCTGAGCCTTGTAGTGTCCAACTATCCACTTCTCTTCTATCCGTACCTCTACGTTTTTAATGTATCTTTGCTGTTTTCGGCGGCTAGCCACCAAATCTGCAATTTTGACATTGTTGCTTTCCTTCTATTGTTCCGACTTCCTTTCAGAGAAAACTCCTGCCCTTTTATCTTGGTATCGTACATCGTACCCAGTTATGACTCGAATTGCTTCAGAAGAGATGGTGTTGTGCGCCTTCGCCATCCCCATAATTATTTTTCTCTGCTTGTTCATAAAGCTCCTACCGCGTTTTTGTTTATGCGATTTCCCCATACCTCCGCTGCATAAAGCAGCACGGGTTCCGCCATCTCCTGTTATACTTTCTTTAAGTATGCAGGTTCATTACTACCTTAACCTGTTTGGTCAATCTATTCGCAGTCTTAATTGCTCTATCGTCTCTCTTTTCCAACTCTCTTCTACTATCTATTTACTCTAACGATCAAGCGATTATCCGCTTAGCCTACGGTGACCGACCAAGTCCGTAATTCCCTGTTTGACATCTCTCGAAAACTATGTTCCACGGAGTAGACCCTATCACCGACCTCTGTAGACACCCTTTTGTTACGAGCTTCTCACACCTCTTTCATTCTATCTCTAGCACCCCTTTTTGGGTTTTCAGATCATTTATTACCACTTTATGCAGCTTTCTAAGGCACTCCCATTCTCTAAGTTTATTCACTATTGCATTCGCCATTCGTTATCAAAGGCTACTGATAAATCCAAAAATATCCCCATTAAGTATTTTTCTTCTGCGTCCTCTGTTGCTCTAATCACTTTCTTCAACGCATCTACCGTGCTTCTGCTTTGCACAAACTCGCTTCGTCTTTTAATAATTCTGTTTTCCTTCCTTCAGAAGGTCCTCCACATTTTGGAGATAAGTTTCTCTAAAATCTCTCCTAGCCCAGGTTACAGCTCTGTAACTTTCTTTCCCAGCCCAGGTAGCAAAGCTGCAGACCTGTAACTTTTACAGTTCGTTGGGTTCTTATCCGTACCTTTCATTAACAATTTTGCGACTTTTCTCTTCCCCACCTTGTGATATCTCTCCCTTAACATTCTGTTCGCTATCATCTCATTTTTCCACGTGCCACCCGTGCCACCAGTCCTCACCGAATACCTTCTTGTTACTCATCTCTCTTATTGCTCTTGAGATTTCGTCGATAGTCAACTCCTTTGTGTCCTTTCCTCTGCTCATTTCTTTTGTATTCTTGTAGGAAGCCACGCCTTCGGGAGCTCTGAAGCGTCTGCGGCACATTCCTAATTTAAAATTTGAGAAAATGTGTTTTTTCACACTCTCGCAAATGTTTGTTAGAATATTTTGGAGGCCCAGAAGAGCCTGGGTGGGTTCAAAAATTTTAAATAGGGATTCTCCGCAGATTCATAAAATACTTGCCACTTCCTCTGAAAGCCTAACGCTGTCAGATACGAGTACCTTCTCTTCAAAAGTTTCAAATAGTGATTTGAAGAGAGAGAAACTCCCCCTCACCACCGCGCACAAGCCAAAGTAGTGTATTATAAGTAGTATAATTTTTCCGACTGCTGCTCTTCGTTTAGTTTGGGCTCATCCAGTGTTGTGCCAAGCTTTCGTCAGCAACCTTTTTTTGCGATATGTCTCACAGTATCGTTTTCTTGTATTTTATTCATTTTTGGGGCCAGATCGTAAGCCAAACACTTTACACTTTGATGCTTTCCTGACGACACGAGAACGACACCACATGATATTGGTTACAAATTTGGAACAGAGGACTACTACTGAACTGTTTAAATGGGCAAGGTGTTAGTTACACGCCGAAATCATATTTTTGTGCGCCCAAAAATTTCCTATTGCGCGATATTAATTAAACGTGACAAGTTGTGTAAGAAAATTTAACTTTGTTTTTAGTTTAAGTTACGGTCTTGATTTAACACGATGAAAATCAACAAAACAATGTATGACTGTAACGATATTATTGTGAAAGTTTGTCGGGATGCGGTGAAAAGTTGGTTCATTCTTAACTCGATTAATAACTAAATTTTACAGTTAGATCCACAACATTTCGTATCTAAACGAAATTAAATTTACACTTAACGTCAATTTGTAATTTACCGTTAAAATTTTTCCCGAATATTTATTAATTTAAAAATGAATTACACTTGGCGGCTAATTCTGAAGCCGTAATTTTAAAAGTGACTTTTTTTTTCTATTAAAAAGAATCGAACTTTATCACTAGAACAGCATCGAACCTGCAATAATTAAATTATTAATAATTAAACTACTCAAGTTAAAATTCTTAAAACTTTAGTAATAAATTATTACATCGGAGCTGCTTAATCTCGGCTACTATTTCTCCCTTTAAAACGAGCGATCAAAACTATGGCGCAGTAACCGAAATACTGATATTTTATTACCGTCAAGCGTGCCCGATTATTACGTAAAACACGCCCTTTATTTATTTCTGAAAATTACAATTATTACAAAAGTTGTCGGTAGCTATACATTTCTAAGCCAGAGATTAGTTTCAATTTAAGTCCTATTTCGTAATGTTTTAGGAAAGGTTAATGCTTTAAGAACCATTAAATTACCTTTAGTGGTTATTTGGTCACCAAATTAACAATGGAGTGTTTTAACGAACTAACAAATTAACGTAATTTGAAGGGCGTCGCATTTAAGTGTGCTCAAAGTATCCCACCTCTCAAAGAAGCTGAACTATCAAAATAAGTTTGCTTCGGGGACGCCTAAGAGTGTTGGCGCTATAACTTTTTTTTTGTTAAGTTTTAAGCATTATCAACACTACGACCACTTTGCAAGTCAGTTTATTTGATTCTGAGGAATGTTAGGGTCACCTCGTCGCTCTCGGTAACGTCCTGATGACATGTCGATGGAGTTATCGAAGGTTTTGCACGCTTATTCGTATATCCGCTCGGATGAGCACTGAGCAGTCCGACTAACTACGTAGAGTTGGTTATTTGGATCCTGATAAGTCAACTTTTAACATTAGTTCCTGACGCCGCAACTGTTCGGTTGTTTTGTTTTTTAAGTTACAGCTACTCAGACTACTAGCAGCCTACTCATTCCTAGCGTGTAGATCTAGACAGTGCTGCTGTAAGGTCAGCAATGCCTGTTGTCTTTGCAGCTGCTCGAAGACAAATCATGGGTAGCTTTACACAATACTTTTCAAACTTTGTAAGGGGAATTTTTACAGAAGTTATGTTCTAACGACAGATGTTTTACTTGTCTGTTCCATTTCCACAACACGTAGCTTTCCACTGAAGTTTTCTTCGATCCTGTTTGGCTTCAGATTTTATATACCACCATTATATTATACAAAATTTATCTTAGAAATTCACTATTCGACGTATAAGTCACAAGGAAGAAAACACTGTTTCTTTCCTCCATTAAACATGGTTTGTCTTACTCTACTTACTATAAGGTCAACTTGTGGCTTGTCAAATCTTCCACCTCCATTAGTGTTCTGATACTAGTAGTGTTAAACCAGAGAGAGATAATTATGAAAAAACAATATCTGTTTTGCTGTAGTAGATACTCTATGCGAATTATGGCTCATTAGATATATGTATGTTTTTATTATGCTGGCGCAAAAAGTGAGCCAGAGCCCGCATAGACTACCTACTAATTGCTTTACAACGTTACCAAAATGATAAACTTGCTTTATTTTACTTATCTGTGGCTTTCTTTATTTACGTTTCGGTCAGTGTAAGCGTGAAGCGACTTCAGAAACGTTACGCCACCAGTTGACGACTTTGAAGGTCAGTGGTGACCTTCGCAATACTCCTAACGCAACTGTTGTAAGGGAAATATCTTGTTACGCCTAAGCGATTTGAATGGTGGAAAGATTGTAATTGCCCAGTATCTAACCATTTTCAAATGGTAGTTGGTGCGGCTCTTGTCAGTGCGCCATTGTTTTCTGAGCCGCCGTGACTCAAATCGTCTCCAACCTGATATTTACGAGCATCGTGTCTTAAAATTGATATTAATGTAGTAAATTGAAAGAAGTATATTTTGGAAAAACATCAGAGCGCCTCTACTTTGTTTTTGCAGAGCGGCAATTTATAGTATAATTACTAGCACGATATGTGTGGAAAAATTTTAATTAAATTCACAATTAAGGAGTTTAATCCTATAGTTATATTTTTAAATTAAACGTAATTGTTATAAATAATCACCTAATACAGAGTGAGCGCAAAAAAATGTTTTCACTTAATTAATTTTTAAAATAAACACAAAATAAATTTGTTTTTAATTTGAGGGTAGCCCGAGGTGTTATAAAACATTTTTAAAATTTTTCCTCCGAGAACTATTATGTAAATTTATCACTTTACTATTGGATGGCTTACCTATTACCTTCGAGGGTTTCTTTTATTAAATTTTTTTTGAACAAAAAGAGTTGCTTACTCTACATTTTTACAACAATTGTGTACATAACGAGACATTCTAAAACGACTTTTGCTTGTCAAGGGTCGTGGAGAGCTAACTTGGAGGGTTATTAACTTAAAAATTTCAAAAATGTTTGTTTCAAAAGTTAAATATTAGTAATTTGTGATTTAATATTGTCCTGCCCTTCTCTTAAAGAACAATCAAGGCTAGATTAGCATTTATAATAATAGGTGTTGTGTACAATAATAGGTACCTGTACAATATGTAATATACGTCGTTTGTAGTAAATTTACCGTATATTATTTTTCTATAAGCACACTTTGCTCTAAAAATGTGTAGTTTTTGAGTTACAAGCGCTAAACTATAAGAATCAGCTTTTTGTCCGATTTTGGAATTTTGGCCAATTTTAACGCCCTCTAGCGCCCGAATCGTTTGTCTTAAGAAAAAAATTAAAGATATGATTTTGGTAGGAAATTTAACGTATTTTAGTTTTCTAAAAGCACACTTTGCTCTAAAAATGTGCAGTTTTCGAGTTCCAAGCGATAAGCTATAAGAATCAGCTTTTGGTCCGATTTTGGAATTTTGGCCAATTTTAACGCGCTCTAGCGCCTGAACCGTTTGTCTTAAAAAAAACTAAAGATAAGCCATTTGTAGAAAATTTGCCGTATTTTATTTTTCTATGAGCACACCTGGTTTTAAAAGTTTGTAGTTTTCGAGTTACAAGGGCTAAACTATAAGAATCAGCTTTTTGTTCGATTTTGGAATTTTGGCCAATTTTAACGCGCTCTAGCGCCTGAATCGTTTGTCTTAAGAAAAAAACTAAAGATATGATATTGGTAGGAAATTTAACGTGTTTTATTTTTCTATAAGTACACTTTGCTCTAAAACTGTGCAGTTTTTGAATTACAAGCGATAAACAGTAAGAATCAGCTTTTTATCCGATTTTGGAATTTTGGTCAATTTTAACGCGCTCTAGCGCCTGAATCGTTTTTGTCTTAAGAAAAAAACTAAAGATATGATATTGGTAGGAAGTTTAACGTATTTTAGTTTTCTATAAGCACACTTTGCTCTAAAAATGTGCAGTTTTCGAGTTCCAAGCGATAAACTATAAGAATGAGCTTTTCATCCGATTTTGGCCAATTTTAACGCGCTCTAGCGGCTGAACCGTTTGTCTTAAAAAAACTTAAGATAAGTCATTTGTAGAAAATTCGCCTTATTTTATTTTTCTATAAGCACACTTTGCTATACAAGTTTGTAGTTTTCAAGCTACAAGCGCTCAACTATAAGAATCGCTTTATGTCGGATTTTGGAATTTTTGCCAACTTTAACGCGCTCTAGCGCCTGAGCCGGTTGCCTTGAAAAAAACAAAAAATAAGTAGTTTGTAGGAAATTTAACGTATTTTATTTTTCTATAAGCACACTTTGCTCTAAAAGTGTGTAGTTTTTGAGTTACAAGCGATAAACTATAAGAATCAGCTTTTTGACCGATTTTGGAATTTTGGCAAATTTTAGGTCGCCTTAGCACGTGAACCATTCGTCCTAAAAAAAATCTACATGCCGTAATTTGTAGGAAATTTAATGTGTTCTATTTTTCTACAAGCACACTTTGCTCTAAAAGTGCGTAGTTTTTAAGTTACAAGCGATCAATTACCTATTGTACAGATAGGTGTTCCGTTGCACCGTCTTGCGTATACATAACGATTGTTAGGTGTCGCTCTTGGAGATTGCCCATGGTCACAAAAAAATGAATGCGACTTACTCATGAAGCAAGTTCTTATCATAGTTATTCAACGTTTTCTTTGTTTTTCCGACATTGGATGATTGGATTGTTTTGCATTGGAAGAAAACTTGTTTGGTAATAATTACTTGTGCAGATGTACCTACTGGGAGCTTTTCGGTACAGGCAGTTAAGGAATTCTTTTTAAAATCATCTTTAGTGAAGTTTAGCTTGGAAAGTAATAAAATGTGTATGAGAACAAAGATGTACGTCCATTTCCTGTAAAAGTGACAGAAATTTCGGTTATTACAACGTAATGTAAGTTGAAATTAAGGCAAGTTTTGACAACAAAATCGCGTTTTAGCTACTACTATTGTTGTGCTGCGTCTATTGTTTGACTATAGTCTTTCATTTGTCCCACGAAATGTCCTCAGATAACATTATGCACGTAATCTGCATACGCTATGTTGATTTATACAAGAATATGCTTTTGAAGTAACAAATATTAAAGCCAATCTAAAACGTAGCGTGACGAGAGTTACTAAAATCACCGATGTTTAGAATTGTATAAGTTTACGTAGGTAAAAACTTAGTTTTAAAAGGAAAAAAGCACGAAGTTTCGTGTTTTAACTTAAAAAAATAATTTGCGTGAGAGCTCGGTTTTACGTCCCCTTTTTACTCTCTTTCGAGCTTATTTAGTTTTAATAAAATTTTCAAAAGCATTGTATAGATCGTTATCCAATCTCTGGAAAACGAATTGTTAGTATCTCGCGAAAACCTTGTTTTGGAGTAATTCAGCATGGGCTATATTTTGTAAGAACTTCCTTTTGTTCTACGTCTAAACAAAGCTCTCTCTACTCTTTTATGTTCTTCATAAGCATACTTGGAGAATACGTGCTGAAAATGAATAACAAAATACAACTATAGGAGAAAAGTTCTACTTTTTTTTTCTTGTTCGAGTAATGAAAGTTTACAACCGCGTTGCTTGGGGTTTTCCTTCTCCCTTTTATTGCGCCTTCTCCCTTACGTAAGATCTATTTGAGTGTTTTATTTATTTAATTGGTCGGAGCTAAAAGCAACTTTTGTTTTTAAATACTTTAAAATTGTTAAAAACAAAATACTTTTCTCGCCAGTTTTTGCCTCCTTATTATCACAAAAGAACGCGACGGAGTCCTCGGCAAAGTTAAATGAATAAAAATTACAAGTCGGAGCGCATTAATTCAAAAATTAAATAACTTTTTTGTGTAATTTATTTAATTGTAAAATTTGAATCTTGACAATTTTCAACTTGGATTACTCGCTAATAATTAACATAAAAATGAAATTTACACCGAGATGGTTTGTTCACGTAAAGTTTCCAAGACGCACCTTTTTCTTCCTTATTACGCATTTTTTTAAATTAAAATTTTTTTCGCAAATTTACATTTTATATTAAAGCGTGTTTTGGATAGCCCGGATTGAAAAATTGTGCGTAAAATATTCATAGGAATTTTCTAGCTATACATGTTTTGTTAAATGCAGATTGCTTTGTATCCTGACGTGTTCGAGGGCGTGATTAAGTTGTGAACTAAGACGGGGCCCTCAACCGACCCTTAAATAATCCAATAATGCAGCATAGTGTTAACAAATCAAGTGGATAGAGCTCTTCATCTAGAAATCTACAACAATTCCAAATGCACTATTGGGTCGAAATTAGAGAATACTTTGCTCTCGAATTACGAAAAAGCTAAACAAAGCAAATTTTTGAATATTACTCGATTGCGGGCAATAAAATAATGGACCTTGAGTAGCAAAAGTAATAAATTCAAGCCATTGCAGCACCTAGTAACTATTTTGAAGAGTGCGCAAGAGAGCGCCACTGACTCATTTATCACATCGAGGCTGCCACCTTACTTAGACGCGTTAGAGCTGACCCAGGTTGTTCGAGAGAACTGCTGGAGCTCTCTTATTATAAGTAAATATAGTTGGGCATGTTTTAAGCGTTGTTCGGTGCAAAATCTATCAATAACTTTTAAATCTCCTTTACCAGAAGCAATAGAAACGAACGGAACAGCACCAACGCGAGAAGAATTCCAGGCACGACAAGTAGTAGCAGACAACAACCATCGAGAAAATAATATGCTCGACGAAGATATCAACATATCAACTTTGTCAGCGTGAAAATATCACTCTTCTGAGCATAGAGATTCGCACTATGGTTTATTCTGCAAGAACGGCAGTTCAGGCTTGGCGCCATCACAAACAGCGCCGCTGAGTACGATTATGTGACTATAAATAAACCCAAACCTGTCAGGACCAAGAGTTTACTGGAAGTAGTATAGATTAGCAATAGCAATACAACATGCCAGCTTCTACGGCATCTGCGAAAGTTTTCTAAAACCTAAATCCTGAAACCTAAGCAGGTTCCGTCGACCCTGGTAGCTATTTTTTAGCCATCCAAGTGGGCACCTTGCTTTTTTTACACTAAGCCTATTCTATATCACAAAAAATGTGAATCAAATAATATTTGTTGTGGTCTTCTTCTTCTTTATTTATTCCTCTAGGGCTTCCTTTGGATCCCTAGGGATCCCTTGCACTTAGACCAGTCGGTCGTTTGTACATTTCGGCTACTTTTTAATAGATTCATACACTGGCTCATCGGTTTGAAAAGACTATAAGCTATTACTTCCATGTAGGATATGACCCCCCCCCCCCATAACATGTTACTCAATACAGTCCATTTATAATTATATATACAAAATTTATGTAACCGGAGGCTTCATTGGAACACCTTTTCTACTTAGGTGAAGATCATACTCGTACCTTCTCGTAGAAAAATTTAGAAGAGGTTATTCTTTTCTCGCGACCTCGGAAGCCGAGATCGGGTATATGAAAAAATCCCACATATGTGTGGGATTTTTTCAAATTTGCAATCCATCTGCTCCCCATCATGTACTTACAATTTAATACACCAGGGTATAGAGAGCAGGCTGCTGAGGTTAATCACTCCCTAGAAGAGACGTAAGCCACTGCTAATCAAGCCTCACCGGAGGGCAAGCTCCTGGACGCTGTGCCAATATCAGAGTGCGCAGAGCGCACCGTGGTTAGAGCGGAATCTTGATCGGGTAGATTCTCAACCGTTCTATAGGTAAACCTCGATGAGTGCGAGTTATTCATACTCAGAACCCATTTTTACCCGTCAGACCAAACGGAGAGTCGGGTGCTCCATCGGAAACGACCTTATGCAGGCCGTGATTATATCTGAAGATATTCACACTGCTTGCAGTAGGATGCCGGGGCTAAATCGGAAACGACCTTATGCTCAAGTGATCGTCACATCCGATGATGTTCAGACTGCTCGTAGTAAGAGACGGAGGAAGTCATTTTTTTCTCGGGTAACCGAGATCTCAACCTTCTAGATTCCAGGGTAACTTACCGAGATTCAGAATCGGTACTGGCTTTAGTAAGGCATCAGAGTGAGTTAAACGTCTGTTAATTAAAGCAGACCTTAGTTAGCAAAAATAGAAATTTAAAAAATGCGACTAGTCCCCTTTTGTCTTCTGAAACGGATGATAATATGGTGGCTTTTTTTCCTGTCTATTTCTCTAAAAGCCACCCCCTTGTAATCACGAGATATTGCTCAAGTATTCAATCCAAACCTTTGGTTGATAGTACTGTGAGCCATCTTTGAATTGGAAATTCAAAAATGAATTAATCGGTTTTCAAGTTACCGTGTTGACACACTCACAATTTTAAGCTGCAGTGGGCATAAAAAGACCTGGTACATTGAACAGAGGCGGATTTAGGTAGTTGTGGGTTTTAATATTACTAAATAACATTTTTTTAATTTTTTTGTTGTTTAAATCTAACCGCTGTGTCTTTAATCTTGAGGGGTTTCCAGTTTCCATTTTAAAGACATTTCAAAATGAAACACTCCCATCACCCATCACTAAATAAATAATGCATCGAAAATACTCACTAAGTGCGGTTTAGATAGTTAGGGGCGGCACTAATACGTGCAGCCAATTGAAGTCGAGCATGGTGCTAACTAACATGCAGTGATCACCTGATCACGCAGTGATCACTGTTGTCATTTACTGTGTAGCTTTAGTTTGAATGGACTATAGACGGACAGATAGAGTTTTTTCTTCTGGAAAATAACGTTTAATATTTCAAAATTTTAGTGAGTGAAAGAGTGAGAAAGAAAGCAATTAAATGGTAAAGCTCAGTCATTGCGCTACTACAACTAACAGTCAAAGAGGGTAAATTGTTTTTCATAAAAAAGTGAAAAAAAGTACAAAATAATATCTTTTAGGAAATTGCGCTATGATAGTATAAGGTATTACTTCCACTTTCTGTGTCACTCATTAAATTTACATTTTATATTAAAATTCTAAGAGTTTTATTCCAAAATTTTATGTAAATTATTTATTTAAAAACTGCAGGAAAAGAACATTACATTATTTATGTAATATTCGCGAGCGCAACTGTGACTGCAATTTTTCAGAAAAATATAAGCGATATTGCACCTAACGTTAAGAATAGTAAGAAAATGGTAATAATACATTTTTGTTACAATTTTGATCAAAATTTAGGCGATAAAAAAGTATAATAGAAAAATAACATCTGTTGTTTTAATAAATTGTCTGTATGCAATTGCAAATTTAATAGGAACATCAGAAATTCAATAAAATTTATAGTTATTTTCTTCATTCTTAGAGCTTCAAATAACATTTTGAGAAAGAAGGAGAGAGATAGAAAATATATATACTGTAGTATATGGATTTCCGTTTTCATTGACACTAAGCGTATATTAGATCCGGTCGGAAAGAAAAGAGAACGCGTACCGAAAACCCTCGTTCTTTTGAAATCGATGATGAAGCAATCTATGCTTAATTGCTTACTCGCTACTCGACAACACCTCGAATCATTTCGTACTACAATTATTACGTGAGCGTCAAAAGTAAATTAAGATCCGTAGCCGCAAGACCTTCGCTTGAAGAAGCGAAATAATTTTCGTCAGCAAAATTCTTGTTAATAACAATAATTAACCCCATTCTTTCGATTTCCACTCGCGTATTTTGTCGATTAAACAATTTTTTTCTCTCTTACGACTCGCCTAAAACTTTCCGTCTCGAGTAGTTTGCAAAAAATTAAAACAATCCCAACGTGTCGACTCTCAAACATTTTTCCGATGGAAATTGCATCTTATCTTCCATTTTATGGTTCATAAATTTATATAATAAATAATAAGTAGTAGCTTCAAAGAGGCTTTACATTTGAACCGCGATAATTTATAGCAGCGTGCTTGGTGATAGTTGTTACATGTTTTAGAATTTATTTTACTTTGTGGACTGTCACGCCAAGTATCGATTGCACGGGAAAATGCGGCAAGTGTCCGCAATGTAGCACCTACACACACAACTTATTCCATTTACAGAGTCTTCATGTAACTTAACAACTAAATAAAATACCGAAAGGTAGGTACAAAAGTTTATAAAACAATTGAATTTAAACATAAATAAATTTAGTTGCACTTTATTTAGTTTGTCGTTTCTTTAAATTGCCGACGAGCACGCCCTGTATAATTTTTAAGTTTCGCTTTGTTTTCACCGACTATACTCGCACAGATAAGACGTAACTGAAAGTGGGCGTCTTAAATATTCATAATGGGGGGGAAAATGGTCTTGATTCTATAAATTTACTTAAAAGTTTCGGTTGCAAAAAGTATTGTGGATGTAATCCTTAATGTTGTAGACGTAGACGGTTCTTCGCGGATGTCTGCTTAGCTACTGTCAGTGTAACGACCTGATACATAAAATTTATTACGATATTCGTTTTTAGCGACACTTTGAAAAAAAAAGTGTCAGTAGGAACGTAAAGTATATCAAAATTACACGAGTGTCTTTCAGAAGAAAGCTCGTTAGAACAATCAGGAGCTTATAAATATCCTTGTACGTCTGTCACAAAATTTAAACTCGTTTTGAACCACTTCTCATTTTCCCCAGAAAGCCAGAAGCGCACTTTCTATTTTGGTTAATGTCAGACGTATCTGCTACAATACTGCTACTCGACTGTCTTTAATGTGAGTTCTCTCTTTGAGCCTCAAATAACAGCTTAGCCTAGAAGGATGTCTGTTGTAGAAGCCCAATTGCTGTTAAGCGATAAAAGTGCTTGCTCGCGTTGTCTCGCGGTGATTTTTTAATTCATTTCCCAGCAAATTGAATCAATAACCGATAAGGGATCAGCTGCTATTTTTTCCAAGTGTTCCATTCTCGTACACAAAAATTCCTAAGCTCCCATCTTGCATAAGATGTCGTTATTTCCAAGCACCTCGCTAATACAACTTGCTGAGATACGTAATTCTAATAACTCTCTTTTTGAGACTTCCTCCGTTGTAAGTAAATTATAATTCTGACATTAAATTTGAACTTTTGATGAAGTAGGTCTTGGGAGAATTCACATTTTGTGCATCAGCGTAAACAGAACAATTACTTTTACTCAGCAATAAATATTTTATTCGCTATTTACCTTCGAGACGAATTTGTAATTTATTTTTGCTGAAAAGGTGCATGTAACTTTTTGCGCCTTCACTTGAAGTAATAAAAAAATTCCTTAAAAATTATTTAAAAAGTTTGGAATTATAAAATTAATAAAAACGTAAAAACCGTAAATAACTTTTTATTGGTTCGAATCTCGAGATTCTTTTGTGCTATTTAACAATGTAAAATATTTTATAAAAGTATATAGAATTTGATAAGAAATACACTTTTTTTGCCGAAACAAAATATAACAACTATTTGTGTAAGTGCACTACTGCAAAAGTATTTTCTACGTTATTTTATATTAATGTAACATTTTCAACAGAACTAAACTATTTGAGTAGAAGCTTATTTTCTTACATTTTGTAATTCCAAGATGCAAGATGCAAGTTCTTTTAAATAACTTTTATTTCAAGTGTGTGTTGTGGAAATCGTTGCAATTATTTTCTCTCTCTTCCCTTACTCTTGCTCCGCCATCTCACATACCAACCGCTAGGTAAGCGAGCAATGCGAGTTAACAAGGGATAATGTTGGATTTTAGACTCAATTTAACAAAAAGAAAACAATTTATTCTGACAGATGGCTGGTTACGGCAAGCGCTCTACGTGCTCAATTCCTACTACTTGTTTGATGGGTTTACAAACAAGTAGCCGAACAAAGATATGAATATGGATATGAAGCAGACGTAATATCTGGAATGGTTGTAGCCATGCTTAAAATGGTTGAGCATCCAGCCCAGCAACAGGAACCCTTGACTCGTTCGACGTTGCCTAAGAAACGCTGCCGACAAACTGCAGAATTGGTTCTGTAAAACGTCACCAAAAGTTTACCCGTCTTCTATTATTTGAAGCGGACCAGCCTCTAGTAACACCCCTCTTAATATGGAGATATTTGGCTAAGGCACTCTCACACGAAAACTCCGCTATCTGCTCTTCTCGAGAACAACCTTGGATCTCTGGAATAAGCTGCCGTCACCCGACCCATTATGACCTATACCGCCTCCGCATGGGGCTATGCTGCTCCCTCTCACATAAAAAAGATGGAAATGCTTCTGAACATTTGTCATTTGATTTTTGGTCCTAGTACCCATCTGCTCTTTCTCTTCGTTTTCATCTTTTCGATATACCAAAGTTTTAGAGAGCAGGTTGATAGGGGTGTACTACTCCCTAGTAAATCCATAAGCCCCTGCAAATCCAACCTCACCAAAAGCAAGCTTCTATCCGCAGTATCGGGGTGGATTGCTTTAGCATTGGCACTGGACTGTGGGGGGTATCGGTTCGAGATCAGGAAACCTCTCACCATTCCGCCAGCACAATATTCTTAAAACCATTGTCGAAACCAAAACATTCAACATAACCTCCAGATAATCAGCATCTAGGATTTCATTCCAGAAACCACCGCCAAGTTCCTCAAAGTTATGCTGAACTACAACAACTCAACCATCCGAGGATTATTTATAGAGATACAACGTCAACGTGACTTCCAAAGAGAGCCAAGTTAGCCATTGACCGAGAATAGTCTCGTATCAAGACGACCGACAATTGGTAAACGTTCGCCTCTGGCGAAGCAAGTAAGACGCATCTCGTCGACGACTTAGGTGGCACTTCACACTCCACTAAGTACCCATGTTCTTGATGTGCAACCCCCAAACATTTCTTAAAAGGACAGAAATAGATAATTGGAACTCGCTATCGACATAGGTCTCACATGGAGACTCGGCTATCCGCTTTTCTCGGGAACAACATTGAATCTCCGAAACTAGCTGCTTCCGTATAACACTCTCACCCGACCTATACTGCTTCCGCATAGGGTTATGCCGCTCTCTCTCACATGAACAAGATACAGATACTCCAGAACAATATTCTGAAGAATATAGTTGAAGCCAAAACATCCACCAGAACCTGCAGATGATCAGCATCTAGGATTTTATCTGAGAAGCCACCGCCAAGTTCCACAAAGTTACTCTAAACTACAACTTGACCATTTGAGAATTATAAAGATACGTCAACGTGACTCCGGAAGAAACCCAAGTTAGCCATTGACCGAGAATTAATTGTCCCATATTCAGAGAACCCACAATTATTGGTAAGCCTTCGCCTCCGGCGAAGCAAGTAAGGAGCATATTGTTAGAGACTTTGGTCGCACTTGACACTCTACTAATTAGTACCCATGTTCTTGATTTGCGACCCCCAAACATCGAGATATTTAGCCAAGCCATTTCTTGGAAGAATAAAATTCGATAATTGGAACTCACCATTGACGAAGCTCTCACATGAAGACTCCACTACCCGCTCTTCTCAAAAACAAACTTGGATCTCCGGAACAAGCTGCTTCTTTCTCTCCCTCACCCGACCCATCACGATCTATTTATACCGCTTCCGCATGTGGTTATGCCGCTCTCTCTCACATGAAGAGAATGAAGATACTCCAGAACAATATTCTGAGGATCATCGTTAAAGCATAAACATCCAACAAAACCTCCAGATGATCAGCATCTGGGATTTCATCCGAAAAGTCGCCGCCAAGTTTGACAAGCTTATGCTGAATTACAACAACACAACCATCCGAGGATTATGAAAGATACAACGTCAACGTGATTCCGAAAGAGACCCAAGTTAGCCATCGACCAAGAATAGTTTCGTATCAAGAGGACCGACAATTGGTAAACGTTCGCCTCCGGCGAAACAAGTAAGGCTTATAACGTCAGCGACTTTTGTTGCACTTCACACACAACTAATTACCCATGTTTTTGATGTTTCAGATTTGGTGGATAAAAGAGGTATAGGACTAAGCCCAAGAACTCCATAGCTATCTTTAGGATTCACTATTTATGGTTTAACACATAAGACCAGTGGTTGTCTCAGGAAAGGGCTCCTTGTTTTATTCTATTTTACTCGTGTCATACCCCGGTATATCTAGAGAAGGAGGTGGAGGACTAAAAGTAGAGTGTTAAAAATGTTTCAAAATGACCCCTCTCTAATTTTTCCACTTGCTCGTGATGTTCCTCTAAATAAAATATTTAAAATTAATTTTCCTTTATTTTTCTCGACGCTTTAAAGATACTTTTTTGAGTTGTCGAAAGAAAAACCTTTTATCTAATACGTTTTCAAGTCACATTTTAAATGTTAACGATTGTTCTTTTTGTCCTTCTCGAGTGTCAACTTGGACGATCTTATTTCGTTGAGACTAAATTCAATAAACGTCGTTAAACTAGTCATGTGAGAGTCTCAAACTTATATACCTTTGCCCAATAAACTTCCCAAAATAAGAATTTCCGTTTATTACTTCTAATAGACCTTGGTGTGAATGGGGTTTATACTTTTTTGTTTCATTTGTCTCGAATTATCAACTAATAGGTAATATAAATGCGTATGGGTAAATATTCTGTTTACAAAGCATCTACACAAACACAAAACTAATTTCTTTTTAGATAATAATAACAGTAAGTACGATACACGAATGTTATTGAAAATAGAAAGTAATCAAAAGTAGATCTTAATAGATCGTCTATTAATAGTATGAAAACAATTAATTTATTTATTTAAAATAGTGTTATGAATTGTGAATAGCGACTTCAAATACTATTAGTGCGTTGTTACACGGTCCGTTTTTGCGGGTTCCGCAATCCCGCATCCTTCAGTCCTGCACTGCGGCAGCATGCTGCCGCACATCCCGCCAAAACGGACACGTGTAACACCTGCCATTGCGGTTCCCGAAATGCGGGTCCCGCTTTGCAGGATGGCCACAACGCAAGAGCTTAAATGGCAGGTGTTACACGTGTCCGTTTTGGCGGGATGTGCGGCAGCATGCTGCCGCAGTGCAGGACTGAAGGATGCGGGATTGCGGGACCCGCAAAAACGGACCGTGTAACGCACTTAGTGCGCACATCCCGCCAAAACGGACACGTGTAACACCTGCCATTGCGGGTCCCGCAATGCGGGTCCCGCTTTGCAGGATGGCCACAACGCAAGAGCTTAAATGGCAGGTGTTACACGTGTCTGTTTTGGCGGGATGTGCGGCAGCATGCTGCCGCAGTGCAGGACTGAAGGATGCGGGATTGCGGGACCCGCAAAAACGGACCGTGTAACGCACTTAGTGCGCACATCCCGCCAAAACGGACACGTGTAACACCTGCCAATGCGGGTCCCGCTTTGCAGGATGGCCACAACGCAAGAGCTTAAATGGCAGGTGTTACACGTGTCCATTTTGGCGGGATGTGCGGCAGCATGCTGCCGCAGTGCAGGACTGAAGGATGCGGGATTGCGAGACCCGCAAAAACGGAACGTGTAACGCACTTAGTGCGCACATCCCGCCAAAACGGACACGTGTAACACCTGCCATTGCGGGTCCCGCAATGCGGGTCCCGCTTTGCAGGATGGCCACAACGCAAGAGCTTAAATGACAGGTGTTACACGTGTCCGTTTTGGCGGGATGTGCGGCAGCATGCTGCCGCAGTGCAGGACTGAAGGATGCGGGATTGCGGGACCCGCAAAAACGGACCGTGTAACGCACTTAGTGCGCACATCCCGCCAAAACGGACACGTGTAACACCTGCCATTGCGGGTCCCGCTTTGCAAGATGGCCACAACGCAAGAGCTTAAATGGCAGGTGTTACACGTGTCCGTTTTGGCGGGATGTGCGGCAGCATGCTGCCGCAGTGCAGGACTGAAGGATGCGGGATTGTGGGCACGTAGAGAGCCTTTATTTTTAGAAAGATGCAGTTAACGTGGTTTACTGGCGAGTGGTATGGCGGATTCGGAACATACGTTTATTTTATTTTATAAAAATACTAGAAATAAACGGTAAAGTTTTTTCATGATTAAAGTATCTAGCTTAACATACGTTTAATTTACGTTTCCAAAATTACAATTTGAGGGGGGGGGGGTGGAGACATTTTAAACGTATAATGTACGTAGCTGCCTGTATTGTATAGGTCTCACTCCAGGAGGACGAACCTTAGGATCTTTCAAGCTCGGCATGTGCGTCATCTGACTCGCGAAAATTTTCCAGGCTATTTATAAATTGCCAAATGGTGCTTCTTAGGCTGCTACAATGAAACTGTACAACACGTCTTATTGGGCTAGCAATCAATTATAAAGAGACAAAACTGAAACCATCGTGTGTAAATACACCAAAAGCTTGAAGGTTCTATACTCGGTTAATTACGTGTACCTAATTTAATATTTTAGCTATTACTTATTAACGAGCGTCGTGAATAAGTTATTTAGTTATTATGGACTATCTGCAAGGTAACATCTAACCTATTAAAAACGAATCGATAGACAAAACATTTCATGTTGGGGACAATGGAAAAATATTTGCGATAGCCGTGTGAAAAAAATGAGGTACAAACAGGGCAAGATGAAGAATTTTCGAAAGAGTGTCTTGTCTTGTGAGTTTATGTGTTGAAGTCTTTTTCGAACTGTTAAAACGCCTTCAAGAAGGCCATAGGAGAAGTTACTTCAGTTTCATCCAGTAAGTACGAGTTGAAAACAGTAGCGTACAAGTCAGAATTAATAGTGTTACTGTAAATAAATCAGTTGTTAGTGCAAATAAATTAGTTATTAAATATTTACGCAAATCAATACTCGTCAATAAATAAATGCGCAATTTAAATAAATTTACGTTACAATATAAACAAGCCGGTATAAACCTAATAGGCGCTTCGGACAATTCGTCTAACGCTTAAAAAGTTATTCGGCAGTTAACCCGGGTAAATTACATATTTTTTAATGTTTTAACCATTACGTATTAACGAGCGTTTAAATTAAGTTATTTTATTCATAAATATCTAAATTTTTTCGCTTGCGTGTCGTAGAAAAATAAATCAAATTTTACCCTAATTACGAGTAATTTACTCTAAGGTCAATTTTACTAAACATTACGAGCTCACTTTTTATCAATTTTAAGGTTTTCCATCGATTTTCGTTAGAGACGAGCAAAACGATGGTCGAAACAAAACTAACAAACTGAAAAGTAAAAAAAAAATAGAGAAAAAAAAGGGATGTGTTTGATGATAGTAATTATGGTTAGTCCTTAAGGAGTAATAGTAAACACAATAAGAAATAATTGTAATAGTTTTTGTTTTCTTTATTTTCCTTTATTGGATTGTATTATTGGAGGAAAAAGGCGGTTTGCGCTAGAAGCTTTGTTATTACGTGCCAACAATACGTCACTGTGTGTGGAACTAAACACCGTTGGACAGTGATGAGTAGCATTGGACTGGCACTGCGGCAACTCGGCGGCCAAGCCATCCCCAAGACCGTCAGATACCCTCTAAAATTGATGATTGTGTACATACAAAATTTTGTTTTGTCAAGACTAGTGACAAAATACTTTTATAATAAAAAAAACACCTATTGTCAATTTTGTTTTTCAGTTTTCTACTCTCAGCGAATTTAAACGAAATAAAGAACTTTCTTTTTTCAAATTTAATTAATTACGGAATAAATTGTTTTCATAACAAATAAAATATCTTTTTCTAAGAAGAAACAAATTATAAATTAACGAAGGTAATTGCAAGTCTTTTTCGTCAAATTGGCATTATTTAGAAACAAATTAACGTTGAGGCAATACCACGCTCATCTAGATGTTAAAAAGAATCGCTTGCAAAATAACTTGGGTAATAAGAAGCCTAGAGCAAGGCCCTCCACCGAACATACACACCAGGTCAACGTTATCAAAATGTTCAATTATAGTGTCCGCAATAAATTCCAACAGAGTCACTAAACTAAACGTACGGAAGCTTATCTAGACGTAGCCATCTTAGATAAATCAAAGAGACTAAAAAACTAGTTCAGCGACTAACTAAGTTTTGGTAGGTTGGCCTCCACTTTTGGTCCACTCTAGGTCTCCTGTTTTTTACGTATAATATTGATGATTTTGAACACAACCAGACACTGAAGTAGGAGCTGGATGATTTTCTTTAGGTGTCTAGGGTAGAACTTACAATCGAGCTGGGGACTAAAAAACTTGTTCAGTGACTAGCTAAGTTAGGTGGATTCACCTCCACTTTTGGACTATTAGGTCTTGTATTTTGTACTTATAATATTGATGATTTTGGCCCCAATCACACACTGAAGTAGAAGCTGGAAGCTGGAAGAGTTTCCTTAAGTGTCTAGGGTAGAACTGGCAGTCGAGATTGGGACTAATAAACTTGTTCAGCGACTAACTAAGTTTTGGTGGACTCGCCTCCACTTTTGAACCACTCTAAGTCTCGTGTTTCTTACGTATAATATTGATGATTTTAAACCCCACCAGACACTGAAGTAGGAGTTGGAAGAGTTTTCTTAAGTGTCTCCGGTAGAACTGACAGTCGAGCTGGTGACTAAAATACTTGTTCAGCAACAAACTAAACTTTGGTACGCTCGCTTACACTTTTGGACCATTAGGTATTGATGATTTTGGATCCAACCACCCACTGAAGTAGAAGCTGGAAGCGTTTTTTTAGGTGTCCTTAAGTGTCCTTAAGACAGTCGAGCTGGGGACTAAAAAATTTGTTCAGCGACGAACTAAGCTTTGGTGGGCTCGCTTCCACTTTTGGACCATTAAGTCTTGTAATTTTTACGTATAATATTGATCATTTTGGACCCAACCATACACTGCAGTAGAAGCTGGAAGAGTTTCCTTAAGTGTTCTTAAGACAGTCGAGCTGGGGACTAAAAAATTTGTTCAGCGACGAACTAAGCTTTGGTGGGCTCGCTTCCACTTTTGGACCATTAAGACCATTAATTTTTACGTATAATATTGATTATTTTGGACCCAACCATACACTGCAGCAGTAGAAGCTGGAAGCTGGAAAAGTTTCCTTAAGTGTCTAGGGTAGAACTGGCAGTCGAGCTGGGGACTAATAAACTTGTTCATCGACTAACTAATTTTTGGTGGACTCGCCTCCACTTTTGAACCACTCTAGGTCTCGTGTTTCTTACGTATAATATTGATGATTTTAGACCTAACCAGACACTGAAGTAGTAGCTGGAAGAGTTTTCTTAAGTGTCTCCGGTAGAACTGACAGTCGAGCTGGTGACTAAAAAATTTGTTCAGCAACAAACTAAACTTTGGTACGCTCGCCTACACTTTTGGACCATTAGGTTTTGTTTTTTTTACGTATAGTATTGATGATTTTAGACCCAACCACACACTAAAGTAGAAGCTGGAAGAGTTTTTTTAAGTGTCTTTAAGTGTCCTTAAGACAGTCGAGCTGAGGACTAAAAAATTTGTTCAGCGACGAACTAAGCTTTGGTCGGCTCGCTTCCACTGTTAGACCATTAAGTCTTATAATTTTTACGTATAATATTGATTATTTTGGACCCAACCATACACTGCAGCAGTAGAAGCTGGAAGCTGGAAGAGTCTCCTTAAGTGTCTAGGGTAGAACTGGCAGTCGAGCTGGCGACTAATAAACTTGTTCAGCGACTAACTAATTTTTGGTGGACTTTTGAACCACTCTTGGTCTCGTGTTTCTTACGTATAATATTGATGATTTTAGACCCAATCAGACACTGAAGTAGGAGCTGGAAGAGTTTCCTTAAGTGTCTCCGGTAGAACTGACAGTCGAGCTGGTGACTAAAAAACTTGTTCAGCAACAAACTAAACTTTGGTAAGCTCGCCTACACTTTTGGACCATTAGGTTTTGTATTTTTTACGTATAGTATTGATGATTTTGGATCCAACCACACACTGAAGTAGAAGCTGGAAGAGTTTTTTTAAGTGTCCTTAAGTGTCCTTAAGACAGTCGAGCTGGGGACTAAAAAATTTGTTCAGCGACGAACTAAGCTTTGGTGGGCTCGCTTCCACTTTTGGACTATTAAGTCTTGTAATATTTACGTATAATATTGATCATTTTGGACCCAACCATACACTGCAGTAGAAGCTGGAAGAGTTTCCTTAAGTGTTCTTAAGACAGTCGAGCTGGGGACTAAAAAGCTTGTTCAGCGACGAACTAATCTTTGGTGAGATCGCCTCTACTTTTGGACTATTAGGTTTTGTATTTTTTACCTATAGTATTGATGATCTTGGACCCATCAACCACACACTAAAGTAGAAGCTGGAAAAGTTTCCTAAAGTGTCTCGGATAGAACTGGCAGTCGAGCTGGGGATGTGGAGACTTTCCACTACATTGCTTCGCCTAGACTCTTACCCGTAGACTAAGCCTTGCATATATGGCGTCTCCTTTCAGAAGGCAGTGGCAAACCAGCTGGTGTAAATCTGCCCAGCTCAGCTTGAGTTTAATGAGCTGGCTTGCACA
Organism: Malthinus flaveolus; assembly: GCA_950108345.1. NCBI lineage: Eukaryota > Metazoa > Arthropoda > Insecta > Coleoptera > Cantharidae > Malthinus > Malthinus flaveolus. Next base: position 17,448,080 of record OX467289.1, read on the forward strand.
TTGAGCTGCCGATTTTACACGTAGGTGCCCTATCGTAACTTTACGCTTAGACAACGACGTATACAGCGACGCCTACACCCTACACTTTCCGAAGGAAATCGTTTTTCTCTATTATGTGAAAAACAATAACATTTTATCGCCTTATTTATCCTTCTCTCGAAAAGGTCGGCACACTACACAAACATTTCGTGAATAATTTTTGACGCGTTTACCTCGTACTTCACGGAGTCCAATTATTAAAGTTTAACTTTATCAACGATTTTCCACTAGAAAGGCTCGACTTTAACAAAATATAAGCGCCGCGAATGTAGTTAAAATTAATTACAAACCACAACCATTTACATCTTAACCTAAAAACTAAACATAAATTTTTTTGCCCTTTTTAAGGAATTTCTTTCCTGGTATGTGTGTGTGCGCGCGTTAGGAAGTTAAAATAAAATTTACAGCCTTCAGCTACCAGCGTTGTTAAAGTCAAAAAGTGGCTTGTTTTAGTATTGCGTTTGCGAAAAAAGACAAGTTAAAGGACAGGAGTGAAAATTTTAACAGTCTAAGATTTATGAACGTAACTAAGCTTTCTCTCTTGGAAAATTTCCTCGACCACTGATCTAAATTAATTGTTTACTGCTTGGAATTGTAAAGCCTCCCATTACTTTTCTGTTAATTACAATAATAAAGTCGCAATTAAAACTCTTTTATTGCAATAATAATAATTAAAGGAAAAATTGCCTTTGATGGTTGATGGCGAAATAATTTTTATAGTTTAATTAGAAATTACGTTCGAGTTGTACAATTTGAGCGCTTTATAGTTTCGCTTTTCGCGAGTACTATATAATATCTAGTTAAATTTAAATTATTCAAATGATGATAAACTTCTTGGCATGTAGATGTGCGCGCTTATGAATTTTATGCCCGAAAACGACCTGACATAATGAAATTTTATACTTTACATTAAAAGAGAAGACTTTAATAAAGCACATCATTTTTACACAATGTGCGAAAGGTATAATAATAATTTTAATTCTTTATGTTAACTATCTAACCTATAAATAAATAGTTTTGCTCCGGAGAAAATCTCTTCTTAATAATTCGAAATCATTCAACCTTTCTTTTTGAAGTAACAAATGCGATTTCCTGCGCGTTAGTTAATTTCCAATTAATAAATCGTGAGTTCGATATCAATAATAGAAGCCTCTTGTGAATTTTTGTAAAAAATTAACCCAAACCTAATCTTATTACGAGCTCCCCCATCGTCTATTTAAACTGTGGATCTTCCCCAATAACTAATTAAATCAAATATTCCCTTTTGAAAATGTCACAGCTCCCTCAAGACTTTGCCCTACAAATTAAAGGAGGTGTCTTAGACATTACAAAAAATATGCATTGATGACTACATTGGCGTCTCGCGCCATTTTCAAAGCGCAGAAAATATACACGAAATGATGAAATATCTTTATGGTTAATATAGTAAGCTTGTTAAGTCGAAAGACGAATCGGCGTTCTGACAGCAAGTGCATTACTGACAAGAGCAGTATGAATCACACTGACAAGTAGGATTTACACGACAAGATCCAATGCTTCAAATAATAACACATACACACACATACAGCACACACAAAATGTATTTATGTCGAAAATCTAATAATAATCCTTCATTATATTTCACTTCTCTTTGAATAATTTAACAATGCCGTGAGCAATTTTCTAATTAAATTATTGTTTTGCTATTTAGTACGATCCCAGATGTTTAATTGTGGTTTTAATAAATTAAATTGGGGACTTGACACTAACAATTACACACATCGATTTTACTTTATTAAAATATTATATTTAAATGTACGGCGTGGGCCAAAAATAGTAGCTGTTGTAGTACAACTGAACTGTGCTGGTTCAGGCTTGCCATACCGAAGTACGTAGTCTTTGTGCAATGTTGGCTTAAGGCCGGATACAAAAATCAGTAAGTAGACCCAACTTAAGTTCCATTGTCTTTTAAAATGTTTGTTAGTGGATTGTCTATGCGAGTTTTAAGCATAACAGAAGTATCACAGGTAAATAGTCATAAAACCCTTAATTATTTAATTCACGGCCTTGATCAACAAAAATTGAATTAAGTTATTCCACGGAATATGCAAATTGAGTCATAACCCGCTAAGACTACCTACTGGTGGCGTCAAAGCCTATTTTGACTTTTTCTTCACAATTAGGGCTTCTGTTACACGCATAACCGACACGTTAGCAATAGTATCGTATGTCAATAATAGTCCTAGATCCGTGGTTCACCAAAAATTTTGTTAAGCTACTCTATGGAATATGCAAATTGAGCCATAGCCCGCATAGACTACCTAGTAGTGGTTTCTAAGACTAGTTTGTATCTTTTCTTGAAAATTAAGGCCAGTGTACGCATAACAGACACATTAGTAAAAGTATCGTGGGTCAATTAATAGTCCTAACGTGTTAAATTATTTGACCCGCGGCTTTGATCAACAAACATTATGTTAATTTATTCCACGAAATATGCAAATTGAGTCATAACCATAGACTACCTACTGGTGGTTTCTAAGACTATTTTGTATTTTTTATTCAAAATTAAGGCCCGTATTATAATTTCGCATTCAAACAGGCGTAAGGGCGCATTCTACTGGTTTAAAGGAGGAAAACTAAAGTTATCTATGCATAACCATAACAGACAAGTTAGTAATAGTATCGTAGGTAAATAATCGTAAAATGTTAAAACCAAACTAGCTTCATTATTATTCATTAAGAGAGTAGGAATATTGTATTTTGTTAAATAAACAAAATCCAATGTTAGTCTAATTAAAGTTGTTTTTAACTTAACGTAAACACAATTCAATTCTGTTTTAATTAAAATTTTTTTAGTTCCACACTTTAATAATTCCAATTTTATTATTTTATCGATGTTTATGTAGTGAGAGGCCAAAAACTATAAAATTTTAAAGGCAAACTGACGCTTTCCAAGACGTAAAAATGCAAAAAGGGCCCTTCGGACCCCGCAGTTGTGTTACGTTTAAGGAATTTCATTTCGTTTTAATTTAAATTTTGATTAAATTTATACACTTTTTGTATTTTATTTACTTTCGCCTTCTTTTAACAAAAAAAGCAGGAATATTTTGGTAAAGCGTAAATGGATAAGCTCAAAATTAAGCCTCGAATAATTTGAAATAGAATTAACTACTTGTGTGTAGGTTATGGTTTTTTTGGGTTTGAGTTAATCTAAAATCAATTACTAATTTATATTCTCTAAAGCGTGGATTTATAAAAACGAAAACTGTTTTGTTATTTCTCCAAGCAAGTAAAAATTTTTTTTGCCTTTCGTAATAAGGTAAACACGCCGAATAAATTGAAAATGTACGACTTCCTCTTCTCCCATCAAATTATCACAGAAAGTCTCGCTCAATTTTGAGGTTAGATGACAAAATCTGTCAAGTACAGATCAAACCAACAAGTCGATTATATATCTAATTAGATTTCTAAATAAATGATGTGTAACAAAATCATTTTCTTGAGAGCTTTTCAATTTGTACGACAACATGAAAAGTGATTTTCTTCTCGCCACGCTATTTTGGATTTTTCAATACCGGGCGAGCTTAAAATTTACGATTTACAAACGAAAACGGTTTAGTAACTTCAATTATCCGTTGAACTATACTTAATCACTAAATCACATAATCAGGTTCCATAAGTCCTTTCTTAAAACTGTCACTTAAAATTAGCGGGGGAGCTGCTGCAGAATCACAAGTGTGGGGATAAGAACATTTACCACAATACGTGAACCGAGAATTGGGGACGGTTTTAATAACACTTTCTTGGCAATTTTTGCCGCATTTGTCATTTGGTCCTAAAATATTTACTGCGCACAGTTTTGGCTTTAACAAGACTCGGTCTAACGACCGTCATCCAGTTGCATCAAGTAGTTCCAAGTTTTTTGTTAGTCGAGAAGAATGAGAGTACCCTCTCGTACTTGGCCCCGCACACTTTCCCTACACAACACACTCCCTTTCGTTACTGTACGTTTCGACGACGAGGATCTAAGATCCACCCGCTCTCCCCCCTGCACCCAGCTTAAGCTATATCAGGAGTTATAGAGAGCGGGCTGATTGGTATCTCTCACTTCCCAGGAAGCCATTTGCCCCTGCGAATCCAACCTCATCAGAAGTCTTTAGACGTCTGCCCGCAGTACCAGTTTAACCAGACTGGTTACAGGTTCGGGGTTAGCTACTCCCCTTCCACCAGCAGCCACTTAATCGCTTCCGAATCATCCGTTACGACCTATTACAAACCAGTTACCATGATGAAGAGCGCTCGGTGTCCCTCTATCGCACGCCAGCAGCGGGGCCAAGCTACCATGATGGCGCACTCGTGGATCATCTTGCACTCCCCAACAGCGAGGCTGTGTCTGCAACAGGGATTAGGTAGATTGCGGAGAGCCTACGAGAACTTCCTACCAAACCTCGCGTCTTCCCGTTACTACTTAAAGTACAACTGCAGATATACTAGTCCACAGCTCCTCTGGTGCAGAGACTGCAGCAGCCAATTTGATCCGTGGATCCCTTATGGCTCCGGTGAGCGCTTCACTGTACCGGTATAGCGGGTATAGTTAAATTGACCATATACCGCATACGTGTCGACACTCTACTTCCAGTTTTATACGTCAGTACTTTTCCCCTTCCCCGCACCCAATCGTGCACGAATTGCTTTTAAATACCTTTAAACTAGTTTATAACCATTCCATTCTAGTTCTATGAGTAAAACCCTTTCGTTCGACCGTCCGCCGTCTGTCCGTTCCAATAAACACAGTTACGTATTTTATACGTATAAAATTACCCAACCTAACGGTACTAATTAGTACAATATTTAATTTCGGTTAAAAACTGAACTGATGTTGCACATTTATAACGTAGTTTTAGACCGTTATTTTTTGGTTTTTATCCGGTATAAAAATACCTAAAATAAACGTAGACACTCGGTTGAAAAATGGTAGCAGTATTTTAGACAAATAATACGTAATTATGTAAAAGATTAATTGTATTATCGAGAAAGACGCAGTTAACGTGGTTTACTAGCGAGCAGTATGGCGGTTACGAGTCAACCAGTGTACGATATTAGTTTGGATGGTTTGGAGGTATTTTAAACGTATATTATACGTACTTAAAATCTGTTTATTTCAAGTTAAATTAGACGTTAAATATACGTATATTTTTGCCTTTAATATACGTTGTCGTAACAACGTATAAGAACTGTAGGTTTTGACTACCTTTGGTATTAAAACATACCTTACATATTATACGTATGTTAATCGTTACTTGATTACGATTATTTTGCGACAAAGAACTTACGTACACAGTTGACCTTCGTCACGTATCATTCATTCGAATTTTAATATTATAAACTCCTTTTAAATACTTCTTTACGAGTTCTTTTCCATTTTTTTCTCGTTAACTAACTAGTACCTACTCAATTTACGTTTTAAAATGAGTTTATGATGTTCGAAATTGATTTAACAAAAGTTGAAAGTTAAACTTGGGTCGAGTTAAAATAAAATTTAGTTTGTTATAGGATAAAATAAGAAAATACAATTGTAGAACTACGAGCGTAGGTATTATATATTTGAAATACAAGATGAGGAATTCAATCAAAGTGATAGAACGGACGTTCTGATTTTCGAACGGAAGTCTGAGATCAGATTACGTGACCCTTGGCGCTCGATTTGACGATTTGCCAAAGAGGAGACTACCAAGAAAATGATGGATAGCAGAATTCATAAGAGATGCGGATGGAATATAATAAGCCCACTTGTGCAGTTGTGCTCAAGTACGCCCTTTTTAGTAATCACATCATTCACTATATTCGATATTATGACAGATGATGCACCTTTATCTTATTTATAGTTTACACCAGTGGAAAAAATATTTCGCCCCTTTTTTTTTTCTTCTTTTAAGACGCATACGTTTTCGGCTCGAGTTTAAATTGAAGTTTGCCTCTCGGCATCGTAATTTTAAAAGCGGCATTAAAACACACACTCTGACTTTAATATTTCTCTAAAAGTCTGTATTAAAATTGCACTAAAAAAGAAACACGAAAATTCCATGCAAGGCTTGTTGGTTATTAGCCTTCTTATTAGAACGTTCAAACAAAATTGTTAAAAGATACTCGACACAATATTCTTTTTCGTATTACGTATTTTTCAACAATTTTATGCAAAAATTGTAGGGCTTTTTTGTTTCTTTCTTCCCTTTTAATGTTTTTTAAAATAAAATATCTTACATATGTATGCTAACAGAATGAAAATTGCCCAAAACCTTGTTTTTCTATTAGCTCTTGACATGACAACACATACCGATAGAAGATTTACATCAAACATAACCTAACCCAGCCTAACATAACCCCACATAACCTAGTCTAACCTAACCTAGCCTCATTTTTCGGAGGTTTAGGAAATCTTCTAAAGCCCCCCCCCCCCTTACTCGTTTTTGTAGGGGTAGTAGTGTTGTATTCAGCAGGGAAGAGAAGCCTACCGCATACCAACTAAAACCATTTTTTCCTCTCTTCGTCGATAGGTTATGTGGAGCACTGGTGTCAGTGGTATCACGGCTTGCCATTAGGGACTCCCGTTCCTATAAAATGTAAGATGGTTAATAGTCTGTTCGCCTGATTACACTATCGTGGCTCCTCTTCTGTTTTATCGCTTTATTGACAAAGCTTACCGCCGCATTTCAATTTTTATCTCTCCCCAGCATAATCTCTTGTGATAAGCTGACCTCAGCCTGCTTTTCTCTATGTTATGACTTCCATTATCACTCTCTCGGCGCTCTATCTGCGACAGGTAATCAGCGTGCGTGCAGAGTCACATCTTTCTACCCCACAAAACCAGCACTCGTCTTGCTTGACAATACCACGTAGATAACTCTTGAAACAACCACGACCGGACAGTATCTGCTTATGGCTATAACTCGTGGAGCCTAACCTAACCTAACCTGGCCTAACCTAACGTAACCTAACCTGGTCTATCTAAGCATAACCTTTTTCTTTTTTCTTTTTGTTTAACCGATCAGGAAATCTTCAGAAAGACACCGTTACTACGTCTGTAACGGTAGTGTCAGGTTGGAGAATATTATCTGACTTACTAAAACCCTCCCACATTCAGTGGGAGTTGTTTGTCTTCAATTGACTCAGGAATCCTCTTTCGTATTACTTTCGATGTCGTTTGACAAACGCTCTTTGCTGTCCCCCGAAGAGATAATCCTTTGCTGGCTCTCGGAAAGGCCGTGTTCCATTTTTGATGATCCAGCTTAGTCTGTTTAGGATCATCCTGATTAGGAGCTTTCCGGAGGCAGATGGAGAAGAGTTGTCGAGTGGCTTATAGATGAAGAAACCTTCTGAAAGGCACAGCTACTACCTGTAACGGAAATTCCAGGTTGGAGGGTGTCATCCGACTCACTAAAACTCTCCCACTTTCTGTCGAAGTCGTTTGTCTTCAACTGACTCGAAAACCCGATTTTGCATTACTTTCGATGTCGGTAGACATAAGCTCTTTGCTCTTCTGCGAAAAGCTGATTATTTGCTGGTTCTCGGAAAGACCTTATTTTTCTTCGATGATCCCACTTAATCCGTTCAAGACCATAACTAGGAGCTTTTCGGAGACAGATGGGGGGGCTGTCGAGCGGTTTATCTCTCTTTATGATGAGCACTAACCTCGCCACCTTCTAAGAACCTAACCTAACCTTAGCCTACCTAACCTAACCTTCTGTTTTGTTTAATGGATGATGAAATCTTTAGAAAGACACTTCTACTTTCAGTAGGGGTAGTGTGAGGTTGGACTAAAAACGTCCGACTCACTAAAACCATACCAGATTGCCCACTTTTCGTATGGATATATTCTATGGTGGCGGGATACCGATTACAAATTTCACCGCACACTACTGCCAGAGTTTGACTCTCCTCGACGATGTCCTCTTCCGCTGTCTTTCTCTTTGCGGTTTCTGGTTATGCTTACTAGTTGATTTGCTTTAGTCGGCAGAGCAGCAGTTTTCCACAACTAGCGCCTGTCACCTCTCGGCTCGAAGCACCTAGTGCCGAGGGTTCCTTGGTCCAGCATTCCGCTGCTGCTCTCTTTCTATTTTTTACTTGGCGTGTAGGGTGTTAGTGACCAAGGTAGCAACCACCTTTCATGCCTGCTCTGACCTTAGCATTGCGGGGATAAGGTTGACGAGCGTCAGCTCTTCTACCACCACAAGTGAGGCCTTGATTCTCTGCCTTTCCTATCGAAGACTGTGGAAGAAGGTGTGCTCCAGTGTTTATAGGAGTTGAAGCACGCGTGACCAGTGAGGTACCGTGTCAGATAGTATGTCAGCTCCCCGGGTCTTTTCTGTACCGACGGTTGGAGTTCGGGTATCAGAGTCCTGGTTCCACTGGCTTTTTTGTGTCTTCCTCCAGGAGCGCTGCCATTCGAGTAGGGTTTGGGCGCGGATTGTTGGAGCCTAATCTAACCTAACATAACATAACGTCGAAATAGGCAGAGAAATCGATTTTACAATGTTTTTTAAATACAGAAAAGCAGGTAGTGTGGCTAGTACAAATGATATACTTGAGCTGGTATAGCTTTTTGAGGTATAGATGCTCAACAATTGTATGAGAGAAATAAAAGAGTCGCACACGTTTAATTTCCGTCGCCAAAATAAATAGCGGTGGTTGTTTAGGTCAAAATAATGGATTGACGTCATCGTTGTCCCAAGTTGTCGAGAGAATCTTTTCGTCAATCCACCACATATTGGGTTTTCTATCCACAATTATTCTCAACCGTCCACGAAACTTTCAATAGCCAACTTCGTACGTTTAGGCGCTTCGAACTTTTTCCGCAAAAGCTCTTTTATAAAGCGTTACGTTTCTTTATACCTCAAGGGAGTTCTACCACAACCGCTATTTTTAAAAAAATAATTATCGTAAGCCACTCGGATCGAGGCTCGAAACGTTTTAATTTTTTTATTGTTCGTAATTGGTTTTAATTTAAAATAAAAAGGAGCTCGACTCTACTACTACAACACGTCTTTATATTTCTCATCTACTCTTCTTTTCATTCATTTTGCCTTTCTTTGGCGCGAAGTCTAATTATTTTTACTATAAGACGGTACTTTACCGAGAAAACAAATTTAGAGAAGAAAAAGGAAAAATTTTCTTACGCGAGCATAGTCGACCACAAAAATTAAAGAATTCGACTTGTATTCGCAGATCATTTACGCCAAACAAAAGAACAAAAAAACAACTTGTTCTTTGTTCTCTCGCGGCTCAATACGTGTGTTAAAAGTTAATTGACTTTTCAAATTAATTTTACGTCGATTAGGTTTAATTTAATTAAATTTTTTTTTGTAAATTTTCAAAACGACATTTTAAGTAGAGTGATAATAAAAGGATACTCGAAGAAAAGATTAATTGTGGTTCGTATAGTTTAATTATCTGTTGTTTTTTGTTATTTTAAATGGTGACAATGATTAATGGGAATACAATTTAGAGCAGTTTTAGATTTATTTGGCTTTCTTACAGTACAAAAAGCTTTGATTTCTTAAGAACCGTTCAAATGTACGATGTACGATAATATACTACAACAGTATAATAGTGGTGGTGACATTTGTTAATAAAAATATTTTCAGTTTATTGCAAATAAAACAAATCAATAGGATAGTTTCAATTCAGTTTGTAATAAAAATATTTTTAATGGTTAAAGGTTGACGCCACTCCGCGCGCTAAGGGTAGTTCTAGTGGTGCGCTTTTCTTTAACTCGCTACCACACTTTGGAAATGGTCGTGGCGAGTGGCGTAGTTTTCTTGTCTGCAGGTCTGCACCCCACACAATATGCATACTATACACAATTTTGCAAATTGAATGCTTAAATTCGTTCTAATTCGACAAAAAGAAAACCTCTATTATTTAGCGTTACAAAATGTAAAAGTTAAAAAAAAAAGCTTTTAGCAAAATTTAAATTACTTATACAGCATACAACGCACGTCATTAAAAATTCTATTGTGATTGTGATTTTTTTGTATAATCTAATTAAAATTTATTATTTATTCAAAGCGAACCTTTTTCGCGAAAAAAAAAATGAATATCAATCATGTTTAAGGGATTTGAAAGAGACAAAATAAAGTGTAGAAGTTGATAAACTGCGAATTTAAATTATATCTACGTTGAAAAAGACAAGTTTTGGAGAGTCACTCACATTGGAAATAACCGACTACGACAAATACCTATTATTCAATAAAATAGGAAAAATAAATCACCATAATATCCCCTCATAAAACCATATTGCTAGGACTTCAAAACCACATGCAAAGATTTTAGCTTTCATAAAAAGATAAGCACTTCTCATATATCATGAAATTCAGTTCGTAGATAAATTATTTTCTTTACTATTAAATAAAAGTTTTATTTTAACAATACTAGTAGTACTGATTCATTAATGGGCCAAATGGGGCCTTATTTACCCCATCAAACGATAAAGAAATTAATATTTGAAAGATGCCAATTCTTAAATGGTTAAATATTTCCAATAAACAGTTAGGTATATTTTACGTTTTAAAATACCACAAATAAACGAAGAAAAAACGGAAGAAAAGAAGTGGTAGCAGTTTTTTTTAAATAAATAATACCTAATTATGAATAAGCTCTTGCATAAAAGTTTGTAGAAAAAAACTTTTAAGAAAGTAAAAAAATTCTTTAGAAAGATGCAGCAAACGTGGTTTACTGGGGAGTGCTCTGGAGGACACTTAAGTACGTAGGTGGGTATAAATCAATCGGTGTGCGCTATCAGTAGCACCATCTACCCGTACCAGATAATCAGATCTCTTAGATTAGTGGGAAACTTTTACGTTATACTGACGTTCTATTCTTTTTATTTAGCTGTGACAGAACGAGATAGTACGTCATTTTAAACGTTAAAGTTTCCCACTATTCTTATAGGCTATGATACAGAATACGCTTGAATATCATGTAATACTTACACAAGCATTCTTATGATTAAAATACGTAGTAAATATGTAGCTCAATATAGTACGTTTATTTTACGTTTACAAAATTAGGATTGGGATTTTTTAGAGGTATTTTAAACGTATATTATACGTACTTAAAATCTATTTTTTTTAAGTATAAATTTAGACGTTAAATATACGTATTATAGACCAGGGTCGATACCTTTGAAAATGGCAAAAAGTGAAAAGAAATTATAGTAGGATGAAACCCATTGCAAAAGGTAGAGAATATACCAAAAATGTAAGAAAAGATAAATTACAAGCGGTCTGAGGTGGGGAAGGGGACGGGGGTGGGTTTTTAATGGTAAAAAACGGTTTATCTCGATTTCCGGCAAAACGACAAGTCTTATGAAAAAAAGTTAAATCGCAAAGTTGTAGGTAACTAAAAGATCTACAACTTTTGTTTCTACACTTTTTTCACATAACCTTACAATTTATGTGAAAAATTCAGGTAACCAAGTTTTTGGATTTTTATTTGTATCTTGTGCAAAAATTTTTATTTTTTAACAAAATTTGGTGAAAACTTACCTTTTTATGTCCCAAACACACAGTAATATTTTTGATTTAAAATATTCATTGTTTCACCTTATTTTGACTTAATATCTAAAAAGCACCCGAATTTTCAATCGAAAATTCTCACGTCAAAATATCTGCTATTTCAAAAAAGTCGGTGGGCTTTTTGTTTGTTGAAGTCTCTACTTTCTGTTGGTATAAAAAACTATATACATTACTATGGTAAATGTTCTCAGAAATTGCAAATAAAGAAAAAACTCGAATCCAAAATTTTTTTTTTAATTATTATGTACAATTTTGAGCTATTAGATAAAATTTACACTTTAATTACTCGAAAAACGTAAGATTTCATGTTACATTGATAAACAAAAAAATTACAAATCCATAAAACATAAAGATTGAAAAAAACATGCGAAAATAGTTGTTCTAAATATTAAAAATAAGATTTAAAGGGGATTTCATCTAAAAAATGTGACTGCTGCAATTTTTTTCAGTAATAAAGTTGATTTATTAAATTCTAATTACTACATTTATGCATAGAAAATCTCATAATACAGTGTGTCCCCGGTTGACTTTGCTATAGGTGTGATCGACCAAAAATTTTGAAATATCGTTTTAATATTTTGGAATCTCGCTCTGCTTGGTCTGTATTGCGAGCAGATTTTTGATTTAAAAAAATCAAGTTGGTCATGACAATTGAGAAAAAACTATTTTCTGTTTAGGTAAAGTGCCCTTTTGGTTATCGATATTACAAAATATTTTTAGGAAAAGTTGTTCAGAATATGAAATTATGATTCGACGCAACATTTCAAAAACATTGGTTCACCTTGAGAAATTTTTACAATTGTCATGACCACCTTGATTTTTTGAAATCAAAAATCTTATCGGTAAACTTTTCAGATTAAGCAGGGCGGGATTCCAAAATATCAAAACGATATTCCAAAATTTTTAGTCGATCACACCTATTAGTCCGTTCTCAAATGTACATCCGTGGGATCCTAGATGAAGCAAGTATGGCATTAATCTCAATCTCTTTGTTTGAACTTGGAGAAACATAATTTCGATGTTGGCACTCTCGAAAATTATGCGTTTGACTGCTGCGCGTGAAGAACAAAATGGCTAACGTAGCAAACACTTTTGCCAATCTATCTAAGTAACCATTGGTGTTACGAAAAAAGTTTAATATACAAAATATTGCTACAACAATTATACACAAAAAAGGTTATTACCAATTTTTATGTAGGACTAACTGTTTTTTCAGAAAGCTTACATCCCCCTTGTAATTGTACATAACCAGGCTCCCGTCGGAACCTTGATGAAGCAAGTATGTTATTGATCTCAATTTCTTTGTTTGACGTCGAAGATACATCATTTTGATGTTGGCACTCTCAAAAATGATGCGTTTGAGGGCAGCACTCAATAAAAAAATGGCCGATATCGCAAACACTATTTAATATATCTAAATAGTTCTGATTTTTTGGTACCTTGTCTATTAAGTATGCCTAATGATATATTGAAATTTTGGACCTCGGCCCAGACCTTCCTAGCTCCTTTTCTAGATTCGAGTTTTTTTTCTTTATTTGCATTTTCTGAGAACATTTACCATAGTAATGTATATATTTTTTTATACCAACAGAAAGTAGAGACTTCAACGAACAAAAAGCCCACCGACTTTTTTAAAAAAGCAGATATTTTGACGTGAGAATTTTCGATTGAAAATTGGGGTGCTTTTTAGATATTAAGTCAAAATAAGGTGAAACAATGAATATTTTAAATCAAAAAAATTACTGTGTGTTTGGGACATAAAAAGGTAAGTTTTCACCAAGTTTTGTAAAAAAATAAAAATTTTTGCACAAGATACAAATAAAAAACCAAAAACTTGGTTACTTGAATTTTTCACATAAATTGTGAGGTTATGTGAAAAAAGTGTTGAAACAAAAGTTGTAGATCTTTTAATTACCTACAACTTTGCGATTTAACTTTTTTTCATAGGACTTGTAGTTTTGCCGGAAATCGAGATAAACCGTTTTTTACCCTTAAAAACTCACTCCCGTCCCCTTCCCCACCTCAGATCGCCCGTAATTTATTTTTTTCTACATTTTTGGTATATTCTCTACCTTTTCCAATGAGTTTCATCCTACTATAATTTTTTTTGGTCTCAAAAATTATCGACCCTGGTCTATTAGTCCAGCGCATTTACGAAAATTCTATACGTGTGACCTAAAAGTTTTAGGAACTGTCATTTTTAATATTTTTATTCGATAGAAGGTTGGTCGGAGACCTTAACTCTCATTTTGCGTATCCGCGAAATTATCCCTTTCGACGCCATCTTAGAAAATGCGTTGCGGCCCATATCTCGCGTTCTATCTATTGCAACTCGATGGTTTTGAGGTCGTTGGACTCGTTAGTATTTTTACTTCAAATGCATTATGGTTACACTAAGCGCTCCGATGACGAGAAAAAAAGTTATTCGTGTTCAAAGTTGAAAATTTTCTTTTCGGGCGGTTTTTAGCGAGTCGTTTTCTTATGCTGCTTCGGAGCTGTTGATGAATATAATGATTTTTAAAGAAGACTCAATTATGCGTATTTCTATATAAAAAATAATTTGATTGGTTGATTGGTCGCCCACCAATCCAAGGCCAAAGTTGCGCTGCCCATGCCGCCCACAACTTTGAAAACTTCTAATCGAGCACGGCGCGTCTCGCAGCGCTTGTAGTTTTCTTCTCCTCATCAATGTTTGTTAATATTTTATACAATCGAGTGTTTCAAAGATCAAAGATTCGATAAAGTTACTAATGCCTTTTATGTGGTGGAATAAAATCTCGTTGGACTCAGGAGACCCTCATTTTGCGTCTATTATGAGTAGTACAAACAATTTTAGTCCAAATTTTGAAAAAAAAATTTTCTCTCCTTTATTAAGTTAAAACTTTACATTTTGAGCTAAAAGCAAAATAAACATTTATAAATTTAATTACACTAACTGCTGTCACCTAATTTTGAAAGTTGTTCTATTTTCAACCCTCTACGACATGTCACTTGATTTAAAGCACTTTGTTAACAGCAACCATTGATTACGATAAGTTGCGAATTATTTAGTTTAAATTGTAATTTAATAATCATTTAGGGTAATTAACCATTAATAAATTGTGTTCCTAAATTGTTATTGTTTATTAAAACTTTTTCTATTTAATATTATTGTTATTGCGTAATTACACAAAAAATAAAATAATAGTAAATTTTTAATTTATTTTCGTACTGTTTGAGAAATAAAATTATAAATATATAACGTACCTAGTCGTACTGAACATCTGAGGGCGCAATTTATTCACAGAGACAACATTTTATGAAACATAAAGTTTGTTTACTTACGCCTCCATGCTAGCTGGAAGCGAGTTTGCCGAATTGGAGTGTTTTTCCATACACGTTTTTATTAAAAATAACTAAGACAATATATATAAAATGACGTCTGAAGGAAAAACAAATTTTTGTAAATAAACAATCGATTAAACTCAAGAGCGGGCCTATAAGAACAGCGAATATAACCTAAGTAATTTTTGTTATTGGTTTTAAATTATTTGTGTTTATTAATCTGTACTCGCGCGTCTTTGAGAGGTTAATAATTATTGTAAAGGTGACGTTTACAAATGAAAAACGCCTATTTTTGAACGCGGTGTTTGATAAAACAGAACTAGCATTTATGGGATAGTCCGATAGTCGGGTATCTAAACTTCATCTTTAGACACTTCGATTTTTACCTATTAAGAATCAGACACTCTTAGGCAAGTTCTGGCAAAAATTTGGGCAATAAGAGGTCAGATAAGTGAAAACAAATCATGAATCAGATTTTTCCACTGTAACAAAAACGTATTATTATATCGTTTTTAAATAACCATCGATGCTTATTAATACAATCGCCGATTTTACGATTGTTTTATATGCAACATACTGTATATTTTACTATATTTGAATTCTCAGAATTGAAGACAGTAGAACAGATAATAGGCCCCTCAGGTAAGAGGCCTATTAATCAGATTTTGTCACTGCAACTTAAATATAAATCGTCATTCAATAAAAATGGATGTTTATTCATAAAATCGTTGATTTCGCGGTTGTTTGTAATACAACGTCCTGTATATTTTTCTGTATTTGAATTCCCTATAGTTGCGGTTGTGCAATACAAAAAAAGAAGAATACGGCTTTTGCTGAACCAAAGATTTCCTTTGCTAGGATTGGTCCTTAAAGCCTAAGGATTAAGGATGGATTTAAAAAGCGGAGCCACCTGAATTTTTCATGCAGGTGGTGAGAGGGAGGGTTTTAAAAAAAATCATAAAAAAAAAAATTTTTTTTAGAAAAAATGTTTTTTTTTAAATTTTGCCCAACAAGTCATGTTTTTGAGCAATAAAATATGGATTGTCGCTCAAAATACCATATTGAAGTCGAAAAACTGCATAAAAATCGAAAATTGCTTTTTACGGTGATTTTTGGCCAATACGATAAATTTAAACCATCGGGGAGCTAAGAAAAAAAGTTGTAGAGCTTTGCAACTTTGAAGGTTTTGTAGGGACACTTTGAGATTAAAGAATTACCGACGATATCCTTTGTTCATCCACTATTATATCTAAAGTTATACCAAATTTTCCAAATATCCTTAAATTCCCAAATTTTGAACTTTTTTTAAGCCATCATCATCGCTTCGAAAAACTCTTTTTATTAATTGTTACAAATTGTGTCTTATAGAGAATGTTTTGCAGTTTCCAAAACTCTACCTTTCTTTTTTGTACGATCATTAGTTCCCGAGTAATCGATTGTTAAAGTTAAAATGGCCTTTTTTGCTTTGATCGACGATTACTTCGCGGCAAAAAATCGTAAGCAGCTCATTATGAGGTCAAATTTAAGCTGATTAAATTGTCTAAACGAGTTTTATAATTGCAAGATGAAAAAAATTTTTTTGAAGTCTACACACCATTTCAAAGACGAAAAAAAATTTGGAAACATTATTTTTAGTTGGTTTTCGGATAATTGCGTAAAAACCGCTTAAGCTAAAATAATTTACAGTCCAGATCTAAAAACTAGACACTTGAGGCTACAACTTCATTTTTTTAAATTTTCTGTACGATTATTTTTCTCCGAGTTATCCTTTGTTGAAAATCGCCCTAAAATTTAGCTTTTTTTTAATGTCCTTCAATTATTGTGACTTTTTTTTTTTTTTGAGAGGTTCGGGAGATCTTCAAAAGACCCCCCCACGTCGCGACGCTCATGTGGGGGAAGTGTTGGATTCAGCTGGGGATACCAGCTGCCTACCAACTAAAACCCGTTTTCTCTATCGAAGTTTAGCCTCCCCTGGGCCGTTTCCATATGCCAGGAGAGGGAGGTCAGTCGTGTCATGTCTTTTTGTTTTTGTTTTGTTTCAATCGTGTTGTCTTAATGCAATTTCGCTGAACGTGATTATTCTTTCCTTGTTTTTGTCTGTTAGTAGTTGTTCGATGTCTGTTATGCCCGTCATCAGTATTTGTCTGTCGTTGTTGAGGTTTGGGCACGTTTGTAGTTTGTGGTTCGGGTTGTCCCCTTGTTGTCCGCATTTTGTGCATTTGTCGTCCTGTTTTATTCTCATTTTCGTTAGATATTCCCCAAAATTCCCGTGTCCGGTTAGTAACTGTGTCAGATGGTAGTTGTCTGTGATTTGTCTTAGAGTGGGTGTTTTGATGAATTTTTTGGTATACTGTCCTTTTGTTGTATTGATCCATTTGTT
This sequence comes from Malthinus flaveolus, assembly GCA_950108345.1. Lineage (NCBI taxonomy): Eukaryota > Metazoa > Arthropoda > Insecta > Coleoptera > Cantharidae > Malthinus > Malthinus flaveolus. Next base: position 17,465,375 of record OX467289.1, read on the forward strand.
TTTCCAGGTTTTCATTAGTGTCGTGTTTAGGTTATAGATTGCCTGTTTGATAGTTAGTCTATTGTTTTCGTTGATTGTCTTATTTTCTGTCATGTTGTCCGTGATTTGTTGTATTCTGTTTTGGTCGTCTTGGTCTAACGGTTTTTTTATTTGTATTATTTGTCCTTTACTTTTGAGTTTGAGTATTTCTCTGTTTATTTCATTTTCGTAGTTAGTCTCATTTTTATTGTGGTGTATGATTTTCCCGGTTTCGTCATTGTTTGATATTACCAATATCTTTTTTGCTTTGTTAGGTGTTGTTTGTCTTATGTGAGGTGTATTATTGTGACTAGGGTAGTCGAGTTTGGTATCAATTTATCTCCTCCCTTACTCGCCTCATACCTCACCCCGCGGCCCAAAAGAAATCTTTGGTTAAGCAATAAGCGTATAATTTACCGTACAGATGCAACTATAATCGATAAAACAGGTTTTTGGGCAGAGTTTGGAATTTTTGTCAAACTTTAACGCGCTCTAGCGGCTAAACCGCGGATTGGAGATAAAAACTTTCTAGATATAATTTGTAGGAAATTTGATGTAGTTTGCTTTTATAAGGCATCAATTTTCTTCAAATGTGTGTAGTTTTACTACACAGCTAATGATGGAATTTTTGTTAAACTTTAACACGCTCTAGCGCCTAAACCGCGGGTTTGGGATAAAAACCTTTCACATAATATAATTTGTAAGAAACTTGATGTAGTTTGCTTTAATAAGGTATCAATTTTCTTCAATTGTGTGTAGTTTTGAAGTTATAAGCAAAATTGAGAGCACACTTTATGGCCAATGATGGAATTTTTGTTAAACTTTAACACGCTCTAGCGCCTAGACCGCGTGTCTGAGATAAAAACCTTCCAGATATAATTTGTAAGAAATTTAATGTAGTTTGCTTTTATAGAATATCAATTTTCTTTAAATGTGTGTAGTTTTGAAGTTATAAGCGAAAACTGAGAGAACAGTTTATGACCAATTTTGGAATTTTTTGTAAACTTTAACACGTTCTAGCGCCTAAACCGCGCATCTGAGGTAAAAGCCTTCCAGATATAATTTGTAGACACTTTGATGTAGTTTACTTTGAAATAGACAAAATTTCTTTAAAACGTGTGTAGTTTCGAAGATTTTCGAATTTTTGGAAAACCGCTTGTCTGAGAAAAAAATCTTCCAGATAAAATTTATAGGAGATATTTATAGAAATACTTGGAATAATATAGCATAATTAATGAGTCTATACAGATTGAGACTCTATTTTCGTCCAGAGCAGAAGCTGCCTAAACCTCAAAAAAATAACATCAAAAATCGCGGTGGCTCCACTTCTTAAATCCATCCTTGGACCTTAAGGACCAATCCTACCAAAAGAAATCTTTGGTTTAGCAATAGCCGTAATAATTTACCGCACAGGCGCAACTACTATTATAGTATAGAGAGTAGAAAAGATAGTAGGCCCGATAGGTAAAAACACACTAATAATAATCAGATTTTGTCACTGCAACTTAAATAAAAATCGTCAATAACCATCGACATTTTTTAATAAAATCGAGGATTTCACAATGTTTTGTAATACAACGTCCTCTATATTTTACCATAATATTATGTAGTTGAAAAAAAAATTTAATTGAAATATTAAACTATTAACTTTGTCCCTTTCATCTCCCTACACGTATATTCGTTTGCAAAATATATTATCTTAAATGATTATTACGACAAAGAACATTACATTTAACCTTAAAATTACCAATTTGTGAGCGTTTAAATAATTTATGAGATGGAAAGTGATGGCTCAGTTCATTGGTTATAATGATTATAGTTAGATAACCAAATTCCAAGTGGAAAACGGGGACGTATTGAATAGATAAGGACTCGGAGATCAAGAGGCACTTTAACATCCTTGCATTAATTTTCCGAGCTTTAATTTTTAATTTTGCCGTACTTCGCTTCGAGACCATTTTCTTTTTTTTTTCGTAAAAAATGCGATTGTTTAGCGAATTATTTAATTGTGCAAAACAAAACTGTAAGAAAGGAAGTTTTGAAAGGAGCGAAGTAATATAAAATTACTTCTTGTTTTTACTCGATGTTGAGAGCTAGTAGAAGGAGGGTTAGAGTTGCTTCCGGCAACCTGCTGTTGCTTTTCACGTCAAAAGGAAACTTTTCCGACTTTAGACTGCATACATAATGTTTTAAACATTAGTTCTACTTGCAATAGAAGTAAACTTTTTTCGTACAAAAGAAAGTGTGTGTTAAAATGTTACAACTTTTTTGTTTAAATTCCTCCTCCCCTCTTTTTCGGAAGAAAAACATTTATTTAAAAGCAGTTAAACACGAGATCATTTTTTCAAAGCGCTAAGTCCTAAACAAATATTTTTGCTTTTTTCAGATTAAGTTTACAACATAACAAACATATTATAATTGACAGTTTTTCACGAAAAGTTTGCCTCGGAGAAAAAAGGGAAGTAAAACTCTGTCTTTTATTTTACGTGGGTATAATATAAATAATGGTTGTAAATTTTTCTTAAATAATCAAATATAAGAGATTGAGTACCTGTTTAAAAACTTTTTAATCAAATTCTCGTAAATGCCAATTTTAATATTATCATACTTCGGGTCTACCAGCTTACTTTTTTAGCAATATATCAAAAGATGATATTATTCAAAAACTGCAAGTTTAACTCGAACCTTTAACGCTAGAAAGTTTTCCACCGCTAAAGATGATGTATCGGTTTATAAAAGGAATTTCTTTGCTTACACACACCTCTTTGTATTATTTGTATTAAAATTAACCCTCCAAAATGTAAAGTTTTGCCCTATCGGCCGTCTGGGCATCTTACGCAAGTCGCAAAGTTCAAGAAAGTATCGTTACCACCAGTTTAATTAAGCGCACAGTTTCGTTTTAAAGTTTTTGGGTCGAATTATAAAATAAACGAACGAAACAGGAGGATATTTTTGTTTAAACTGGACCTCTTTACGACAAACTACTCCGCTCGGTTTATAAAAGATAAAACCTGGCACTGCTGGTAAAAGTGGGACCAGTACGTCTCCTTCAAGGGCTCTCAAAGTGACCCTACAAAGAATGAAATCTTCCCAAAACACAACCAAATACGGAAGCTTTGCGATGGAGAAGCCTTGCGGAATGGGTTCTACAGGAGCACATACATAAAGCATTGGGACACTCAAAGGTCCTGGCACTGCTGGTAAAAGTGGAACCAGTACGTCTCCTTCAAGGGCTCTCAAAGTGACCCTACAAAGAATAAAATCTTCCCAAAACACAACCAAATACGGAAGCTTTGCGATGGAGAAACCTTGCGGAATGGGTTCTACAGGAGCACATACATAAAGCATTGGGACACTCAAAGGTTCGGACAAATGCTTTAAGATCCAAACCTGAAAGAACCCCCGAAGGCTCAGTAAAAGTCCAAGTAGTACTGCCTAGTCTTAGTGTCTTAACATGTTACATCTGAGGACGGCGTTGGGCTTATTGAGGGGCCACTAGCCCTTCTATAAAATTCTACATACTACAGGTGATCGCAAAGGCCCTGGATGTTAAGGATAGAGAGCACTGAAAAAAATTTACGACCCTGAGAGTATTTATAAACCTCTGAGCACGTTAAAAATTAAACTGGACGCCCTGTATAATATTGCATTTCCCTATAAATGCAAGCAAAATTAATAGTTTTTGAGTGATCGCAAACTGATTCCACACAAACGTTTTGTGCGGAAATAAAACTTGCCATAACCTTAAAAACTAATTGGATGTCTAAATTGCTTTGCTCTTGTTCGGAAATGAGCACCCAAGTTAAATAAAGATTAATTGAAGCTTAGAAGTGTAGACTAAAAGCTTAAAATTATTGTGTTTATTTTAATTATTTGGATTATGATTTTAATTTTCCCAGCGACTTTTTTAGACGAAAATTTTCAAAAAAAATATTGCCCTCCTTTTTAATTGTTTAAATATGATACTGATGTAATTAATTATTAATCGAAAAAGGCGCCAATTAAAAAAAAAAGATTAATGAACAAACTGTCAAAGTGAGTATCTAAAATATAATAAATTATCAAAATTTAAATATCAAAACAAATAATATTTTATTGGCATTTTTATTATATTACAATAAAAACGCCAATAAAATATTAATCATTAAATTTTTTCCTACTCAAAAAAATTTAAATTTACTCAATTATAATGTATTTTTGAAAAATTATTAATCGTGTTTTTTCTCGTTTTAATCCCCAGTAGACTTAAAAGTGATTGACAAGTTTTGAATATCAAAATAAAATTTTGTATTTGGCGATGAAACCAATTACCTAAAATGGTGTCGAATAAAGCACTTGTATCATTATTTTACGTAACAAAAAATTTACGCTCATTAATGATCGTATATATACAGGGTTGGCCAAAACTACGCTTTTGCAAATTATTAAAAATATCGTCCTTTGACTTTTTGGCACGGGTTACGTTATAAGTTATAAGTTATAAGGGCGGTCGACGTCCGTGCTACGATGATAATGCAAGGGGAAAACTTGCACCGCTCAAAGGTATAGCGCAGGGTGCTTATGCCACTAAGCTACCTCGGTTTTTGCGTGCTTACGTTAGTCTTGAGTCGCTACAACCTTAAAGCGCTCGCAAGTTGTAAAGTAAGCTAGATAAGGCGAAATTACATAGAACCTTTTTTGTAGAGCGGAAAATTTTCTATAAAATACTTTAAAACGACTCCATTCTAATGTTTATAGTTTGGGAGTAAAAGTTGTTCTAATGCGCGTGCCTATATATGTTGTGCGACTTGTCAGTCGACTGGAAATAAAATAGACGCTATCTAAAGCCTCATTGACACGGTGATAGTATTTTATGAGAGTAAAGCCTCATTGACACGGTGAGAGTATTTTAGGAGAGTAATTATCATGAGAGTAAATCACGATACTTACTGTCGTGAGAGCAACTTTAATTTCAATATACACAGTGATAGTATTTCTAGCGATAGCATAGAGAGAGAGAGAGAGAGAGTTTAGCTTACACGATGTTGTTTAAACGAGATAGTCGGTAACTATCGTGAGAATTACTCGCAACTATCTAGCTTGACTAGATAGTTGAGAGTAACTGTAGTCTATTTACCCGATGATAATTTTGGTGAGATTTGCTATTATGACAGTGACTCTCACAAACTATCGCGAAAACTATCACCGTGTCAATGAGGCTTAAATATCATTAGAGTAAATCACGATAGTTACTGTCGTGAGAGCAACTTTGATTTCAATATACACGGTGATAGTATTTCTAGCGATAGCAGAGAGAGAGAGAGAGAGAGAGAGAGAAAGAGTTTAATTTACACGATATTAGATGTTAGATGTTAGCGAGATAGTTGGTAACTATCGTGAGAATTACTCGCAACTATCTAGCTTGACTGGTAGTAGGTGGTGAATGGTAGTAGAGAAACAAAGCTAGCTCTAGAGCAGTAATGACGTCATCATTTGACGGGAAATTAGAATTTAGGGGCGTGGCTAGAATTGGCGGGAAATTAGAAATTATGGACGTTGACAGGAAGTCATATTATGCCTGAAAATTTGAATTTTGTATAACGCGCCGACTATAGTGCCACTCTCGATACACTCTCGAACCGTACCACTCATATCCACACTATTATAGCTATTTTCTCCTCCGATAACGCTTTTTCATGGTAGTTAAACAAAGCTAGTCCTACAGCGGAAATGACGTCATCACTTAGCATAAAACTTGAGTTTTGGAGTGTGGTTAGAATTTGCGGAGAATTTAAAATTATGGGAGTTGACCGGAAGTCTTGTTTTGGTGGGAAATTTGAATTTAAAGATATATTTTGTTCGGTACATTTGAAATTACTTGCAGGTATCATGTTTGACGGGAAATTTAAATTTTGTGTAGTGCACAGGAAATACCTAGTGTCACTCTCGATACACTCTCGATCCGATAAAATCTTCTCATGGTAGTAGATAAACAAAGCCAGCTCTAGAGCAGTAGTAACGTCATCACTTGGAGGAAATTAGAATTTAGGGGCGTGGCTATAATTAGATGCAAATTTAAAATTATTGGCATTGACCGAAAGTCATATTTTTGCGGGAAATTTGATATAAAGATATATCTTGGGGGACATTACAAATTATGGATAGGGACCATATTTGGCGAAAATTTGAATTTTGATATCCACACATATTCACAAATATTTATACTAATATTTGTAAATATGTGTGGATATTAAAATACAAATTTCCATCCTCGGTCCGACAAAACCTTCTCATGGTAGTATAAAAGCCAGTCCGAGAGCGGTAGGAACGTCATCAGTCATCACTTGGAGCGAAATTTGAATTTAGGGGCGTGGCTAAAATCGGTTTAATATTTGAAATTATGGGCGTTGACCGGAATTCATATTTTGGCGGGAGATCTGCATTTGAATAAATATTTTGGCGGGAAATTTGAAATTATAGGTGAGGACCAGGTATGACGGGATATTTGAATTTTGTATAGTGCTATAGTGCCACTCTGAATACGTTTTCGTTTCACCCTCTGTCCGATACTTATACCCACTCTATTATAGCTCCACTGTAGGTCCGATAAAATCTTCTCATGGTAGTAAATAAACAAAGCCAGCCTTAGAAAGGTAGTAACATTATCACTTGGCGGGAAATTTAAAATGAGGGGCGTGGCTAGAACTGGTTGAAAATTAGACTAGTGAACGTTAACCCGAACTCATATTTTAGCGGTAAATTTGAATTTGAAGTTATATTTTGGCGGAAAAGTAGAAATTATGGGTGGGGACCACGCTTGGCGAGAAATTTGGATGTTGTATAGTGCTATAGTGCGACTCTCAATACGCTCTCAATCCACTCTCGGTTTGATACTCTCGACATTCGCGTAGTTGTGTGCTGTTTAGAACTTAACTGAGCGATAACAGAGTGGAGAAGTGTCGTATAGGCGTTTACACTATCCCTCTCGCTCTATTCTCGCTCCTCGTTCCGATACCACTCCGATAAGAAAGTATCGGTATTAGAGCGTTAGTGAATCTAGATGGGAGCTAGAGCGATAGCGTAAATACACTCATTCTTTCTTGTGTAAGAATATTTTGTCAAACCAGAGCGCATCGGTAGCCCATCGAAAAGTAGAACTTGTTTGTGCATTGTAACAGAATTATCTAGAATAAACTGTTAGTTTATTTTAAAAAACTAGTAACCTTCTCCACAAAATTCCATAAGAAGCAAAATTAATTGCGCGGATACAATATATTGTTGGTTAAAATAAGTTATTGCAGAAATAATTAATAAGAAGCAGCGGGAAAGCTCTGATGAAATTTGAACCTTTATTCTTTGAACTATTTTATATTATAGTATAGCGTAGTAGTAATAATGAAAAATAGAGAGAAAAAAACATAATAACCAACACATGCACGAGAGCACGGTTTTTAAAAACTATTTCTTTGACACGTTTTAATTAATTTTCAATTTGAAAATAACATAAAACGTCAATTTTAAAGAAAACGTGCTATACTATGCTCTTTTGTGGATATTCGAAAACAATTTCCTTACTTGTTTACGTCAAGTTTGTTACCTCAAAGAAAACTTATTGAATATAATTTTCACGCGAAACCCTTTATTTTAACTTAAGAAACAATTTCTCGAATAATATTCCTTTCTATAAAAATAATTTGTTTCGAATATAACAGAAATTGCTTTCAGTTCTTTCAATTTGTGTTGTAATTGTAATTACTCGCCTCCTACCGGAATACGGCTGAAGTAAATTACAGCTGGTACATGATACGTCCGTTTGATAGAATATTAGAACTGCTGTGGCGACTTGAGACTGGTGGCGAGGAATAGCAGGGACTCGAGACACCTTAGTGAGTAGAGCACTCGGCGCGACACCGAGAAACTCGGACTCAATCCCCTATCTCGCTCTAAGTGTCTCTCTTGGATAAGCAAAACAATTGTTAGTGGCGTTTTCATATCATTTTAGGCTCTTGCAGCAGTCTACATGCTGCTTTAGTAACACATAACTTTGTATGTTGCATTAAGAAGGTGCCAACCGGTAACTGGCAAAATGCTGGCACAGTTTAGATATGCTGACACTGCTGACTTTATATCGGTTTTTTGGAATACGAAGTGAAACTTTTGAAAGAGTAAATTATTTCAAAACATTTTTGCGGTTGTAAGTAAGGGCGGCGTATTTAAAGAAAAACGATCATTGGTCTAATTTAGTAGAAAAATATAACAGGTTTGGTTCGGCATGCAAAGCTTTTGTTCTACCAAACATTGAAAAACTCCCCGCACTTAATCACCAGCACGCGTTACAAAATGTTTAAATTAATCTCACAAACGGTGGTATATTCGTGTTTGGATTTTCGATAGCGGTAGGGCCATTCACTTCCGAGTAAAAAAACGATTGTTTTATTACAATCGTACTGTTGATTAATTACAATAGTTTCGCTTAACATAATTTAAAAGAGTAGAATTAAGTTTGAGTAAAACTAGGATTAATATCGAGAGCCAAAATTCAATACTTCCAAACCACTAATGGACTCTCGTTCTAATTAATTCTCCAAATGTATTGCAAATGCTCTTTTCGAAGACAAATAGAACTATTTGCTGATGTCGAGTCCCTGAGAGGGTTTATGAAATAGGCTTCGTTGAATATGCGTACTCATTCACCACTCAGATGTTGGGTTATTAATGAAGGCCACTTACAACTTGAACTGTTAAAAATATATTTCGCTAGATATAATATATATTCGTGCACAACACATGTCGCACACTTTAGTTAAAATAATTGTTCAATTTTAATCTTGTTTCGGGAAAACTGCCAATTTCGACCGAGAGCTCTCCCTCTAACGGCAGTTATAACTTGCTCCATGCTCAAATTAATACCGCTTTTTTCGCATCAGACTCTTTAATTATTCAAAAATTACTTTCAAATCAACTACAACTTTTTCATTTCTCCTATTTACCTCTCTTTACGTGCCAACCCCCATAATGTTGGCTCGCTTGCAATGACTCGCTCGACTTAAGAATTAGTTTTCGCGAAAACTTCAATGGGCAAACGAAAAGTGCCAACTTACAAGAATTTCTAAATAAGTATCTATTTAAATAGCAGTTTTGAGCTTTATTTAAAAGGAGAAATTCATTAAATATTACTCGCAAACTAACAAAGACTTTAAAACATCTTAATAATTTCGCGGTGTAAATTTTCTGAACGTTGAAATATGTTCTTGAAATAACTTGATAGACGTTCCTCCAAAGTTTGCTTTGTGCAATAATGTAATAATATGGGTATCTTTGCTATTACAATAATCGACCTCTACATCTCCACAATAATATTACAGGAAACGATGAAAAAAATTTACGTCCAATCGTTTATCAAAAAGCTTTGTCCATTCAGGTGCGTAAAATGGATCTACTGTCGTATTATACCGTTACAACACTAGTACCGTAATAAATTTTTGACAACAAACCTGAAGATTAGCTCTAAACACATTTTTATACGAAATAATCACAGAAGTAAAACAAAAATTTTCTTGCGCATTTCATGAAAGTATCTATCGCATCCCAATGAGTTTATCAGTTTTTTGCCACCTTATATCGTAATTTATGGGCGGTTACGACACTTGTTGCGTAAAATGTTAGCTAACCTAACATCATAACTTCATTGTTAACCCCTCAAAAATTTAAAAAAGAGTTCCAACGTTTTTCTAGTAGAAGCGGCCATTTTTGCAACTAAATTGTTCCTTTAATTACAAAAAGCTTACTTAAGCTGGAAGATCAACTGGTAATTGAATGAGTGTTTGTTTAGCGCCGTTTTGTGATCTTCACTGCCTTCGATAATTAATAGTCATGGAGAAAAATCGTTTTCTGTTAAATTATTAGTGGTTTAGAGGTAATTAAAAGAATTTTGGGATTTGTTTGGCAAAATTATGATTCGCTGCGATTAATTTACTAATTCAGATTCTAAAACGTTGATATGCGGCCCTAACAGTGTACTACAACACCATCTTCCTTTGTTTATGGTGGACTGGTACGAAAGTCGGTCGGGCATTTCTTTGGTCGACCGTTGGTAAATTTTCAATTTTTGCGCTCTCCTCCTCCTTAAGTGCGATCGCGTGCTAGTTACTCACTCTCCTTGTTTATTTCTTCCTCGCTACTAGTATCGATCGCCTCCGGATGTTGGGGCTCCTCTTCCACTTTAGTGCATCCATCTACGTTTAAGTTTCTCTCACTCTTGAGCATTTTCTTGACCACTGTTTCAGTGCATATTTACCTCCCTCCTCCAAGTCTCTTGCGGGTTGCGGGCACTTTCTTTCTGTTGGGTCCACCTGGACAGTAAAAGAAGGTGTTTCCGGGTGTTCCTGCTCGCCGCAGTAAACATATACCATCGTCACCTTTACTTATTGAGTTCAAGTCATCTAGTCTCCCAGCTGCCGTAGAGAAGGTCTTTCGCGGAGCGCTAGTTTAATCCTTCTCGAACTTGTTTTCGTTCCTCAGCAACAAGATTGATTGGAGTGGGCTGCTTATTACCAGCGCACTTGTTTTTGACTGCCTTCGGTAGGCTCACTACTGACCAAACATGGGTTCTGACCTTAGAAAGTGTTCTCATACAGGTGCCGCGTATAGGGTCACGGACTGGGCCCCCAGGGCCTTGAGTGTCTCTTAAGAGTGCCGAAACATCTGTCGCCCAACCGTGTATCATGTTTCAGTTACATTCACTCGCATACTTTCCTTCTGTTGAGTTCATCTTGACAGTAGAAGAGCTGGGTTATCCCGCTCACTGTAATAGATATATTCATCATCGTAGCTTTTATTTATTGGCCTCAAGGATGTTCTAAATTCTAAGCTGTCATTGCCCTGTAAAAAAATGAGTGAGATAGTAGTTGACTCCGTGGCTTCTTACGACCCAATCTTTTCCGAATCAACATCTGGGCCCATGATGTTTGTCTAGCCCATCTGGCCTCCAAGTTGATGTAGAGGAGGTCTCTCACCGATCTCTTTCTTTCTATCGATTTGCGTAGGTAACTATCTGAGCTTAGCGAGTGTTTCCATATACAGGCGTGGGTTACTGACTGTACCCCAGAAGCCAGCAAGTGTCTCTTAAGAAGTCTCGGCTCATCTAAGACATCCGTCGCCAAACTGCGGTCCATGTTTCCGTTACATTCACTCTCGAGTATTTTTTGACCACTGTTTGGGTGCATTTTTGATCTATCAGGAACTAGGCAAGGTGTTAGTCGACCTAGCCGTGGCTTCTCTCGACTCAATCACTCGCGCTCCGAGCCAATCTTAGGTTAAAAGTTCTAATTTCAGGCTCGAAAATGTCGAATACGACCCTGTTGAGTTCACAATTTAATTAACACTAGTACTGCCCTGCTAAGGAAAAAGGCGGCAACTGCAAATGTACAAGTTTCGAGTAAACCGTAAAAAACTTTGAGTGCATAATCTATAAACTTTAGATAAGAATTTTTTTATTTTGTTGCTCACATATGACAAAGTAAACATTAATTTACTTTTTGGAATATGATATACGAATTAATTTGTAAGTGTGGTAAAAATATATCGCATATTGCTTTTATTTTTAGTAAATCGATTTAAAGGGTATAACCTATAAGTATCATAAAGGCGGTAACTACCATTTTCTTTGTAATTACTGCCTTTTTATTACTTATACTTTGATCTTGCGACCAATTTCACAAACATGGTTTGCAATAATATATTTTGTTTGGTATTATTAATTTATTACAAAATGTTATTGAAAAGTAAAGAATATAAAATATAAACAGGAAAATAACAAGTTATTCGTCTTGGGTCTCATTCAGGTCTGCTACATCATCTTCTTTCAGACTTTTCCAAAATTCCAACCTGCTTGCTGGCATCAATGGACACAGCTTTTCTAAAATACCAGTTTTCTTCGCTTTGTTGATTCCTCTATTGATTTTTCTTGCTTCCGGAGCAGAAGTTATACCTAATTTCATAGTTTTAGAATTAAGAAAATTTAATTCTAAACAACTTTCGTTAAAATTCTTCCAATACTTAAGTGTATTGTGACCTCTCGTTGCAACAATCCTAACCATATTATTTAAATAAGGGCGAGGTTCAGTTTTTCTCAACTTCACTTGAGAGGCGCAATCCTTCCAGTCGTGGAAATCTTGAATTGCCATATCCTTAATATTGACTTTTCCAGAATTGGCCTCTTGTACTGACTGTTTGAAATCATTGAAATCGTAGAGATTTCTCTTTTTCATAGATTGCTCGACCTGGTGATGGAAACTGTCGGCGCTCATAAAAGTATGGCCTGGCTCAAAATATTTAATATCAATCTCTTTAGCATTTATTAATGTCGAATTTACTATATAAATTAAATACGTCAAGAAACACCAATTTTTATTTTGCGCCGAACAATTGTCGAGCCATAACGTTATTTTAATCGCATCTCTATTGGATAGGAAAAATGCATTAAAAGCACTAATGATGTCTTCCTTTTTGCGTCCTGCTACTCCTTCATGCCATATGGCAGCGATAGGTTTTAAAGTTGTTTGCTTTGTGCCCACCGGAACAAAGCTTTCATTGAATAATACAATCCTTCGTGTAAATATCACAATTTTAAATTGGTCTATTCTTGGCAACATTATGACCTTCTGTAAATCAGCAGAGTAAACCACATCATCGCTATTTCTATTTTCAAAGTTTGCATCTTGGCGATACATTTTTCTGCAATTATCAGCTCTCTCAATATGGTTCGAGTATTTAGTACATTTTTCACAATCTGAATCTAAACTGTCCTTAGTGTGGCCATGTTGGGAAAATATTGTGCATTCCTCACACTCCTCATTTCCAAGTTTGGCGAAAGAAATATTTAAATCTTTTACTACACTTCTGTAAAGATCATATGAGCAGTAGTGGTTTTTATCAGGATTTTTTTTAATATAATCTTTATACATGAAGGTAACTGAAATTTCGCTTGGCAAGTATCTTCGTTTTGGCGCATGTTCTCTTCTGTAATGTGATACACAAGGATGAAAACTCAATATATGCTCCTGTATCGTACATCTATTAACTTTTTGAGGATGCGACTTTTTTCCTAAAATGAAACACAGCTCATACATACAAAAAATGAAATAGATACGATTCTTACCTCTCATGTCTGGTTTGGGAGCAATATTATTTGCATTTTTTGTATTGGACAATGCATTAAAAACGACTTTATCATTGCTAGATTTGAATCCAAGGGTTGTTAAAAAAAATGGTTTGCAAACCTGAACGTTTTCGCCCTTCTCGTTTTTTAAATAATAACAATGACTTTTGTTCCTTGCAGAATTACTAGATTTTTTTCTTTTAATTTCAAATGTTTGAGTATTACTTATTATAAAGTGTCTCTGTCCAATCCAGTCCATTTTCCAATATTCATTGTTTATGATTTCCCTCTGTTTTTCTGACATATTTAATTTACATTTCTTTATGCATTTATCTGAACAAGGAGGCTTAATTTTAAAACTTTCTCTCTTTACGTCTAATTTAGCTTGTTTTCGATCCATCAAAGGTGTATCGAAGGTTTTTCTCTTACGTTTTAATCCCCTTTTTGTTAATTCATTATTTTTAGAGGTTGATGGTTCGGGTTCAGTTACAGGCTGATTGTTCGAAATTAGCTGTATATTTTGCAGCACACGAATTTTTCCTGTATCATTTAACAAATTCCCCTGTGTAGTAATTTTATCATCATCAATATTAGTAGCACACTCAGTATCCTTCTCAAAGACTATTATAGAATCGCCAGTGGTTTTCTCAAAATTTATATTGTTATTCTCCCCATTATTTACGTAACCCGTATCGTTTTCGGAAACATAAATGAATTCGTTTATATTTTCAATGTCAACTGTGGCAGGTTCATTTGACCGTATTTGTACACTATCTTCAGAGTTTGGGTTCAAATTAGTGAGTGTCATCATCGTTTTATCAGAAGCCTCAAATTTTAAAGACTGATCGATACTAAAACTAGATCCTGCATTTTGATTACCATTTTTTTCAAATATCAAACCAATTGGGCATTCATTTATGTCAGTAATATTTCCCACTATATCATCTGTAACTAATGTAGAGAAGTGAGTATTTTAAAAAAATATATAATCTAGGTAGGTACGCGGTAGTTGTTGAACAACAACATTTATATTCTTTTAGTATTCGATGGTTTTAAAAATTTGTAATAGTTTTAATTACCTAGTCCGATAATAATAACATAAAACATACAAATAATGTTTGTTTAACTTACCGATTTCTCCGCAAATCGTTGCCTTCCTGTTAGGTGAATGCAAATGAGCTAATTCTTTTCGTAGTTGTTTGGGATCTTCAGCACAATACGTGGAAGAACTGCAGCAGCTGCTACTTTCATGTTCAAGTTCCGAATTATTTGGAGAATATTCAGAAGATCCTTCATATCGTTTATTTACAGCTTCATTATTACGCGCCAAATCTACTATTCTTTGGGCTCTACTTCTAAACGACATAGTAATAAATTTTGTAACACTGTTCTATTAATTGTTTTAAACAACACACACAACTATAAGAAACTAACACAAATATAATCACTTATTATTATAAAATTATTCAAATATCTAGGTAGACAAACGCGTGTCACGCTCGAGTAATGTCGATGTCGCTAGTAGTTAATGAAAGAACCGCCTACTCTTAGGAGATAAAAAGGCGGCAAATACATTCATTTTTGCAGATACTGCCTTTATTCTTAGTAATTGTTAGTTGCTGCCTTTTAACTTATTGAAGTGATGACGACATGTAGTTACTGCTAACATCGTAAGCGATTTAAAGGTATTTGGAATGCGTTTACCGCCTTCTAACTTCGTACAGACATAGAAAACAGTATTACCGATCATATAAAACAATAATATGAAATTTCCTAAAAACTGTATTTACTGCCTTTTTCCTTAGTACGGCAGAGTAGAACACTATTTCTGATTACGCAACGCAAAAATACAGATGTCTAATCGCAAGCTTAATTTTAGCAAGTGTTTTAAACCTCACAATTTAATTAAAATTTAAATTCTTATCACGAAATTTGCACGTTTTGGACTTTAAAAAATTTAAATACAATTTCATTGTGTAAACGAATTTGTTCAATTTTGTTACTATTAACATCCAAGCTCAAAACTGACAATTGAACATTTGTAGGTTAGAAGCGCAACTTTTATTTCGACCCAAAATGATTGCCCACAATTAAATTTTGATTAAAACGATTTTTAGTTTTAATTGTAAGTCTTCTAGTTTCCTTTAAAAATTTTCCTAAATTTAGCGCACAAAGACTTAAAATGAAATCTCAACCACCATTATTTGTTTGACAAGTTTAATACCATTAATTAGTTTAGAGGTCTTAAGCGTTATTAGGGAGTTCCGTCATAGTAGTTGTTTTTTTTGTTGCTTCTAAGGCCAAATTAAAGAGCCATATCATTAGACTACACTACTACAATAGCAAATAAGGGGCGAATGACAAATGTGTAATGTAATACGTGTGGAAAATTTAATTTATATTGTACTTGTTTAATTTGATTTAATACAAGTTTGTAATTGGAGATTAAGTAACTATTTTGGAAAAAAAAGAGAGGAGCAATGGTTGAAAAATATTGGTTCTAAGATAAATTACATTTTCTTTTAACTATTTCACACTTGGAGTGTTACAATAGTTCTTTTTCTAATTGATCCTAAGAGCTTATACTTCTAAGAGCACGTATATTTGCTCTATTTTCTTTTACAATCTCTTTTTTATTAAAGCATAGATCTAACTCGAGTTTTAATTATTCTGCATTCGGAAATGTTCGTTAAATTTTTTTTTATGCACGAAGACGTAGGTACACAAACAGACAAGTAACAAGGAGTTATTTTTCAGAAAATTCTAGTAACTCCTTCAAGTGCATATCACGAACTAACTGTTAGTCGAAGTTTATGATCATTTTTAGGCGGATTTATTGTCTCCGGTCAACTTATTATTTTATTTCCTGTATTGAACGAAATCTTTACAATTTGTGTAGACAACACGTGCTCGAATTCGCCTTGTAGTTTTGACACCAAAACGAGTCTCATTAATGCCTACTTACGTCCAATCAATAGCCTCCTCATATAATGACAATTTTTTAGAAATGGAAACGATTTTATTAAGTTTGTCGCGACTCTACGTGTCCAAAAGGCTTTGGTAAAAACAAAACACTTAAAAAAAATTGGCGATATTAAACAAATTGAAAACGCGAACAAGTAAAATGTTAATTATTATGGAAAACTTGTTTTCCTTCCCTCTTGTGATGTTACAATATATATGTATAGAAATGTTTGTTTGGATAGCGCATAGCGACCGCATTGTAGGATCAATTAAGACAGCTACGGCCCTCGATTACGTTAGCTTGCCCGGGGCTGCGTGAATAGCCAAATGCAATTACGGGAGCTTTGACGGTGTTTGTGTATAGACCGAGTTACTCGTTCCTTCACAGTTTCCCCAACAGCTTCCCGTTTTACTATCGTTCCTATATCCTACGCAGGATTATTTTCAGATAATTCGCGCGGATTATTGAGGTGTACGATTTTTTGTGTATTTGAATTTAGCTTAGGCTCGATTTCGAAATAATGCCGAATTTTACGTTATTTCGATCGCTTTTCTAGTAGGATCGGATAATTAAAATAATTGGGTTTTCTCGGATAACGATTATAGGATGTGTGATTCGCCTTCAAGTATCAATTTCGACGAAGCTTTGGTTGCCTACGCGTGAAAAGCTTAATCTTTTTAGGTTAAGTTTGACACATAAAAGGATTGGTTAGAAAATCGTTACGAATTTGACGTCGTCAGTCCAACTGCAAGTAGATACTTAATACTTAGTGCTTCTATCAACCCAGCTCCCGACGTTCCCAGGATATTTGTCGGGCTCATTTTGCCTCCCAGAGGGTTTTAGGTCTTTTGCAAATCACTTGTCTATTCCTTCTCTAACTCGCTTTTGTTCCACCGCGAGGAGGTCCATAAATTTCCTCCATAGGGAGTAGGCTGCTTATTACTAGCGCACTTGCTTCTGATGTCATACTGTAAGCAGAACAGATTTGAATGGCCAGCCTTCTTTTCACAGAAGCTTAGAGTGCCTACGCGTGAAGAGCTTAATCTTCTTTAGGTTCAGTTTGACACATAAAAGTCATGCTTAGGAAATCGTTAAAAATTGGACATCGTTAGTCCAACTGCAAGTAGATACTTGGTGCTCAGTGCTTCTATCGACCCAATTCCTGACGTTTCGTACCAATCTTCGAGCCCAGGATATTTGTCTGCCTTGTTTAGCTTTCCAACTGGCGTAGAGGAGGTCTTTCGTGGATCGCTTGTCTATTCCTTCCCTAACTCGCTTCCGTTTCACCGCGAGGAGATCCATAGATCGTTTTCATAAAAGGTAGGCTGATTTTACTAACACACTTGGCTTCTGACATCATCCTATAGGCTGAGCAGATTTAAATGGTCAGCCTTCTCTTCACAGAAGCTTAAAGTGTCTACGCGCGAAAAGCTTAATCTTATTTAGGTTCAGTTTGACACATAACAAGAATGGCTTAAAAGTTGACGTCGTCAGGTCTAACTGCAACTAGATACTTGATACTCAACTCAATTGAGAACTGCTGTTAATTGAGCTACAGCTGAAGTTTAACCTCGAGCTGTTGGAGTTGCTCTCACTCTCGAGGATTTTCTCAAAAACTGTTTCAGTGCATACCCCCCTCCACTGCTCCTGCTAGCAGTTCCACTCTATTAGGTTCACCTGGACCAGTAGAAGAAGGTGATGAGCCCCGGCTGATCCAGCTTGCCTCAATAGATACGTTCATCATCGTTATATTTATCTAGCGAGCTCAAGTAAGTTCTAAAGTTTCCATGTCATGTCGGAAGTTGGGCGCGGTGATACTCAACCCCGCCGTGGCTTGTATCGACCTAATTCCTGACATTCCGTATCAATCTTCGTGTCCAGGTCTGTGTCTGACTCATCTGGCCTTCCCAGCGGACGTAAAGAACTTTAACTCGCTTACGTCTCGCTTTGAGGATTGTTTCTGACTTCATGTTGTGGGCTGAGCAAATTTTAATGCTAAATTATAACAGTTCTTTGCAGAGAAGCCTTGTTTGTCTACGCGTAAAAGGCTTAATCACTTTAGAGAAGTGCTCAGCTCAACTGCAATCTGCTATTATTTGGGCTACAGTTCAATTTAAACCTCGCACTGCCCTCTCCGATATTTCTGCTTCTATCTATCTCCTTACTCATCGGTTTCTTTTCCAGTCTGACTACAACATTCCAGTTTGTTTCCGTTTCGTTCCGTTCCGCTGTTACTTTGCTGTACTGTAATATGAGGTCTCTTAAATTTAAACCATTTCAACCGTTTGAATAGAAGAACGTTTCGGATATTTTTAAATTTACGTACCATATTTTATGTGTTTAGGTAAGCAACGCCCAAATGAATAGTTAATTGCTTGCGGAAATTTGTTTGAGACGTAAGCTCAAGATTATCAGAAGTTATTACGACACCCTCAGGTAATCTTTTTTAGAACAAATACGTATAAACCCACTTTTGCAACAAACGCGGTTTATTTTTAACTCTTCGTAAATCGAAAAGCGTACTACCTGGACACTTTCCGTTTACAAACGCGAAATGCATCGTCTGTAAATCCCAGTTAATTGTTTTAACGCATCGCTTTGTGTATCTTGTTCCGTTTGCAGTTTATCGGTGTTAATGTGTGTTGTTTATTTATATTTCTCTATTTATGCACAACACCTAAGTCTTCATGCTACGATAGTTTGTATTTGTTGCTAAATTGAGTAGGTGTAAACTTCAGTAGGTATCTGCTATTAATTATTGGTGACAAACATACGTCTGGTTGTGGCTGCTTATTAGAACTTGAGCTCAGGGGTGTATAATTCAACAAGAAGACAACCCAGCTTGTATCACTACTCATAACCATCACAATAGAATCCGTGTCGGGGCTTTCCCGGATCGACACAACAATAATAATAGCGGATAGCTCTATATCTTTAGGAAAGAACTAATTGGACTAACTTTGTTGGTGAGTCGTTGCCGGAAGGCAACGACTTTCAAGGCAACAAAGTTCAGCGAGCTGTGGTACCAAAAGCCTTACCAAGGGTTTCTTTACAACTCTGTATTAGTAATGAGTCACTTTTCAGTTTGCAACTTTTAAAAATAAATCCATAACTTACTTGCGCGGTATAATTAAGTAACAAAAATGCATGTTTGGCTTTAATAAACATTTTCCACCCACGCTAATTTGTGTAATTTGCATTTAATCAGAGAAACGTTATTACTTTATATTAATTGATTTGAGTTCCACGAAATACGCCATTACACCATATATTACCCTCATTTTTAACTTGAGGTTTATCGTGCAAGCGTCATCGCCTGTTTAATTTGTCTGAAATGTATTCAAATAAACCACATCTCGTTACATTTCTCATCAGAATTATCGGGCAAATGTCGCTTTGTTTATACGTTTGTTCTTGTAAAATTAAATGTGATTTCAATCAAATGTATTCTTTATTTTGTTTACCATTTGATATTGCGATATAGTAGAGCTCGTCATTCCTAATTCGAAAAATAATACCTCCCGTGTTTTTAAAAACGACTTTAGAGTGGTTTGGGCTTTTTAAAAGTTTTTTTAATTTAAAAAAATAAATATTAAGCGTATCTTGGAAGGGCCTTTAAAATAAGTTTTGTTACACAAATAGCTTAAAATGAAGCAGTTTTATCTAAGCTTTCCAACCTGTACTAAAGATCTAAGGAGCAGTTTATATGTAGATGTGTTTAAAACGGTACTTTGCATGTTTTCAATTTGAAACTTTAATTCAATTTCAAGCGTTAAATTGCAAATTGTTAAAAATGTATTTGTAACTATATTAAACTGTTTATATCTTTTTGTAGCGTCTGGTAAACTGTTGTTTTTTTTAGAAAATTGCACCATTTATTTCTTTTATACAGGATGAGATCCGAAGCTTCCAGACCACGCCTTAGTTTTAAGGGTTTAAAACAGCTAGAAGCTTAGAATGACTCCTCTAATGGCAGCATTAACTTGGGGATGGCTCGAGAATAGTGGGTTTCACTTATAACTCAAAAAATACGCAGTTTATGAGAAAAGTGCTTGGGTATGAATATGAAGCACATCAATTTTTCTACGAATTATATCTCGTCGGTTTTTTTCCTCAGACAAACGGTTTGGGCGCTAGAGTGCGTTAAAGTTTTACAAAAGTTTAAAATTGACCGAAAACTGTTTTATCGCTTATAATCCAAAAACTAGGCACTTCACGAGAAAAGTGCTTAGCTGCTTAGGTATGAATAATAAATATAAACTAAAGTAAATTTCCTACAAATGATATCTCCTCAGGCTTTTTCCTCAGACGAGCGGTTAGGGCGCTAGAGCGCGTTAAAGTTTGACAAGAGTTCCAAAATTGGCCAAAAACTGTTTTATCGCTTATAACTCGAAAACTAAGCACTTTACGAGAAAAATGCTTGGATATGAATATAAACTGCATCACATTTCCTACAAATTATGTTTCTCGAGTGTTTTTTCTCAGACTAACGGTATGGGAGCTAGAGCGCGTTAAAGTTTGACAAAAGTTCCAAAAGTGGCCCAAAAATGGTTTATCGCTTATAACTGAAAAACTAAGCGCTTTACGAAAAAAGTGCTTGGAAATGAATATAAACTACGGCAAATTTTCTACAAATTATACCTCCTGGGTGTTTACACCTTTACTGTTTCAACTTGAGCTCCTTCAGCTTGCCTGAAATTTGGCTTTTCTTTACAGGAAATAAACCTGTATTAAACGAACTATCATAATGCGACCGAAAGCTTCGCTAAGATGGTCTTATACAGTGGCGGATTTTGATTTTGTGGGGTTCCACATGCAACCTCCTCATTGACTCTTAATTTAGGGCGGCCCTTGACTAAAAATTTTACAGGTTAGGCGAAGGTGAAAGTCAAATAGTTTTAAATGAAATTTAGGAATTTTAGTAGCGATCTATGATCTCCAAAAAAGACAAAAACTTGTATCATTTTAAAGCTACAAGGGCTGGATATGTCTGTCAGTATCCTCATCGAGAGTAGCCTAATGTCATCGCCTTCTGACAATGAATCAATAGAGAGGTATACAGCATCTGAACTCCTTAACGAATAGAAGAAACTTCTGAGTTTTACTTGTTCGCACTTTTTTGTAATTTTCTGTAACAAATGAACGGTCAGAGATGTGAGTCGCCATCTAAAATGGCTGACTATCAGAAAAATTATTTAACTTCCATTAAACTACACACCTTGCGGTCTTATCTAAATAAGAAAATTCAAAACGAAAGGGGCTGTCGAACTGCATTAGAAGCAAAGCGCCATAACTGCAACGGAAACCTCTTGGGAAGTTTATCAAGTCTGCTTTAGGCTACCTCGTATTCCAGATTTCTAAAGTTGTTCCTTGACAGAAAGTCAATTATGCGAAAGTTGTCCTGTTGTGCAATCATTTTAACAGTTAATGCTCGCGACTGTAGCATGCGATAGATATAGAATACGTTTACGTTAGACAATAAGAGAATATCAGCAACTTGAATTTAAACAGACGGCTCTATGATAGAAGTTAGAAGATATTACGCGTACTAAACTTACAAGTTTCCCAAAAACCTTAAATAAACGCTTGAAATAGGTGTTTTCTAACAATCAGTAGGAGTCCTGTCCATTGCTCGCTATAGCTTAGAAAACGCCACTTTAACTTCACCGCAAACTTTCGATCTAACCTGCGAGGGAATAAAAATAAAAAACTTCCATGTCTGCGTACAATTTAAAATAATAGAGATATTTTTAAAAAAAGTTTCGAGCTTTCTTTTTGGGAAAAAAGGAAACGAGATGGGAAACTTTCTTTCAACAACGTTCTTTAAAAAAGTATTAGCTTGTCAAGTTGAAAACCCATTCTATTAATTATTCAAAGGAATTTTCTAACTTTCTTATTGTCTCTTTATTTTCACTTTAACATACTTAAAAAGTATTTATATCTGAAAATATTAAAAAACGATTTAAAAAAATAATTTTCAATTGTTTGGAAACTGCAATTTTATTTTTGGTTGGCACTCGTTGGTAACAAATATAGAAAATATACACCATTGATGTAATATATATATATATAATGCATTGCACTTACCGTTCGCTACATTTCCTGCTCTCTAGGGATGTGCTGCTACCGTCAGGACAGCTTCCGTCGGCTAACCTGGTTGTCCATGTCCTCAATACTCCAATCAGGTTGTGGTGCTCGAGTTTTACGTGACTGGTATATCCACAGACGAATAAGTGCAATAAAATTATATTTACTGCTGTATCAAATAAACAGTTTTGTTGCAACATTCTTTTAAAAACGTAACATCATTTTTTGGGTACATTTTTTTTCTGTCTCTAATTCAATTCTACTATCGTATTCTTAAAAAACATAAAAAAACATAACACACAAAAGAAAATTCCTTTAGCGTATAATTGGTTATTTTTACAGGATTTCGATTAAGGGCAGTATTCTTTTTTATTAATAAATAACAAAAAGATTACTTATTAAATTTTAAATTAGAAATTTTTACTGTTTTCTTTCTTATGTCGATTTTAGGATTATTTTTTTGATTTTGATTTAATTTGGACTCACATACAGTCGAAATTGTAATTATTTGTCTTGTTCTTGTTTCTTAAATTTTGTAACTTTGTTGTCGTTATTAAAGACTCCATAATCCAATTTTCTTTCGACAAGGACGTGTATTCATTTTGCAATACCTTACAAATTGGAACTTTTCTGAATAAATCTTTTTTGTTTTAATTTTTAGTAATTTATATTAAAAGAAAAAACTGTTCACTATCCAGGGATAGTCTCGTAGTAATAAATTAATCAAAAACACTAAATACGATGGTTTGCCAAAAAGCACAGCTACGTTTATTATACGTAAAAAATACGTCCACGTAGGAAGGGTAATATACATATTTCGTATATTTGAGTTTTTCGCGAAACGGTAAGTTTTATCATAAAAGTACTTCAGACCAAAATTGTAGATCATAAAATTATCTATAAAAAATGTATTTAAACTTTTTTTCCTACAAGCCACCGTTTCTGAGATATAACGATTCAAAAAATTGTAAAATTTGTTATCGTCATAATATGCACACGTTTCCACGCCCCCTATGAGGTAGTGTACGCGTTTTTTAACTTTTTAAACCGTTATATCTCAGAAACGGTGGCTCGTAGGAAAAAAAGTATTTATACATTTTTTAAAGATAATTTTATGGTCTACAATTTTTGTTAAAAGTACTTTTATGATAAAACTTACAGTTTCGCGAAAAACTCATTTTTTTGACCTTTCCGGCTAAAGTACACACTAACAAGGTTTTGTACATAGGCACTTTTCCCTGTGCGCACGGCAAAAGTGTACACTTGCCGCTGAATGTATACATTTAGCGATTACGTACTCTTCCCATAACATATGTTAGGTTATGTTTAGTGCCCGACGTTGGGCGCCTAATTGTAACACCCTTGTTATAAATATTTAAAAAATCGCAATAAATAGAGTTATGATGTTATGAATGTTCTTTGGTATTAAAAGACTTTCTTCGGTTTCCCACTTCATCAATATTCATCATGGTAACATTATAACAAAAAAATCAACTCGTAACACTTTTATTTCTTCGTAAAACGACATAAAACTTATTTTGGTTGTATATCAAAAAAGGAAATAAAATTTAAGGTTAATAAAAAAGCTTTTAAGTTTTGCATCTTTGGCACGGAAATTAAAAATGAATCAATAAAAAAAATTTTTTTAAGAGTAAATCTCGGGTAACAAAGTAAAGATAAAAAATTTAAAAGTTTTAATTGAATATAAATAAAATAAAATAAATTTTTAAACCAGGGATACAACTTTCGCAATATCATTTGACTATTGTGTTGTAGTAAAGTTTCAGTTACTTTAGACTTCGCTTTAGTTTCTATTTCTAATTTTACTTCTTGAAACATCCAACTAAATTAAATAACTTGTTTGTATTGTGTTTTCAAACTATTCGCATTTAATTGCAAATTGTTTGTTGTCTATTTTTATATGGTTTTCAAAGTTGGTAAGATATAAATTTTATAATTTAATTAACCAACTTTTTCTACTTCTTCTCGTTCTCCGAATTTTTTTCTCTTTAAAAAGTACGTAAAAAAGTTTATCAACTGTTTGAATATTCATTTGTCGCAGTATACAGGGTTGGCCAATAGTAAAACGCAACTTATTGCATAAAAGCGTGGGGATTGCTTTACAAAAATTGCCTTGCAGTTTGTTGCTTCTCCATACTTTCTCCATTAAACTAGTCCATTAAGTCCCGATTAAACTAGTTTCTATCTCTCTCTCTCTCTCTTTCTCTCTCTGCAATTTCTTACAGAAGTTTTCTGAAATGTGAAAAAGAGGCCTTTAGACCTCGTTTTACTGTGAGCAATAGTGTCAACAGGATTGCACGGGACTTCTGCAAGACTTCCTAGAGTTTTCTCGCACTTACCGCTCAGTTTACATAGGGCTAGTTTCTATCTCTATTTCGCTCTCTCTTTCTGTTTCTGAAATTTTTTACAGAGGTTTTCTAAAATGTGAACAAGAGGCCTTTAAGCCTCGTGTTACTGTAAGTAGTAGTGTAAACAGAAGAGACTTCTGCAAGACTTCTTTGAGTTTTCTCGAACTTACAGCCCAGTTTACATTGGGCTAGTTTCTATCTCTAGTTCTCTCTCTCTTTCTGTTTCTGAAATTTGTCACCGAAGTTTTCTAAAATGTGAAGAAGAGGCCTTTAGACCCCGTTTTCCTGTAAGCAACAGTGTCAACAGGATTGCAAAGGACTTCTGCAAGACTTCCTAGAGTTTTGTCGCACTTACAGCTCGGTTTAAATTGGGCTAGTTTCTATCTCTATTTCTCTATCTTTTTCTGCTTCTGAAATTTGTTACAGAAGTTTTCTAAGATGTGAAGAAGAGGCCTTTAAGCCTCGTGTTATTGTGAGTAGTAGTGTAAACAGAAGAGACTTCTGCAAGACTTCCTAAAGTTTTTTCGCACTTACAGTCCAGTTTACATTAAGCTAGTTTCTATCTCTATTTCTCTGAAATTTGTCACCGAAGTTTTCTGAAATGTGAAAAAGAGGCCTTTAGACCCCGTTTTCCTGTAAGCAACAGTGTCAACAGGATTGCAAAGGACTTCTGCAAGACTTCCTAGAGTTTTCTCGCACTTACAGCTCGGTTTAAATTGGGCTAGTTTCTATCTCTATTTCTCTATCTTTTTCTGCTTCTGAAATTTTTTACAGAGGTTTTCTAAAATGTGAACAAGAGGCCTTTAAGCCTCGTGTTACTGTAAGTAGTAGTGTAAACAGAAGAGACTTCTGCAAGACTTCTTTGAGTTTTCTCGAACTTACAGCCCAGTTTACATTGGGCTAGTTTCTATCTCTAGTTCTCTCTCTCTTTCTGTTTCTGAAATTTGTCACCGAAGTTTTCTAAAGTGTGAAGAAGAGGCCTTTAAGCCTCGTGTTACTGTGAGTAGTAGTGTAAACAGAGGATACTTCTGCAAGACTTCCTAAAGTTTTTTCGCACTTACAGTCCAGTTTACATTAAGCTAGTTTCTATCTCTATTTCTCTGGAATTTCTTACAGAAGTTTTCTGAAATGTGAAAAAGAGGCCTTTAGACCCCGTTTTCCTGTAAGCAACAGTGTCAACAGGATTGCAAAGGACTTCTGCAAGATTTCCTAGAGTTTTCTCGCACTTACCGCTCAGTTTACATAGGGCTAGTTTCTATCTCTATTTCTCTATCTTTTTCTGCTTCTGAAATTTTTTACAGAGGTTTTCTAAAATGTGAACAAGAGGCCTTTAAGCCTCGTGTTACTGTAAGTAGTAGTGTAAACAGAAGAGACTTCTGCAAGACTTCTTTGAGTTTTCTCGAACTTACAGCCCAGTTTACATTGGGCTAGTTTCTATCTCTAGTTCTCTCTCTCTTTCTGTTTCTGAAATTTGTCACCGAAGTTTTCTAAAATGTGAAGAAGAGGCCTTTAAGCCTCGTGTTACTGTGAGTAGTAGTGTAAACAGGGGATACTTCTGCAAGACTTCCTAAAGTTTTTTCGCACTTACAGTCCAGTTTACATTAAGCTAGTTTCTATCTCTATTTCTCTGGAATTTCTTACAGAAGTTTTCTGAAATGTGAAAAAGAGGCCTTCAAACCCCGTTTTCCTGTAAGCAACAGTGTAAACAGGATTGCAAGGGACTTCTGCAAGACTTCCTAGAGTTTTCTCGCACTTACAGCTCGGTTTACATTGGGCTAGTTTCTATCTCTATTTCTCTATCTTTTTCTGCTTCTGAAATTTGTCACAGAAGTTTTCTAAAATGTGAAGAAGAGGCCTTTAAGCCTCGTGTTACTGTGAGTAGTAGTGTAAACAGAAGAGACTTCTGCAAGACTTCCTAAAGTTTGTTCGCACTTACAGTCCAGTTTACATTAAGCTAGTTTCTATCTCTATTTCTCTCTCTTTTTCTCTGGAATTTCTCACAGAAGTTTTCTAAAATGTGAAAAAGAGGCCCTTAGACCTCGTTTTCCTGTGAGCAATAGTGCCAACAGAATTGCAAGGGACTTCTGCAAGCTTTCCTAGAGTTTTCTCGCACTTACAGCTCAGTTCACATAGGGCTAGTTTCTATCTCTATTTCGCTCTCTCTTTCTGTTTCGGAAATTTGTCACAGAAGTTTTCTAAAATGTGAAAAAGAGGCCTTTAAGCCTCATGTTACTGTGAGCAGTAATGAAAACAGAAGAGACTTCTGCAAGACTTGGTAAAATTTTCTCGCGCTTACAGTCCAGTTTACATTATGCTAGTTTCGATCTCTGTTTCTCTCTGCAATTTCTCACAGAAGTTCTATCGAATGTGAAAAAGATGCTTTTAGACCTCGTTTTCCTATGAGAAATAGTGTCAACAGGATTGCAAGGGACTTCTGCAAGACTTCTTTGAGTTTTCTCGAAGTTACAGCCCAGTTTACATTGGGCTAGTTTCAATTTCTAGTTCTCTCTCTCTTTCTGTTTCTGAAATTTGTCACAAAAGTTTTTTTTTATATTAGAGCAAGAGGCCTTTAAGCCTCGTTTTAGTGTGAGTAGTAGTGTAAACAGAATTGCAAGGGACTTCTGCAAGATTTCCTAAAGTTTTCTCGCACTTACAGTCCAGTTTACATTAAGCTAGTTTCTTTCTCTCTTTCTCTAGACTCTGAGAGTCTATCTGCAGTTTCTTGAAGGCAGTTTCTCGCAATAAAACTCCTGGGAATTATTTTTCAGAAATTAATCTCTAGTAAGAGACCGTCGGTCAACCCTGTACAAGTAATTTGCGAGTTAATTTACTTAACTCGTTTTAGTACCTCTTTCTTTCACACCCGAAAAACAAACACGAAATTATAAAGTCAACAGAAAAAAAAATACCTAAATTGAAAATTCAGTAAACGAGCGCGTTGGAAGCTTCTAGAGGGAAATGTTTGAGTCACGGTTAAATTTCATACCGCAAGTAAGCAACAAAACACGGCTGCTTCTTTTTTTAATGGAATCACCAATTCTGTAGGGAAAGTCACGTATTTCAGCCACATTTCCATGGTTATTGCCTATTATCTTTCATTTTACTACCTGCGGCCTCTTGAAGCATGAATATCTCAATCGAGTTAGATCTGATATTTTCTTTAATCTTACGTTTATAGAAATAAATGAGCATTTTTTTGAGAGGGAGGAAAAAAATCTGAGTTTACAGTACGAGAAAAGCGCATTGCAATGGTAATTAGAAAAAAGAAATTTACAAAAACGTGCTGTTTCTTTATACAACAAAAATTGTATTTTTTATAAGGGTTCTTCTAGCGGAGAGGCTTGTTTTCAAAACTACTACAGCTTTGTAAAATCTCAAACCTTATTTACACCGCAAAAATAGTGCAATCCTTCTTTATTTCCCGTTTTTTTCATTTCGTTTTATTTATTTAATATTTTAGGTAAAACACAAAACGTTGAGATGTTAAGTTGAATTTTTTATTTCGTTCTCAGTTTACAATACCGGGACTTTTAATGGGTTAGGTACTACGTGCTTTTCTTGTTGATTAAACGAGTTTACATGTTGATGAGAAGCATCGGGAGGACATTGTTAACAGGGCATGCGTTACAAAATTTATGTCTGAATTTACGTTAACTACGAATAGTACGTCTCAATCTGTAGTTTCAGAATATGCGTTTCACTTCTCCTTCTATTAGCAAGACACTGCAATGGAGGGAAACCCAAATATAACATATTAATGCATTGCTACTAAAGACTTCATCCAAGGGCTTTTTCTCCTTTTTCTCGTAAACCATCGTCCACGCTAAACAACTTTATTAA
This sequence comes from Malthinus flaveolus, assembly GCA_950108345.1. Lineage (NCBI taxonomy): Eukaryota > Metazoa > Arthropoda > Insecta > Coleoptera > Cantharidae > Malthinus > Malthinus flaveolus. The sequence goes on from OX467289.1 coordinate 17,493,792, forward strand.
GCTTGGCCAACGCTATTATGAATGGGCTCAGAACGGAGCGGAGAGCTTTTGAATTGAAGCGAGTCCCAACAAACACAGTACCGTATATTATACGTATAAAATTTTCCCAAAATTTTGATTGGAAGTTTCTAAAAGTATTTTAAACGTATATTATACGTATCTAAAAATCCATTTATTTCAAGTATAAATTTTACGTTAAATATACGTATATTTTTTTAATTTAATATACGTTGTCGTAGAAACGTATAAGAACTGTAAGTTTTAACTACCTTTGAAAATAAAGCATATCTTCCGTGTCCGTATATTACTCGTTATTTTATTACGTTAATTATACGACATAGAACTTACGTATAGTTAACGTAAAAATGGTTACGTTTAAAAAATGTACCAATTGATACGTCTAAAACATATACGAGATTTTACTATTACACCGCGTAAACGTATATTATACGTATAATAAACGTAACTGTGTTTATTGGGTACTACTTGTAGATAGATTTTATCATTTTGAGTGAGCAGTAGATAAGTTACGTAGTTACGTAGGTAAGCTTATTTTGGTCATGTTGAGTGAGAAATCCCTCAACACAAATTCTTTTGTAGACGCTAAAGCTGGACTGTGTTAAATTAGCCCACACTTGTCCCTGGTCGGCCTCCATCTCCAGATTTTTCGTAAAGAAGGGTTCTGCTTTCGGAATCAAAAAAAGGTATTAATGGCCAGCTTGGAACGCGCTGTAAACTTCCATCTGTGTTCGCTCTGAATCAATTCTTCTAATGAGTTTAACTTAATCAACAATCGAAAGTCATCCCTAGCGTTTTAAGCACCGTCCTGTGTAATTTCACTGTGCTTTTGAACCTTTGTAGTAAGTCTCGTGGTATGAAGGGTATCGAAATTGCCGAATTCGGTTGTTTACGACCGCGTTATAATAAAATCCGCATATAGGTAGGCCAAGTTAGTCCCTTACTCGTGTAAAACTCGCAAGGATTCGGCGTACACGATTTTCTTTCGGTCAGTACTAAAAGCAACAACAAAAATTTAAATTAGCCAAACCGTATCCAACTATTTGTTCTTGAAGGAAAACACGTAACTTGCCAACATGTGTAGCGTGGCGAGTTCGCATAGCCGTAAAAAGGGCCATTCCTTTTATACGGGTTATAAAATTATACGATTTTATTCTTGTCCCTTGTACGCAATTTTACATAGTTAGTAAAGAAAAATTTTGGGGGGGCGTCGAGTAAGATAAAAACACTTTGGAAATTATACGAGGTTTCATAAAGGTTAAATTACGGTATTATTATAGAAGTGAGGAACGAACAAGAGTTTACTTTTAACCACTGCAGCTACGCGAGTATCCGGGTCTGATTGCGTATATAACTTTGCACTTTGTTAACTCGGCAGAAAGTGCAGTGTTTTGGAATTATAATGGGCAAAACTCCAAAATTACACTTTAGCTCGCGTCTCGGCTTCTCTAGGAATGGTTTATAATCACGCCTTAATATAAATGTTAGTAGAGTATCGCAACAAACTAAGAGCTAAATAAACGAGAAACGGAATTATATTCTAATTTTCTCCAAGTGTTTGTCTTAATTGAGATACGCAGTCGAATATTTCCCTACATACTCAAGTACTGTACTACGAGAAGTAGCAATTTTCTAAATAGTTACCAAATGAGTTTGTTTAGATTATTAAATGCTTTGTTTTGGTTTCATTAAGAGCAAATGCTGTAAAACATCGTACTATTAGTTGTTAAAGTTTCGTTTAATTCAATTAAATTTGACTTGATTAGCATTCGAGTTGAAAATTTTATACTTTTCTTTTTACTTTCCAGGAAAAGGGCACCTAATGTACTATTTTATTATTAATGATTGCACTTAAAGCAAGAGTTAAAAGCTGTTCTTTGTCATTTCTTACTCACCTTGCATTCTTTAAAAAGTACCATAAATTATTAATCCGCGTTATTTTAGTAGAAATTTGCTACAGCGGAAAATTTTTTCAGAAAAAGTCGAAAAACTATTTAAAGGTCTTCTATACACCCCCATTATGTTCATTTGCAGATTCAAAACTGTAGGTTCTCTATGCCTTGTTAATTTACCTCCCCTTCACAAAGGTAGGCAGTAGCCTTTTCCAATAAACACATAATATACGTTTATTAAACGTAAAAAATACGTCGACGTGGTGTAATATACGCATCTCTTATATTTTTTAGACGTACACAATTGGTATTTTGTTTAAACGAACCATTTTTACGTTATCTGTACGTAAGTTTTTTGTCCTATAATAAACGTAACCAAATAACCAGTAATATACGGAAATGTAAGATATGTTTTTTAACCAAAGGTAGTTCAAATTTTCAGTTTCAATGCGTATTTACGACAACGTATATTAAATGTAAAATATATACGTTTAGTTAACGTTTAAATTCAGTAAGTAAGTACCGTGAAATATACGTTTAAAATAACTTTATTTTTTTAAGTTTTTTTTCTAGAATCCGTAAAAAAGTACATATGTATAATTATTATGCTTCGTAATTACGTATTTATTTAAAAAACTTCTATCACTTTTTAAACCGAATATTCCGTTTATTTCTACTTAGTATTTTTATACCGGATAAAAAAGTTTAATAACGGTCTAAAACTATGTTATAAAACTCGACATAATATACTAAATAGTAACGTTAGGTAGCTGAAAATTATATACGTATAATATACACAAAAGGTTTATTGGGTTGAAACTTGTACAGTCGAAGAAATAATTGCTAGCCACTCTATTGGTTGTATTGGTCTATTTTATTATTTTGTCAAGATAACGTCCATTTTCATAATCAACTTTAACTAATAGTCGTCATTTACTTTAGCATATCCTTTGTTTCCTACTGCAACTTGAGTACTTTTGAGGCTACTTTAAGGAACCTCGCCGAGTACTTTACCTTAAAATAGCCCTAAAAGTACTCAAGTTGCTATAGAAAACCAAGAATATGCTAAAGTAAATGACGACTTTAAGTTAAAGTTGATTATGAAAATGAACGTGAGAGAAGCTTACGTTTTCAACTTTGAACGACTGTCACACCAAAATTAAAAGGGCTAAACGAAAACAAAGTACAGATTTGGACTTCCCATACAATTCTCAACACAGAAACTTTAATTTTCTACGAGACCCATTCTCTAGTTTAGACGGTACGGAGGTCTAAACGTAAGAGTTAGTTTATTATTTTGTCAAGATAAGAGAAGCTTACGTTTTGAACTTTGAACGACTGTCACGCCAAAATTAAAAGGGCTAAACAAAAACAAAGTAAATATTTGGACTTGCCGTCTAATTCTCTACACAGAAACTTTACTTTTCTACGAGACCCATTCTCTAGTTTAGACGGTACGGAGGTCTAAACGTAAGAGTTAGTTTATTATTTTGCCAAGATAAGAGAAGCTTACGTTTTCAACTTTGAACGACTGTCACGCCAAAATTAAAAGGGCTAAACGAAAACAAAGTACAGATTTGGACTTCCCATACAATTCTCTACACAGAAACTTTAATTTTCTACGAGACCCATTCTCTAATTTAGACGGTACGGAGGTCTAAACGTAAGAGTTAGTTTATTATTTTGTCAAGATAAGAGAAGCTTACGTTTTCAACTTTGAACGACTGCCACGCCAAAATTAAAAGGGCTAAACGAAAACAAAGTACAGATTTGGACTTCCCGTACAATTCTCTACACAGAAACTTCCATTTTCTACGAGACCCATTCTCTAGTTTAGACGGTACGGAGGTCTAAACGTAAGAGTTAGTTTATTATTCTGTCAAGATATGAGAAGCTTACGTTTTCGACTTTGAACGGCTGTCACGTCAAAATTAAAAAGGCTAAACGAAAATAAAGTACAGATTTGGACTTCCCATACAATTCTCTACACAGAAACTTTAATTTTCTACGAGACCCATTCTCTAGTTTAGACGGTACGGAGGTCTAAACGTAAGAGTTAGTTTATTATTTTGTCAAGATATGAGAAGCTTACGTTTTCGACTTTGAACGACTGTCACGCCAAAATTAAAAGGGCTAAACGAAAACAAAGTACAGATTTGGACTTCCCATACAATTCTCTACACAGAAACTTTAATTTTCTATGAGACCCATTCTCTAGTTTAAACGGTACGGAGGTCTAAACGTAAGAGTTAGTTTATTATTTTGTCAAGATAAGAGAAGCTTACGTTTTGAACTTTGAACGACTGTCACGCCAAAATTAAAAGGGCTAAACGAAAACAAGGTACAGATTTGGACTTCCCATACAATTCTCTACACAGAAACTTTAATTTTCTACGAGACCCATTCTCTAGTTTAGACGGTACGAAGGTCTAAACGTAAGAGTTAGTTTATTAGTCTATTGCCCAAATGAAAAATATTTTATTGTTACAGCAGTCTGGATTTTTACGCCGTTCTCAACTAAAACACATATGAAGCGAACAAAGTGACCACTTACTAGTCACCAAATTTTTTTTCCGCAGCTCTACAACAATTAAATTTACAGTACCTTAACTTTACCGCATACAAATCCGCTATCTGCTCAAAAGACACTAACGAAACTAAAACGTTTTACCAGGCAAATTTATACTTCATTTACTAGCGGCGAAGTTGTTGATTTTGTAGAGTGCCCACTGCAGCGTCACCCTTTGTCACGGCTAACGTTTTCTAAAATACAAAACTATCGATAGAACCACCCAATATAAAACATTGCAGACAAAAATACTTTTACCTCCCTAAAGAGTTAATTGAAGCTCTTAAATGATGCAACAACAACAACTTCTTTTTTTAAATACACGATAAAAGAGTCCTTTAAAACGTGTCATAAGCGTAACTAACATTTACTTCATTATACATTCAGTGTTTTAATTAGATCCGACCGCAGTAGAAGAGCTACACCGATTACTTTAAGAACATTAAAGGAGACGTTTACTCGTAAAAGGGGTAAAGTGGTTTAACCACGGGAGTGTATAAGAATAAAAGTATAAAACGTTTTGTGTATACAGGGTGCTTTTTAAATGTGCTAAGCAGTGCGCGTTGTGGGGGGCTAGTGCGTCAATAGAGGTGCTCTGTGTCTAGCAGAGGCCTGTATTCACCTAGAAGGACCATATTCAACGTACTGGCGCTCTCAAACACGCTGTTGTAGTTTGTTTCCGCATAAAATGTGAAAAAAATTAATAAATTTAAATATTTACTGCAGTGTAATATTTTAATAATAAAAATATTTTCCAGTCACGAAACGTTGATAGTTCGTATTTTATTGTTTTGCTAACAAATTGTTGTGTTTAAATCACACGACAGTAAAGAAAGCTATGCGCTGTCTTAATTTTTATGCTAATTAAGTTAAAATTCCTGTTAGACTTTTTATGCTTTCCTTTAAATAATAGCGTTCAAATATCTTTCAACACGAAGAGGTAATTTAAAGGGTTTTTTGCCACTTTCGCCTCATTGTGATTTGTAGAAAAATCAGAAACCTTTAATTTTAAGAAGTACCTTTGAGTGTGTAGGGAAGCGCTGTTGGACCACATATTGCGTGAGGGTCTTCAATTTAGTGCAGTGCTGGCGATCTGGCGATGCATTGGATCCGAGACCAAGGACCAAACTGTTCACGTCAATCCTTGCAGAAATCCACACGACATCACCCAGTGAAACTACGTTACATGCATCAGACTGGGTAGAAATAATGCAACAAAGAAGCCAAACTTGATCATAACTTGATATTAACATAATGAAAATCTTTAGTACAAGTTGGCAAACTTAGTTAATAATTTAATTTGCGCATCGCGCATATTTAAGAAAGTACAAAATTTGGTTAGTTTTTCACCACTTTAAAAACAACCTCTTGGCGTCTATGAAACCATCTCCTAAAAGGAGAGTTTTTAAGAATTATCCTATCAATCCAATTGCGTTATTAAATTTTTTTTTAATTTCCAGAGTCACAATATAAATCTATAAATATAATTGTCTCATTTTCACTCAAGAGCTTAACAAATGAGTGCCACTTTCCACCGTGCAGTTTGCGTACGAATAACGTAATTATGAAGAATTACAACCACGTCTTAACTTTAAGGCTAATTAATTAAACGAAATTTCTTATTTTGGACGTTTAATGATGCGTTATGAATGTTTAACACGTAAAGTAAATTACCAAGAGTTTTAGCACCAACCAAGAAAAGATATTATTGATCCGACGTTTTACGACGATGACTTACAAACTGCTAGAATTTTTATGCGGAAATGTAAAGGATATAATCTGGCATTTCAATCGTGTCTAGTTGATTTCCAAGGGTCTGCGATACTTGAGAGAAATATTTTAACAAAGACAGAATAATTTAAGAATGTGTTTGTAATCCTAAAATGAATTTTATTTTTGATGTTTTTATCAGACGGAATATTTAAGTTTTTCGAGTGTCGTGCGTCTAGGTGACGAGACACGCCTAATTAGTTTTTGTTTTTAACAGCTACCAACAAATGTATTCTTGAATCTATTGCCGTAGACTGATTGTACGGGTCCTGCCTCAATTTGCATATTTTGCGGACTTGAACTAGGTTGCGACTATCCGTGAAATATGAAAATTGAGGCAGGACCCGCATAGTTTAGTAATAGATCGACTGCCTCAATTTTTATATACAGTGAAATCAAGTTAAGTCGCGACTATTCGTGGAATTTTCAAATTGAGTCAGGATTCGCATATTTTAGTTGTAGGTGGATAAGCTACGCGGGTCCTGCATTATTTATTTAGTATATCGCGTAAGTCTCTGTTACCGCGAAGTAATTTGAGGCAGCACTCGCATGATCTAGTAGTAGATAGACTACACGAGCCCCGCTTGAATTGGCATGTTTTTGAAAATCAAACGAAGTCGCGACTTTCCGCGAATTATGCAAAATCAAACAGGCTCTGCATAGTCTTGTAGTAGACAAACTATAAGGGTATTGCCTTAATTTACATATTTCGCGGGATTAAATTCAGTCGCGCGTTATCCCAAAAAAAGCAGATTGAGGCAGGACCCTCATAGTCTCATAGTAGACAAATTAAAAGGGTTTTGTCTCAATTTGCTAGTTTAACGGGATAAAATTAAATCGCGAATGTTCCCAAAATATGCAAATTGAGGCAGAATTCGCACAGTTTAGTAGCAGATTAACTATGCGGGTTCTGCCTCAATGCGCTACTCTTGGACTAGTCTGGCACTTACACGGGATGCTTTTTCTTATTCTGCACTTGATGGGATGAGCGCCAATGTATAAAACTGAAAGTATAGGGGTCCAACGTATCCCTCTTATAGCCTGTTTAATTACTCTGATCTCTCGGCGGAGCCATACGGAATCATCCGATGAATTGGTTGCTGCAGTCTCTGTTTGAGGGGAGCTGTGGACTAGTCTATCTACAGTCGTACTTTAAGTAATACCGGGAAGACGCGAGGTCTGATAGGAAGTCTACATATCTATGTTTCGGTTGTAGTCATGCTTTAAATAAATTGGCACTTTAGCACCACCAGTAAGTGTCTAGGCTTTTTGCAATATACCTAATCCCTGTTGTAGGTGCAGGGACCCGCTCTTGGTGTGTCTAGAAAGCTGAAGGTCTGTCCCAGGTTTTAACAGATGATCCGGAAGCGATTAAGTAGTCGCTGGTGGAAGGGTAAAGGTTTTTCCCGTTCTCGAACCGTTCGGGTACAAACATTGTTCCGCTCTTCCCGCGTGGCGTGGCTTGTGGGGATGAAGCTTAATTAAACAATCCACTCTGATATTGGTACTGCGGGCAGAAGTTTACCTTTTGGTGAGGTCGGATATTTGCAGTGGCTTCCTACACTTTGGTTTAGTAAATTAGTACAAGAGGGGAGCAAGAGGGTTTTAGATCCACCGAATAATAATTTAAAGAGATAAGAACTTCATGCAATCAAATTAAGTTGCGACTTTCCGTGAAATTTGCAAATTAAGGCCCCGCATAGTCTAGTAGTAGACCGACTAAGCGGGTTCTGCCAAAATGTCCGTCTTGAGACTGCCTTTGTGTCCCGTATTCTCATTTTTGATTTTTCCATTTCTGCACAAGAAATTAGGATAAAAATTAAACTATTGAATTGGTTGTTTTCTAACAAATTCAGCATCTCTAATGCTTGCTGAACTGCACTACTAGAGAATATTTCGTTTGCAGCACACGAAATTGTTGAAGGTAAATTTTATATAACTTAAACGAATCTATTGAAAATCAAAATTTAAGAATAATTTTTATAAAATTTTTCCCACTTAATACCCGCTGTATATAACTCAAATTCATCGAGGTGTTCAGTATTCTATTTGAATTTTTGTAGTTATAGTAGTTGAATACTGATCGAAGCTTTCAGTTTTAATCTGCAAGTCTATTGGAGGTATCAATATTTTATAACGCCAATTTAAAATAATATTCCTCGTTTCATTGGCAGTCACAGTTCAAAAATTTCGAATTATTATTATTGAGGCGAGTTCGTCTTCAGTGGTGACTCGTAATACATTATAAATGCGTAAATAGACAATTTTACGCACGTCAACTTTAAACAATTCGCCATTAATAAACTTTCATCTTGGTCTAAAAGAGCACGTTTTTGTCGGCCTTTGTTTAAAATTACACAACACGTTTTGTGACATTTTGACAAAACGTATTTTCTCACATTAAAAGAAGAGGGGGAGAAGCGTAGGAAAAAAAAAGAAAAAGTCGCCCGGTTAAAATTGTAACCAAAAAATGTGATGGAGTGCATAATATTCTTAAGAAAAATGATAAAAATAATCCCGGCCCCGTTAGAGGCGACGCTGATCTGTTACATTTCTCCAAGGAATCGTAGTTGAAAGTCTCAAGCGACGGATTTCATTTACATCTGGAACAGATTTACATTCACGCCAACCTGGATCTTGAAATATTCAACGAGTTTTTACATCTGGCGTTGGGCTAATGGGACTACAGTAATGTCAATGAATGTTAACTACCCTCGGTGATTACGTTCTTCATTCTTATTATTAGTTATATAATATTATTCAAACAATTCGCCAAACTTCTCCCCCTAAAAAGTCGTCGCCGCTCGCCACCAACTTACTTTCCAACTACTCGCTTCTCGCATTTTACAAAAACGGCTTTCCACGCACGTGGACGCAAAAGAGTCGTGTAAATAACTTTTTTTTTTAACTTTAATATCACTAGTACGATTATAAAAGAAAAGTGGTTAAAAGAGTGGCGTGTTAAGTGAGTGGGCGCATGAATATGAATGTGTGCATGCAAGAGAATGGCAACGAAACCGAGCAGAAAATCAGGCTGTCGCTGAAACGAGTGCCTGGAGAGGCTGCAGACCGTCCTTTCTCCACTTAAACACACCCCTTTAGCCGACGGTGACATTGATAAAGAGCGTTATTATACTGAATTACAGATTAACTTTGCCATGTTAGTGGTTGCACCGCTTAGTATTTTAACCTTCATCTGATATCAACCCGATACAATAAGATAAGCCTATTTAACCTATAAAATTTTATTAACTACTCTATAAATTTTGTTTTTGGTTATTTTAAGAAGATTAATTTGCTTCAACCAATTTCTCATTATGTTACGCATTTGAGCGAAAACGTCTGTCAACTTACTCAATCTTAATGTGTAATGTGTTGCACCAACGAAACCAAAGCTGACAAGACCCCGTAAAATGCATTAGTCACCTGTTAACAATAATGCTTTCGTTAATTGCTACATTGTGAGGTTTACAAATTCTTGTTTTCCTTTTATTACATGTTTTCTTGTAGTATTACCTACAATTATTTACTAAAGAGTCCCACAGAATTGCAATTTCGTTTCTTTTTCTAAGAGGGCAATTTTTCATTTGTGTCCTTTGTAATAATGTGCCGCAGTACTACGAAAGGAATTGATCGGCGTTTTTATTTCTCGTCAAATTATTTCAGATTTTCGTGGTAGACCTTAAACCTCGCAAAGTGACACTAAACCTGCAGTAGCAGTGGGTAAAAACTAAAAACGCTCTCATCATCCCCGTTTTGGATTTACCTAAGAGTCTGATTCATAGCGGCTAGGCTGGTACTAGGACGGAATACTTTCTGCTTCAGGCCTCAGAGGGCATCTATGGTACACGGCCCGGAATGAGGCTCAAACATGTGGCAGGCTCTGATAAACTAGTTCTGGAATTTTGGTAGAATCCGAAACTGCTTTTCATGCACAGCACTGTTATACGTATTAGCATATGAAAAACGTTAGCTATGACAGACCCCCTAACATCTTTAGCTGGCCTTAACATACTCTGCTGATCTAAAGTGTCATCAAGAGATGCTTTATGGAATGCGAACAAACTGTTGCATCATATAGGCTCAGAAATCGGATTTTGAGCTAATTTCTAGCTGTTCAGATGCTAACGCACCCTACGAATACGTTGGCACAGACTTGCGCCACTTTTGGAGAAGGCGGAACTGTGGATTAACCCATAAAGCACTTTTAGAAGAACTGGTCAGGTGGCCAGTGTCTATAGAAGCTGCCATAAAAATAAGAAGGTTAGAAGTATGGAAAGACCGAAGTATATGAGAAAATGAAGCAACGGGGTAAAATACGAAAAACAAGAAAATGAAAAAGAAAAGAGAGATGGGGGACTGCAGGAGGAATTGAATTAAGAAGAGAAAAGAATTAAGAGAGACTGCAAAGAAGTAAACCCGCTGATAATAACAAAAAATAATAAATACCTATCAGAGAGGAAAATGGCAGAAAAAAAGAAGAAACGAGCAGAGGATTGAAAGTAAATTCAAAATTAAGAAACTTAAGGAACTTAAAAGAAGAGAAGAAATTAATCAAATAAAGTGTTAGAAAGACCGTAGTGGTGAAAGGTTAAGACAATCAAAAATATAATGAAGTAAAGAGGGGAAATAAGAAATAGAGCGATAACGGGGTCTATCTGAAACAAACATCTTGAAAAAATGAATATAAGAAATTGAGAGAACAGAAGAAGAAAACAGAGACTAAAGAAGCGGAAACAGAAGGATTATTATACAGCAAAAGGAAGAAAGAGCGACAAAACATAAAAAATAAAGTAATGTGAGACGGAAAGAGAATCGTAAGAAACGTGGGAACTCAGAAAAAAGTGGAGAAGGCCAAAATGTAAGAGAGTAACATTGATGGGGAAAAGAAAAGAAAAGGTAGACAGGTAGACCGGTCTAAAAAGTTCAAAAAAGAAAGAAAACGCAGCAAATAAAGAGACGATAACAGATTTTTAAATTAAACGTCGTAACCATAAGTTGCGATGTGGAAATTAGAAAGAAGAAGGATGACAAAGCGTATAAAGAACGCAGAAGAGGTACAGTCACAGAAAAAATTATTGGGCACTAGCAAGTGGTAACGTTCTTCTTTTCATATTTATACATTTTAGCATACAAATCGAGAGTGCTGTAACCATAAAAGATTCCCTGTGTAATCAGTAAAAAGTTCTATTATACGCAAAAATTGCAGATTTGTGTAGCTAATAATTATTTCCTCGACTATACGCTTTATCATAACCAGCTCCTATGACTTAAAAATTAAATTTTTCTTAGATACTCGTAGATTACTTTGTCAATTAATTTGTTAAGTGAAAACCTCTTTGTCTAAATTCACTTAAAGTAACACTCGTCACTTGTCTAAACTGAAGTGGGTACCCCCTTTTCTGCTACCACCTAGATCACACGTTAGTCTATAAATACGAAATAACGAAGGCGTTTTACCTATCCCACCGTCTTCAACACCTTGTCCTTTTCATCTCGCATAACCAAACTTAAAAGCCAAACTTTTAAGTTTGACGTCGCAAATTTTATTTATCGACCAACCACCGGTTTAATTAATTTACGCTCTTTTATTATAAAATCGTGTTATTTATATTTAAATTTAATAAAAGGGTAGGAGCTGAAGAATGCGTGGGTTGCTACCCCTTACATTATTTATTAACTTTTAAGTTTGCAGTGATCGAGCTTAATTATTAAGAGGAGTATTTAACTGCTCACAGAGGCTTGGTAGTACGCCACTGCGCTGTTTTATTTGAAAAAAGCCACTTGGTTCGTTTAATTAGGTTTCTGTGCGATTTAAAGAAATTTACAGCATTATAATGAAGCAATACGAGAAGAGGGCTTAACAAAATAAAGGGAAAAGCGGAGAACTAAAGAAGCTTTTTGCCTAAGTTTGGAATTTTTGTTAACTTAACGCGCTAGCGTCTAAACCGTACGTCTGTTAAAAACATAGGACACATAATTGGTAGAAAATTTAATGCACTTTATTTTTATATTGACATACTTTTTTTGCAAAGTGCGTAGTTTTCGAGTTATAAGCCAGAAACTAAAAAAACTGTTTTTTGGCTAAGTACCTAATTAGGGAATTTTTGTTAAACTTTAACGCGCTCTAGCGCCTAAACAGTTTGTTTTAGAAAAAAAACCTAAGAATTAGAATTTGTAGGAAATTTAATGGATCTTATTTTTATATTACTATATTTTTCTCCCAAAGTGCGTAATTTTTGAGTTATAAGCAAAAAAATAAAAAATCAGCTTTTGGCCAATTTTGTAACGCGCTCTAGCGCCGAAAACCGGCAGTCTTAGCAAAAAAACTAAGAAATAAAATTTGTAGAAAATTTAATGAGTCTTAAATACTTTTTTTCTAAAGTGCGTAGTTTTTGAGTGATAAGCAAAAAACTGAAAAACAGCTTTTTGGTCAATTTTGGACTTTTTTTAAAACTTTTACGCGCTCTAGCGCCTAAACCGGTAGTTTTAGAAAAAAATCTAGAAAACATAATTTGTAGAAAATTTAATGTGTCTAATTTTTATATCATACTACTTTTCTCCTAAAACGCGTAGTTTTTTAGTTATAAGCAAAAAACTAAAAAGCAGCTTTTTGGTCAATTTTGCACTTTTGTTAAACGCGCTCTAGCGCCTTAGCCGGTAGTCTAACAAAAAAATCTAGAGAACATAATTTGTATAAAATTTAATCTGTCGTATTTTTATATTACAACACTTTTCTTACAAAGTACGTAGTTTTTGAGTTAGAAGTAAAATACTAAAAAACTGCGTATTGTCCAATTTTGAAACTTTAACACGCTCTAGCGCCTAAACCGTTTGTCTGAAAGAGAAAATCTAAGAAACATGATGTGTAAAAAATTGAATGTAGATTATTTTTATATAAAAGTACTTTTTTCAAAAAGTGCGTAATTTTTTAGTTATACGCATAAAACTAAAACAACAGCATTTTGACCAATTTTGGAAGTCTGCTAGAAGTTTAACGCGCTCTAGCGCATAAACTGTATTTTTGAAAGAAAAAACGTAAGAAAAATAATGTGTAGAAAATTTGATTTAGTTTATTTTTATACAGAAGTGCTTTTTTCAAAAAGTGCGCAGGTTTCAAGCTATACGCAAAAAACTTGAAAACAGTATTTTGGCCAATTTGAGAATTTCTTAGAACTTTAATGCGCTCTAGCTTATAAACCGTATTTCTAGAAGAAAAACATAATAATCATACCGTGTAGAAAATTTTACTTAGTTTAGTTTTATATAAAAGTATTTTTTTGAAATTTTCAACTTATACGCAAAAGAACCAAAGATCGGCATTTTAGCCGATTTTGTCGGCTAAAATGTCGGAGAGAAAAAATTAAAGAAACATAATTTATGGATTATTGTATTTAGTTTATTTTTGTATAAAAGTACTTGCTCAGAATGTGCGTAGTTTTTGAGTTATAAGCAAAAAACTAAAAAACAATTTTTTGTCCAATTTTGGACTTTTAGTTAAACTTTAACGCGCTCTAGCGCCTAAACCGTTAATCTTAGCAAAGAAACCTAAGAAACATAACTTATAGAAAATAATGTACTTTATTTTTGTATTAAAATGCTTTTCTCCTAAAGTGCATAGTTTTCCAGTGATAAGCAAAAAACTAATAGAAAATAGACTTTTTGCCAATTTTAGAATTTTTGGTAAACTTTAACGCGCTCTAGCGCCTAACCATGTCTGTGAAGCTGCCCAACCCAATCAGAAAATTCGTTATCTCGAATATAACTACTCATAGAGGGTTGGTAGCCACTGCGCTATTTATTTTAAAAAGGGCCACTTGGTTCGTAATGCGATTTATAGCATTATAATGAAGCATTAAGAGAAAAGAATTAACAAAATAAAGAGAAAAGCTCCTTGTTCCTTTCGTTTAAAACCGCCATTATTTTACGAGTGCCTTGTGTAACGTTAGAATTGTAAATGTCAATACACGTTCATCTACCGGAAATGAACTTTTCTTTAACAACGCATGATAGGAGAAGCATAACAATTTTTATTTGCTTGAAATAAGAAAATAGCGAGTGGTAATATTATGTCAATAGTTATGACTTATGACTTAGTGAAGTGTGCTTCGGGCACCATTGTTTGGTTCTCTGCTGTTTATTTTATGTTTGTAGAAAAGTGATTTAAGCCAGACGAGGAAAGTGCCACATGTTTGTGTTTAGACTTACAGTAATTCTAAAATCAATCAGAAGACAACAACAACTGTATCGTCATTGGGAAAGCAACGATTTGAAAATATAGTAGTAATTAAAACAAATAAAAGTTGTACGAGAAAAATTAGAATGAAGCATCGATGTAAAAAGAAAATTTACTTTTACCACCATTTTCTTACTCAATGAAATTAGAAAAGTTTGTTTTTTACACCAAACTGCGGTATGAGATCAAATTAAACGAATCTTGGTCTTTGTTTAAAACTCAGAACGAAGAGGAATCATGTCTTATTTCAAAAACCTTTTTGTTTCCCAAAGGACAAAGTTTTTACTGCAGTTCTAAAGTTGGCAGCTCTGACTTCGGTATAAAGAAAAAAAATTACGATTCGTGACGACTAAATCGAGATGAAATGAAGCGAGATTCTTTAAAAATTCGTCAAATAAATTGTCGTATTAATTAAATTAGAGATATAAATTTTATTTTATTAAAAGGGCCGAGTAATTTATTACAAATATAATTGTTGAATTGCAAATAAGTCGAGCAAGTTCACCATTTACAAATCCTGTAATAAATATCTAGTACATTGGCTGTGGTAACTATTTATCAGTACAATCTGTAACATGACTATTAGTATGCTAGGTTAGACCGCGGTCCTCCAAAGATATACGGTTCAGATAACCTGAGGGAATAAATCCGAGGATTAAGCATTGTGGCGCATAAAGTCTCTAGCTTAGACTCCAGCGTCTGTCCTGTTTCGCGCCCCCACCAAACCTCAACTTCTAATAGAGTTAACCTTTTTTTTTTAATCTGGCCACCCGCAAAAAATACACAGATACACGACACACTTGACGTAATAATAAACTCGGAACTTTACCGCGCAGAAAAAAGCTCCGGCGGGAATTAAGAATTAATTATTAATTAACGACACGAACTCGCCCAAGTAACAAAATCGCCAACTCTCTTAATAATTCAATCAAAAACGCGAATAACTCGCCAAGTTTATAAAATTTCCTCGAGTGGCAGCACAGAACGCATTTGACCTTGAAGCGTGACTAAAACGCATGACTTAGTTATTAATGTGTGGAGAATTTGCGTCCTTTTTACTCTTTTGTCACGTTTCGTTGTTACCTCGACTCGAGCTTTATCTCTTTGAGCGTTTCTGAGTAAAGCTATTACGTTTTTGAGTTTTTAAACTTAAACACTTTAAATAGTGGCTCCGTACTTCTTTCTCGTCACGTCTATAGTACAATTCTTATACTTAGACATGTGCAAATAAGTCTATAAAGAATTCTAAAGTGCGCAAAACGATGGATAATCCCAGGAGGTGGAAACGACAATAAGAGATGAAATACAGAGTCGGTCGTTGAGAATGAAAAATGGTAAAAAGTTATAACGTATCTGACTCGGCTACCTCACTTACTCGGCGTTGTAGTTCAGGCATTTATTTCGAAAACGTATTTATATTACATTATCAAAGAGGACGGTATTTTCGCACAGGTCTCAATAGTCTAGTCTAGTCAGTAGAGGAAAATCAGAAGCAAATCCAGGATAACAAAATATAGACGAACCGTACGTCTGAAGTAAAAAACCTAAAAGGCATAATTTGTAGAAAATTTCATTTAATTAGTTTTTGTAGTTTTTCTCCAAAAGTGCACAGTTTCCGAGTTATAAGCCAAAAAAATAAAAACAAACTTTTTAGCCGATTTTAGAATTGTTGTCAAATTTTAACGCGCTCTAGCGACTAAACCGTGTAACTTAGAAAAAAACTTTATACAATAATTTGTAGAAAATTTAATGTGCTTTAGTTTTTTATAGATTCATTTTTTTTCGAAAGTGCATAGTTTCCGAGTTATAAGCAAAAAATTAAAATATAACTTTATGGCCGATTTTGAAATTGCTGTTAAATTTTAACCCACGATAGCGTCTAAACCGTGTATAGAAAGAAAAAACTTTACAAATATAATTTGTACAAAATATGATGTGCTTTCTTTTTGTATAAAAAAATTTTCTCATAAAGTGCATAGTTTCCGTGCTATAAACAAAAAACTAAAAAAAAACTTTTTGGTTGATTTTGGAATTATTTTCAAACCCTAACGCTCTCTAGAGCCTAAATCGTGTATTTTATAAAAAAACTTTATAAAGATAATTAGTAGAATATTCAATGTTATTCGTTTTTCTATAGAATAATATTTCTACAAAAGTGCATAGTTTCCGAGTTATAAGCCAAAAACTAAAAACAAACTTTTTGACCCATTTTGGAATTGTTGTCAAACTTAAACGCTCTCTAGCGCCTAAACCGCGCATCTATAGAAAAAACTTTGAAACCATAAATTTGTTGAAAATTTAATGTGCTTTAGTTTTCTATAGAAAAATATTTTTCAAAAAGTGTATAGTTTCCGTGCTATAAGCAAAAAACTAAAAAAAAACTTTTTGGTCGATTTTGGAATTATTTTCAAACTCTAACGCTCTCTAGAGCCTAAACCGCGCATCAGAAAAAACTTCCAAACTACGAATTTGTAGAAAATTTGATGTGCTTTAGTTTTCTATAGAAACATTTTTCACTAAAAGTGTATAGTTTTCGAGTTATAAGCCTAAAACTAAAAACAAACTTTATGGCCAATTTTAGGATTGTCGTCAAACTTTAACGCGCTCTAGCGCCTAAACCGCGCATCAGAAAAAACTTCCAAACTACGAATTTGTAGAAAATTTGATGTGCTTTAGTTTTCTATAGAAACATTTTTCACTAAAAGTGCATAGTTTCCGAGTTATAAGCCAAAAACTAAAAACAAACTTTTTGACTAATTTTGGAATTGTTGTTAAACTTTAACGCTCTCTAGAGCCTAAACCGCGCATCAGAAAAAACTTCCAAACTACGAATTTGTAGAAAATTTGATGTGCTTTAGTTTTCTATAGAAACATTTTTCACTAAAAGTGTATAGTTTCCGAGTTATAAGCCTAAAACTAAAAACAAACTTTATGGCCAATTTTAGGATTGTCGTCAAACTTTAACGCGCTCTAGCGCCTAAATCGCGTATTTAAAAAAAAAACTTTTCAAATCTAGTTTGTAGAAAATTTGATGTACTTTCGGTTTATATAGAAACATTTTTCTTTTAAAGTGTATAGTTTCCGAGTTATAAGCCAAAAACTAAAAGCAAACTTTTTGACCAATTTGGAATTTTTGTCAAATTTTAACGCTCTCTAGCGCCTAAACCGCACATCTTAGAAAAAACTTTTAAACTGTAAATTTGTAGAAAATTTGATGTTCTTTAGTTTTTTGTATAAACATTTTTTTCCAAAACTGTATAGTTTTTGAGTTATAAGCGAAAAACTAAAAACAAACTTTTTGACCAATTTTGGAATTGTTGTCAAAATTTAACGCTCTCTAGCGCCTAAGCCGCGCATCTTAAAAAAAATTTTTTCATTGTGAATTTGTAAAAAAATTGATGTGCTTTAGTTTTCTATAAAAAGATTTTTCTCCAAAAGTGTATAGTTTCCGAGTTATAAGCCAAAAACTAAAAACAAACTTTTTGACCAATTTTGGAATTGTCATGAATTACTCGCTCAAAGCGAGCTCAACGGTGAACCAAGCTTAAACTACCGAGATCATTGTCAATGGACAATGATTAGACAAGTTTAACTTACCTTAAGCTTATTTGATACAATTCGCCTGTACGGCCGATTGTACATTACTCGTTCAAAGCAAGCTCAACGGTAAACCTGCCTTATCATTTTTGATTGACTGTGGTAAGTTTGGCTTTGAGCGAGCAACGCTTCTTTCTATAATAAACCAATTATTTTGAGGAGACCCAGATGATGTGGTAAGATCTGATTCATTACAATACTTAAGAGGCTATTTTTACAGAATTTCTAGCACTTTTTTGTATTGAGAAAAGTCAATATTTTCAGTGATCGGCTATGTGTACGCCCATGTGCGTTGTAAACTGCTTAACAATAAATAACTTGACTGTAACAATTATTCAATTTTTTTTTCGGTACCTAATGAACAATAAATTAATTTTTTACATCAATACAGTTTGAACCTGTTGGAGCGGAATAATAAATCTGCCCCTGTATCGACGATGATTTAGGTTTGATTAATTGTTTTAAAACGTGTCGAGGGGAAGGAAGAACAATTTATTAAATCAAATGTTAATAAACTTAATTGGAAAACTTTTAAATTTCGATATTTTTCTCGCTCGGCTTAAATAAATTGTTATTAATGTAAAATACTTCTGTTACAAAAACGTTAATTGGGAGTAACAAATGAAAATAATCGATAAGAGCTTAGCCGTTAACGAAGGGTTTATAAATATTGTTCTAAAACGAGTAGTCGAATTCAGAAACAACCCCTAATAAAGTTTATAAATCAGAGTAAGTGAGATGAATAAGTCGGGCGTAATCGGAAAATGCACCAAACCCACAGGACCCTGGACGATGTAATGAATCCCAATTAGCTGCCTCATAAAGCAGCTGCGTTATCCTCTTCTGTTCTTGCCTTGTCCAGCTTCACCTGAAAATCCCCACCCATTTACTATTGTGTGTTGTAATTTGTAGAGTACTTTGATGAAGCTCTCGCAATCTTTGCTTCTCTTTTGTCGAGAGTTTTCCACTTTCGAATATTTCGAATTGGCTTACTTCGTATTGTTAAATATACACTGAAGCTTTTAATACGGATCCGGTTTGTTTTCGACTCCGGTAAATAATTAAATATTTAGAAAGTTTAACGTTTTCCACTTTTATTACGTTCCTATATAATTACTGTTCGGTTGTATCGGAAAAAAGCGTTTGTTGGGAAAAAGTTGTCTTCGCTTTTTCTTCTCATCATAAGTAGGCGTTATTTAAATTTTATTCCAAATGGTGCAGTATGCTAATAATTTCAAAATTTACTCGTTTACATAAACTAGTTATAAAGTCAGATTCTTGTAATAAAATCCGGCACTGATTGTGTGTAATATGTTTATACAAACTAAGATTTAGTATGCAAGGAATGCTTGTGTAAGTCTCGATGTAATTTAAAGTCTTCCGCGACTTTCTGTATTATTGTGCTGCTTTGCTGTGTGTTCTCCAGGTCTTTGCTGCCCGTTTCTTGTTTACTGCAATTAGTCTGCTAGAGAATTTGAATAATAATTCATTCTCCTTGCTTGTTTGACACATCAGTGCGCTCCTATTGTTATCACTATACCTCGCTTATTGTATCACTTCCCTACTAGCTCCCTTATTTTTTGTTCGTCAAGTCGTATATTTCCACAATAATTATTATTGTAAGGATAATTATTATTTTCTCGAAAAAATTCTACAAATTTTGCATATTATAAATTTTTTTGGCTTTTTCTTATACGTCGGTAACGAGAATGCATGCTTCAGCGTAATAGCGTAATACGAGCTAAGCAAAAGATCTAAACTTGATATTGTCATTAAGCAATACTCGTCACCTTTTCAGTCATCACGTCACCACTGTTACGAGAGACAAGCAGCATGTTCCGATACGTAAAAGTTTGCTTAATTAAGACTTTGGAAAAAATTTCACTTTGTAAATTATGAAGGGGCATTCACAGCATAATATACAACAATATGATTTAAAATGGTAATCCTCAGTAATGAAATGAATGAATACTAGGCCAGTCACTAGGGGAATATAAGGAGTAAATCCAGGAAAAAAATATAAGTCTTTTGGACAACTTTGGAACTTTTGTTAAACTTTAACGCGCTCTAGCGTCTAAACCGTACGTCTGATGAAAATAATCTAAGAAATATAGTTTGTAGAAAATTTAATGTAGTTTATTTTTATATGAAATAACGTTTTTTAAAAAGTTGTTAGTTTTTGAGTAATAAGCGAAAAACTAAAAAAAAAGCTTTTTGGCCCATTCTGGGATTTTTGTTAAACTTTAACGCGCTCTAACTCCTAAACCGTACGTTGGCGGTAAAAACCCCAAGACACATAATTTGTAGGAAATTGAATGTATTTTGTTTTTGTATCAAAACGTTTTTTTCTAAAAGTGCCTAGTTTTTGAGTGACAAACAAAAAACAAAGAAAAACGACTTTTTGTTCAGTTTTAGAATTTTTTTTACTTTAATGCGTCCTAGGCCCTAAACCGTACGTCGGAAGAAAAAAACCTACAAAATGTAATTTGTAGAAAATTAAATGTACATTATTTTTGTATTTAAAGACTTTTCCCTCAAAATGCGTAGCTTTTGAGTTATAGGCAAAACAACTATAAAAACAGGTTTTAGGCTAATTTTAGAATTTTTGTTAAAGTTTAATATGTTCTAATCCCTAAATCGTTCATCGGACGTAAAAAACCTACAAAATGTAATTTGTAGAAAATTAAATGTACATTATTTTTGTATTCAAAGACTTTTCCCTAAAAATGCGTAGCTTTTGAGTTATAGGCAAAACAACTATAAAAACTGGTTTTAGGCTAATTTTAGAATTTTTGTTAAAGTTTAATATGTTCTAATCCCTAAATCGTTCATCGGACGTAAAAACCTAAAGAATTTAATTAATAGAAAATTGAATGTGCTTTATGTTTGTATCAAAACACTTTTCTCTAAAAGCGCTTATATTTGAGTGATAAGTAAAAAACTAAAAAACAGCTATTTATTCAGTTTTAAAATTTTTTTAAACTTTAGTGCGTTCTAGGCCCTAAACCATACGTCGGGCGTAAAAAATCTGAAAAATGTAATTTGAAGAAAATTAAATGTATTTTATTTTATATTAAAAGACTTTTTTCTAAAAATGCGTAGATTTTGAGTTAAAGCAAAAAAGTGTAAAAACTGGTTTTTGGCTAACTTTAGAATTTTTGTTCAACTTTAATAGGTTCTAGTCCGTAAACCGTTCATCGGACGTAAAAAACCTAAAAAATGTAATTTATAGAAAATTAAATGTACTTCATTTTTGTATCAACACACTTTTCTCCAAAAGTGGATATTTTCGAGCAAAAAACAAAAAACTAAAAAACAGCTGTTTATCCAATTTTAGAACTCTTTTAAACTTTAAACCGTACGTCGGACGTAAAAAGCATAAAGCGTATAATTTGTAGAAAATTAAATGTACTTTATTTCTGTATTAAAAGACTTTTCTTTAATAGTGCGTAGCTTTCGAGTTATAAGCGAAAAAACTAAAAACACCGGGTTTTGTCTAATTTTAGAATTGTTGATAAACTGTAATGCGCTCTAGTCTCTAAGCCGTACATTGGACGTAAAAAATCTAAAAAATGAATTTGAAGAAAATTTAATCTACTTTAATTTTGTATTAAAACATTTTTCTCTAAAAGTGCGTATATTTCGAGTTATTAGCGAACGCCCGAAAAAGCAGCGCTTTGTCTACTTCTGGAATTGTAGTTAACTTTAACACACAAACCGTACGTCTGATGTAAAAAACCTAAAAACTGCCATTTATAGAAAATTTTATGTAGTTTATTCATATGCGAAAAAACTTTTTTTAGTGGGTAGTTTTTGAGTTTTAAAAACTAAAAAGCAACTTTTAGGTCAATTTTGGAATTTTTGTTAATTTTAGCTTACTCTAGCGCCTAAGATGTACGCCTGACAAAAAACTCAAGCACTGTAATTTGTAGATAACCTAATTTAGTGTATTGTTATGTAGAAACACTAGAAACACTAGAAACACAAGTGTCATTTTCGAGTTATATGCGAAAAACAAAAAAAAATAGTTTTTTGGCCATTATTAAAATTTTTGTCACACTTCAACGCGCTCTCGGGCCTAAACCGATTGTCTGACGTAAAAATCCTAAGTATTATAATTTGTAGAAATTTTAATATTCTTTATTTTTTTATTACTGCACTTTTGTCCAGTGTTAAGTAGTTTTTGAGTTACAAGCAAAAAACTAACATGCAGCTTTTTGTTCAATTTTGAAATTTTTATTGAACTTTAATGCGCTCTAACGCCGAAACCGTTTGTTTGGCGTAAAAACCCTACAAAATATACTTTGTAGAAAATTTATTGTAGTTTATTTTTGTATAGAAGCGCTTTTCTGAGCAAATACATGGTTTTTAAGTTATAAGCAAAAAAACTGAAAAGAGAAAATTTTACTCAGTTTCTCGCAATTTTTTCAGACCGCATTACTTTAAGTAGAAATTTGGATTCTGCATCTGAAAGTACATAAAGAACGATAAAGAAAACAACTTCTATATTTTTGTCCCACCAAACTACTACTTGACTGACTTTAGCGCCTTTTCGTCGACGCTCAAAAAGTCAAAGGCTTTTGAAAATTCAGTTATTTAATTTTTTTCGAATTTATTTATGAAAATGTTTTTAATTCTTTACTCTAACTGTAATTTCTTTGAGTTTACAAACCTCGTTTCTTTGTCGATTAGTCATTATTCATTACCTTGACTCTTCTAAGTTGGTTCATCTTAAAGTGCCACTCTTTGGAAAATTTACAATATTTTGAAACTCTCAATAAGTCTGTTTAGCGCATACTTTCAGGTTTTATTTGTTACTAGTATATACGAAAATACATAAATTTATTGTTTGTGACGTATCCGCGTCTTCTGACTTATTTATTTATTTTTTACTAGAGAAGGCTGTGGTTTGAGTTAAAAATGTTCCTGTAAACACTAGACGTGTAAAGTTTACCTGTCAGTTTATTAAATCAGGAATTGAGGAGACGTATCTAAGTATAAAGGCATGTACAACGTCAGGAACGAGTAGGTAATAGGTTAGAAGACGTATCAACACCGAAAACGTATAAAAGGTGCATTGTAGTCTATTTTCAAAACTTCAAACTTGACACGAAAATCGTACTCGACGCAAATACCTACCTATGAAGTATTCATTTAGTTTAAACAAACCTATTGTAAAGTTAGTAAGTGCATCGCTTTTAACAAATTAAGAGTTTGTGACAGTTTCAACCCTAGGAAAAGAATTTGGAGTGAGCGGTGGTTAATATAAACAATTTTTGTTTAACGAGAGCACGCAACTTACAAGTTACAATCGAAGTAATAAATATTTGGAAATGTAACTTAGGCCAGACGGAAGTGAGCTTACAGAATAAACAAGGAAGTAACTTCAGACGTTAAACGTAATTAATTACTTGTTATTATAAAATATCCCAAAACACGAATGTATTTATTAAGGGAAATTTTGTTAAATTTGGAGAGGTTTTGTGTGGAGCAAAACTGAACAAAATTGTTGGCAAATGGATCCGGAAGTAATATCGTAAGCACGAATTAGTTTACAGGGTAGTAGAATTAGCATAGGATAGTCCATATGTAAGGATAATCTCTCGTGTAATCCTAGTATCTAACCTACCACACTGAAGATAAGACGTACTGTTATAGTTTCACTGTGGCGTTGCGATATCGCCGACAAATATGCACCACTATGTGCCACAAACCCCTTTAATAGTAATTGAAATAGTTACAACTGCGCCACCACCTTTGCATATTGTGATTATGACAGATTTGTTTTAGCGATAAAAAACTACTCTTTTTTAAAAGGGAAAAAATTATAATTGGTCCCTTAAGAAATTTTTTGAGCATGCAAAGCATAGGCGATGTGATCAATCAAGCTAACGTTCACAAATGACGTACCTACATGTAAGTAAATTGCATCGTCCATTATTGCCGGCCGATTTTAGTTAAGTAGGGTGTTGCGTGTCCTCTACCTAAAACCCCCTTTACGAATTGTTATTGAATAAACATCCGCAAATTTAAACAAGTATTTATAAAAACTACGATTTTTTACCTTGATACGCTCGCATTCAACGTTTAATGAATGAACGTCTCGTTAGGGAACACGTTGTTATTATTACGATGAAAACACAAAAAAAAGTTTTTTTAAATTAATTACACCAATTACTGACGTGCTCCTTTCACTACTCTACAATTATTATAATTTCAAAACTTACCACCGATTTAAGTCAAAAAGTTATGTTCGTTTTTATCCTTATCGTTTCACAATGAGTTTAAACGTAAAATTATTGATGGGCTTTGTGTTGAAACTAAGCTAGATACGGAAAGAACGAACAAGAACTTCTTAGTAAAGCATAAAATTTTATAAATAAAGTCTTGGGGAGATCAATATTTTATTCCGATAGTTTTAGTTCGCAATAAATTTTTCAACAAAATTCTCGTTCTTTTGCCGATGCGTGGTAATTAGGAGGTGCGCCAATTTTAGTTTCAAGACAATAGATACGCCAATTCAAAGAAAGCACTTTATAGAACATACTTATTTATTATTCAGCATGAGAAAGGGAACAACATAACACAGAACAAGTTGGCGAAGCTTCAGAACTGGTGCTGCAGAGGTAGTCGAGATGGTCGAGAGGTTCGAGTTCCCGCATTCAAATCAAGGGGCTGCTGCACTAAATTTTTCTGTATTCTGGTGCTTAGGCTAGTTCGGAATCCACTTAAAGCTTTTACAGGCGCCGGCTATTTTTTCAGTTTTTCGTTTGTAACTTCAAAACTACGCATTTTTTGAGAAGGTCGAGCAAACGAAATTCAGTGTTCAATGGTACCATGGTGCCTCAGTATCTCAAGTAGCTCATGACTAACTCAATGAAGAAAAGTCGACTGGTCACGTGATTACCATGATGGTTTTCAAATTCAACGAGACCAATATTCTCTGAAAACAGACAAAGAGAAGCGCAGATAGAATAATAGTCACAGCCTGGCATCGCTTCATAGCAGAGTATACGATACATAAATATAGATCTTTTGGTCATCATGGTGAGACTACCACCTAAACCATTTGTTTTAAGGAAAACCTTTATATAATTTATAGGTAATTTAATGAGGCTCATTTTGTATAAAGGAACTTTTCTCAAAAGATGCGTAGTTTTCAAGTTATGAGCGAAAATCTAACAAAACAGCTTTTTAGTCAATTTTCACAATTTTTGGTTAACCTTAACGCGCTCTAGCGCCTAAACAGTTCATCTTAAAAAAAAGTCTAACAAAGATAATTTGTAGAAAATTTAATGTAGTTTAGTTTTGTGTAGAAGTACTTTTCTCATACAATGCGTAGTTTTCAAGTTATAAGCAAAAACTAAAACACAGATTTTTGCCAATTCTGAAATTTTTGTCAAACTTTAGCGCGCTCTAGAGCCTAAACCGTTTATTTTCAAAAAAAGTCTTACCAACATAATGTGTAGAAAATTGAATGTAATTTAGTTTTGTGTAGAAGCACTTTTCTCATAAAACGCGTAGTTTTCAAGTTATTATCAAAAAATCTAAAAAAACAGATTTATTGACGATTTTGAAATTTTCCTCAAACTTTAACGCACTCTAGCACCTAAACTGTTATTTTGAAGGACAATTTTAACAAACATAATTTAGAGAAAATTTTATGTAGCTTATTTTTGTATAAAAGCACCTTTCTTAAAAGATTTGTAGTTTTCAAGTTCTAAGCGAGAAACTAAAAAAAATTTTTTTGCCTAACTTTAACTCTTTTTAGCGTTTAAAGCGTTAGTTTTATTAAAAAGTCTGATAAAGATAATTTGTAGAAAATTTAATGTAGCTTCTTTTTGTATAGAAGCAATTGTTTCATGGAAAGCGTAGTTTTGAAGTTATTAGCAAAAATCTAACAAAACAGAGTTATTGCTGATTTTGCAATTTTATACAAACTTTAACGCGCTCTAACGCCTAAACCGTTAATTTTAAGGAGAAGTCTAACGAACTTAATTTATAGAAAATTTATTGTAGCTTCTTTTTGTATAGAAGTTTTTTTCTCGAAAAAAGCGTAGTTTTAAAGTTATAAGCCAAAATCTAACAAAACAGAGTTATTGCTGATTTTGCAATTTTATACAAACTTTAACGCGCTCTAACGCCTAAACCGTATATTTTAAGGACAAGTCTAACAAACTTAATTTATAGAAAATTTAATATAGCTTCCTTTTGTATAGAAGCACTTCTCTCAAAAAAAGCGTAGTTTTCTAGTTATCGGCAAAAATTTAAAAAACAGAGTTACTGCTAATTTTCCAATGTTATTCGAACTTTGACGCGCTCTAGCGCCTAAGCCTTTTGTTTTAAATACAAGCCTACTACACATAGTTTATAGAAAAGTTAGTGTAGCTTGTTTTTATATAGAAGCACTTTTCTCAACAGATTCATAGTTTTAGCTTCAAACCGATATTAGAATTTTTGTTTAATTTAACGCTCACCATCGTTTAAACAGTTACTTTTAGGAAAAGTCTAATAAGCGTAATTTATAGAAAATTTATGGTAGCTTCTTTTTGTATGAAAGTTTTGTTCTCGAAAAAAGCGTAGTTTTCAAGTTATTAGCAAAAATTTAACAAAACAAGGGTTTTTGCTGATTTTCCAATTTTCTTAAAACTTTAACGCGCTCTAGCGCCTAAACTATTCATTTTGAAAGCTATTGTAACAAACGTAATTTATAGAAAATTTAATGTAGCTTATTTTTGTATAGATGCACTTTTCTCAAAAGATTTGTAGTTTTCAAGTTATAAGCGAAAAGCAGAAAACAATTTTTTTTTGTTTAACTTTAACTCTCTATAGCGTCAAAAGCGTTACTTTTTTGAAAAAGTCTAATAAAAGTAATTTGTAGAAAATTTAATGTAGCTTCTTTTTGTATAAAAGCATTTTTTTCAGAAAAAGCGTAGTTTTCTAGTTATTAGGAAAAGTCCAAAAAAACAGAGTTATTACTGATTTTGCAAGTTTCGTCAAACTTTAACGCGCTCTAGCGCCTAAACCGTTCGCTTTATGAAAAAATCTAACAAACATAATTTGTAGAAAATCTAATGTAGTTTAGTTTTGTGTAAATGCACTTTTCTCAATAGATGAGTAGTTTTCAAGTTATTAACGAATATGTAAAAAAACAGATTTTTTACCGATTTTAGAATTTTCGTCAAACGTTAACGCGCTTTAGCGCCTAAGCCATTCGTTTTTTGGACAAGTCTAACGAACATAATATAGTACTATAGAAAATTTAATGTAGCTAATTTTTGTATAGAAAAACTTTTCTTTAACGATGCGCAGTTTTCAGGTTACGAGCGAAAAACTTCAAAAAGGTCATTTTTCGCATAATTTTCAATTTTCTCAGATGCATCACTCTTGCCAGGTAACAAAGTTGAAATTCGAATTCAGCATTCCAAAAATACACAAAGTACGATAGAGAAGAAACGTCTACCTGATTTGCCTCTTAATTTTCCCCTATTAACTGGACTACTCCCTTTCGGTTTTCATAAAACCGAAATAAATCTCAGCGTAAGAATAAATTATTGGAAGCTGAAAGAAAATTGTGCAAAAGACGTAGATTGTAATAAAGAAACAAAAGAAAAATTGTTTATAAATCCAATTTTAAAAAATGTAGCCTCTCTTTTTTAACGTTTATTTTATTAAATGGAATTAGAATTTCAAGTCTTTAATCCTCATCAGACGGAAAACAACTGAGGATAATCTAAAAGCTTTTGAAATTAAACCTGAATATTTCTGAAATATTTTCTCTTGTTCTTCTACGGCAGCTAAATTGTTTTCAATTATTAAAATTTATTCGAATTTAAATATGATTTTTGTTAAGATACCAATCTCGCGTCAAGTTAACTCGGAGGAAAGTAAAAAAAGGGTAAGTTAACAACCCGAGAGGTTAAGAAAAAAATTTTCTACGACATTTCCACAAAATGTCTACCTACTTAGAAGAGTTGTTGTTCGCCTAGGTGTTTTTTTGCTTCGAAAATACAAAGCTCGTAGATTACGTCTATTGAAAAAGCTTCCACATTCAAATAAAATATGTATAATTTGTTGAAAACCACAAATAGACATTTACGAAAAGTGTCACGAACCAAAATCCGATAACAAATAAAATATAGTTTGTACGTGGTGACCTCTTCCATAACTCATCTATGTACAGGGTTACGTGCGAAATATAGGTACTTAAGCTCCTTTCAAGATTCCCATTCAAATCTTTTCGGCTTCTTTTTCGTTGGGAAATAATTTTTAAACAAAGAGCGAAGCAACAAATTTTAATTACGCCGAGGACGTTTTATTGCATTTGAATTTCAAAAAGCAAAACCTTATATCTATGAAAAGTTTTATGCTTCTCTAGAGTTTTAAATTAATTAACATTCTTGTTATCTATCTAACGTAGTGGAACGTAGAATTGGTTTCTTGCGAGAGGTGGTTTTAGGGTTTGTACACTGCTGTATTGTACATTCGAGTCTTCTCTTAAAACTTGAGCACAAAACTTGTTGAAAAACAACTAAAATTATTTGTATAACAACATTGCCAGGAAATAAGTTTTATATGCCTCATTAGATTGAAACAGCAGTAATTTTCGCCAAACAATTTAGTATCAAAGTTTAATTAGTTTCATTATTCAGGTGCAGATATAACTTTTATAATTAAATTTTATAACAAAATTGATGATCTATTTCGTACTTTCTCTTAATAATTTGTCGAGTGATTTTCATTCCACAAATAATCTCTAATGAGGACACTCAAACTAAGCGCAGAGGCCTCCATTTCAAATGAACACGCATACGTTTATTATACGTAAACAATACGTCTACGTGATGTAATAATATAGTCTCGTATATTTTTTAGACGAATACAATTGGTATTTTTTTTTAAAGTAACTATTTTTACGTTTACTGTACGTAAGTTCTATGTCGTATAATAAACATAAACAAAAAACGAGTAATATACGGAGATGTAAGATATGTTTTATTACCAAAAGAAGTTAAAACTTACAGTTCTTATAAGTTTTTACGACAACGTATATTAAATGTCAAAAATATACGTATATTTAACGTCTAAATTTATACTCGAAATAAATCGATTTTAAGTTCGTAGGTATATGATACGTTTAAAATTCCTCTAAAAACCCATTCGTAATTTTAGAGAGACGTAAAATAAAGGTATAGTAAGTTAAAAAAATATACGTATATTTAACGTCTAAATTTATACTTGAAATAAATCGATTATAATACGTCTATTATGCGTTTAAAATACCTCTAAAAACCGATTCGTAATTTTAGAGTCGTAAAATCAACGTATAGTAAGTTCAAAAAATATACGTATATTTAACGTCTAAATTTATACTTGAAATAAATCGATTATAATACGTCTATTATGCGTTTAAAATACCTCTAAAAACCGATTCGTAATTTTAGAGTCGTAAAATCAACGTATAGTAAGTTCAAAAAATATACGTATATTTAACGTCTAAATTTATACTTGAAATAAATCGATTATAATACGTCTATTATGCGTTTAAAATACCTCTAAAAACCGATTCGTAATTTTAGAGTCGTAAAATCAACGTATAGTAAGTTCAAAAAATATACGTATATTTAACGTCTAAATTTATACTTGAAATCAATAGATTTTAAATACGTATATTATACGTTTAAAATACCTCTAAAACCCCATTCGTAATTTTAGAGACGTAAAATAAACGTATATTAAGTTCAAAAAATATACGTATAGTTAACGTCTAAATTTATACTTAAAATAAATAAATTTTAAGTACGTATAATATACGTTTAAAATACCTCTATACATATTTCTACGCATAAGATACCTAACTGTGTTTCTTGAGTAGACCTACGCCTTCTCAGATGGGTTCTGCTAAACCCTTCTAAAGCTCTTAAATGTCTTTGGAGCACTTTCGCCTACTTTGGTAAAGCCATTAAACATTTGTTCTAGCACAGGTACTAGAGCATTTGTGGTTATTAGGAAAATATCTAATTGGTCGATAGATGGCCAAACTGGCCAAATGACATAAGAAAATCCCGTCGCATGTAATTCCGCCGGGAATCAAGGCACTGCATAACTCAAAACGATGCTTTCAGTAATAAAATTTTGATCCTGAAAATTTCTTCATGGCCTTTTAATAAATAATTTGTATAAGAAAGGAAAATTTAGATTTATGAAGGGAAAAGTGCAAAATGAACGATTTCTAAGTTATTAAAGTGATAATATATGTATGAGATAGACTCACATTAAATTTTCTTATATGAAAAATTGTAGCTCGCAAACACCTATTCACACGGAAAATCAAATTTTCATGTTTAACTTTGCAAAATGTAAACACAAGGGGGTTGCGTCAAAAACATTTTATTATGTACGAAGTACAGACGACGAACGTCTCGCGAGTTAATTTTTAATCAACTTTTTTTTCTTTTCTTTCTCAAAATATGACGTTTGCTTTATTTACTAATTAAGAGCGCTCGGCGGAAAAAATATAAAAATAAATTAGACTTTCATGAAGTTGAGGGTGGATTTATATAACGACATCCTTTTTTAGGTATGAATATTCAGTTATTTAACTCATTAGTTGGTTTTTTGTTGACTCTAAATTCTTTTAAGAATGAAATATACTTCTTTTTTGAAGTTTTTTCCCTTAAATATCGTAATTATATAAAAGCGCGTCTTTAGAGACGAACTTGCTTTGTACAACTACTAGTGCCATCTAGTTGAAGCGGCTTAAACTAGAAATGCAGAGAAACAAACCGGCACTCAAAGAACTTTACAACTAAAAGGGTTCTGCATCCTCAAGGACGTTTTCGAACAGTTTTCTCGGATTTCCGCCCCAAATCGATTCACAACTTTGTGGGCGAAATCAAAGAGTGAAGCTCTAGGCATCGAGGAAATAGTTGGGCATGTGAGCGACTTTTTTGTTTGTTTTCAATAAAAAACGCAGAATTTTCTATTTGTAATTAGAACTTGTGTCGTTTTTAAAATCCGCAACTAGTAGATTGATCTTTTCTATTTATTGTGAAAAATGGGAATGACGCTAAAAATTGCAACTCGGCACACACGAAGATTAAAAGTTGCTTGCCTGGCATACTTTTTTCCTCAACGTCAAGTTAAGGCCAAACTTATTTGTTTGATGAATTATTACTCGTTTTTATCAATAAAGGGCCACCAATCATAAAAGTGTATTTTATCAACTGACGCGAGCAGAAATAAAACCTACTCTCAAATCTAGCGATAGAAAAGTTTAGTATTGACAGGGCCAGTTATAAGCTATATACGTTTATTGATTTATTTTAAGTGCCCATTTATCAAAATCATACTACGTCTGTTACAAACATTTAACTATTTGAAAATTTTACAATTAAACTCAACTATTTACTTCGCCTTTTAGAATTAAATAAAGAGTACAACAGCTTAATTAATCGAAGGGAGAATTAGAAGCTATAGAAAGAGTTTAACAAGGATTCTGCTCCTTGGTAATTGAGTTTTTCTAATTTGAATAATACTCAAATTAAAAGGAAAATGTCTGATTTATAGGAAATTACAAATTTCTTTGAGGGAGTTTCCAATATTCAAGCTTTTCTTCTAATTGAAGTTCGGATCATTCATTTTTGTAAAATCTTTGAACAAAGAGTTCTCTATCTCTGTCTTGTGTCTTGTGTCTTCTTTCTTATGTATTGTGTCTTCTGCCTTCTGCCTTCTGCCTTCTGTCTTCTGTCCTCTGTCCTCTGTCCTCTGTCCTCTGTCCTCTGTCCTCTGTCCTCTGTCCTCTGTCCTCTGTCCTCTGTCCTCTGTCCTCTGTCCTCTGTCCTCTGTCCTCTGTCCTCTGTCCTCTGTCGTCTGTCGTCTGTCGTCTGTCTTCTGTCTTCTGTCTTCTGTCTTCTGTCTTCTGTCTTCTGTCTTCTGTCTTCTGTCTTCTGTCTTCTGTCTTCTGTCTTCTGTCTTCTGTCTTCTGTCTTCTGTCTTCTGTCTTCTGTCTTCTGTCTTCTGTCTTCTGTCTTCTGTCTTCTGTCTTCTGTCTTCTGTCTTCTGTCTTCTGTCTTCTGTCTTCTGTCTTCTGTCTTCTGTCTTCTGTCTTCTGTCTTCTGTCTTCTGTCTTCTGTCTTCTGTCTTCTGTCTTCTGTCTTCTGTCTTCTGTCTTCTGTCTTCTGTCTTCTGTCTTCTGTCTTCTGTCTTCTGTCTTCTGTCTTCTGTCTTCTGTCTTCTGTCTTCTGTCTTCTGTCTTCTGTCTTCTGTCTTCTGTCTTCTGTCTTCTGTCTTCTGTCTTCTGTCTTCTGTCTTCTGTCTTCTGTCTTCTGTCTTCTGTCTTCTGTCTTCTGTCTTCTGTCTTCTGTCTTCTGTCTTCTGTCTTCTGTCTTCTGTCTTCTGTCTTCTGTCTTCTGTCTTCTGTCTTCTGTCTTCTGTCTTCTGTCTTCTGTCTTCTGTCTTCTGTCTTCTGTCTTCTGTCTTCTGTCTTCTGTCTTCTGTCTTCTGTCTTCTGTCTTCTGTCTTCTGTCTTCTGTCTTCTGTCTTCTGTCTTCTGTCTTCTGTCTTCTGTCTTCTGTCTTCTGTCTTCTGTCTTCTGTCTTCTGTCTTCTGTCTTCTGTCTTCTGTCTTCTGTCTTCTGTCTTCTGTCTTCTGTCTTCTGTCTTCTGTCTTCTGTCTTCTGTCTTCTGTCTTCTAACCTTTTCATACTCTAATAAAACCCCACTTCACTTAACCTAACCTAACCTAGCCTAACCTAACCTTTGCAATCCTCTTTTTACAAAGAAGGCTATAAACCTGCTCTTATGGATCATTTTGATATCCACTAGTTTCAGATAAGCAGAACGCAGAGTAGACGTGTCTCAACAACTAGACATTTTATTCAAATGTGTTGGTAGGAATCGTGCTAGGTACTTCTCGCAGTTTCTACATGTAGTATATATCGAGTGTTGGAATGAAGCCCTTTTTAAACCCCTTTTGTTGCAAAATAGAACATTTTTCACTTATCGGTCTTAAGAAAACAGACCAATAAAGAAAAATACCATTTATCCATGCAAGCGCCATTCCTGGAACGAGCTCCTCGGCCAAGTTAGAAACGCCCGAAGGGCCTGGCCTACAGAATCGTAAGAGAGAAACTCAGCGGATAAAAGTAGAAACCAGGACTCTCTCCATCTAGAGTTTGGAAAATATCGGAGTGCCTATTCCCACGTCACAAGAGACTCGGGACAATGAGGACGGACTGGCCTACCGGAACACCGGAGCAGTTCATCGCGGAAGAGCCAAGAGATGCTGCGACTGCGCTGAGCTCGGCAATGTCTTTATCAATGCCACTAGAACCGCAGTGGTCACAGAACCAAGCGTTTCTGTATGTGTTTAATGGCAGCTTCGCTGTTGGAACATTCCCGGATATCTGGAAAGAAGCGAAACCCATACTTATCCGGAAAGGCCACAAGCCCGTGGAGGTACTCTCGTCGTATCGGTTTATCTGCCTGTAAAACCACGTCGGAAAGCTCCTGGAGAGACTGATACTGAACCGGCTGAACATAAAGATCAACGAAACTGGTAGTCAGTTCCGTTTTAGAACAAGCCGATCAACTATTGACGACCTACAGACCATCACGAGGGTAGCCCAGGAAGCTTTTAGCGGCACTTGGAGAACGCGCAAGTTTTGCCTCATACTGGAGGAACGCGAACGCAAGCTGGAAGTAGATCCCCAAATCACTGAGACAGCTGGACCTGGATCCTCACCTATACAACATTGTTGCGTCCAATCTAAGCAACAGAAGGATTAAACTGGACAGCGAAGTTGGGTCCTCGGAAGTGATGGAGGTGACCAGCGGAATGCTGCAAGGCTCGGTGCTGGAACCTACGCTGTGGAACATTATGTACAACGGAGTTCTTGATTTGACTCTGCCCGAGGAGGCCACACTGTTTGGCTTGGCAGATGACCCCACCTTGGTTGTGGCGTTGTTCTGAAGATTTCTTGTTCGTTGCTTGTCTGCTTGTCGCTGGTCTGCAAGTCTGCTTTTCGGCTTGTCTGTTTGTCTGCTAGTTTCTTGCATGCTTAACTGCTTGTCTGCTTAACCGCTTGTCTGGTTAACTGCTTCTCTGCGTAACTGCTTGTCTGCTTAACTGCTTATCTGCTTAACTGTTTGTCTGATCATCTCTTTACTTGCCTAACTGTTTGTCTCATTGTCTGCTTGTATGCTTAAGTATCTGCGCCTGCCTGTCTCGAAGATCCTTCTAGTTGTAAACCGATTACTTTAGAGCGTCTGTCGACTAGAATCGAAACATGTTTTGTAGCTCTAGAAAGCTCCATTTCTACGATAAGCCATAATGTGAAAATCAGCTGTAATTTTAAGAACATTCCACAACAAGAATTTGCGAAAAAGTCGTCGCCAGCTTACATTTTTTCGAAGATTTCGAATTTGATACACAACACTTCTTCAACTCGCGCACTAGACTTGAAAGAGAAACTTTCTTTTCTCACATAAAACAATTTCAAGTCTCAAACACCTTTTGAACTTTTGTACTAGAAATGTGCGAAACTTGTATCTTGTTTAGAAGAGTCTCGATAGTTTGTAGATTTACCTCAATTTTTTTGGTGTTTCAATCTCTATTATTTAGGCTAACATTCGCTGCTTCTAAATGACGCTTTAATGCCGTAATTGCTTGTTTAAAAATTAATTGGTTGTACATTAAAAAAGGCGGAGATTAATAAACTCACGCACACACATCTACTCGCATAATGTAACGGAAAAAAATAAAATTTTAATAGCGCAATAACAATGCAGGATGTGTTTAGACGCTAAACCAATTATTGAAAATCAAATAAAGGCGAAGCTATTGAATCGAATCGATAATTTTCCACATTACTACATTTTGGCATCAACATTTTAATTTTGTGTATGCGTCAAAAGGATAATGGATTTCACATTAGAATGATAGATCAGTGTGACAGATGTCGAGGCTCATAATAAATGCACTTATTTTCTGTGCGCGCCTTCATATTATAAAAATTGTGCGGAAAAAAAAGTATTCGTCGTTATAAAACGTTGCTTTAACAATTTATTTTTTCGTAGTGGCGGATAGTGGGAGGAAATAAATTTAAATTTCTAAGTTGAATTATGGCGGCCCCGGAGCTCGAGATTCGTGTGAATGAGGAGCCATAACGTATGACGGAAGCTTAGGTTTCAAATAAATGGGGTGAAAATTATAGTAATAAGGATAACCATAAAGGAAGAGGCAGTGATGGTTGGTGAAAAGGTAAGGGAAATGCTATTCATGGAGTGGAAGGACACAACATAGTGTGGCTTACGAACGCGCGTGATAAATTGTGGGTCTCGAAAGATAATCTTAAATAATAATGTCCTTTTTAACCTTATTATCTATTTAAATTTTGTACGAATTTTACATAAGGGAAGGTTAATTGTCGTCTCGAATAATATTTTAACTTATAACAACAATGTCGCGAGGCTTTATACGTGTAGTATGAGAGAAACTTTACTCTCCTTTAAAACAAGTTGTAAAGAAGTCCTTTAACGACCGAAAGAAAAACAAAATAAATGATTATTTCGTTTCGCGAGTTTCTTTTTTGAAAATCTTCAACAATGAGATATCTTGTAGAGACTTTGGTGTTTGTGAGTTTAATGATCATCTAAGGAACGGTATTTATTGTGGCAACACAACTTGAAAATTTATTTTTCAATTTTTGTAGATTTATTTTGTTGATATCTTTAAAGAAAATTGCATATTTCAAACTGCGATTTATTTACATTGTATACTACAATCTTCTAAAAAGAATCGCAATAACATATTTCTTGTAAAATCGGATGTATTGTATAGTTTAGGTCGTTCAAGCAAAAATGTTGCAAATCTTCCAAAGTTATTGCTTTATATTTCAAGTTATGAATACAAAGATCACGTACAATAAGTGGCTTTTTACATAAAATTATTACGATAATGTACAATGTACAATGTACAGGGTATAAATATCGACCTTAATGCCTAAGGACTTTCTTTTTAATTACAATTTTGCTAAAGGATTAACTTGTTCTCATGTTATATGTGAATTAATTTCCAAATATGGACACACTTTAAGGTATCAATAATTATTTAAATGATTATAGTTAAATAACCCTAAATTAATAACTTTAGTAGTGTGAAATCGAGTTTTAAGGAGAAAAAGTCAATCACATCACCCCCCCCCCCTCCCGGTATTGAACCCGGGCATGCCACATCTAGTAGCATTAACCAACTACACTAGGCGACACGACTTACTATCTCTCCTTTCCGTCTCCGTCTAAACTTTAGAGCATATAATTCGATGCCTACATGCAAATAATGTAATTGTATATTAGGTAGTAGTAGTATAGTCCGGTCAATCTAGACTAAAAAATGAGAGAAGTGGTGCATAAAGTCCCAACAAGCTGAAAATCAGTAAAATTGTTCAAAACATAATTCTAAATAAAATTTAAAAGTTCCCCATCATTCCCGTGTGTGGAAAAAATTATATTTGAGGTTAAAGGTAAAAAAATGAGTTTTTCGCGATTTTCAGCAAAACGGTAAGTTTCAGCAAAAAAGTACTTCAGACAAAAATTGTAGATCATAAAATTATCTATAAGAAATGTATCAATACTTTTTTTCCTACAAGCCACCGTTTCTGAGATATAACGATTCAAAAAATTGTAAAAGTTGTATCGTCATAATATGAATGAGTACGCCACGTATACAGGGTGTTGCATGACGTACTGTACAAACTTAAGGGACATCTTTCTGAGGTCAAAATAAGTCGATTTGACCAACTTGCCCTACATACCAAAAGCCTTATCCTTTATTTGCTGACATGCTTCAGTAATACGCTGCTGCAGTTAAGCTCGAGTATTTATTTGTACGTCGCACACTAAGCCTTTCACATGACCCCACATACCAAATTTGATCAAAATCAAACTAAGTATTTTTGAGTTATTAAGGAAAAAGAAAAATTTTTTTGCAACTTTGAAGCACCCCCACGGGCTTAGGAACCATTTTGATATATAGGGTAAATTGGTTAAATCGACTTATTTTGACCTCACAAAAATGCCCCTTAAGTTTGTACAGGACGTCATGCAACACCCTGTATACATCTCTAGAGTTGTTAGACTTTTTGAATCGTTATACCTCAGAAACGGTGGCTTGTAGGAAAAAAAGTGTTGATACATTTCTTATAGATAATTTTATGATCTACAATTTGTGTCTGAAGTACTTTTTTGCTAAAACTTACCGTTTTGCTGAAAATCGCGAAAAACTCATTTTTTTACCTTTAATCTCAAATATAATTTTTTCCACACACGGGAATGATGGGAAACTTTTAAATTTTATTTATAATTATGTTTTGAACAATTTTACTGATTTTCAGCTTGTTGGGACTTTATGCACCTTCGAATGTCTAAATTGACCGGACTAGTATAAAGATCTGATTTAATTAGTAATTAAATATTTCGCGGTCTCGATACTCTAAAGCAGGGACCGGCAACCTGGTGCCCGCGGGCGCTTTGATGCCCGCCAAGCTTTTTGAAAGTGCCCGCCTCTGACCTGCCCAAATAAATTATGATAATACTGCAAAAAACTCTTCTAAGTACACAATGAACATTTTACAGAATTATAGTAACGACTGTAACATGCAATACAATTTCTGAACTTCATTTTAAGCCGCATGACCTTGAACAATCAAAATTTTTTGCCTGCGGCGTTATTTGCCCTCAAATTTTTGTCCTCCCCTCCCCACTCTATACTCCTTGGTCGAAAATGTAAAGAGTGACTCATTTTAGCGTGCAAGACGGGTCAATTCCAATACACAGGCCTATGGATTGACCCGTCTTGCACGTTTCACCTTCCGTGGCTGTCTAGTTCTTAAAATGAGTCACTCTTTACATTTTCGACCATGGAGTATAGGTGACCATTACGATTTCAACATTTTGAAATGTGCCCGCCAGTACAAATAGGTTGCCGACCCCTGCTCTAAAGTTTAGGCGGAGACGGAAAGGAGAGATAGTAAGTCGTGTCGCTTAGTGTAGTTGGTTACTGCAATGCTACCGGATATGGCATGCCCGGGTTCAATTCCTGGGGGGTGATGTAATTGACTTTTTCTCCTTAAAACTCAATTTTACTCAATTTGGGATTAACGCGGATAAGCCTGTTCGCGATCTAGTAGTCTGTAACAAACAAGCGGTATTAAGTGATCACCCGCACCCACCGGGTAACCCTATCAGCTTAGTTTTAAGTCAGGGGGACAGAGGACTTTGCACTGTACTATCCCCCACAGACTGAAAAAATTGGTCTTCATCACATACGCTGGAATGCTGAAGGCTTTACAGGGCCTCCTTCCTTGTTGTAGTGGTTCTCTCATTTTTCTCTTTTGCCGAAAAACTTCTACGACAAAGGTAAACAATCTTTAGTAAATTATGCGAAACAAAAAACAAATGCCAGGTTAAGTTAAGGGGGGCATCAACCAAAGTTTAATCACAAGACGAGAGAAGGTGCCTTCAGTGACTAAGTTTGTACCTCTCCAAGTGTGAATGTTGCACTATCACTTCGACAACTGACTTGGCATCTGCCTTTTGATAGAATAGAAGAACTTCGCAGTGTTAGATGGTACATCAGATCACCTCTTATGATCCGGTCGTAATCCCATCCGTGAAGATGAATGTGCGGAGACGTTCATTGTTTGTTAGTTCCTCACCGTACGAGACGGGGTAGGGCATCCTACGTTTTGTTACGATCTTTTTCTACGTTAGGAAAAGGAACGAAATTTAATTGAATGTATGTTGTAAACCAACCCTAAACTAATCACCTAGTAGCGCGAAAAACGTTTTTAGGAGAAAAATGTTGAAGGACGAAACGCCTCAGGAATTGAACCCGAGTCTGCAATATCCGGTCGCATGAACGAACCACGTACGCCAAGCCAGACAACTGTTTATCTCCTAAATTATGAACGACTCGATCTAAACTTTAGAACAACGAGAACGCGAAATATTTAATTACAAATTATTTCTGCCCTAGTGTATATATTTGAAAAAAATATATTAAAATTTCACGTATAAGGAACGAAATTTAATTGTTTCCGCCACGATCGCGAGAGCGTAGGGGTGATAACTGATAACAGTGAGCTCGTAGTTGGACAGCGGATGCTTGTAGAAAGTGGAGGGTCACGTCGACGTGTTGTGGGGTTACCAACGAGTAAAGTAGTGTACTTACTTGCTTTTTTTAATTTATTAAGTGTGACCCTCTCCGTCGTTGAACGGGAACCGTCCATATCTTTTTACTTCTGCTTACCGGTTCCTACAGAAGGTTTTTGTTGATTCGTTTTGCTCATCGTTATTACCACCGTTCTCGTGATTGAGCCCGTCAGCCGGATCCGAACCAAGAACCTTTAGATCTCCATGAAACGGTCTTAACCGCTCGACCACTCCGATCCGCTTGTTTACGATTATTACTTTACAATTTAAAAATTCTTTTGTAGAACACTTTTATTTTTAAAACAAAAATATGCGGGTCTATTAGAAGCCCTTCAAATTAGCATTCAATTGCAACAACGTTTTTCTATTTAAACCCCGTATAACGGGAAATATGAAAAACAATTACAGTCGAGCAAAGTCCTAAAAGCGATTTAAGCCCTTGTTAGTTTTTACTTTGTACGTAACGTAACCTAAACGCCCTAAAGCCACCGATCGTAATACGGAAATGGATTGTGCTAAAATTAGAAATTTTTCTATTTCTCACTTGTGACGTTAGTTCACGTTTTCCGTGACACGACGAGCGTTTATGAAACTACTGCAGAACGTGGAGTGACCATATCTCTAATTTAACGTCAATGACTTCGCAATGGAGAAGCGCGCACGTCACATTTTCGTTACGCCGAGGTTTATCCATTCCGTTAGATTAAA
Organism: Malthinus flaveolus; assembly: GCA_950108345.1. Lineage (NCBI taxonomy): Eukaryota > Metazoa > Arthropoda > Insecta > Coleoptera > Cantharidae > Malthinus > Malthinus flaveolus. The sequence goes on from OX467289.1 coordinate 17,533,794, forward strand.
CGTTCTGCAATGTGATTTGTTGAAGACCAAAAAAAGTGGCCATAAATTGTTTTACCTCCGTTTTCTTGCCAATAAAAAAAGAACGAGAGAATATAACATTTGCTTTTCGTTTTAGCGTTTTAACAATTTACAAAATGTTATACGTTTATAATAAAATACGTAAATGCACTAGACATATTTGAAACTTTAGTTAAAACACCTATAACTCTCGACTGCAAGCCCGAAAGCTCCAATACGTTTTGTATTTGGATTTGTTGGAGTTGTTCCAGTTTTCGAAGCAAATATCAAATATCTGGTAGATTTTGAGTGCTCACGAATGCAGAACTATTACACAAACTTAACGTATAACAATAAAACGAGTGAAACGTTCAACACAAACACGCAGTTTTAAACTTTGGTAAAATGCAAATTAATTGGATAACAGCCGGAAAGTGTTGCCGTCGGGACTTCCCCGACTACACGATGCTGCCTCTAATGCAAGCGGGTGGACGTATTCAACGAGTAGATTAATAGGCGGACGTATGGGCGTACAAATAGTTTTCGTCGCGAAATAAGATTTTGAGCAAGCCGATGAAGGATAGCAGTTACTCTTTTGAGTGGCGTGTTTCAAATATTGATTTAAAAAACCCCTATAGCATAAGATGGGTTAATAAAAAATTTAAGAGCTAAAGATTCCTGAAGCTATAATCAAAATTGAACACGAGAAACTGTTACAAAACCCTAGCACACTGTACAAACTCAATTTCGTTTTATGCCCGATAAGTAAAAAAAACTAACACTTTCATCTTTTTTTTTTAATAATTTAATTTGTTTCGAGAACGATACAAACAAAAACTAAACTGAAAAAATATTTTTCAACTGCGAAAAGTTGGTAAGGGGGAAAAAACTTAAGAAATTACGTACCAGAAGGCGTCTGCTTAACATAACCTAATCAATATTCAAAATGAATGTCTATACTGTGAAATATTATCGTTTTAGTGTATCGCTTTGCTTCCTACGAAATTGAACATTTAGTAACAGACTGTGTTTTCTGTCTATTTCAAATGAAAATTTTATTTAAATTACACGCACAAATAAAATTTTATCAATACTTTTCTACGAAATGAAATTATTTAAAAACGAAACAAAAGAGAGTCGAATGGCCTAATGTTTAATAACTCACCAACAATTATTTTGAGTATTATGCGAGTGGATTAAATTATTCAAAATGGCGACCAATAATAGATCCAATAAAAATGCTTGTTCTTATTACATAATGCTAATTTGCTTCATTTCGTTGCCTTCTCTCTAATTTGAGAGGCACGAAGCGGCGCAGGGTCTGTCAAGAGTCTAGAGAAATTGGAAATATTTACCGAACAATTTTCAAAAAAATGTGTAAAGTGGCATAGCTGAATGGGGTCGGCACAGTTTGAAGCTTACTCAGCAATACTCATTCTTTAAGAGCTTATATCATCATCTGGATCTGGATTTGGATCTGGATTATTTAGAGAGGGAGAGCAAGCTCCCTGCACTTAGGAACCTTAGTAGGGACCATTGTACGCATCCTTCAAGCAATCTCCCCGTGCTCATCAGATCTCGAGCCATCCTACTTGTAGGATAAACTCCAGGATTCTGGCGGGAGGGGTGGTGCTTATTCTGGCCATGTCTCGTCGGAAGTCCCCCAACACGGATCTTCTTATCGACGTTAGAACTCAACAATAACAAGGCACATGCTCAACCGTCTCGTCTTCTAGTTCGCATCCACGACATATGGGTTAAGAGCGTATACCATCATCTGGATCTGGATTATTTAAAGAGGGAGAGCAAGCTCTCTGCACTTAGGCCACTTAATCGGGCCCATTGTACAATGTACATCCTCCAAGCAATCTCCCCGTGCCCATCAGATCTCGAGCCATCCTACTTGTAGGATGAACTTCAGGATTCTGGCGGAAGGGATAGTGCTTATTTTGTCCATCTCGCGCCAGAAATCCTCCAACACTGATTTTCATGTCCACGTTAGAGCTGGACACTTGGACAGTGACAAAGCACATGTTAAACCGTTTCGTCTTCTAGTTTGATTCCACGACATACTATGGGATTAAGGCTTATATAATATCGTCATCGTTACTCTAATGTCTCAGATGACAGTGATCTATATCGCAAAAGTAGAAGAATGCCAAAAAACTCTCATAGTTTTTTGGACGAATACATAAGTCTTGTAGTTCATTTTTTTAAATGCGTAGCACAGGGTATCTAAGACGATAAACTCGCAGATATTAGCATCAAATACTTTCTCTTACAATCTTCAAGTCTGCTATTCCCGAATTTAGTGTAGTACCTCCAAAGAGGTACATTTTTATAGAATATTATTTTCTTTGCACTATATTTTGAACTTCAAGAAGTGTTAGAAATAGGTTGAAGATTGAGTTGATGTTGGCGCCGTGCAGAATGCATGTCAAGCGTTCCTACCACACCATCGATAGGGGGTACATCACTAGCTCCGATGTCGTCGTCAAAATGCTAGACGTCGCTGAGCTGAGTAAAGCTGCCTTGCAAGCCTTAAACACCTGCAAGGTAGCCTCTGGTTTTCTGTTACGGTACATGTAGCTGCTAAATTTTGGATATATGGTTCAGCAGCTCTATGCACCCCAATAGAAGACCAGATGTCACCTTGGAGACGTTTAAAGCTTGTTTAAGGCTTGGCGTGGTAAAATATTCCCATCAGCTCAGTTTGAATAACTGAGGCATATTTCCCAGCGGTAGGCTGCTGTCGAGAACGAGCTTAGGTGAGTGCACATCTGCTTCAGATCTTCTTTTGAATTTTAAATCCATCGGTAAAGACAGCTATGTCTGTTTTGATGTTCTCACTCAAATCCATCAGGGTTTGAAAGTCTCTGTAGAATGCATATTTTGGAGAGATACGGTCTACATCCATCTACAGGAGAGGTAGCTGATTAAAGCACCTCTCGAAGATTTTTTCCCTCATCCCCGCCGTCGTAGAGCTGCTTTTGCTGCCATTCCCACATATAGAGCTAATGGAGAAAGGCATAGAAACACCTCCAGTGCTGCTCTGCCGAGGGTGTGGTTCTCATGACTATGAGACAAAAGAGTATCTGTGTTTTGTCTAGTTGACTTTTTATAGTTGTTTATCTGGTTTTGGGCCACCAGATAAAAGCTCCATGGCAAATTATAAGGTCTAATAATGGCAATGTATAGCCAAAGTGAGATTTTAGGAGAAATACCCCACATCTTTCTCACTGCCTTCTCTTGCGCACTGGCGGAAAGCCAAACTTGCTTTGTGTAATTTGTTTTTGGGGTGGTTTCCCCAATTAAGCTTGTTGCCTAGAGTAATGCCCAGATACTTCTAAACCTCGTTTACTAGATTTAGAGAAATTCCATTAAAAGTACGCAAAGTCACTTTTCTTAGTTTGTTTTTTCTGGTGAAAAAAACCAGCTCCGTTTTGTTCGGATTTACCGCCGAGGAGTGTTTAATACGCCATTTTTCTGTTATTTTAAGAGCTTCTCTTAGCCTCTCGTATAAAGTGTTTTAAAATTCGTAATGTCGTCTGCATTACCTATGCTTCTATAGTATAGAAACCATGATCGTTGAGGCTTCTGAACTGATAAGACTGTCGACGACTATGTTCCTGGACGGGACGGCAACTTGAGGCAAGCAGTAAGCTTCAGCCTCGGGGAGCACGCAACCGTCTTCCAAGCAGAAATTTACGCCATTCTAACTTGCGCGCAAATACTGTTAGATCAAGGCTATTACAACCAAAGAATCTTTGTAGTATCTGACAGTCAAGCAGCCCTTAAGGCGCTGAACGCCTGTGAGGTGGGGTCCGGACTAGTAACGGACTGCATCTGCAGGCTGAACGAGCTAGGGGGGAAAAACTTCGTCAACCTGGTATGGGTGCCAGCTCACGCCGACATACTAGGGAACTGGAAAGCGGACGGTCTGGCCAAAGAGGGCAGCAAAATAAGACCCATTGGACTAGAACCAGTCTTTGGCGTTCCCTACGAAATGGCAAAGAGAGAAATACAGTCACTTCTAACGAAATGGCATACAAAACACTGAAGGGAGACTTCCGGACAGGGCTACTCTAAAGTCCTACTGGAGAAACCCTCTGACAGAAAAACCCACTCCCTACTCAGAATGAGTAGAGGTGAGCTACGACTGGCAACGGCACTGATAACGGGACATTGCCAGCTTAAAAAGCACCTGTATACGATGGGACTAGAAGAAGACCCACTATGCAGAGGATGTGCAGAGGCGGAGGAAATTCCAATTCATCTTCTGCTACATTGTGAGGCTTTCACAAGAAGTCGTCACAGCATTCTCGGGAAGGAGAAGATGCTCCAAGGACAATTGTTCAAACTACCAATAGGGGAAATTCTGGACTTCATTAAAAGCACAGAGCTCACATAAAAGGAGAGTATATCCGAGGCGCACAATAGACCTAAGAGGTCGCGGTGCAAGAAACCACTAAAGGGGCCAGCCTCGGCGAAAATAATAATAATAGTGTTCCAGGAGGGTGGGGAGAGAACTCCCGAGGTTAAACTGGAAACAACCTTTTGTAGCAATGCCTCTTATAGTTGTATCTCCAACATATACTTGAACAGCTCTCCATTCCAGTATCTTGCCTATGAACCTGACAATGATGAACCTAACGTTCTCACTTTACGCCATTTTGAAGGCAAAAAAGTGCGACTTGCAAAATTGACTTTAATTAAAAACATTCTTATCAAAACGGCTACAGAAACCAAATTCAAAATTTCGATGCTAATTACACGAAAAAAAAATGCCGTTAAATTTGACAACGCACTTTTCCAACATTCCTCGTATATTTATCGACTCAAAGATACAATTATCTTGTAGTCTAAATTTGAACTAAATTGAACAATTTTATTGCGCCAGATCGACTTTTGATCTAAAGAATGGCCAATAAGTCGTTATACAAACAGTTTTTTGTTCCCTTTTTTTCCTTTTTTCTCTCGAGCAACGCAAATTGAATTTAAGAGAGCTCCTTTTATTTCAACAATTTAAAAAGTAAATTGAATGACCCAACTTGACTCAAAGTCAAAAAGTTGCGCTACTTTTGACGTGGTTATTGAAAAATAAATTTTATCTTTACGTAGGTACCTACCTATTTAAAGCTTAAGAAGAGTGCGAGTTGAGTTTGATTCTTGGATTTGGCCCTAAATTTAAAGCGCTCGAGAGTCAACCCGTTAAAAATGCGAAGATGAAAGTTAGGAGTGCATTTTTGAATTTTATTCCGTGTAACGAAAACGTAAAAATAAATAAAACGTATTTGATGGATTTTTATTTATTTATTTATAAAGGAGAGACGTGGAATTTGTAACGGGAGGAAATGAAATTTTCGTCAAGTTTAAAATCACCAAGTAATTGGATTTCACGTCAATAGATTTAAAAATTACAATCAGTGGTATGTTACATGGGTTGGAAAAAAAAGGTCGCTGTTTAGTTAACTATGTAAATGCAACAATCAACTCGATTCTCCAGCGACAAGCATTAGCATATTTGTGTAATATCGCATCACAATGACCAATCCCTGTTTCTACAGCGATTTCATCCAATATGTGCCACAATATTGCCTTTTTCAACTTGCGCCATTTTACAACCTTATGATTTTTTTTCCAAAATGCGCCATTTAGTATATCACTTCTTTCTCTTTATCTCTCTTCCTCTCTCTTCTCTATTTACGTGTACTTGGTAAAAAATACAAAAACTTAAAATGTATTAAGCTCACAAAAGATAAGAGAAGTACATTTTTCCAAGAGCTAAATTTTAATTACTAATTTACTTGAATATGCAAGTATAAAATATTTCTTTTTAGGAAAAAAAGAAATGTCTTTTGTGATAAAAGAATTTTTTATTTTAATTTAAATTATTTTTTACTGTTTTCGCTAATTGTATTTAAACCTTTTTATAATTAAAATAAAGTGCCCTTTGTTTTGCTAAACGCTCACAATCAACTATCATCATGTCTCTTATCACGTATACGTCAAAACGCCTCATTTACGTATCTGGTACGTCGTACGACACATTAAGACGCCGTCAGCCATCTTTAAAAAATGCCTGCCAAATACTTTAGCGTAATTGCAATCTCGAGCAGAGCACGCCGGATGAGTGACGGAAAAAACTTGATACGAGTGACACTACTTGGAATTAACGTAAATAAATTTTTCCTAAAGCAACCAAGAGAAACTTTACGTAATTATACAACACGAAACTGTAAAATACTTTTTATGTTGCACTCAAGTTCGCGATTTGTGTGAAAAATAACGAGAATCTTGTCTGAATACGAAAGCGATAGAAGTCAGATTTAGAACAAGTATGAGTGAATTTTCGAGCGTCTTTAGAAGTGAGCGAAGATCTTGCGAAATGAATAGTTTGTATTCAGTCTGAAGTTAGTTAATGCTAAATAATAGAAAGAGAAATTTTGAAACGTGTTCCAATTATTGATGAAATAAATCGAGCGGGCGCACTGAGTTAAAGTTAAAATTCGAATTCGTTTATTACTAACGAAAATCGCTTGGGAAATTAAATCTAAAAATTTTAGTAAATAAAAATGCACTATGTGTACACGTGAACACGTGTACACCAAAAATAGATGAGAAAACAAAACAAAATATGCATTTAAATTATTTTGAGAGCTGTCGGAATGCTTCTTTAGTGGATATCTGGGCAACAAATATGGCTACGTCGATATGTCGATTCCGTATTATTTTATGAATAATTCGGCTCTTTATTTATAGTCGGGGAGACAGCGAGCACTTTTACTATACAATAAAGTGCAAAAATTTGAATGATGCAGGCTTAAAGAACATTGCAAGTGAGTAATAAAAGCGACAGTCTGACACTCCAAAGTGGCAGAACTGACTTGGGAGCGGCTATCGAAGATTCTTTAACTTCACAGGCGTCTATCATCACAAAGGCGTTACTTAAAACCGTCTACCACAGTAGCTACACAAACTATAATGTTTAGTTAATAGATTTCTCGTATACTCTATGCCTCTATAGTTTAGTTTGATCCTCAAAAACCCACTTTTCTCCAAGCGTTATACTTCCACGCGCTCTAACACCTAAACTGTTCGTTTTGAGAAAATAATCTAGGAAACCTAATTAGTAGAAAATTAAATTTACTTTATTTTTGTATAAACACACTTTTTTCTTAAAGAGCGTAATTTTCGAGGTATAAGCGATAAACAGAAAAAACAGTTTTTTTCCCGATTTTGGAAGCTTTTGAAACTTTAACGCGTTCTAGAGCCTAAACCGTTTGTCTGAGAAAAAAAGAGTAAAAAATATAATTTGTGGGAAATTTTATATAGTTAATATTCGTGTAGAAGCACTTTTCTCAAAAAGTGCGTGGTTTTGGAGTTATAAGCGATAAACAGAAAAAACTGTTTTTATCCAATTTTGAAAGTTTTTAAAACTTTAACGCGTTCTAGAGCCTAAATTGTTTGTCTGAGAGAAAAAGTGCAAAAAAGATAATTTGTGGGCAATTTAATGTAGTTGATATTCGTACAGAATCACTTTTCTCACAAAGTGCGTAGTTTTTGAGTTATAAGCAATAAACAACAAAACATTTTTTTAGCCAATTTTGGAGATTTTAAAAACTTTAATGCGTTCTGGAGCCTAAACCGTTCACCTGAAAAAAAAGTTACTAATATGATTTGTAGGAAATTTGATGTACTACTTGATATTTATGTAGACGCACTTTTCTCATAAAGTGTGTAGTTTTTGAGTTATAAGCAAAAAACCAAAAAATAGCAAAAACTCACCGCTAGAGCCGCTCTTAAGTCAATGTTGCCACTTTGGAGAGGTAGAGGGTCGGTTTTATTACTCATTTGTAATGTTTTTTCAGCCGGCTTAGTTAAAAATTTTTTACTTAACCGTTTAGTGCTCGCTGCCTCCCGGACTATTGGGGTCATGTTGATGTTGAGGGGACGTAAGATAAGTGTTAGATACCGTATCGCCACCTGGTTCAGGTGCTGAACACTTACTAGGGCACTAACTTTACCACGTTCTTTTTCTGTTAGTTTTACTTACGAACAGTTGTACGAGCAAAACAAAAATAAATAAACGAGAATTGGCGCCCAACGTGGGGCTAAAGCTGCCAAAATGTGAATTAGAACCATTGAAACCTCCCACCTTCATCACCTGCATTGACTTTTAGAATCGTAAAATCAAAAAGTAATTTTGGTTACTTCCGAAGGTTATAGGTCCGTCTCTAGGAAGCTTTAAGCTGCAGCTTCAGGTGTTAAGTCCTGTGTTAAGGCGTTCAAACGCTTGTTGCTGTGGAACAAACTACTCTAGCTGGCTCCGGTTGCTTTCGAATTAATGGTAACTTTATACTTAACTACTACTAAAACAGCTTCAACTTTTTATTACGTTTAAGAGTTCGCGCACCTAAAGTGCAGCCGAGGTACAAAAATAAACTTAAATATTATCTTACGCCATCAACTTTTACAACTTTGCTGTTGTTTAGTTGTTGGAATAATCCAATTAATTTATGAAATTGCCTAAAGTAATTAAAGAATGTAAATAATTTAATGAAACCTAAAGCTTCTATAAAATAATAAAAGTTTTTACAATAAGCCTCTCGATATTTAAATTATGTAACTTCTTGTTTGAAAGTTTTTCGATAGAATTCGGTTAATAACCAACGACTTAATTGCTTTTAATTAACAACCTTTAATAGCGTTAACGTTTAAACATTTTGAAAATGATTAAAATGTGGAACAAAGTTTGAAATTGAGGAGAAGGGCGTATTGATGCATTCTTAGCTTGCTATACAGTATACAGGGTGATTCGAAGATCGGTAAGCGAGTAGTCAAACAAGGTATCCACGCCCCACGCCTGGGCTGAATATCTTGGAATAGGTAGGTGTCTACCTAGGCACCATAGATTTGGATTTGTATCATTTAAAGTGGGTGGGGGGAGACTAGTTTCCTGCACTTAGGCCACTGACTTAATCGGACCCATTATACTTCCTACAAGCGGCCTCCTCGTGTCCATGGTTTTGATCTTGTAAAACCTCCTCGTCTAAACTGTTCACAAACTATCACCTCTGTTATGCCAGTTAAATTTATAATAGATCACAGCATTTTAGGCAAAGCGATCCTTTAATCTTCTCTATTTGTTATTACACAACATGTTATGTATTTTAAATCCATACTACTTAACACGGCACGTTAACGTATTTAATAATTCATATTTGTAATTATTTCAAGTGAGTTTGTATGTAGTCGCACTGCAGTATAGCCATGAAACAATAGCTCCACAAAATTGCATCGCTTTAATTAATTCGAAATTTAATTTAATGCTCGATTTCAATATTTTCTAATCCGTTTATAAAAGCGGGGCGAGTTGAATTCGAATCGTCAATTTCCTGTTCCTCTCGAGCTTTTCGACAGCTCGACAAAAATTTCGACTAAATAGCATTAATTTTGGCGATACAAAACGATAAAACTCACACAAAAAGTCGAATTCCCTGTTATATGATGGCGACATCCAGGCACGTAACTAAGTTATTTTTTTAGAGGGGAGGGGGCTCAGCGAAAATTGGGTGGGTCACAAAAATATATACTTATGTCAGTATAGATTTAAACTTCTTATCGAGTTTTCATAGAAGCTTGGCTCAACCTTTTTACATATTTCATATCAAGGCTGTATCCCATGGTAGGGGGGGGGGGTGGAGAGGGAGGGGGGGATACGGGGTTTAAATCATTCCTAAAAATTTTTGACTCGTCGTTGTATTTCAGCCTTACTCCAGTAACCAGATCCTGCTGGAATGAACCATCTTTTCTTGGAGATTTGTATGATATTAGAATAAGTGAAACCCCTCTTTTCCCGCAATCAGGGCCCCATAAAGAGAAATCTGACATAGTCTAGACTGTAGGTGTCCAAAAGCACCCGATATAGACATGGAGAAATTGCGGGATAAAAAATGAATGTTCTCAACGCATTATAAGGATATACCCAGTTTTCTGCTTTGAAAAAGTCTACACTGAGTCCTACTTCTCTTATTGTCTTTAAAAAGACAAAACTAAGTTCAAGAAGTTCAAGAAATTGTACATATATTAAATAAAACTTAAGTTTTGTAGTGGGGTGGTCAGTCCGGGGTCAAAAAAATTTTCAGGAGAGTCAGACCACCCCAGATCACCCCACGTCATCACGATCACCAGTGCCTGGTGACATGTTTAAATCTTCTTCAGATTTTTTTGACGCTTTGAGGTAACTCTTTTAAGATCTTCTAGAGCCCCAAAAGTCTCAATTTCTCTCAAATACAAAAAATGGGGAAAATAGGACAACTTTTTGCAAAAATCGCAGTTTTTTTTGTAAGAAATGGTAAAAATTCTTTCTTACCAGACCAGGCCGGTAAAGGAGAATAAATTTCAGAAGGAATTCCATATTTTCAGTTGCCATACGAACGGCATAACAATTAATTAAAAACTATTTTGGGCTCCGTCCAGTATAGACGTTCTGCGAGCGGTGGCAGATCTTGATTTTGTGGAATCCCAGGCGCAACCTGATCTAGATGTCCCCCATTGATTCTTTGTTACAGTATTTTAGGGCTTTTAATCTAAAAAATTTGAAGGGAACAGTGCCGCAGGTAAAGGTTTTGATTGTTCAAGGTCAAACGGCTTTAAATGAAGTTTAGGAATTTTAATAACGATTTATGTGTCTCTTAAAAAGATGTTTCACAAAACCAAAGTAGGACTAATCTTCGAACAATCGCAGGAACACTCACAGAACACAAACAACTCCACACTCTGGGCTTGGTCGATAAGAAGATCCGTGTTGGGAGACTTCTGGCTCAACATAGCCAGAATAAGCACTAACCCTCTCGCCAGAATCCTGGGGTTCGTCCTAAAGTTGGATGGCTCGAAATGTGATGGGCACGGGGAGGCCGCTTAGAGGCAGTACAATGGGCTTGATTAGGTTTCCTAAGTGCAGGGAGCATGCTCTCTCTCTCTCTCTCTAAACAATCCAGATCAAGACCAAAGTAGGAATTTCATATTGAATAGATTTGGCTTTTACTTTGTGCAAATCGAGATTTAGTTTCTACAATAGGAATTTCAGTTAAAGAAAATTACGGAGCCCCTTTAAACTCAAGGCAGTAGACTTTAGCCTAATGGTGAATTGATTAACCAATTTATTGAGAAGTCAGAGTTTGCCTTAACTCTGGGACCCCTTGCCAGTTCAAGTGTGACCTGTACTCTTTTGGTAATTTTCTGGGCGGGAGGGGGGAAGGCAACTGTCTCTTCTTGCTCGCTTTGGCGGCGCGCATGCACCCAGTGATTCTGAGACCCCCGTTTTGCTGAGACCCCATGCACGCTCCTCATCTACGGGGTCTCAAGAAACCGGCTGTTGGGGAGCCGCAAATAACTTTTTGGAACGATCAGCACCTAATGGTGATTTGCTCGAAAAAAAATTCTGTTTAGTGCATAAATTTTCCGGATTTTGGGGGAAGTACCGGTAGCTTTTTCCCATTAAATTTGAGTTTAATAACAGTAAGCCGACTATGGTTATTGAGTTTTTACCTGAACTTTTCCAACTGTGGGCACTCCCCTCCCCCCCCCGGTCTCTCTTTTGAGATATATGTTAGCTTAACCTGAAAATTCTTCTTCTACATACAAAGCCATGTCTTAAAAGTGTGTTAGGTGTAGTTAGAACGTCCTGCGCGTCCTTGAACGACCTTGCAGTACAATGGACTTATTTGGAATATACCTACTCTTGTTTCGATAACGCATAGGGCTTAGTTGAATGACTTTCACACAATGAGTAAAACGGTAATGAAATTTTCTTTCAAATTTTCGAATAAAAGCTTTAGTTCGAGTCACGTTGGGTAAATGTTTGAATAAAACTATGTCTGTGACGGGAAATGTCTCCAGGTGGGAAAATCGAACACAGGCGAGATTGATCCATCGAGTTAATTCAAAAGTTTAAGTTTGTAGTCTATAAAGAAAAAGATTATTTTATAGCGGCACTACGAGTTTCCAATTGAAAATTTTGCAAAAATAAAGTAGTAGTTGTTAAATAAGTTGTGATTAATCTTTGTGAAAGTGGTATTTTTAGTAGGGAAACGGGAAATGATGGTTCTTTACGTCTTTTTCCAAGTGTAGACGGAAATTTTAGAAACGAAAGTATATAAATGTGTACAAAGACGCGACGACGACGCTATTGTTATTTAAAGTGTTATGTATATATCTAACAAAATTTACGCTCTTTTCATAATTATTATTACAATTCATAACTTCTAGTTCCCTCAAGTTGCAACTTTATTGCTTCAAACAGCTCCATGGGCTCGTAAAATTTTAAAACTTACAAATTAATGTTATAAAATGCTCCTTTTTTTTCTTTCGCTCCCTTTTACAACGACTTTATTAAAAATTCACGCAATATTCTTTAAATTGGTCCGAAATCGAGCTCTCTGGGAGGTATACGAAAGTAAACATAGTTAAACTGCCATCGAAATCATTCAAGCTTACCCTTATTATAAAGGTGGCTAATTATTAAGGTTAAAATTAATTACGTGCTGTAATTAATTACTTTTTCAAAGTCAACGTGATGGAAAAAGTTAAATTATGTTTTCGAAAAATATTAAAATTGATAGTTTTGTTTACGCGACCAAAACAATTTTTTTCTAGTTACCGAATTACCGATGGAATTCCGTACTTTTCAGAAATGGCAATTATAAGTCAACAAACAACGAAGCATGGATCTACAGTCCATTCAAATTCAAGGTGAAGTAAATGACAACTGTGATTATTGCGTGATCACTGCATGTTAGCATCGAGCTCGATTGCAATTGGCTGCATATAATAGTCCCACCCCCTAAATATCGGGGTTATACATAGCCGTTCTCTTCGATGATGATAAGGGCAGCATTCTGGCACGTTTTCTCAGAGCATGTAGCACACATTAGAGAACATTTGAGCCCTGTAAGGTAAGTGCAGCCACTTCTGCATCCCTTCTTGCTTTTGCAAGAAAGGACTTTTAGGAGCTCTGGGGGCAGGGGCTTGCCGACTGGTAATGGGGATGAGTCCAGCCGACCTTAATTTCCAACCCCAGTCGGTGGCCTCTTTCTCTACCCCGAACCACTTTTGCACCTAGTGGTATGTGCGATAGTGATAATAGGACGCAGCCTCCGTGGTTGGGGGGCAAACGGGCCAGATTCGCTTTGGCGTTGGCTGCTGTCTTGACAAAAATGCGGAAGCGTACATCGTTGAGGGTGTCTGTCGTCTCGTCTCCTCCATATAGGGAAGCTAGGCATTATTTGTCGCCGGCTGCTGCGATTTGTTGGTGTGTGGCATCTGGCTAAAAAAAACTCTTTCTTGGTCTACTAGGGCTTGATTCTGCCTGAAGTGGCCCCCACATTTTTATCTTCCCTTGTCAGAAGGGGCAGAGATGGTGTGGCACCCAGTAAATGCGTTGACGAGCAGTTCAAATCCAGGTGGTACACCCAGTTCCCCTTGGTTGAACGAGCTGGTGGAGAACTGGATGCAACCTACCTGACCTCTGCCACTCTTCTAAAAGTAGAATTTTGTTTTAGTGAATCCTAGACCGCAGAGGAGCAAGAGTAAATCAACATCCTCTCCAACGATGATGACGTGGTCATTGGAGGTACTTTTTTGCAGATCAGTTACGACGATATCGCAGTCTGCGTCCTCTTTTCCTGTTTTGTCTCAATCCCCTCGAGAGCAAAATCAGAACAGAGATGCTCAATGAGACGAACCTTGTTTTTGTCATTTGAGAGCATCTTCTCTTGGGTGACTGTGATGATTGATGATGGTCGATGCGTCAAACACAATTTCCGCTGATGCTGTATTTGGTGCTCTCCTAAACACCATCCTCAGGATACCCATCAGAAACTACACATACATTTCTTCCAAAGTTGTTAAATATGTAGCTTATGTAGCTTGCTGTGATAGCCCGTACTGAATCGTTGCGGTGCTACATGACTTTATGGAGGAAGTATTTTCCATCAAAAATTTCCATATTTTCTCTGTCGCTTGAGTAAAAGAAATTGTTGCATACTTAAAACTCACTTCATGCAACAAAAAAGTGATTTGGTACATTTCTGGAAAAATGCGATTTTACCTTATACAGTTTTTCGCTTTGCGCTTAGTTTTAAGCTAATTAAATTGCTTACAACTTCTACTTTATAAGTTATACTCGTAGGATCAATAGTTTAGCCGCAATTTCGGCCTAAAGAAGGTCTAAAACTAAGACTTTCACTTTTTAGAAAAATAGCCTATTTTCAAAGTGCCGTAATTCGGTAACGAATTGACCTACAGAGCTCCGGTTAGGCCTAAATTGTGACGCATTTAATGTTCTTCAAAAACATATATAATCACTTTTGTCGAAAAATGCACAGTTTAGGAGATATAGAGCAACAACAAATAGTCCAAAAATTTCGCGGTTTTTTGTGTGGCTTATACTACCTAAATCCGCCTCTGTGCGATTTACTAGCCCTTCCATGTGCCCGCCATTATCACGTGCAGCCTGCATGTTCACTGCATCTTGAAATGGAATTGACTATAGATGATCTGAGTCTCTTCTGACTTGTCCAAATTAGAAGTGACGTCTAAAGTGGCCGAGCGTTCTTTTAATTGTAGCGTTTTCCGAGCACTCATTTGTACGATTATATGCATTTTCTACGTCTTTTCGCCTTTAACTTAAAAAGAAAATTAACAAACTGCAGAGCATACTGCGTTTTAATTCATTATTTAAAAAAAGACTTAACGTAGGTACGACGTACGAGACCGACTACATTTTTAAGCTAAACACAAACGTGGTTGTTAAGTGAAAAATGCTTTTAAAAGTTTATTTGAAGGGTTGTTTCAAAATGTTACTGTGCGTTTTGTAGAGTAACATTTACCATCTGTTACTTCTGCCCTTTTAGTTTATAGTAGGCTATTATTTTAAGTAAAAGGTATTTCCGTGAGTTGATAAAACTAGTTTCCCTTGTACCATTAAAGCAATTTGAGGTTAGTTTGTTAAACATTCCATGTTTAACAACTAAACTTATATCTATTTGTACCATTATTCCTACTAAGCCGTAATTGACAAATCATGTAATCCATTATTTCACTTACAACGTACACGCGTTTATATTCTTTTTATATACTTTACGTATTAAATTACCACAAAGGTAAAACTTCAATTTAATTAATTTTATGTATTGAATAGATACATACGTAATCAGGACGACAGCACAATTTGAAGAAAAGAGCGACCACAGTTAACTTGATTATGAATAGAGAAACTCTGTGAGAAACAAGCGAAGCGTTGCTCATTTGCATTTGTTATTTGAGGATGGTAGATTGCTTTCCAGACTTTAATATACTTTAAATGAATTTTATTCTTCATTTTCTAACTTTGTCAACTCGAAGAGGTAACTAAAATAGGAAAAAAAATTATAATTAATTTAATACTCGAGGCATTTCCTCAACATCTGCTAAAAATTACGCCATATAGGTACTAGTTTCTATACTCATTACTAAGCTTCAAACTTTAATTGTTAACTTTTAATATTAATATCCGTTTAAAAGTAAATATTAGGGGTGATCATTCTTTATTTCTTAGTGCTTTGATGGCTTATAAAACTAACTTTAGCTTAAGCATCAGCGTCAGCAAAAGCGTGAGAGTCAGCGTCAGCATGAGCGTTTGAATAAGCGTCAGCGTAAGCATCAGCATTTGCAAAAGAGTCGTCATAAACATGAGCATCAGCATCAGTATCAGTGTGGTCATCAGCGTCAGCATCAGCATTTGCATCAGCGACAGCAGAAGCATCAGCGTCAACTTCAGTTTTAGCACTATCGTGACATTATCGTCAGCGTAAGCACTGGTGTAATAATCAGCGTCACCATCAGATTCGCATCAGCGACAGCGAAAGCATCAGCGTCAACGCCAGCGTCAGCGTAGAGTCTGAATCAGCGTCAACTTCAGTTTTAGCAACATCATCAGCCTCAGCATCAGATTTGTATCAGCGACAGCAAAAGCATCTGCGTCAGCGTAGAGTTTGCATCAGCGACAACGCCAGCGTCAGCGTAGCGCTTAGCGTTAACTTTATGATTTGAATTTGCATCATCGTGAGCATCAATGCGAGCATCAGCGTGAGCATAAGCGCAAGAATCAACGTCAGAATCAACGTCTGAATCAGCGTCAGCATCAGCGTCAAAATTAGCGCTAGCACCAGAGCCAGCATTAGCGTCAGCATCAGCGTCAGCATCAGCGTCAGCATCAGCGTCAGCATCAGCGTCAGCATCAGCGTCAGCATCAGCGTCAGCATCAGCGTCAGCATCAGCGTCAGCATCAGCGTCAGCCTCAGCGTCAGCCTCAGCGTCAGCATCAGCGTCAGCATCAGCATCAGCGGTAGCATCAGCGTCAGCATCAGCGTCAGCATCAGCGTCAGCATCAGCGTCAGCATCAGCGTCAGCATCAGCGTCAGCATCAGCGTCAGCATCAGCGTCAGCATCAGCGTCAGCATCAGCGTCAGCATCAGCGTCAGCATCAGCGTCAGCATCAGCGTCAGCATCAGCATCAGCATCAGCGCAATCATCAGGGTTAGCATCAGCATCAGCATCAGCGTTAGCGCAAGCACTAGTGTGAGCATCAGCGTCAGCGTCAACGTCAGATTCATTCAGAGTCAGCATCCACTTTAGCGTGAGTATGAGCATCAGCGTTAGAGTCATCGTTAACGTTAGCGTCAGTGGCAGCATCTGCGTCAGAGTCCGTATTATTGTGTATGTGTCTTCTCCGACACAGTTATTTAAAAGTTGGTTCCACGGTATAACCAATTTCTCAACTCCGATAGCGAATATGTTAGAAAATAGCTGATCACTTACTGTATCTGTTGCAATAATGATTTCCAAGAAATTCTATTTTTTGATATAAACGGCCCCAAGAAAACTATTTTTTTGGACGAGCATCGTATGTCGACAATTATCAATAGGGTTGTGTCCGTTCGATCTGTACTTTTACCTGTTTCCGCTTTCTCTTATCTCTTTTCTCCTCCCAACGTACCTTAACTGCACTACCATGATAAGCGCTAAATATTACTCACCAGCACTAACTATTTGTAACAAACAGTTTGACCTTGAGAATGCTGAAATTTAACATTTATAACTTGGGTCTTCTTAATTCGAAATTTTTACGAGCACAGTAATTTCTAACTACTAAATTTCAATTGTTTGTGTTGTAGAGGAGTCCGTCTATCGAGTTTTAATAAATTAAGGTTTGGAATTGTTACGTATCGTTCCTGAGCCCTTTCTAATTTCATTAATATTTAACAAGGGTCAACAAGGATTC
The DNA here is from genome assembly GCA_950108345.1 of Malthinus flaveolus. NCBI lineage: Eukaryota > Metazoa > Arthropoda > Insecta > Coleoptera > Cantharidae > Malthinus > Malthinus flaveolus. Next base: position 17,551,117 of record OX467289.1, read on the forward strand.
TCTTACTAGTACTACTACTACAACACTGATGTTATTACTTAACAAATAAGTAAAACTAACAGACAAATAGAATTTAAACTTAAATAGGAACGAAATAATAAATAGAGGCGAAAGAGCTTATTCTTAAAATTTTAACTCGTTATTGGCACAAAGCCATCTCTTCTTCTCTCGATTTTGTTTAGTAAATAGAAAATTTCATCTACGTGTATTTTGCTCCGCGACGTTCGCCATCGTTTCTAAAACACCGTATAATTAAGGCGTTGGAAATGTTTACGCGTCTGCACGTTAACCTCATTCTGCTTGATTGCGAGGTAAGAGGTTAGGTGTTCTCGAAAAAGGGTTTTATTAAAACGCCTTTCATCCACTTTAATAGCTCTTACAATCCTTGTTTAAGATATAGAAAATTTATTTATTAATTAGAAGAACTCGCTTCTTGAAACGTTGATTATAGAAAATTATACAGCTTTACTCCGTTCATTTACATTTGAAAAGCATTTTCATAAAACTAAATGTAAGTTACGCAAAATAACTTTTAAGGGTGAGTTTATTTTTTAAAGATTTCGCCCTTAGTTATCCTAAATAATTGGCCCTTAAACGTCGGCTATTATTGTGGTAATTAGAAATACTCGAAATTGAAATCGAGAAGAGTACCTACCCAAACATTAAACCCTCAAGGTAAAAAAGTCATTCTTATCTTATGTCGCTAAATTTGAATTTTAATATTTTTAGGAACATTTCTTAAGTTTTAAAGAAGATCGAGTAGTATCGGCTCGCTCAAAAAGCCTCATCTGCATAAAACTACCGGAGAATTACGACAAAAATCAATTATGAAGAGTGAAAAGTTCACATAAATAAAATAGCTCGCCAACCTAAGAAAAATCACCCTGTATGTGGTTGTTTGTGTTAAAAATCTTTTAATAGAAACTTCGTTTATTTGCAAAAAGATTAAGGAGAAGATCCCTAAAACGAATGTTCTGTTAAAATCGGTTTAACGCGGTATTAGAAACAGCCCTTAGCAATTATAGCAGTTCGATTGTTTTGCCTGTTGAAGTTGATGGAATTTTTTCACTTCAGCTGTAAGCTTAATACAAAAAAGGGATACATTAAAGATGAGACTTTAAGAAAATAAATTAAGTTACATAGTAATGTACGATTTGTAGAAGAGGACTCGATGGCTCAAGTTGTTTTTAGCCCAGCTAAAAAATTGCAGCAGGTAATGGCTACTGAGAATAGTGAGCTCAGGGTCGGGCTTGATAACTTTATTTTGCTAAACTGTAAAAAACTGAAAAAAGATAAGTCCGGAAGGCAACGAAAACTTTCACTAAACCATAAAGATACCACTTTTTTGACAGTAGCAGCATTAACTTGATTTTGGCTCTTTTTTCGGTTTTTTGCTTATAACTCGAAAACTACGCACTTTAGGGAAAAGTTCTTTTATACAAAAACAAAGTGCATTCAATTTTCTACAAATGATATTTCTTAAGTATTTTTTCCAAGGTGAACGAATTACGCGCTAGCTCACGATAAAGTTAAAAAGTTTGTTATCGTCTCTTGTTTGCTCACTCTGCGAAATCTGCCCTTCATACTTTAACGAACTGCGCTCTAGCCCCTAAACCGTTCATTTGACGAAAAAAATATAAAAAACCTAATTTGTAGAAAATCGAATGTATATTATTTTTGCTTAAAGATACTCATCACAAAAAGTGCGTAGTCGTTGAATTATAAGCGATAAACAAGAAAAAACAGGTTTTTGACTGATTTGAATTTTTTTTCAAACTTTAACACGCTCTAGCGCCTAAGCCGTTTGTCTGAGAAAAAAAACTTTAGAATATAGTGTATAGAAAATTTTATCTAGTTTACTTTGGCATAGAAGCCCTTTTTTGAAAAAATGTGTAGTTTTGAAGTTAAAAGCAAAAAACTGAAAATAGAGCAAATCGAACCTCCTCCAAGTTAATGCTGCCACTTACTTTTAACAGGCAGACGGTCGATTTAGTAATATTGTTTGCTGCCTCCTGGGCTAAAACCTGCTGTAAAGAATTCGAAGGCTACTACGTTGCGAGTGCATGGTATCAGCGGTGTTATTCTGAGCGTGACAACTCTGAAAAGCTCTACACGGCTACCATGCACTGTGATCGACTCGCTATTACTAAATCTCGGTTTCTAAACGTACTGTACCTACTGAAGAAATTTGTACGTCAAAGGATTACAAGCCACACTAATTACAATTTTGATACTAAAATGTTATAAAATATTTTAGTAATTAAAATCTTTTCCAGTTGAAAAGCTATACGTTCTGCCTTCAACTCCAAACAATCGTTATAATTCAAAATATTTACATCAAAGAGGAAACAAACGAAAGCTTTAATTCGCCGAATACAAACATCAAAATTTCAAACTTTACAACGGCTCTTATCATAAAATTGAAGCTTTTTTAACAAAAAAAAATAAGTACCTACTACACAGAAGCGCAAATTTGAGCTTTCTGAAAACTATGCTCATCTTCTCATAAACTTTTACAAATAAAGACAGAACTAGTCGATTGTAATATTAGTTTGAATTGGTAAAAAATGTTCGATTAAAAAAGAACCGTCTATAAAGTTTACTGAAGAAAATAATTTTCTTTACACTTAGTAATACCAAAGCATAATTTTCCAGGAAACAGATCTTAAAGTTTTCAAAGTTTAAATTAGAAATTTTCAAACAATTAATTATAGTTTCAGTCTTAATGGCACTTAAAAACTTAAATTTTTAATTAAATTTTATTTATTTTCAGCTACATTTATAATGTAAATTTACGTAGGTGCCCACTGCCCACCTTAGGTTACGAAATACGTCGCGCAGTTAGTACAGAGTCGTACGCGTGCACGCGCGCACGTTTGATGTGGCTTCTGCCACCTTGACCATTCGATATTTACCATATTTACGGAGAAAACTGCGCTCAATTTTATGTTGACAGACCCGCAAGCTCTTACACAAAACTCTAAGGCACAAACAATATTGAATTTTACCGAGGGCCCCTTCAGACACCAACCTCAAAAAGGGCTTCACTGCTCAACCATAAATAAAATGCTAGAAATACGTTTTTTTTTTAATTTTGCCAGCAATAGCTTCTCTTCGCTTGAAGTTTGTTTAAAGTTGATAGTTTTTTGTAACCGTAACTTTTCGCGTATAGTACGTACGAGGATGTATTGATATCTAGTTAGCCTAGACCAGTTCCATGCATAAACAAAATATTGCGTTACCATAGCAACGAACAATAACGTATTAGAAGTGTCAGTGTAAAGTTTGACGTCAAAAAAGTAAACCAGAGTTAAGCAATAAATTAAAAGAAAAAAGATGTCCACCGAAATTGTGAAAATCAAAAAATTGGAGTATCGAGCCATCATCAAGTACCTGAATTTAAAAGGGTTAAAAGGTAAGCAGATTTACGAAGATTATGGTTAATACCCTTGGTGATCAATGTCCTTCGTATGCGACCGTGAAAAATTGGACTGCAAGCTTCAAAAGAGGTAAATTTTCAATTGAAGATGATGACCGATCGGGAAGGCCAGTTTCTGTGTCAGTCCCCAAAAATATCCATGCAGTTCATGACATGATTTTATCAGACCGTCGAATTGAGCTAAAACGGATAGCTGAAGCACTGAATATTTCATACGAACGCGTTCATCATATAGTTCCCGTCAATTTGGACATGGGAAAAATTTCTGCAAAATGGATCCCCAAATGTTTGAATGTTGACCAAAAGCGTGCAAGGGTAGAAGCATCGCGTTCGATCTGTGCTCGATTTGAAAACGATGTAGACTTTTTAAACCGAATTGTTACTATGGATGAGACTTGGATACATTTCTACGATTCAGAAACAAAGCAACAATCGATGGAATGGCGACACTCTGGTTCTCCAAGACCTAAGAAGTTTTGTGTCCAAAAATCTGCTGGAGAAGTTCTTGCTTCAGTTTTTTGGGATAGCCATGGAGTAATCATGATTGATTTTTTGGATAAGGGTAGAACAATAACTGGAGATTACTATTCGACATTACTGACCTTTCTACGGGAAAAAATTAAAGAGAAAAGACGCGGAAAGCTATCCAAAGGTGTTTTGTTTTTGCAGGACGCCCCTGCACACAAATCTCATGTTGCCATGCAAAAAATTCGTGATTTAGGGTTTGAATTACTAGATCACCCCCCTTATTCTCCAGATTTGGCCCCGTCCGACTATCATCTCTTTCCTCAACTGAAAAAAAGTTTAAAAGGTCGTAAATTTTCTTCCAACGAGGAGGTAATAAAAGCTGTGGAGGTCTGGTTTGCAGAGCAAGAAGAAACATTTTTTTGAAAGGTCTAGAGACGTTGCAGGTTTGCTGTAATAAATGTATCCAATTAAGAGGAGAATATGTTGAGTAATAAAATATTTTGACATGGAAATTTTGTTTGGTTCTATAGTAGGCTAAGAATTTTTCAATATATCCTCGTAATATCGACCATGGGTAAAATCATCGGAAAATTACCGACAAATTTCCACAGCGAATTCCCAGGACGAAAGTAAAACATTTACCCACCTTTCTTGTAATTATTTCTCAAAATGCACCCCTAAGCAGTTATAGGTTCTCAAAGTTGCAGTTGAAATGTAAAAAAGTCTTTTAAACATAACTCCGTTTATTATACGTAAAATATACGTCTAGGTGGTGCAATATACGTATCTCTTATATTGTTTAGACGTATTTAATTGGTATTTTATTAATTTTATTATTTTTCTTCTATTGTCTTTATCGAAGATACGAATCACCCTGTATTTACCTTTAAATTTGTGTAGAAGCACATTTATTATAAAACACATCAACAAATTCGAGAACCTTGCACTTGAATAAGGATATTAGTAATTAAATTGATTTATGCGAATTCAAGAAGTTGGTAATTTTATTTGTAGATATTCCAATTTAATTTAAAGCCATTAATATAGTACATGTACCCATAATAAATATTTTTGTTCACAAAGGTACAATAAATTTCAATTTTACAAATTACTCGAATTGATACAAAATGAATCGTGACATAGTTGCATTATTACTGTCATACATCCAAAGTATTTTAATACATCACTTTTGTATTAGGTAGTAGGTAGGTATTCACAATTTTTTTATTATATTTTATTTACCTACGTAACGAAATCTACTCGAAACGACCTATTTCACGCGAACGTATCATTGATCAAATCTTGAACTCCGTTAATTACTTTTTGTAAAATAAGGGAGAGGGAAGGTAAAAAAATAGCTAATTATGTATTTTTCGCCCAACGAATCCAGCGAATCAAGATTTGGACTAAATTTGAACTTTAATTATAAGGTTGGGAAACTAATTTCTTATTTACGAATAGTTTTCACTCTGTAAGACGCATAAAAAACAAAAAAATATCCGGCGAATAAAAATGTTACAAAAATGTATTTGCACTTAAACGAGTATAATATGTTGTGTCTTAAGTCTCGAAAGGAGATTATCTTATAAACGATGTCACTTTCGATCCTCCCCCACCCTTTTATAAGGCTCTTCGAATAAAAATTTTAGGAAAAACTTTTTAATAACAACCAAAAGCTGATACTGGGCTGATACTGGTGGTGTGGTCCCTCTTATTCTGTATAAAAGCGTAACCCAGGCCTGTATTTAGGGGGTAAAACTTTATAGTTCTCACTTACACCGCGATCAGCATCAGTGTCGTCATCGGCAAAGGAAAAATTTAATATTTTATTAATTCTTTACCTGCATGTTTCTATTGATGGAATGCAAATACTATAAATATTGTATTGCAAAATTGAAACAAGCAAAAGCAACCTATAGCAGAAGAGGACCACTGGACGCGAGGGTTTTCGGGGGGCGCCATGCCATAATATACTAATTGCTAAAGAAATTAGGGGAAACAAACAGTGTGATAATGTGATAATATACTAACTAAAACAAACTATGAGATAGAAACCCGATGTCTCCTCGTGACAGGGACGGAAACGTCGGAAGACCTATGTTGAGCCACTGCTGCGGAGAGGCATGGGTCATGTGACGGCTAAATTAGGCTACCATAAAAAATGAGCTAGTGATGATAGATGAATGTGTGATGTAAGGCCCAGGTATTGCTAGCGCTAGGTACTTGGCCGAGAATGCCAATATTTAATGGAAAAAAATATATCGGAATGCTCTCCAGTGCGTGTCAAGGCTTTCCACAATCTACATAATCTCTATTGTAGGCACAGGCCCCACTGTTTGTGTGTGGATAAAGGCTGGAGGCGAGCGGGCCCTCTCTCTTAGCGCACCATTATGGTAAACCTAGTCTATTTAAAGTCGTAACAGATGATCCGGAAGCGATTATGTGGTCGCTGATGGAAGAGTGAGGAGTACCTGATTTCGAACTGTTGCCAATCACGGTAGAGTGGAATGGTGAACATGGTTTCGCTTTCTGAGCGCACCACAGTGCTTGCGAGATGGCCTTAAGCGTTCCACTCTGATATTAGTACAGCGGGAAAAAGCTTACTTCTGGTGAGGTTGGAATTTCAGTGGTGTATGGATTCACTAGGTAGTGATATCAGCCCTATCGACCTGCTCCCTAAAATTTTGGAATATTTAAAAATGAGAAGAAAGGGGAAGCAGGTGGTTTCATGATCCGCCATAGACAAATGTTGGAATGCCCTGAGGGCAAGCGTGGTACTTCCGTGTTCTGTTCTTGAAAGGGTGCAGGTAACGAGTGTAGCACTGGCGTAATTCACCGAAAGTAGAGCTGTCTCAGCGTATGCGTTTCATAGGGTTAAATTATACCCGTTGTGTCGGTGCGTTGGTTCCTCGGCGGAGCCATACGTGACTTTTTGGTCAATTGGCTCCTGCAGTTTTTGCACAAGAGGAGGTATGGCTAGTCTGCAGGTGTAGAACTACCAGTATGTGTTTAGAATTGCTGCAATCTATCTTATCACTGTTACAGGCGCCGATCCTGCTGTCGGTGTGTTAGGGCGATAGGCAATTAGCAAACTCTCTCTTGCGGACGTTTCATTATGATAGAGTCACTCCGCAGAGTGTGCGTAATGATGGCTAATTGCTGAACCCTCTCTTTTGGAGCACTGTCTTGCTATGCCTGGTCTGTTTCAGGTCCAGAAGCGCTTTTGTCGTCGACTGTTGGTAGAGTGAGGGTCTTCTCGATCCCGAAAAGTTACCAATCACGGTACAGTGAACAAGTAAATATGGGTTTAATCGATGGTCAGCCCGTTCTTCGGCGCAGGGAGGGGACACCCTTAATCACGGCCATTCTTACATTGGTACTGCGAGCAGCAGGATACCTCCGGATTCTCAGTGGTTTATATAGCTTTTCAAGAAAGTGATTAACCTTATCAACCTGTCCTTCAATATTCCGGTAATAGCTCACGCGCGGTACGAGGGCACTGTTGTCATGCTGTAAATGATTTTTAGAAGAAGTACCACAAGTTTCTTTTTGAATCTGGCTCGCAGTATATTATCCTTCTGATCCTCACAAATGCTGCCTTTTTAGAACTTCGGTAGTACTATCGGAGCTTTGTTGTGTTTTGAGAAAGCCTCGGAGAATTGTTTCCGACTTGAAAAGAAATATTTTTTTAACTGAATGCATATTATCTGTGTTTGCTATTAGTACGTGCACATTGCACATATGCACACGTACATACATCCAAGACGAACGATAATTATTTATTCGAGTCTACATGCAAATTAAACCGCTAATGTATTTACACTGAAATTATGCGCAAGAAGTAGTAACTGAGCATAATTGAGACTTCGGTAGTTCTAAAAAGCTTTTAATTAGGTAAGTACTAGGTACCAATTTTTTGATATAAATTTCAAATGAAGTGGACTAATAAGTGAAATGCGCGCATACGGGCTCGATGCAACCCGCAAAAGAACAAACGAGTGCGCGAACTAATCGTCTTTAACGTCTCGTTGTCTTTAATAAATGAAGTTTTCGAGCCAAGTGCATTGCTTGACTTGCTTATTACCGCTATCGATTTTCGTTTATCCGTTCCTAGTACATCTTTAAGGGAAAAAACAAGTGTTCCCGTACGGCGAGATTATACCAACGCTCACTTAACATTTTTCTTGTAAATGGCTCGCTTTAAAGACTCTCAACAAGTACACCTTTCTTTTTTAGAAATGACGTGTGTATCGTAATTTTTTACTTAAATGGACGTGAAGTTAACGGTTAAAATGTTATAGCGTAATTTATCAGTCGGCCTAAAGGTGTGATTTCGTTGCGACGTCCAGCGGTCGCGTCCGGCCGCGACGTCCAGCAGTCGCGGCCCGTCCCAGCAGTCGCGGCCGGACGCGACGACCAGCAGTCGAGCACACGGCCGAGCACTGCTACAATGCACTTTAATGTAAGTAAAGAGAGAAGCAGTGCTCGACCGTGTGTTCGATTGCTGGGTGTCGCGGCCGGCCGCGACTGCTGGGACGTCACGTCCGGCCGCGACTGCTGGACGTTGCGGCCGGACGCGACGTCCCACCAGTCGAGTACACGTTTGAGCACTGCTTCTCTCTTCACTAACATTAAAGTGCATTGTAGCAGTGCTCGGCCGTGTGCTCGACTGCTAGAAATCACACCTTAAAGCGGCTCAACTGTGGCGCCATCTAAACAACTAACACGTTCTGATTGTTTGTCGTCGAAAACTTGCTTCTTTGGCAAGTTGTACTGGTGTTAGAGGAAATTAAAAAGTAGTACTTTATTAGAAACTCCACAAAAATAATTTTCCAAGACACGTTTGTCCAAATCGCGTCATTTTGGCCATCGTAGCTTTCTGCTACTGCACTGCACCACCATATATTTTGCTTAAAGTTTCGTTTGAAGGATCAAAGCTATTCAAGTTAACTTTCCCATAAAATTTTCGTGTGGGTCTAATTTTCCAACAAATTTTCCACTTTAGAATTTCTCTCGAATCACTGGAATGTTTAGCTTTTAATAAACGGTTTTTGAAGAGGTTTAAGTCTGTTGGGAAGGCGAAACAAAAATGTGATGGCGGCCAGTGAAGAAACTAAGCTGGAAAAGGTAAAAAAAATTAAAAAGAGCTTTAAGTTTGTGAGATATTACAAAAAAAGCGTACACTAAAAATACGTATTACGTGTTTCAAACTAAATTAGAAATTAAAGAGGTTTAGGTCACGAAATGTTTTTGTTCGGTTAAGCACAAACTTTTAAGTGAGATTAATGAAGGTTGAACTCTATATTAAAAAGTTGTAAACCGTGGCAAGTTTTCTTATGATTGAAGTTTGTTTTTTTGGCCGAAATTTTCTTTTGTATCTAGCGTAAAATGGAGGCAATAAAAAAAATTATTGAATATTTCGAGCTCGCACGTTTTATCGAGAAAGCAATAAATTTTTAAAAAGAATAGAATTAGGGTTTAAATAGCACGAATTCTGTTCCCTATCGAACATGAAAGCAATATTTTAATAAATCCCGTTACCGACCCGGAGCTGAGAGAAAGCCTCTGCGAGATACCGGTGTGGCGTAAGGCGAGCTTTGAAGCTTTCCGGGGTCTTTTTGGCTTTACAGTTCTATATTCCCTGCCGCAATCGCCAACTCGAGCTTCTAATAAAGTGCTAGGACCTGGTGAGCCTATATAACAACTGCTGCGTTATATCTCGCTTGCATTACAGGTAACTAAATTTAACCATACGAGATTGTAATTAGAAAATAAATCTAAATCCCAGGAAGCGACTATATAATTAATACCTACTAAGATAACTCAAAGTCCAATCCCTATTTGAGAACTTACGTTATCCCTGTTGGGTTTGTTTCAATTACAGCTGCCACTCGAATTAAATAATACGAGTTTTCACTTCTCAGACAAAAATACAAATAAAAAGCTTCGAATTAATTACTTATTCAACAACTTTAATTACGTGAAGTACGGCGAAAAATTACAAAAAGTCTTTAATTGACGAAAGTTAACAATTTAGTTTTTAGTTGAGAATCGAGAACTAACATTACACGAATAGATTAAAAAATTGAATAAAAATGATCTTCGTCGAGGTCGAGCACACTGAACTTTCAATTAGCAACCCTTCATAATTGTGAAAACTCTTTCCTGCGCGTTAATAATTAGTAGGTGGCTACAACATTTTTCTTTGAAAAATGAAACTCTCAATTTGAAGTGCATTTTAATTACCATCTCTAATAACCACCTACCACAGTCTCTTAAAGAAATGAGCAGATGTTGCTTTAGGTAAAAATGGCACACTCTTTGACGAGCTCCTTGTGGTTTTCGCGTTCTCGCCTCGTGAAAGCGAAATTCGTAGCTTCAATGACGCTAATTTTCGTCGTGCTTTTAAGCGAGCCCGGAGCAAAGAGCGCTTCGGGAGAAATACAATAAAAATAATGTAACAGATCAAAGCTTCTATGGCCTAAAATAATAAACCGTGCGACACGTTTGCATTACCAGAAACGACAAAGTTCCACATAAGCTAAGCACGGCAAAAAGCGAGTTTTGAGTAAGTTTTTTTCAAAATCGTTAGTCGTCTCATTGGTTGTCAATTAACTGCACATTTGCAAGGGTTTAAAAAAATTTAAGAAAATGCTCCCACTAACTAAATGGAACGGGGTCGCGATGCGTGGAAAATGATTTTGTTTGATGCGCCTCGAATAAAGTAAAAAGAGTCGCTGGTATTATAGAGTGAAGCCGGATGAGAGAAGAAAAAATACTTTTCTACGCATCGCGCCCCAGTTTCGTTTGTGGTTCTTTGAGCCGGATTTAATCGACGCAAGATACGCCATCAGTCTAGTACCTATTAAATTTAATGGGCAAAGGCTCATTAACTACCGCTACAGACGTTGCTGTTGCTACATCTACCGCAACCGCTATCACTATCGCTTTGCTACATCTGCAGCTGTTGGTGCCGCTAAATCCATCTGTATCGCCATCGCTACCTATCGTTACCGCTGCCGCTTCGCTGCTGATGTCGTTGTCGCTACCGCTACCGCTACTTCGTCCACAACGGCTATGTTTGCCGCTACGAATACCTTGACCGCTGCTGCTACCACTAACTTCAGCGCTGCAGCTACCGATACCGTAGTCGCATCCGCTACTGCTACCGGATTGCTACCACGTCTACCACAACCCCTACCGCTACAGTGATTTGTATTACCGCCTCCACTACCTTTACTATACCTCTACCGCTGCTGCTTACATATGCCGCTACCGCGGCATCAACCTCAACCTCTACCACTTCCGCTGTTACGACCGTTAACCCCCTACAGACGACCTGATTTGGTCAGGCGGTCGGGTCAATTTGGTAAGATCAGGTCGTGTGTTGGTTTGTCGTCTGACATTATTTATTTGTTAGACGGCTCGGCTACCTGACCACCCGACTGCTCCAGGCCGACCGCGTCAGATCGTCTGTATGGGGTTTTACAGTTGCCCCAACCGCTACCACTACCGCTACAGCTATTATATACACATTTACAGCTACCACCACCTTTACCTCTATCGCTACTTCTCCCGCTATCGCTACGTCTGCCTCTACCTGTAATGCTACTGCTACCGTTTCCGCTATATCCACCGCTGCCTCAAGTGCTACCAATATCGCTATAGCTATCTATACCTTTATCGCTACCAGGAACGCATGTGCTACCACTATCGTTACTGCAGCTGTCTATACCTGTACCTACCGCTACTATCTCCGCTACATCTTTCTGTGCCGCTACCGCTACCTCTACCTCTTCACTACCGCTACCGCACTCTACCGCTATCACTACCGCTACCGCTATTACTTCCGCTCTGCTACCTCTACCGCTACAATAATATTTACCATTTCTATAATCGCCACCTTCATTAGCCAAACGCTGCTACATTTATAGCTTACAGAAGTGAGAAACGTGTACCAACCCCTGCCTCTTCTATTTCCTGTTAAACCTTAAGTAGCAGTAAATAAATGACGCTTAGAAGCACCTCCAGAGGAGCTTATAATCTTGACTTGAGACTTGAGATTCTAGTGCAATGCAATTTCATTAAATTTACCAATACCTCCATGATCGTTTACGTAACGTCGTCGGATCTGAGTCTTCGACAGCGCTTCATCCAATATGCATAACATGTCAAGCTTTAACGTCTTCACACGAATTGTAACTGCTCGATCAATAATAATTGTCAAAAGGTAGAACAACTTGAAGTCCAGTTTCGAGGTTCAAGTTTAAAAAATGCAAAAGACATAAAATTTTCTCTCGAGTCAATATTTTAAAAAAAGAACCGACGATGATCTTACTTATTCTTTATGCAGTTAGAATACGTAAGGCAAGCCATCTAGATGGTTTTTGAGAGATAAATAGACATAATATGACATTTGTTTTTCGTAAAATTGCATGTGGTAAATTTGTTTTTTATTCAGATGGAAAAAAACGTGATGTAGTTAAGGACTCAAGTGAATATTTGCCCAAAAAAGATAAAGTAAATAAATAAAATTCGAGCTCTGTTACTTACTTATTGATATTATTACGTGGAGTGTGCTTCATTCGTCGCTATTGAAAGAATCGATTACAATCAAAAGTTTCTGCTTTGTGAAACAATTTGATGTATTAGAAAACTGCCTGGTTCGCTCTTTTTGGCCACATTTTTTTTTCATTTTCGGCGCATCTTCCTTTTAATTTAAAAGACATTTACTTAGAAACTAAAAGTTACTTAGAGATAATATATAAAGTTATCCCAATTCGTCTCGCGTAATAAACGGTTAAGTGTCGCTGGTTACACTTAGAAATTTATTAATGAGAAAAATAAAGCTCACCCCAGCTGTTTGCTTCAGTTAGTGCCTTCAGTGTTAGAATAAAACCCAAAAGTGATGAAAATATTAAAATATGTCAGCTGAGAAAAGATGGAAAGTTGCTGAGTCGATTCGCGATCTCAACGAACTTTTCGGCGAAGGGACGATTAGCAAAAAGACATGTCGAGAGTGGGTTGTTCTCTTCAAAGATGGTGACACCAACTTAAGCCTGGTTTAGGAGATACCAGGTCCTTCTTGCGGTGGTTACACCACCAGGACACTGGCTGAGAACTTCAAAATCGATCAGTACACGATGGTTCGTCATCTCAAAAAGCTCGGCAAGGTGTGGAAATGAACCGGATGGGTTCAGCACGAGCTTTCAGATAACAGCAAGGAGACCCGAGTCCGCATTTTTACCGATTTGCTCCAGACAAATAGGCACAATCCGTTTCCCAATAAACTCGTCACAAGAGACGAGTCTTGGGTCCATAACAGAAACGTAAAAAGAGAGAAAGTTTGCGTGCCAGACTGTCAAACTCTTAAATCAATTCCAAAGGTTGTTCACTTCCAGAAGACTCAATGTGTTTCTGATGGGACCCGAGCGGAATCACTCACTGGGAGTTGTCTCCAGATTGTCGCTACTGGTGGAAATGAGCGCCAGGAGTGGTAAATTTCGGACAGAAATGGCCAAAGGTAGTACAGCATCAACAGCGACGTGTACAATGTACATGGCCCAGCTTGTTTGCCTACTTGCCGACTAAAAATACCGCTCAAAAGAAAACCACCAACGGCTATGCTCGTCCTCATATCCATCGCTATAATCGTCATAATCCATCGCTAGAAAAAAATGGAAGTTGGCATCTCAAAAAACTCAGTAAGGTGTAGAAATAGAGCGAATGGGTTTCACACGAGCTCTAAGACAATGATAAAGCAGTCCAAGTTTGCATTTTTACTCATTTGCTCCAGAAAAATGGACAAAATCCGTTCCCCAATAAACTCGTCACTTAAGACGAGCCTTGGGTCTTCAAAAAAACGTGAAAAGAACAAACGTTTGCGTGTCAGCTACTAAATCAATTACAAAGGTTGTGTCTGGAGAGACCGGAGCGTAATCATGCACTGGGAAATTGTCCCCAACAGCCACTGCTACTGGTGGAATAGCACTGATGAGCGCCAGGAGTGCCGTCCCGTACAGAAATGCCCAAGGCCAACATCAACAGCGACGTGCACCTGGCTCAGCCTGATTGCCTTTATACTACCTTCGACTGAAAAGACCGCGCAAAAAGAACCACTCGCCCTCATATTAGAACGCCGTGTGAACGAATCTATAGCTTAGAAGAGATGAAAGTTACTTCCCCGTCCGCCCTACTCGCTCACTGAGGTCCCTGAGGTCAACCGCTCGCAGAAAAATTGGCAGGTTGGCAAAGTCCATGACGATTTGGAGGGGTTAGCTCAGAATGTAAAATTCTGGATAATTACAAATGGTGAGTAGTAACTGACGTTGATGGTAACTACGCTGCCGAATGATATTTGTATTATATTTGCAGTTTGTTTTTCCAGGAATGCCTTCTTAATTTTGAAAATGCTGAGAGTGATAAAAGTGCGTGATTGCTGATTTTCGCACGAACAAGAAGTTTAATTTACTTTTGTGCGTAGTTTAGTCATAATGAGAACTACTTTAGCTTTCTCGGAGCGCAGAAATGCTTGTAGTGCTGTAGCCGATTACAAAAGACATAGAAAAGAAAAGGATAACAAAAATGGAGCACAACTGTTAGTTGTGGTACATAATACCCTCGATATATTACAGGAGGTTTACAATAGCAGGAAGGTGGTAGCTTCAGAGCTGCTCATTTGGAGGGTCATGGGTGGCATCTACAATAGGGACTTTAGCAAGGGTGGAAGACAACAAAGAAGTTCAACTTTTTGTCTAATTGGAGTAACTTTTAAATTATTAATCAAATCAACAAATTTCGACTGGAAAAAGTTTGTAGATAATTCTCAACTTTTGAAAAAATAAATCAAAATTAATGTCTAAAATTGTAGTTAACTAAAAAGCAATATTGGAAAAATTTTTTGGGTAAAGTCTATAGAAGACCAAGAAACTTTATGATTTACTAGACTTAAAAAAAATTTTGTAAAAAGGAGCGTATAAATTATTGTTCTTAAGCTCCAGAAAAAAAAATAAAACGTGTCTAATTAATTTCCTTTTTCTCCCTCACAAGTTAATCAGTTAGCAGATTGATGTTAAGTAACCCATAAGCTTCGTTTTCGCTAAATTGAAGGTAAATGGTACGATATTACTTTTAAACAGGACATCAAGTATCCCAAATCTAAGATAACCGACGGACCGGCGTAGTGACGCCTTCCGTTTCGAGCGTCGAGGGCGTCGGTTTACATTGCGTTGCGTTCAGTCTCTATCCTAACTTCGCGACGCGATTACCGCCCTACATTCGATTGTTATCATACTTCTGCATCTGTTTTTTATTTTAACAGAAATATTGCACGAGTGCAAAAACTTTTTTAACAAACCACCCTTAACTAGCGGATACAATTGGCGCCTAAAAAGTTTCGAAAAGGTAAGGCTATTATAATGTAGTCGTTTAAATTTACCGTTTGATAATTTGACGCGAATGATTTAATTGTGCGTGTGTGTCGGGGGGAAGAAATAGGGCGAATTTTTGAACAATTTTAAAAAGGAAGTCGTTTTAATTTTTTTATTAGTGCGCTGGTTGGCATCGCCACGAAAGGATAATTGAGCACAGAAACTTGTAATTGCATTGCGGTTGCAGGAATTGCACGCTCTTTAGGAATGGTCGTAAACGGTGCAATTGAAAAAAATTAATTTTTACGTAAAAGTGGAAAAGGTTTTTAATTTAATTTGCCTTTTTGAACGACACGCTATCACTTTCGGTGATATTAAATTGAATTAAAAAAGTTTCGGTATTTTTGCATGTTTTTTTAATTTAATGCGAGACTTCAAAAAAAATTTTTTATTGGAGAGAAGTTGTAGGGAAATTTTATTAACGCCAAGAAATTTTTAAGGCTTTTCAGTCAAGAAAGGAGGAGAAATACAATTTTCTTTGGTAGATTCTTAATGGTGTTTTACATAAAATTTATTTCTCTTACATCTTTTTGACAACTCATTACTTTCTTTCAATTTAATTTTGAAATATAAAAACGTGCTAGGGCCGTTCACACCTAGTGAGCCACACAATTAAGTACAGCTTATTAATGATAAAAAGAGCATCTTTTGATACGCACATCGATGTTTTTGAGCGTCCACTTCATGAAGATGAGCCAGGCCCGACGAAACGTTGTTCAAACCCCACTTGTTACTTCACAACTTTAGAAGACCTAATTTGACTTACCTACACCAAAAAAAAAAAATTAAGTTACCCTTAATTTATTACACGACATAAGTTAAGTTTGAGAGAGAAAAAAGGTGGCGTAGGAATAGTACACGTATCGTATAAAAAAATAGAAAATTTGATTGTCGTTAAAAACTTTTTCTTTAGTTTTTCTTGTTGGTTGATAATAAAAAAGTTATTTGACAGAGCTAAAGAAACCTTTATCGAGTTAAAAAGTTTCTACTTCATTTTGATCTAAGTAAAAGAACAACTTGCCCATTAATTTTATGCCAAATAGGCTATAATTTATTATCCAAATAGCGTATAATAGTCGATATTATAGAAAACTGTTTAGTTGGTTTCGTTATAGCCAATTTCCGTCCGGCCAACTTCATCGAAACCGTTGAATCTGCTTTTGGATTTTTGCAAAAAAAAAGTTGCCTTCTTAGAGACCCTTGTATTTGGCGAAGTCGCGTAATATTGTTTTTTCCTACACTTAGTAGACCATCCTGTATAACTCTACAACGATAATTATACGCTTCAATCATTTCTCTTTAAAACTGTTTGTACGCGCTGACGCGCTAATTGGAGCTTCTTCCATTAAAAACTAAAAAATAAAATTTTACCGAAGGCCCCATTTCATAAATATGAATTTTTGTTAAAATATTTTCAGTTAGGCTCTAAGTGGTAAACTTGAAAATGTATGAATAATCAAGAAAAGATGTAATGCGCGTGTAGTAGAATATAAATGATGTAAATGGCGCAAATAGACGCGCGGTACCTATAGAAATTTAAAATCTCAAATGAATTGTAAATAAAGACCAAAAAATTTCTCGGTATTTGTTTAGGACGAAAGTTATAAAATTTGCACAATTTACAAAATTTTTTGCTCAAACTCACAACTTTTTTAGCGGCGTATTTGCGTGAGCATTGCCGAAAATGAAGAGGCTAGAAACTAAATTTATTTTAAAAAAATGAACAATGATTATCAGATTACCGCGTTATAACAGCATTAATAAATTTTAAAGTTTCCATGTCTTTTCCCCAATTTTATGTTTTAATTACAATTAACAAACAATGATAACGCCGAAATTTCTGCTCGTTTAATTGTAATTAATTATAATTCAATGATGGCGCTTTTTGATGTTATGGACGCTAGAGATTAGTGCTAACGCAATTAATTCATGAGAACATTTTGCACCGAGAGGATTGAACCCGAGTCTCCCGGTATCGCGCCAAGTGCTCTAACCACTAAGCTACTCCTCATCTTTGATAATTCCTATGTATGAACGCGAACATTTGTCACTAGTCGCCACAACACAGTTTTTTTAAAACTTTAACGCGCTCTGGAGCCTAATCAAATTGTCTGGCGTAAAAATCTAAGAAACATACTTTGTAGGAAATTTATTTTACTTAAATTATTTATAGAAGCATTTTTCTCGATAAGTGCGTAGTTTTTAGTTATAAGCGATAAACTAAGAAGACAGTTTTTTGGGCGGATTTTGGATTTTTTGGCAGATTTCAACGCGCTCTAGCGCTTACCCTGTTTGTCTTAAGGAAAAAACGAAAGAAACATAATTTGTACAAAATTTAATTTAATTTAATTTTTGATAAAGCCAATTTTTGCTAAAAGTTAGTAATTTTTGAGTTACAAGCGATAAACTAAGAAAACAGTTTCATGGTCGATTTCGGATTTTCCGTCAAATTTCAACGCGCTCTAGCGCTTACACTGGTTGTCTAACGGAAAAAACTAAAAAGATATCATTTGTTGAAAATTTAATTTAATTTAATTTTTGATAAGCACACTTTTTGCTTAAAGTACGTAATTTTCGAGTTATAAGCGATACACTAAGAAAATAGTTTTTTGGTCAATTTATGATTTTTTTTTGTCAAATTTCAACGCGCTCTAGCGCTTACACTGTTTGTCTTAGGAAAAAAACTAAAAATATATAATTTGTATAAAATTTAATTTAATTTAATTTTTTGTAAGCACATTCTTTGCTTACAGCCGTAATTTTCGAGTTATAAGCGATAAACTAAGAAAACAGTTTTTTGGCTCATTTTGTATTTTTCGTCCAATTTCAACGCGCTCTAGCGCTTACACCGTTAGTCTTACGGAAAAAACTAATAAGATATAATTTGTAGAAAATTTAATTTAATTTAATTTTTGATAAGCACACTTTTTGCTTAAAGTACGTAATTTTTGAGTAACAAGCGATAAACTAAGAAAACAGTTTTTTGGCCGATTTATGATTTTTTGTCAAATTTCAACGCGCTCTAGCGCTTACACTGTTTGTCTTAGAAAAAAAACTAAAAATATATAATTTGTATAAAATTTAATTTAATTTAATTTTTCATTAGCACATTCTTTGCTTACAGCCGTAATTTTCGAGTTATAAGCGATAAACTAAGAAAACAGTTTTTTGGCTCATTTTGTATTTTTCGTCCAATTTCAACGCGCTCTAGCGCTTACACCGTTAGTCTTACGGAAAAAACTAATGATATATAATTTGTAGAAAATTTAATTTAATTTAATTTTTGATCAAAACACTTTTTGCTAATAGGGCGTAATTTTTGAGTAACAAGCGATAAACTAAGAAAACAGTTTTTTGACCGATTTATGATTTTTTGTCAAATTTCAACGCGCTCTAGCGCTTACACTGTTTGTTTTAGGGAAAAACCTAAAAATATATATTATGTAGAAAATTTCATTTAAATTAATTTTTGATAAGCACACTTTTTGCTTAAATAGCGTAATTTTTGAGATATAAGCGATAAACTAAGAAAACATTTTTTTGGTCGATTTTGGATTCTGTCAAATTCCAACGCGCCCTAGCGCCTACACTGTTGGTCTTAGGAAAAAACCAACCAAATATAATTTGTAGGGAATTTATAGTACTTTATTGTTTTACATGATTAGCTTTCTCTAGAAGTGCGTAGTTTTCAAGTTATAAGCAATAAATTAAAAAAATAGTTTCGTGACAGACTATGTAATTTTTGTAAAACTTTTAATACGCTCTAAAGCCTAAACAAACTATCTGACGTAAAAAATTTTAAAAATATAATTTGTAGAACATTTACCTACTGTACTTTATTTTTATATAGAATTACTTTTCTCCAGAAGTGCATAGTTTTTCAGTTATAAGCAATAAACTAAAAAAAACTGTTTTTGGACCGATTTTAGAATTTTTGTATAACTTTAGCGCACTCTAGACTCTAGAGTCTAAACAGCTGTTCTGACGTAAAAAATCTGAGAGACATAAGTAGTAGGAAATTTCATTTACCTACTTTATTTATAAAAACATTTTTGCCCAGCAGTGGCTAGTTTTTGAGTTACAAGTGACAAGCTAAATAAAAACTGTTTTTTGGTCAAACAAAACAGTTTTCCTGGAAGATTTTAAAATCTTCTTCAAACTTTAACGCGCTGTAGCGCCTAAACTGTTTATCTGAAGGAAAACACTTTGAAATATAGTTTGTAGAGAATTTTATGCAGTTTATTTTAATATAAAAGCACTTTCTCACAAAATGCGTAGTTTTTAAGTTATAAGCAACAAACTGAAAAATAAACAAAAACTAACCCTTCTCGAGTCTCACATTAAGTTAATGCTGCCATTTAGTAGCGGTAGACAGTCGCCAAACTAGCTTTTGAAATATACTCATAATTATCACTTCTGGATCACCACTTGAATGTTCTCAAAATAACAAGATCAGAGTTACGACAATTTGTAGGTATCCACCCCAAAGTACTGTTTGAAATCAAAAGGTGTGAAAAATTAATAGACAACAACAGTTCACTCTGCGCTACCGTCAAAGTCAATTATTTTTGAAACCGAATTATCAAAGAACAAAACAGCGAGTGAGGGCTTTATCTTGGTTTCCAGCTCGTCGGAGCTTCCGGTAAAACCGAAAGCAACACAAATATTCCATCATGTCGGATAAATTCGGAATTATTGTTTGTTATTTACTCGGCCTCAATTTCAAATTTAAGTCTGAAGAGATAAAAAGGTGTAGCCTTGGTTTACACCATTTAGCTTATAACGTTTCCATTCGTTAGATTGGCGAGGTATGTCGAGAGGAGCGCCATTGTCACAAACATGTTAAAATGGCTCCCTTGTTCTTGTTTGTCGAAGGAACCTAAAATGCCCGTGGGCCGATTAAAATTGAAAACTGAATCGCAAATATATAACGAAAATCAATTAAATTTCTTTTGTCAGCTTTCGGCGACAGTAATTAAGGCTGAATAATAATTTGAAAGTTTATTTTGTGAGACTTGTAATAACAGCTGATACCTTCATAAATTATTATTTTTAATGAACCTAAACTTTGTCGCTAATTCTTCAAGACTTTGATGTAGGTTTTGTTATTAAACTTAATTAATTTAAAATATTTTCCATTTCCTCTTCCGCGTTTTCTTGTCAAATTTTACTCGGCAATAAAGATTTTTAAAATCTAAATTTTAAGCATTATAATACTTAGTTTGCAGAAGAGTTTAAGAGTGGGTGACGTTTATGGTTTTTATAAACAATCGAGCTCTACAAACTAGAAGCTTATTTTAAGCGCCACAGAGGATAATCAGATAACATACTAGTAGTAGTAGTAGTGGTAGGTTTAAAATGTCCAGTAAAACATAGTTAAACGGCTTGTAACAAATTAAGCTAATTATTACTATTTACAACTTTGATGCAATACAGGTGGGTAGCGTATACGGTATAATGCGAGTTGAAGTTGCTCCCCACCACTTTCTCTATTGTGTGAATTTTAACGACGAAGAAACGGGGTTTTACACTATTTCGCGAATGTCTCGAAAACTAAGCTAGTTACGCCTACTAACTTTCATACCTTTTTTGTAGAGAATAAAATTTTCTATAAAAGTCATTGTGGTCTTACGTTTATAAAGTTGATGGTTAAGTGTGTACCGGCCTCCGAAGTCTAAAAATATCATCCGGATAGCTTATTTTTTGCCTTTTATCGATGTGTGCCCTACGAGCTTTTTTGGTCATTTAAAATGCAAAGAAAATTTTGAAAAAATTTATACGGCGTTTATATAATTAAAAAAACAACAAAAGCTACAAAAAAAATTTTTTTAAGCTGCGTGCGGCTTACAAGTCAGGTCTGGGTGAGGACGCAGCGTTACTTCTCAAACAACGGTGCATAATTTATTTGAAACATAATTTTTAAATTTTATGCTAAGTTTAGAAACTTTCTAGTTATTAGTTAAGTTTGCGAGTTTCTGCAAATTTTTATAAACCTCATAACAATAACTACAGTGAGAGAAAAAAAAAAGTTTAATAAGTTTTCGTAAAACGACTAAAAAATTAAAAAAGAAAAAGACGAAACTACTGCAACTTTTCGCGCAAAAACTTATTTTAACACATTCTGGAAAAAGTAAGTTTTGGCTAATCGTTTAATTAAACCGAAAAAACTACAACGAATTCAATTTTTTTCACTAAAAACGCAAAAAAGGGTAAGCCGACGTAAAATGAAATAAATTCTCAAACCACTTTTGAATTAAACTTTCAACTCGTAGAATGTTAATAAGGTAAAAACTGAATTTATTTTAATGAACCTAATTTCAAACAATTATGTAAAGTTAAAGAGTTGTAAGCTTTTAGCACAATTGTTTGAGTTGGCGCTACTTTTACACCAAAAAAAAAAAGAAATCGACACACTTATCGCGACGTTTTTGCCCGACGTTTTAAAACAAAAAACTTTGAATATTTTAGGCGGCGAAAAATCTAAATTGATTTTCGTAATTAATCATGTAAATAAAAAAACCAACAATTGTTCTTTCGGCGATAAAAATGAAAAACAGGTTTGAATTTCAGGGCTATTTTCTACCAACAAAGGATAATGGAAAACAATTGATTATAGCGATGTACGTCTATTAAAAGCGCTCTCTGTGTGCGATCACGATCGTGTTTTATCTAAACTTAATAATTTATATCTTATTACCAAACGTATTACTTTTTATTAATATTTACGCGCAACTCTCGACCGCAAATATCCGGCTCGAAGGACCTCGTTTAATTACAAGAACGGCTTGTTAAAACTCGGACTAGAATAATAATTGTTGAGACGTCTCTGAGACATTTTAGACGTGTAACCTAATACGTAAGGCTTTTCAGACGGATTCAATTTCACCCAAAGGTATAGTTATACAGGGTGGCCCGAATGGAGTTCAAAACCGCTATTAGAGTAGCTTTCATCTTACTGAAGTTTTTAGTCTCGTTTTTTTATAAAAGGCAAGCTCGATAACGAATATAACTACTTGCGTTACTCAAGTAGCCTTTGTTCTAACGTTGAACTGACAAATTTAAATTTAATTTCCATTAATACTCAAAGCTAACACAATTTGCGATGTGGGTAATCGTCAATAGATCAATTAGCATCCATTCTCGACCTATTTAAATTTATAACTTTATAACTACTCAAACGCACGTTTATAAAAAATAGGTAATTTAGATTTTTTCAACCTAAGCAATTTTTAATGCTCCAATTACTCACTTTTTCAACCAAATTGATGGTTGCATTTACCCACCTATCGAATTTTATTTGCATGGTATTGCGTATCCACTTGCATGTTTGCTTGTGTAAATAAATGAACTTGTATTAAGTTTGATTGCTATACCCAACCCACTATCTGTGATATATTAATCGTGTACTTGTTAGACAGTTAACATACAAACGGGCTTTGATGTTACGATCCGGGTTATTTTTTTCATTTGTGCCCCTCACCTCGTACCTTCTATGGGTAATTTAATTTCAAGTTGACACTTGAGTGTAAATCGAATAAAAATGTGAACGCTTCAAAGCTTCTAGGAACAATCATAGTAGCTCTTCGAAAAAATACCTGCATCGAGAAGGTCAAAAACGTTCCTCAAACTAAAAACCGACCCTACAAACAAATTCCAAACGACATCAAAACCACCCTCAACAAAGTTAAATTAGACTACCTATGGGCTCACCGCTGTCCCCTCTCCTGGTCGAAATCTTAGTAAACCACTTAGAAAAACAAATACAGAACTCCAAACATTAGTCCAGTCAATGGGGGGTTTTGCCCTACAAAAGGTGGTGTAGTTCTGATTTTTGAATATGTTATTGAGTTAGGGGCCCTGATGAAAAATCTAAGTTTTCGATCTTGAGGGAGGTCCGCGCGATCCGCCATCTTAGATTAAAGGTACGAAAAATTGGTTTTTCAAATTTAACTTCTTAAGGGTTGATCCCACGACAAAACTGTCAAATTCAACTTTGGAGCCCTACAATATTTGTTCCATTCATCTTCTTCCTATCTGTTACGGTTTCTGAGATATAAGCTGGTGAAAATCGCTAGTTTTAGAAAAAATGAATTTTTTTGGTGAACTTCGCTTGGAGACTTTTTTACCGTTTATTTGAGAGAAAATTCTTTGAGACAAAAGTTGTAGGATTTTAAATTGCCTTCAAACTAAGTGTATCACTAATATTTTAGCTCATCCAGCTTCAAAGTTAGAGCAGTTTTATGATAACCTATAAATGTCGAAAAATGAGTCATAAGTGTTCGCAACTCAAAGTTGTTGTTACAGCCCCCTCTACCCCATCCCCATCAACCCATAATAGTTTCTCTCACATTTCAACATTTATTCAATTTAAAATGGTTATGGGGGAGGGGTAGAGATGTTGAGCAAATTTTCTCCTTTATATTGCCATATATGCCTCATATTTCGACAATTCTAACGTTTTGGAGGGTAGTGGTTGAGGAGAAGGAGGGGTCAACCTCATAATACCTTAATATCGGTTCAGGGGCTTGGCAACCACACGCGTTCAAAGATTGGCTAACTTTCGGTAAGTCGCACTTCTCCATAAAACCTGGTTTGTCGGTACTCTTTTGGCTATAACTCCAAAAATATTTGTACGATCCGTAGTTTCTTTTTTTCATCTGAAAGCTGGTTAAATATCCCATCACACCGCATAAATGAGGTTTTAATCAAGCCCTATAAAATAAAAATCATTGCACGTTAAAAACCGTGTACTGCTGTGAAATCCAAGTTTTCTTGGCACATTTTTCCCAATAACTACGAAACTATTTGTCCGATCTAAAATTTATTTTTTCATCTAAAAGCTGCTTAAATTTACTATCAGCTCTGTATATAAAATTTTGATTAAATACCGTAAAATACTCACACCAGCACGCTAAATGTGTACGTTTTTTCAAAATATGACGATTTCCACATGTTCAGTGGGCTAGTGTGGGTATTTTATAGGATTTAATCAAAATTTCATATAAAGGATCTGATAGTAAATTTAACCAGCTTAGAGATGAAAAAAAATAATTGCGGATCAAACAAAAAGTTTTGGAGTTATGGCCAAAAGAGTACTGACAAACCTGGTTTCATGGAGAAGTGCGACTTACCGCAATCTTTGAACGCGTTTGTTTGCCAAACCCCTGAACCGATTTTATGTTATATAAGCTTGACTCCCCCCCTCACCCCCCCCTCCGCCCCAATCTCCCCTCCCCTTTAAAACTATCCTCCCATAATAATTTTCGACATATGAGACAGGTTGTTGGCAATATAAACTAGAAAATTTGCTCAACATCTCTACCCCTCCCCCCATAACCATTTTAATGTTGAAATGTCAGAGAAATTGTTATGGGTTGATATGGAGTGGGGGGGGGGGTTGTAACAAAAACTTCGAGTTGCGAACACTTATGACTCATTTTTCGACATTTGTAGGTTATCATAAAACTGCTCTAACTTTGAAGCTGGTTGAGCTAAAATATTAGTGATACACTCAGTTTGAAGGCAATTAAAAATCCTACAACTTTTGTTTCAAAGAATTTTCTCTCAAATAAACGGTAAAAAAGTCTCCAAGCGAAGTTCACCAAAAAAATTCATTTTTTCTAAAAATAGCGATTTTCTCCGGCTTATATCTCAGAAACCGTAACAGATAGAAAGAAGATGAATGTAGCAGATATTGTAGGGCATTTTGTCCTCTCCAAAGTTGGATTTGACAGTTTTGTCGTGGGATCAGCCCTTAAGAAGTTAAATCTGAAAAACCAATTTTTTGTACCTTTAATCCAAGATGGCGGATCGTGCGGACCCCCCTCAAGGTCGAAAACTTAGATTTTTCATCAGGGCCCCTAACTCAATAACATATTCAAAAATCAAAACTACACCACCTTATGTAAGGCAATGGCCTGTTATTCTCCCCATTGACTGGACTACATACAAACATCTTACTTTAGCTACTGATACAAATATGTCGATGAGATAATTGTCTGCTGGAACGGCACGAACAGACAACTAGATACTTTCCTTCAGTACCTCAATACACCCCACAAAAACATCACTTTCACTACGGTAAAAGAAGACAACAAAACCCTAAACTTTTTAGACCTCTCCACTCTCCATATCCAGAGATCTCAACAAACACACTTTTGCTATTTTCTACAAATCGATTCACCCAGACACGACGATACACAACATCTCTACACACCCTATTTTCACATAAACTAGCTGCCTACCACTCTATGATTGATAGGCTACTCTCAGTCTCCATGACGGACAAAAACTACAATAAGGAGTTAGACCGCATATACATAATCGCTAAAAGTAATGCATAATATATCCCCAACATAATTACCAAAATTCTCAAGAAAAGGCTTCACAAAAAAGATAATGACACAACATACACCCGATGACACTAAAAAAGAATACACCGCTTTCACTTACATCGGACTGTCGTCCGAAAAACTCAACAAATTCATCCCCAAAAACGGCAACAAAAAAGTAGCATTCAAAACAAACAACACCCTCAGCTCCATTATAACCAACACCAAATCCGAGTCTACAAACTCTCCTGTCCCGACTGCAATGCAGTATACATAGGACAAACCGGCAGAACCTTTGAATAAAGACTTTATACTAATTAATAACGTTAGGTATCTGAAAAGTTTGTATCTATAATATACGTAACTGTGATAATTGGGGTAAAACTATCTAAAATGCACCTCCTAGCGGACCAATCTAAACATAAAGCTAATTAACGCATCCAAAATTGATAATGGATTCACCAACATGTCGTCGTCTCCATTTAATGTATAATTTCATAAACAGACCTTCGCAAATCTCAGATAATTGATAAGAAAAAGTAATTTCGGAGACTCAACTTTGACGTATTAAGATTGATTACTTAATTTAAAAAAAACGGAAAAGACATTCTTTAAAATCCTATATAAGAAGTTTAAAGAAATTGCGTACTGGTAATAAATTATATGAAAAACCTTTGATGTCCTTTGAACGAGTCCCCGAAGAATGTGCCGGCATTAGAGACAAACTTGGAGAAGACTTGATTCTGGAAGAAATGCAAGATGACAGTAAAGTGGACGAAAACTAAGTCGTGAATTTACAATGTTCTATTATAAAATGACGTAGATTTTTATCA
Source organism: Malthinus flaveolus (assembly GCA_950108345.1). Taxonomy (NCBI): domain Eukaryota; kingdom Metazoa; phylum Arthropoda; class Insecta; order Coleoptera; family Cantharidae; genus Malthinus; species Malthinus flaveolus. The sequence goes on from OX467289.1 coordinate 17,577,617, forward strand.
CTCACTTATATAATTTTTATTTTTTGTTTGCTTTTCTACATTTTTTCTTCTCCCCACGCTTTACTTATTTGTGTGGCATTTAAGTCCTGGCATTTTTGATAAATGGAATTTTTTTTAAAACGAGATTTCAAGATTCGGTGGGATTTCGATGTTAACCAAATTTGTTTTACAAGAATTGAGCTGTCTCATTGTAAATTGAAATGATGACAAAAGTTTGTTTAAACTTTCAATGTTTCGGATTTAATTTAAAAAAATACTTGGATTGTGGGTAAGCGGGGGGTCTTCAGAATCTGCCTTCTGATTAGTTAGGCTGTACCACAACTATACCCACAAAATATTGGAACGAGCCCATTAGAGTCCTATAAATGACTCCTGGACATTAAATTTGTTATGGTGGGGAGTGGGGAGCCTCAAAGAATAATTTCAATTTTCTTTTTGCAACTTTATGCACTTTTTATAGGCACCTCAAAGCGGCCCCTTCTGCAATTCTCTTTTCACTCTTTGTAATTAAATTAAATTACGTACCACGAATCTCTGACTAAAGATAAAAATTACATTAAAGTGTTAAATTCAATTTTTAACCCTTTTTAAAAATTAGTACTAAAAAGAAGAAGAGATAAATTGTAGTCGTTTATTAACGATTTAACTCTAGAATGAACGAAATAAAATTTTCATTGCCGAATACGTCGAGTATAAGATTGCCTATACTGAAAGTCGCAACAAATTTAGACAAATTCAACGTCTTAAAATTAAATTGTCTATAATTTGGCTCACTTTCGTTATTAGTGGAAAAAAAAGTTTATTTATTAGGCATAGTAGTGCAGATTTTCATTTTCATCAATTTTCCACTAAAAAATGATTCATTTACTCATGAGTCATGAGTCATGAAAACCCGAAACACGGCAGATTGTTGTGCTTTCTAGACATAGTTACGTTCGTCATAGTCTGCAAGTCATACGTTGGGTTACAGGAAGCTTTTAATCAGTGACTAAAACGCAAATGATGTACTTTCTCTGCATAGTTACGTTGTCATAGGCTGAAAGTCATATTTAGGGTTAGAGGGCCCTTCTCATCAGGGTTTAAAACTCAAATCGTGTACTTCTAGGCATAGTCACGTTTGTCATGAACCGTAACTCACACGTTGGGTTACAGGAAGTTTCTAATCAGCGATTAAAGCTAAAATTATTTACGTTCTTGACATAGTTAGGTTAGTCATGGGCTGCAAGTCTAACGTTGGGCTACAAGTAGCTTTCAATCAGTGATTACAACTCTAATCATGTACTTATAAGCATAGTTAAGTTAGTCACAGACTGATAGTCGTACGTTCGGTTACAGATAGCTTTTAATCAGTGACTAAAATTTCCATTATGTACATTCTAGGCATAGTTACGTTTGTCTTAGTCTGCAAGTCATACGTTAAGTTACATGAAGCTTGTAATCAGTGATTGGAACTCAAATCCTGTAATTTATGACCAACGACATATAGTTACGTTTATAATAAGTTGCTAGTCATAAAATGGGGACAGAAAACTTTTAATTAGACATTAAAACTAAAATTACTTACCTTTTAGGCATAGTTATATTAGTCATAGGTACTTTTAAGGAATATATATGTTTTTCATAGGCTGCAAGTCTTATATCCGTTGGGTTCTAGGTAGCTTTAAATCAGAGACTAAAACGTAAATCTTGTATCTTCTAGGAATAGTTACGTTAGTCATAGGCCGACAGTTATATTTTGGGTTATAGGGCATTTCTTATCAAGGATTAAAACTCAAATCATGTATTTCAAGGCATAGTTAGGTTAGTCACAGACTTATAGTCGTAGGTTCGGTTACAGATAGCTTATCATCAGTGACTAACCTACCAATTATGCACATTTTAGGCAGAGTTACATTTGTCATAGTCTGCACGTCGTACGTTAGGTTACAGGAATTTGTAATCGGTGATTGGAACTCAAATCCTGTAATTTATGACCAACGACATAGTTACATTTATAATAGGTTGCAAGTCATACATTGGGCTACAGAAAACTTTTAATTAGCGATTGAAACTAAAATTATTTACTTTTTAGACATAGTTAGATTAGTCATAGGTACTTTCAAGGCACAGATATGGTTGTCATAGGCTGCAAGTCATACGTTGGGTTATAGGAAGCTTTAAATCAGAAATTAAAAAGCAAATTATATACTTTCTAGGCATAGTTACGTTGTCATAGGCTGAAAGTCACATTTGTGGTTAGAGGGTCCTTCTTGTCAGAGGTTAGTCACGGACTGATAGTCGTACGTTCGGTTACAGATAGCTTTTAATGAGTGACTAAAGCTCCAATTATGTACATTCTAGGCACAGTTACGTTTGTCATAGTCTGCAAGTAGTACGTTGGGTTACAGGAAGTTTGTAATCAGTCATTGGAACTCACATCCTGTAATTTAAAACTTATGACCATTGACATAGTTACGTTTGTAATAGGTTGCAAGTCATACATTGGGTTACAGAAAACTTTTAATTAGTGATTAGAACTAAAATTATTTTCCTTCTAGACATAGTTAGATTAATCATAAGTACTTTCAGGGCACAGTTATGAGTGTCATAGGCTGCAAGTCATACGTAGAGTTATAGGATGCTTTTAATCAGCCACTAAAAAGCAAAGCATGTACTTTTTAGGCATAGTTAGGTTAGTCACAGACTGATAGTCGTACGCTCGGTTACAGATAGCTTTTAATCAGTGACTAAAACTTTAATTATGAACATTCTAGGTATTGGTACGTTTCTTATAGGCTGCAAGCCCTACGTTGGGTTACAGAAAGCTTTTAGCAGTACTTTATGACTTACGACATAGTTACGTTTGTCGTAGGTTGCAAGTTATACGCTGCGTTACAGGAAGCTTTAAATCAGTGATTAACCCTCATGGTACCATACAAATTTACAACTTATACCTACCGCACGGGGTACCCGGGTACCCTGCATGTTTTATATGGAGAATGAGTAGTAATACAGCTAATTAGTTTATATTTGGGCGATATTAATTATTATTGCAACTTGCAAATGTATTATTTTTTAAATTATAATTTAAAAAAAATTAAAATAACAATTTTTGTTGTCAAATTGGAGCGGTTTTGTGAAGACATGGCGTCGTCGGCATTTACAATGGAGTTTATGTGATATTACACTGCAATATTTTTACAAATAAACCCTGTGTCGGCACGTGCTTTATTTCGACAGTGCTCAGAAGATAATTGTTAGTTTCCCACGCCTTTTTACCTAATCCAAAATTTATTTATAACCAGCAAATGACTATTTGCGTCTCAAATGTAAAGCTGTTTATTGAAGATAACATGTGCTTTCTGTGGGCATAGCGTCGTGGACATTTACAACAAGGTTAATTTTTATTTTGTACTGCAACATCTTTCCAAATAATCCATGTCCAGAATCATAAAAATAATTTTTGTTGAAAATCACCCTATTAGCTGCCTTCAAAATCAAATCAACGTAAGGAAATTTTAAAAGATTTAGGAAAAACTCTTTGTATGCCATCCATACTAGATCGAAGTATATAGGATCTATACTAACTAAACTAGGGATTAGGGATTAAGGATTATGAACTAGGGAACTAAAGGATTTATTATACAATTTTATTTTGATAAAAATTGCATTGTTATCATTTCTTGGCGTCAAAGTAAGCATTACAAAACCACAGCCACAAATAAACGTTTAAGAACGGGATAAAACTGAACGACTGAGGGTAATTGGTTGTTGCATAATTTGGAAGAATGGTGAAAAGATGCCAAACAGGAAAACGAGGAAGAGATGAGAGAGTTGTAAAAATTTTGTCTGTGATGGGCATATCTCAACGACTTCCATTAGATTTAACGATTGTGCAAGTACAAAAGTTCATCACTAACTTTTTTTGCGATTTTTAATTAGTAATAATTATTGTTTATAATAATAATTATTATTTATAATATAAAAATGTGTAATATAAATGGATAATTCGAATACTTCTACTTTTAATTGATTGATTCCCCATGAAATACAAGCAAATAACAGCGAGGTACCCGGGTACCCCATGCGGTAGGTTTAAGGTGTAAGTTATTAAATTACCAAAATATCCCATCTCACTTAATTTTTTTGTGCCCCTCTAATATTTTTGTATATAGAATTAAATTTTACAGGATGTCAAAGAGTCTCAATAGTATTCCTTTAAAATAAAAAAAGTTATAGGCTTTTAAACTCAAAAAAGTACCCGGGTACCCCGTACGGTAGCTTTAGGGTTAAAACCCACGTTATAGTCTTTCTAGGCATAGTTACGTTTGCCATGGGCTGCAAGTCATACATTGGGCCACAGGAAGCTTTAAGTGAGTGCTTTAAGCTCGAATCATGTAAAAATTGTTTACAATGACGTTTTCGCTTGTTACTATTTTGTGACCAAATTCTTGAAAATCATCATTTTAATCAACTGTTTCATTAACTGAACTTTTGTGCAACTCAGCCATAGTCTCATAATCAGCCAGGGGAGCTGAAGTGAGGGAAGTTTCTTTAGTGCAAAAGATTGAGTTAACTCCAAAGCGTTTTGTAGACGTCTACGAGCATATCGTATTAGGGCATCTATCATATATTAGTTGGATGCCTAAATCTGCCCACATGTCTTGTAATTGTTCATCGGCTACCTTGGCAAGCTTTTGTAGTTGCTTTTCAAGCCTGATGAGCCTAGATGATTCATGGTTTTCATCACTCATGATGTCAAATTTGTTGCCCGATGAAAATCAAAAGGTCTGTGGGCTCAACGCGCTTAAAAACCACTCATGGCGCTGGTCACGATGAGCGATGATTGATGAACATGAGCGATCACGAGGTCTGTAGGCGTCTTAATGGCAGTATCACAACCATAAGATTAGCAGCTGTAAAACATTCTATTTTTAACACTAGTTTCTAGTCCAGGTTCAAGCTCAGGACTGTTGTAGTTCATGACCCGCAATGGTAATAGACAGTCAGAAGCAAGTGCTAGCCACATCACCTTATGTGTTGAGTAGAGTAGTAGAGAAAACTATAAAAAATTGAGAACAATCACAAAATACAATTATTTTCAGTTTGTTTAAATTCCAATTAAACTAAAAATTATTAAACTTTTCAAGCTTTTCTTTCACTAGAAACTTGATTGGGTTCTCTATTGTACGTTTAATTAACGTTCAATTGAAAATTGATTGAATTTTTTCTATTTTATTGCAATAATGTTATATGGGCATATATGGGGCATATCATTTTTTACGTAAGTTTTTTGAAAATGATTTTAATTAAAAATTAATAATTAATAATTAAAACACTGGACATTATAATTATTTTAGATTTATTTGCTTTTGCCGTTGTTTGGTTTTAATTACTACATTTCCGTTTTATAATTGAAGATTTTTCTCTTTTATTAATAAAAGAAGTGGATGCGCTAGGAGAAAGATATTATTTTATCGTTTAAAAAAAAAATTCATCCACGTACGCGTAATAACCGTAGAATTCGTAGCGCACGCGGATCAAAAGTTAGATATTTGCTGGCAGTTCCCTGGCAGTTCGAGTTATTCCTTTTACAACAAACCTTCTTCATTTTCCACCACCATCGCCGCCACCTACTCTGCCGCCCTTCTTCGTTTTCCTTTCCACGCTTCGACGAATTCCTAATTCGAGAGTCCGACCCCATCAGTAAAACCGGTAAAGTTTACCGGTTGAATTTGAATGTTCGCGATTAGGCAAAAGTTATCAGCGAGGTATCATTGGAAACTTTAAATTACTATAGCTTAAATTTACACTTAGCTGCAATTAGGGCGTGAGGAGATCTCGTTTAATATTCAAAACAACCACTTGAGAAACGAAACTTTAACTATTTACTTTTAAAGCAACACTTTGTTTCGTAACATCGATTATTCTATACAAAACGTTAAATTTAAATTACAAATTCGAAATGTAATTGGGGAAGATTTTTATATATTTTTTTTAAATATAAAAGGAAAACAAGTCATTAAATAAATTAAAACCCAATTTCTTAAATTGATGTTTGAATGAATCACTAAGTAAGTGCTTTAAGCTTTTAACGATAAGAAAAACAAACGTTTTACCGAATTTCCATTAAATAAGACTAATTAAATTAGTTAAATTAAATTTAACCGCCATTTGAATAAATTATATGTCAACATTAATTAGGGAAATTTTCAAATCTTAGTGCTGTTACATACAGAGTGCTTGGTAGAATTTTCTAGAAAACCCATAGTCGCTTTCCTTCTGAAAAAAAAATTTGGGGGGATGTGAACATCTTGTTTAGCACAGGAGTGGAGTGCTGCATGTGTCTTATAAGATGGCAACCACACAAATACCAGTAAAGTCGCTCACTGAATTTTTTTTTGTATTTAGACCAAAACTACCCTAAACCTTGCCACTTACTGCAATTTTATATTTTTTAATCGCTTTAATAGTAAGTACTACTAAAATGAGGAAAATTAATGAAAATAGTATGAGCACAATCTTAACGTACAAGGCACTTTTAATCTCGAGCACTTAAAGGATGAAAGATTCAAATTTTACCCCTAAGATGCTTATACGTGCCGAGGAGTTTCGCCGGGTTAGAAATTCGTCCTCTTGAAATTAGAAATAATAACTTTCTAACAACGCCAAATTTAAGCTTATAAGTTTTTCGTACTTAACAAACTTGTATAATGAGGTATTACTTCTCTAATAAAAATGTTTAAACAAAGTAGGTAGGTACCACTATATCGTGCCATTTCGTACCGAACGTTTCGATAATATAAACTTGTAATCTTATTCAGGAGACGAAAGCCTCGTAATTAAACCCAAGATCCTAATTACACGGAAAATATCTCTAAATTTCCACATCCTAATCAAGGAAATTAGTTACGCCATCTGAGTTTTAGTATTAAATCAAAAATTATTGCTACTCCACGCAGTCTTAAAATTTATTTTCTTCTTTACGTTTTGTTACGTGTGTAAAATTTGTAAAAGATTACCGAAACCCTAGAGTAGGTACCCATTAAACCGTGGCTTTTGAGAGATGCGCTCTTCGAGGGGATCGGCCTTTGATGTAGTTAAAATTGTCTTTCAAATCACCCACAAGTGAATAATCGATTCTTTTGCGTAGGGTGAAAAGATAAGAATTTTTTTTAAATTTAATATTAAGTAAACAACCAGAGGCTTCTTCCTTAAGTTCGTAGTTTGGGAGCTGAATTTGGGAAGTTTTGTTGACGCAACTTTTAGTACTTACTATTATAGTTCTTGGAATAAATGAACAGTCAATTCACTGCGGCAGAACTAGATTCGTCAGAGAGAAATTCTGAAAAAAATATTGAAGTATGTTGAAGCAGGATTCTTTGCCAGTTCGTGAAAGTGGCGCATCCGATAAAATTGGTGCAACAAAATGCTCTTTTCTCAGTTTTTCGTTTATAACTTTGAAACTAAGCTCTTTTTGGAAAGAGCACTTATATATGAAAATAAATGAAATAAAATTTTCTACAAATTAGGTTTCCTAAGGTTTTCTTGTGACACAAACGGTTTAGTAGCTAGAGCGCGCTAAATTATGTCGAAGATTCCAATATCGGTCAAATAGTTGTTTTTTAGTATTTCGTTAATACCTTTGAAACTACGCACTTTTTGGAAAGAACATTTATATAAAAAAATAAATAAAATAAAATGTTCTACCAATTAGGTTTTCTAAGGTTTTCTTGTGAAACAAACGGTTTAGTTGCTAGAGCGCGCTAAAATATGTCAAAAATTCCAATATTGGTCAAATAGTTGTTTTTTAGTATTTCGTTGATCCCTTTGAAATTACGCTCTTTTTGGAAAGAACACTTATATACAAAAATAAATAAGGTAAAATTTTCTACCAATGAGGTTTCTTAGGTTTTTCTTGTGAAACGAGCGGTTTAGGTGCTATAACGCGCTAAAATATGACAAAAATTCCAATATCGGTCAAATAGTTGTTTTTTAGTTTTTCGTTAATACCTTTGAAACTACGCACTTTTTGGGAAAAACACTTATATAAAAAAATAAATAAAATAAAATGTTCTACCAATAAAGTTTTGTAAGTTTTTCTTGTAAAACAAACGGTTTTGTTACTAGAGCGCGCTAAAATATGGGTAAAATTCCAATATTGCTCAAATAGTTGTTTTTTAGTTTTTCGTTAATACCTTTGAAACTACGCACTTTTTGGAAAAAGCACTTATATAAAAAAATAAATAAAATAAAATGTTCTACCAATGAAGTTTCGTAAGTTTTTCTTGTAAAACAAACGGTTTTGTTACTAGAGCGCGCTAAAATATGGGTAAAATTCCAATATTGCTCAAATAGTTGTTTTTTAGTTTTTCGTTAATACCTTTGAAACTACGCACTTTTTGGGAAAAACACTTATATAAAAAAATAAATAAAATAAAATGTTCTACCAATGAAGTTTCGTAAGTTTTTCTTGTAAAACAAACGGTTTTGTTACTAGAGCGCGCTAAAATATGGGTAAAATTCCAATATTGCTCAAATAGTTGTTTTTTAGTTTTTCGTTAATACCTTTGAAACTACGCACTTTTTGGGAAAAACACTTATATAAAAAAATAAATAAAATAAAATGTTCTACCAATGAAGTTTCGTAAGTTTTTCTTGTAAAACAAACGGTTTTGTTACTAGAGCGCGCTAAAATATGGGTAAAATTCCAATATTGCTCAAATAGTTGTTTTTTAGTTTTTCGTTAATACCTTTGAAACTACGCACTTTTTGGAAAAAGCACTTATATAAAAAAAATAAATAAAATGAAATTTTCTACCAATTAGGTTTCTTAAGGTTTTTTTGTAAGACAAACGGTTTAGGTACTAAAGCGCACTAAAATATGGGGGAAATGCTAAAATCGGCTAAATAGCTGCTTTTGTAGCTTTTCGTTCATATCTTTGAAAATACGCACTTTAGTACATTACATTTACTACAAATCATGCCTTTCAGGTTTTTTACGCCAGATTGTTTAAAATTGTAAAAATACAGCTCACAACCATAATAAGCTACTTTTCATAGTCTATCCGCTCTTCTACAAACTCGAGTAACGTGTTTCAACTCCTAACCTAAACCGTACGTTTGACGTAAAAAACCTAGGAAACCTAATTTGCAGCAAATTTCATGTAATTTATTTTTTTATAAAAACATTTTTCTCTAAAAGTGCAGGGGTTTGAGTTATAAGCAAAAAACTAAAAAAAATGCTTTTTGGCCGAGTTTGGAATTTTTCTTAAACTTCACCTAAACTGTTTGTCTGAAGAAAAAACATTAAGAAATATAATTTGTAGAAAATTTGATGTGCTTTATTATTCTATAGAATATATTTTCTCAAAAAGTGCGTAGTTTTCGAAGTATTAGCAAAAAACTAAAAAAAACAGCTTTTTAACCGATTTTGGAACTTTTTTCAAATTTTACTGCTCTGTAGCACTTAAACTGTTCGTCTGAAGAAAAAAAAATTAAGCAACATAACTTGTAGAAAATTTAAAGTGTTTTATTTTATATAGAACACTTTGCTAAAAAATTACGTAGTTTTTGAAGTATACGCGAAAAACTAAAAAAGCAGTTTTTTGCCCAATTTTGGAATTTTTTCAAACTTTACCGCGTTCTAGCACCTAAACTATTGGTCTGAATAAAAAAACTAAGAAACAGAATTTGTAGAAAATTTTATGTGTTTTATTTTAATATAGGACACTTTGCTAAGAAAAGTGCGTAGTTTTTGAGGTATACGCAATATACTTAAAAACCAGTTTCTTGGCCAATTTTGGAATTTTTTTCAAACTTTACCGCGCTCTAGCACCTAAACTGTTGGTCTGAAGAGAAAAAATTAAGAAGCATAATTTGTAGGAAATTTTATGTGTTTTATTTTAATATAAAACACTTTGCTAAGAAAAGTGCGTAGTTTTTGAGGTATCCGCAAAATACTAAAAAACCAGTTTTTTTGCCAATTTTAGAATTTTTTTCAAACTTTACCGCGCTCCTCCACCTATACTGTTCGTTTGATGAAAAAAACTTAAGAAACATAATTTGTAGAAAATTTAAAGTGTTCTATTTTTACATAGAATAAATTTTCCTAAAAAACGAGTAGTTTTTGATTTATAAGCGAAAAACTAAAAAAGAAATACTTTCTTTGCAGTTTTTTGCAATTGTTCCAGAACGCATTCCTTGTACGAGATGCCAAAGTGAAAATTTGGATTCCGTATTCCAAACTACATAAAAAGCGAATAAACAAAAAAAAATCTATAATTTTTCTCCGTTAAACCACTAGTTAAATGGATCATTATATTTATTATAACAAGGTTTTACCCTAGTGAACCTGCACTTAAATACGAGTTTGCTACCAATTCAGTTCTGAAAATCAAAAACTAACTACATGGGTAACGATTTTAGAAATTTGTCTCGCGCAAAGTGGTTACCAAAGTACTCGAGACTGTAAGAAATCTTATAACAACAATATACTCAAGCAGTGTATTCCAAATCTCGACATTTTAATTACAAGAAATTACTTTAAAAACTCCCAAGTGTACGTATAGGTAACGGTTATTTCAATTGTTATCCTTGTACAATAGCTTAATTACTTCACTTTTAATGACTTTACAAGAATGGAATACCCTATCTGAAGAACTATTCAATAGAACGGATTGCATTCCTAAATGCTTTTACAATTTTATTATTTTTATTGTAAACTAAAACAAACTCGAGACGTTACACTTAAAAATCGTTGTCATAATTTCGCCTTCAAGGCGTAATTGAAATTTTCAACGCGCATCTAAAAACAAAACAGTGATACGAAAGCATAAAATATTTCTTAATTACGCACTGAAAAAAGTTAGAGCTTCGCGGAGTTAATTTTAAGCCTTATTGGAATAAAGAATTTTACTACATACCGTTACTTAATTTAATTAAATAGTCGGAGTGCTAATAAAATATTTCATTTCAAGCCAAAAATGAAAACTAGGATCGTGTCGGGCGCTACCTTTATTAAATTTGCGTTCTTTTGTTTGTAAAGAGGAGTTATTCACGGAACGGCACTAAAACGGAGCAATTGTTGCGTCAGTGGCGTATTTAAAATCGCGTAAATAAAAGAATTCGTCTTCTGTTATTGCCTTTGCAGTTTGTGGTTCTCTTTCTCTCTCTGTTTACTATTTACTGTTTGTCTCTGCCCCCCTCTTTTATCCTTAGCCTTCCGTGGCCCGTTTATGGCTGTCTCGGGCTATTTTTGTTTGCCTCCATACTGACTATCTCTACCTGCCTCTTATAAGCTCATATCCGCTATTTATCTCGTCTCGTCTCATTGTTTGCATGCTCTTGTGCCTGTTTTTACTTCCTTAGAATACTTTTCGCTGCCTATGTTTGCCTATGGTTTGCCTCTTTGCATAATCCTTGCATAGATTATACATACATCTGCTTATATGCGCTCATTCCATGCTCCTCTGCCTGTTTTTGAGTCGGTTTAGCTGTCTCTGCATGTTTTTGGCTGTCTTTGCCTATGCTTAGTTGTTCCTATCCTCCTCTTACTGTCTTCGACTGTCTCCGCTTGCCTCGGTTGTTTTTGTGCTGTTTGCTGTTTCTGACTATATAGGCCTATGTTTTTGCCTCGATCTGTCCCGGGCTTTCCTACTTGGTTCTCTTTAACTGCCTTTTCTTGTCTCTGTCTGGTTTAGGCTGCCGCTACCTACTTTAACCCTCTTGGTTAGTCTCTGATTACCGCCGGCTATGTCTGCCTGCTTTTTACACGCGTTTGTGGTATCTTACTGCCGGCTTAGGTTATATCTACCCCTAGTGTCTTCTGACTGTCTTTGCTTACCTCTGATAGTTTCTAATAATTTGTTTATAGATATATAGGGTTGTCTCTGCCCGTCTCTGAATATTTTTATTGTCTCAGCTATGTCTGTAAATGTCTTCTCCTGCCTCTGGCTATCTCTCGCTTTGCACCTCCAACCTACCACTTCATGTTTAAATTTGTATCTACTAACTTACCTTAATCCGTTTCTGCTCAGTTTGTATATTTTTGTTTTGCTCTGCCTTCCATAAAGTTTGTTTATCTACTGTCACGCTGTGACTGAATAAGAAAATACCATTTTTACTTCTTTTAGCGCATTTAAGCAAATTTTAGCGAATTCAAGCTCGTCTTAGCTCAGTATTTCGAAGCCGGATATTAAGAAACAGCAGGAAGTATTCGTAGTAATTTACTAAAAAACTAATCAAAAACTTTCCCGTGAGGAACATAAAGCTCCTAGATGTAGAAGAATCACATTGGATATTCCTAGTAATAATGGCGTAAAGAAGTCTGCACATTTAGACACTTTCAAACTTCAAACAAACTCCACGAAACATGAAATGTAATTACTTTTTACTTTGTGATACACTTCATTTAATGACTTCTTTTTCTATATTGTTGAAAAGCTGCTTTTAACAAAGACACAAATTTAATTGTAAAAGACTTTTACCGTCACCTACTTATATAGGGGGTGTTCGAAATTAATCCAAATAGATTCGCTCCAAATAGAATTTTCTTTGTTTTCGAGCCGAAATTAAAATTATTTTTCCGCCCCCGCGTATTTACTGCGAGACACCTTCTTCTTCTCTTTGTTTGATGTTACAAATAAAAAATTCATTATTTTTTATATTACCAATTTTTATCTAAATGCAAATATTTGAATAAGCAAAAAAGCTCCAACGTAACAAATTGAAATTTTCGCACGTCACCAACTTCGAAGATAGATAAAGGGCCGTACGAAAATAAATTTGTAAGAGAAATACACGTGCACATACACGCCAAGTTGTAGTAGTAGTATTTATACTGTAAGATACGTAGAAATAAATTAGATTTTGTGTGAGATTGAAAGTTTACCGCGAAAATAAAACACTTTGTTGAAAGTGCTATTTGTAACGAGAATTGAAAGCTACAAGTCAATATAGAAAATGGCTGATATTACTAACATTTTGCAGATCGATCTCCTTTACATGATTTGTGTAACATTTCTCAATCGCTCGAAAAAATACGCTATAGACTTTACATCCTCTTCAAAACATGTTCTGACTAGGAAAAAATAAATTCTCCACTATTGAATAATATTGTAGCTGTGCGATATTATGATAAAGGGTAAATTTTTATAAAAAAATGGGTAAACAAAAATACAAAAGTAAAGTCCGGAGTCAGATAGAAGCATGCAGTGGTAGATAGAGACAGGCAAAAGTAGGCAAAGCTAATCAAATCGAAGCAAAGTCAGACAAATTCAGGCAAAAGCAGATAATGGTAGACTAAGCTGGGTAAAGACAGACAAAACTCCATAGTCAGGCAAAGCTAAGCAAACGCAGGAAAAACCAGGCAAAGGCAAATAAAGGCAATCAAATGCAGAAAAGTACAGGCAAAGGCTTGAGAAGCCAGCCCAAGGCAGGCGTACGTAGACACAGGCAGGCATACGCTGACAACGTAAGGTGTACGCAGATAAAGTCAAGCGTAAGCATACAAAGGCAGGCCAGACGAAGGTAACCAAAGGCAGGCAAAGATAGGCACAGTCAGACAAAGGCAGGCAAAAACTGCAAAAGAAAGCAAGGCCAGACAAAGTCGAAATAATTTAAACCAATTTAGACTAAGCTATCAAAGACTGCCGAAGTCCTGGCAAGGTAGCCAAAGGCTGGCATAGCCAGCAAAACAGGCAAAACCTAACAAAAACAGGCGAAGTTAGACAAAAGCAAGCGAAGTCATGCAAAAACCAGCGAAGCCAGACAGGCGCAGTCAGATGAAAACAGGCGCAGTCAGATGAAAACAGGCGCAGTTAGGCAAAGACAGACAAAGCTAGAGAAGGGCAGGCAAAGCAAGCAAATTCAAACAAATGCGTACGAAGCTAGGCGAAGTTGAACTTAGCTAAACAAAGACAGGCGAAGTCCTGCAAAGGCATGCGAAAGCTAACAAAGCAAGACAATAGCAGATGAAGTCAGACAAAAGGCAAGCAAAGTCATACAAAAGTAAGCGAAGCCAGGCAAAGATTAGCGGAGTCAGGCAAATGTAAGCGAAACCAAACTTCACATTAAGCTAGACGAAGGTAGAAAAAGACCGGCGAAGCCAAGTGCAGCTAGATGAACACGGGCGCAGTTACACAAAGACATATAAAGCTAGAGAAGGGCAGTCAAAAGCAAGCGAAGTCAGACAATAGCGTGCGAAGCCAGACAAACTTAAACTTAGCTAAATAAAGTCAACCGAAGACTGGCAAAGCCAGACTATAGCAGGCGAAACAGGTGCAGTCATATAAAGACAGACAAAGCTCTAGACAAGTGTAGGTATAAGCACGAGAAGCCAACCAAACTCAGACTTACATAGATAAAGGCAGCCGAAGGCTGGCAAAGCTAGACATTGACAAGCTGGACGAAGGTGAGAAATAGCAGGCAAAGACAGGTGCAGTCAGATCAAAACAGACGCAGTTAGACAAAGATAGATGAAGCTAGACAAGTGCAGGCAAAAGCAAGCAAAGCCAGTCTAACTCAGACTTAGCTAAATAAAGGCAGCCGAAGGCTGGCAATGCAAGACAATGACAGGTGAAGTTAGACAAAAAAGTAAGCGTAGCCAGATAACGGTTAGTAAAGCTAAGAAATGCATGTAAAACCAGACAAAGACAGAACAAGCTAGACAAAGGTAGAAATGTCAAGCTAAGACAGGTGCAGGCAGATGAAAACAGGCGCACAGACAAAAGACAAGTGCAGGCAAAAGCAAGCGGGGCCAGACAAATGCGTGAGAAACCAGACAAAGTTGGACTTAGTTAAACAAAAGAAGACGAAGCTCTCGGAGGGCAGCTAAAGGCTGGAAAAAAGAGGCGAAGGCAGACAAAACCAGACAAAAGCAGGAGAAGGCAGCTAATGACGAGCGAAACCAGGATGACTCATGCGAAAATAGACAAAGGCAGAACAAACTAGACAAAAACGCATAAAGGTAAGCAAAGCTAGACGAAGACACGCAAAGCTAGTCAAAGGTCAAAGGCAGGTAAAGCCAGGCGAAGACAAGAAAAACAGTCGAAAACAGACAAAGGCGGGCAAAAGTGAGAAATTAAACTCAAACGCTTGCAAGAGTAGAGAAAATGAATATTTATTGGTATAAATATTATACCGGGTGTCTAAATCCTTCCGGTCAGTTTCTTTATTGAACTTTTTCGACCATATCTCGTATATATTATGTTTTACTTGTGTATTCTATTAGTTCTTCTAAACACGTTTAACTCATTTTTATGCTTATCTCGTCCTATATTTTATCTCGAGAAATAATTTTTGCACTTATCAATTTATTGTGATTACCAGCTATACATTCAGGCAATAAAAATTCCTGAAATGTCACTAATAGCCTCTTACAAACAGATAAAATCTCTATAAACTTTTTAAAAGAGTTCGTAAAATTTAAACACACCATAAGTAAACATTTTAATGCCCCCCATATTTTAAATTTTGAGTTTAATAAGAACTTTTTATTTTTGACTAAAAATCGAAATTAACTACGACGTTTTATAGTCGGTATGTGCACATACGTGCATACGTCTAGCTAGTTCGGGTTATTCGTCACAATAAAAAGTTTGCCGCGCTTCCAGATTTATTTTTAGTTAAAAAAAGTTAGAAAATAAACTTTTATAATATGACACCGAAAGTAATAATGAAAAGTTGAGTTTCTCCCTCTTTTTATCTGTGCAATTCCAGAACTGTACAGTGTACATGTCACCTTTAGCAGATACGGAAATCCGGACGGAAATTAAATATAAGTTTGTTGAATTAATACGAATTAGATTAAATTTACATCAACGCTTTTGTAGTTAATTATTTTCAGTTTGACAAAATGGAGGATGCATTTGCTTACCATTCGAAATAAATTAGTTTCACCTACATAATACGTTAGATTGGAAGAGGGGAAAATATAATTTTAGTTGTTACACTGTTATTGTGTATTTTTGTAATCGTACGAGAGTGGGTAAGTATGAAAAAAACAACAAAAAATTCGCACATCTAAAAATAAACTTTTTGTGAAAAAATTTTTTATCCGGCAGTTGTTGGCAGCGGCTGGCACGTCAATAAAAATCAGTTCGGTGCGTAGTTAAGTTCGATGGAGCCGAACGCGAGTGAGCAAAGTCCCGAAGGGGCGCTCCTCCAGATTTCGTTTCGGCGCCTCGTCTACGCTTGTTTTAAAAGTTGAAAAAGAAACTTTTAACGTCCGCGCAAAATTTAAGTTTTAAATAAACTTTTTCTTGAGAATTTGAATATTAGTTTTGAGACGTTTTAACAAATAATCTCATTAAATTTATTCCAGTATTCAGTCATTTGTTAAATGGAAGAAGTTTTACCTAAAAATAAATTATTTAGTTATACGTACGGATTGTAATTTAAAATTAGAATAATTTAAAAAGTTTTTAAATAAGTTATTATATTATTAAATTTCGTTATAGTTGCATAATGTGCTAATAACTCATCGAGTTGACTCAATCTCTCCTTCTCGCGCGCACGAATAGGTGCATATTTTGTTCGAAACTTGCAACGAGTTATGCTTTGGATGTTGAATACAGATAACTCACTAATAGAGGGGTAGTTGTAGCAAATTTTCTTGACGTATTTTGAAGCTCGTTAAATAACTCGATATGCTTTAACTCTATTGATGTTGTAAATATTAACGTGTAAACAAGGGCCCAAATATTTAGCAAGATTAAGATTAATTTAGGTTTTAGATAAATATATATTAATGATCGCTTACGTGTTTACCAGTGAGAATATCGTATATTATATAATAATAATAATAATGGGACTTTTTCTTTTCCTCGGTTTTCCCACAAAAATATAAATTTTCCTCCACCACCACCAGATATGATTTATATATTTTCTTTTTCGTGTATTTTTTTATTTTAGTAAATTGAAAACAAGATTTTTTGCTTCTACTACTACTACTACACTCCTATCATGGTATAATAAATATATAAGGAACTAAAACCTATTTATCTTAATGCAGTAGTTGTATGGTAGAAGACGTATAAAGTTAAAAACTTTATATCCGAGCAGTAGTCTGAGTTTCTGTAAAACTACATCTCTAACTAAACTTAAGAAGAAAAGAAATCGTTTGTAGAACGACGAGCTTTAATTTTCAAAGTTATCTCTCACTTTGAAACATTTTAATCAACTGCAAGATAGAATTTCAATATGGCTTTTATTTAGTCTCGTTTCCACGTTAAAATTCGTACCTTGAAATGAGTACAAAGTCACGTCAGTCACGCAGGTTGTTTATGAAATAGTAGCCAGTTATACTAGCCATCGCATCCATTTCCAAAGAATAAAGAAAATAATAGAGTTGGCCATTCATGTCTATTTTATTTAGGTCTTTAGAATTGCTAAAAAAGGTCGAGTGGTGGGAGGTGACTTGTAGTATCCCCAAAACTCCCACAGATACTCAATAAGAAAAACTCCATGACATCTGCGTATCTGGATTCTAGATTGTCAAAGAGGGGGAGCTAGCTCTCACTACTAAAGCGGCTTATATAGGCTCCTTGTGTTTCTGCTGTGAATCCTCCCCGAGCCTATCACATCTGGCGGGAGGGGAAGTGCTAATTCTAGCCATGTCGAGCCAGAAGTCTTTCTAAGACGGATCTTCTGACATTTAGGGATTATTAAGGAAGGGAGAACTATCTCCCTGGACTCAGGCCACTTAATTGGGCCCACTGCACATCCTTCAAGCGGCTTCCCTGAGCCTATCAGATCTAGAGCCACCCTATTTGCTAGATGAACTTACGAAGTCCGCCGGGAAGGAAGGTGCTAATTCTGGTCATTCTGAGCCAGACATGTTCTTATCTTATGGTCTTTTCGACATTATTCTTATCGACCTTAGGGCAGAAAGGCATAGTTAGAGATCGTTTACAGAGGAGAAACTAGCTCCTGGCACTTAGGCCACTTAATCGGGCCCATTGTAATTCCTTAAAGCGGCCTTCATGTACCCATCAAATCTCGAGCCATCCTACTTGTAGAATAACCTCCAGGGTTCCGGTAGGAGGGGTGGTGCTTGTTCTGACCATGTCGGACCAGAAATCTCCCAATACCATCTTATCGATCTTATGACAGAACGAGACAGTTAGGGATCATTTAGGGAGGGACTCTGCACTTAGCCACTTAACCGGGCCCATTGTAATTCCTCCAAGTGGCCTCGCCGTATCCATCATATCTCGAGCCATCTTATACTCTTAGGATGAACTCCAGGCAGGATTCTGACGAGAAGGGGTGGTGCCCATTCTGGGCATGTGGCGTCACAATTCTCCCAATAAGAATGTTTTTGACGACATAAGCACAGTAAGCGTTTAGTTGTTTCGTCTTTCAGTTCGCAACCACGGCCTGTGAGAAGACTTACTATTCCTACTGTGTGGAGGTGCTTCTTTATTCGGGAATATGCCGTCGCTGTAATTGCTCGTAGACTAGTTTGGAACTGGGATTCTACCCTGACGGCCTTTCTATCTTGCAGTGTGAATTAAATGGGTATTATTTTTGAGGGCGTTAACAGGGTGTACAGCAGGTTTTAAGACTGGTTCAGGGCCACAAGGAAGACTATTGTGGCTCCTTTTTGGCCAGCTCGCCTGCTTTCTCATTATCCTCATTTATGTAGTGTCATTTGACACAGCAGAGTACTAGAACATTGGCTCAGCAGCTCAATGCGCTACTACAGGAGACCAGAGGTTACCTTGTAAATTAAGGACTTGCAAGGCAGCCTTAATGCTTTCCTGCTTAAGTGAAGTAAAACTTAGGAGGTGCTTATCTGAAATATTATCATAGAACGTCTCTACTTACCTACTGCTCTTCTCATTTTTCTCGTACTTAGTATTTTGTATTTTTAGTAGTCGCTACAATTTCTCCAACTAACCTATATTTTCTGTTTCTGGTCACAACGCCTTTTCTCGACATCTATCTGTACTCATAATATCTCTCTTTTACGTTCCTTTGACATTATTAAAAATAAACTTAAATTAATTTTTCAAATGATAGTTAAGACAATAATTGGAACTGTGAAAGGTAAAATTATTATTAACACAAACTGAGTCTGAAAGCTTATTGTCTTGAAATCGTATTGAAACAAATAGAATGAAACAAATTCTGTTGGGAATACAACGTTAGAAGACATTGACGAGTATTCGGGTATATTCAGCGCTCGAGATATACCGCCTGTCGTCACTGTACTTACAAATTTTTTCTAAAGCTTCCAAACTGAAGCTTTCGCCTTACCAGTCCTCAAACAGTAACTTTTAGTGGCACTTGCCACTAAGGGAGCCATTTCGAACAATTTCCTAAGCGCTTTTACTATTAGGTATGGCACGCCAGTTTTCTTGATCGTTCGCTCAAATTTTATGGACGTATTTTCGTGAGACTTAAAGCAATGCGTTAGATGAACGTAAACACACTGTTTCCAAGCTTTTAGAGCAAAGTTAATTTTGTAGTAAAGGTACTCCCACTCGTGGTTTCTACGTAGCGTTAAAATTTTCTTCGGCAAATTAGTTTAATTAAACGTACAAGCAAAAACACTCAATACCTATTTTACATTAATGAACTTAAATATTTACCCAAGAATCCAACCGGAAGAGCTTTTTACAAGCACTAAGCTCTAGTTTTAATGCGAATTCTAAATAAAATAAAATTAATTAATATTAATAAGATTTTACCTCTGCGCATCTTTGTGAGACCCTCTGTATAAGACTTTTCTTTAAGTGGAATAATTAACCTTTAAAATGGAGTGAAGAATGAAAGAGAGGGACGGATGAACAACCAATTTTACGAAAATAAATTTCAACATGTTACATTAATTTAGTGAGTCTCGTAAATCTCTTTGAAATAATTTGTGTATCGTGGCAGAAAAGGCCCTGCTCGAAGTAACAACAATATGAGACTTAAAAATTGATACAACAAAAAGGATGAAAGTAAAATACGAAATCGTTAATTTCGTTAACGGATTACCTTAATATTTCATGTGAAATTTGGGAAAATGTAATAAATTAATCCTATCAACTTATAATACGCGTATTAAATTAACGGTCCAGAATTAATTACGTGAAGAAATATTTTGCTTTGTTGTCAAATAAATTTTAAAATGTACAACAAAATTGAAGTTAACCGTGTTCCTCACATAGTCCAAGGGTTAGCAGTTAGCAAGCATTATACTAATCCAAAAATTTCTTGTATTTATTTAAAAGTACTTTCCTTAGGCAGCAGCTCATATATAAATTCACCCGTCTGCTGGGCTCTATCGGCCGCGTTACAGTAGGGCACGCACTCAAATTTACAAAAAATTTCGTAAAAATGTGCGTGCGCAAATATACTAAAACACTTGGTACACAATTTTTGGCAATGCAAGCTGAAAGAAAACTGTTAATGAGTCGGAAACTCTTAAGTGGCAGCTTTCACTTAAGAGAGGCTCAAAAGGCTGCTATTTTCAGTTTTGTTCTCATAACCTAAAAGCGAAGGTTTTGTGTTATAAGCTATAAAGAAAAGAGCAGTTCTGACCGATTTTGGAATTTTTTTCAAATTTAAACGCGCTCTAGCGCCTTATCAGCTCGTCTGGCAAAAAAACTCTAAGATACTTAAATTGTACAAAATTTAATTTTACTTATTTTTTTGTAGAACCTCTACTCTTTAAAAGTGCGTAGTTTTCGAGTTACAAGCGATAAACAAAAATGCAGTTGTTTTGACCGATTTTGGAGTTTTTGGAAAACTTTAACGCATTCTAGCGCTTAAAAAGCTTGTCTGACAAAAAAAATCTTAGATACTGAAATTGTAGTAAATTTAATGTACTTTATTTTTTTATAGAAAGACTTTTTTCTGAAAACGCGTATTTTTTAAGTTATGAGCGATAAACAAGAGAGCAATTGTTTTGACTAATTTTAGAATTTGTGCTAAACTGTAATACGCTCTAGCGCTTAAACATCTTGTCTTACGTGAAAATTTTAGGATACTTAAATCGTAGGAAATTTAATTTACATTATTTTTCGGTAAAATCACTCTTCTCTGAAAGTACGTAGTTTTCTAATTATTAGCAATACACAAAAAAGCAGTTGTTTTGGAAAATGTTGGAATTTTTAGCAAACTTCAATGCGCTCTAGCGCCTAAACAGCTTGTCTGACGTAAAAAAGCTAAGAAACTTAAATTGTAAGAAATTTAATTTTACTTATTTTTTTGTAAAACCACTGCTTTCTAAAAGTGCGTAGTTTTTGAGTTATAAGCGATAAACAAGAAAGCGGTTGTTTTGACTGGTTTTGGAATTTTTTGCAAACTTCATTGCGCTCTAGCGCCTAAACAGTTTGTCTGGTGTAAAAAAGCTAAGGAACTTAAATTGTAAGAAATTTAATTTTACTTATTTTTCTGTAAAACCACTGCTTACTAAAAGTGCGTAGTTTTCGAGTGATAAGCGATAAACAAAAATGCAATTGTTTAGACCGATTTTAGAATTTTTAGCAAACTTCAATGCGCTCTAGCGCCTAAACAGCTCGTCTGGCGTAAAAAAGCTAAAAAACTTAAATTGTAAGAAATTTAATTTTACTTATTTTTTTGTAGAACTACTGCTTTCTAAAAGTGCGTAGTTTTTGAGTTATAAGCGATAAACAAAAAAGCGGTTGTTTTGACTGGTTTAGAATTTTTTGCAAACTTCAATGCGCTCTAGCGCCTAAACAGTTCGTCTGGCGTAAAAAAGCTAAGGAACTTAAATTATAAGAAATTTAATTTTACTTATTTTTCTGTAAAACCACTGCTTACTAAAAGTGCGTAGTTTTCGAGTGATAAGCGATACACCAAAAATGCAATTGTTTAGACCGATTTTGGAATTTTCAGCAAACTTCAATGCGCTCTAGCGCCTAAACAGCTCGTCTAGCGTAAAAAATCTAAGATACTTAGATTGTAAGAAATTTAATTCGACTTGTTTTTTGTAAAACAACTGCTTTTTAAAAGTATGTAGTTTTTGAGTTATAAGCGATAAACAAAAACACAGTTGATTTGACCGATTTTAAAGTTTTTACAAACTTCCATGCGCTCTAGCGCTTAAACAGCTTGCCTGGCGTAAAAAATTTTAAATATTAAAATTATAGGAAATTAATTGTACTTTACTTTTTTATAGAAGCTCTTTTTTCTGAAAATGCGTATTTTTCAAGTTATGAACGTTAAACAAAATATAAATTGTTTTGACCAATTTTGGAATTTGTGGTAACTGGTAGTACGCTCTAGCACTTAAGCTGCTTGTCTGGCAAAAAAGTTTTAGGAAACTTAAATGTAGAAAATTTAGTGTAAGTACTACTTTATTTTTTGGTAAAACTATTCTTCTCAAAAAAGACGTAGTTTTCGAATTATAAACAATAAACAAAAAAGCAGTTGTTTTGACCTATTTTGAAATTTATGGTAAGCTTTAATGCGCTCTAGCGCTTAAACAGCTTGTCTGACGTAAAAAATTTAAAATAACTAAAATGTCGGAAATTTAATTTAATAATATTTTTCTGTAAAACTACTCTTTTCTAAAAGTGCGTAGTTTCGAGTTATGAGCGATAAACAAAAAAGCAGTTGTTTTAACCGATTTGGGAATTTTTACAAACTTCAATGCGCTCTAGCGCCTAAACAGCTCGTCTAGGGTAAAAAATCTAGGATATTTAAATTGTAGAAAATTTGATATACTTACTTATTTTTAAACAACTACCCTTCTCTAAAAGTGCGTAGTTTTGAATTATAAGCGATAAACTAAACAATCATTTTTTGACCGATTTTGGAATTTTTATTAAATTTTAACGAGCTATAGCGCTTAAACGGCTAGTTTGGCGTAAAAAATTTCAAATATTTAAATTATAGGAAATTTAATGTTCTTTATTTTTTTATAGAATTACTTTCTTAAAAAGTGCGTATTTTTTAAGTTATAAGCACTAAACTGAAAACATGGTTTTCTTACCGATTTTAGAATTTTTTGATAAATTTATCGCGGTCTAGCTCCTAGAAGAAGATATCTAAGCAATTTAATTTATAGCAAATTTGACGTAGTTTATTTTTATGTAGAAACGTTTTTCTCCTAAAGTGCAAGTTTAGAAGTTATAAGCCAGAAACTAAAAAAAGCTTTTTGCACGATTTTAGAATTGTCGTCAAGCTTTAACGCGCACTAGAGCCTAAACCGCGTATCTGAAGAAGAAACTTAAGTGCTTTATATTTGTATAGAAGTATTATTTTCAAAAAGTGCATAGTTTTTAAAGTTATAAGCGAAAAACTGTAAAAAGAGCATTTGTCTCTGAATTGGTTTAGATTTTTATCAGAAAGCATAACTTTTACGACGCAAACCTCGCCAAACTTCTATTTGACTGGACTGTAAGGCTCAGTTGGAAAAGAGAAAAGAGATGCCTAAGAGAGATCACTCACTATAGGCGCTTTACATTTGTCTGAAACTATTAACTATTATTATTCTTCTGCTTCTGACCGTTTTTGAAGTTTTCGCTGTCTCCGCCTATTGAACTGTATTTTCCACCTATTCGTACTGTCGATCAAATTGGCTCAAATTGGCAATCGTGGCGTAGTAGTTGGTCTAGAAGTCTAGATAAATCAATTGAGCTCATAAACTAAACATTTGGAACATTTTAAGAGACGACCCTCCAAACTATGGCTTGGGACAAAGACGAAATTAACGGTTCCTCTCTAGCCGCTCCTTGCTAACACCATTTCATAAACCACCAGATGTAGTGAACTTCGTATTACTTTCAAAGACGAATTAGTTTCACTCATTTTTCCTGCCCTTCCAATAGACAGCTTATCATTAATAATAGAGCCCTAAAGTGATTTTAATGTCTTAATACAGAATATTATATTATTGTACTTGGAGATACATAATTGAAAAAAGCTTTTTGTAAAGACGATTTGTTTGTAAGCGAAAATGAAACTTGAAATCCCAGGAGAAAGTAAATTTTGCTACAATTTGTTTTTTTAAATCCAATTTGAAACAAAAACACGTTACTTATATTTTTTTACAAAATTGCAAGTAGAAAATCAACCCATCGCATCGGTTGATTTGTGCTAGAAATGTTAACAGTTACGAATCGTGGTAGTTTCTTTAGACCAATTTCTTTAATCATAAACTCCAACTCTAATATTGGCAATTTTGTTGCCGGGCACGTTTAACGTGAACTACCAATACTAATTTATAGCATGGCGTACAGAAAGTTTACCGAATTTTCACATAAAGTAACGAAAAATCTTTCTGACTACCAAGAGTTTGTTTTCCACATTTATTCTGGGCTTTAAAAAAATTTACGTACCAAAATAAAATTAAATTAAAGCTCCATTTTGCTGTTAAATTGGTTAATTTGGTGCATAAATAAAGTAAAACTACAACATCAACCAACTCCAATTGGCTAATTGACCAACCCTAAAAACAAAACTTTATTGAAAGAGTTATGTGTGGCAGCTGTGGGATTTGTTAGATCAGTATCATTGCATACAACTTGCCGGTTTGTAAGTTTGATGAACAAGCTAGTTTTTTTTATAGTTCAATATTGGAAAAAGCTTTTGCAGTTGCACTCTTGATTTATGGTTTGTGGCGAAAAAAAATATTTACTGCGATACTTTAAAATTGGATTTCGAAAAAGTGCTTATGGGATCGTTATTGAGGACGCTCAAAAAAACAAAACTTTTGATTGGCGATTTAAAAATATGGCTTTTCCAATTTTAAATTTCGATTAAAATAATCCAGTAGAAGGTTGAATAATTTCAGACGTTCCGATTTATTTTTCTTCTTTTGATTTAATTTTGTTTATATTTTTATTCGGAGGAAATCGTTTTTCGTTCGAGTTGATTCTCAAAATTACCACAAGTAGATACGAGCGCACCAACTCGAGTTCAGTTATGCAGTTTTCATCATTTCTTGCGGTATCGTGACTCTAGAAGCTTCGTAAAATCGTAAATACGAATATTGTGTTACGATTGTTTATTAGTTTCTTGGTAAGGTGGCTTTCCATGTCCTACAAAAAATATCAACAGCGGGCTATTAGGCAATTCTCTGTAAATTGTTCATTGAAAACGGATACTGATTTAAAAGACTGCATCCTGAGCACTGTTGTGGTAAGTTCATGACTGTAAATTGTAACTTACCCATTAAACACGGTTACGTACATTATACGTATAAAATTTCCAGATATCAAACGTTACTAATTAGTATATTTAGTTTCAGTTTAAAGCAGAGCTTATGTCGCGCTTTATAACGTAGTTTTGGACCGCTGTGTTACAATTTTTATTTGGTATAAAAATACGTCAAATAAACGTATATTACACGTACTTAGATTAGGTTAGGTTAGGTTAGGTTAGGTTAGGTTAGGTTAGGTTAGGCTAGGTTAAGTTGCCTCAAACATCTTGAGACTGAAGGAAGAAGAGGAGAGGCAAAAACAGAAATAATCCCTGCGAACCAAGGTGCAAGGAAACACAGAGCTGAGAACAGAACCCGCCGCACTAAGTTCTCCGAGCAGCTTGGAACCGTTCTCTAGCCCAGACAAGACGTCAAGAGAATAAAGAAGATCTAGGAGCCAAAGCAATGTCCGACAACTCGACAGTGGTTGCAATGCTAGCGCCGAACCCACTGCCAAGTTTAGGAAGTGACCCAAGAAGCCACGAGGAGACCACAAATTGGTTTTGCCCAATTTAGTCTATCATTCATTCTGTTCAGGAATTAGCGAGGAAAGGGTTTAGTGGGTAGGCGTCAGGGTGAACAACTTCCCTGGTGAATACCACACTACCCAGGGTGCACGATAAAAAAAGGTTAGGTTAGGTTAAATATACGTATATTTTACAATTTAAAATACGTTGTCGTAAAAACGTATAAAAACTGTAAGTTTTAACTACCTTTAGTAATGGAACATACTTTTCATTTCCGTACATTAGTCGTCATTTGGTTACGTTTATTATACGACATAGAACTTACGTATAGTTAACGTAAAAATGTACCAATTATATACGTCTAAAAATTATACGAGATACGTATATTACCACTACCACGTAGGCGTATTTTTTACGTATAATAAGCGTAGCTGTGTTTACTGGGCAAGATCTCCAGCTCTAGTAATTCATTACTTCATCAGCATGCCAGTAGATCAGTTTTCTAGATACGCGTTTAAAATTTAAGATCTAAAAATTTGGTGTTTATGGTAGTGAAAAAAATGATAAATTCTATTTATACATAATTATCACATTAAACAGTTACCAGTTACTCGCTTCAGCCTTAGCTCGTAATTGGATTTAAAATTTTCATCGAAAGGAGAGGAAGAAGAAAAAATCTCTTAGCGTTTCTCCAATTTAAAATCTATAAATTTTAATAAGATTATCATGAAGATGAAGCAGTCTACATGCATAAACGGCTTTACCGCTTTACAAGGTGGTTATTAAATTTTGATCTAATCTTGCACCCTCGATGTCGCACAAGTCTACGTTAACAGATTGCATTATTTAAACAGACAAGAAATGTAATTTCCGACAACGTGATTTTTTAAGTCGAGAAAAGTTGGAATTACAAACACTCGAAATTGCGGGACAAGACTTAACATTCCTTACTCGAAAATTTCTGTATCTCATTAAAAAGGGAGGAAGGTTATCAAAAAATTGAATCTAAGGTAGTACAACGGGCCTGAATACTGATTATTAGGGAAGTTTTAACATTTTTATTTATTTTAAAAGCGCCCTTTGATTGTTTCTTTTCACTTTCTTTGTTTTGACGGCGAAAACTTATTTTTTTTAATAACCTCTCTCTTACAAATTTTCACAATCTTTGCCTTCATCTTACACGTCACAAACATAAAATTAAATTTTTTTAAAGCTTGAAATGTGTTGTTGCGTTGTACAAATTCAATTTATATAATGAAGTACCTACTAATGCGAAGAATTTGTCTCGAGGCTGCCGCTCGTGTGTTCGATTCAATTTTCACATAATTATCGAAAATTAATAGCTCTGTGATGGACACGTTATTACGTGGTCAACTTGAGCTTGCTTTATTGGAATAACGTTAGTGCTGATTGCTAATATCAGGTAATTAAAACAAGCAGCGGCAGTTAATTTAGCGTTGTAAGTAAAATGATAACGGGCGGAAAATCGTGCTCGATTGACACTCGTCAAGTGGTGCTTATTAAACATTTTAATATCCTGTTGCAGAACATAAACAGAGCTTGTGGTAAGTTACAAACTCTGCATTGGCTTCTCCCCAATGAACACAGCTACGTTTATAATACGTAAAAAATACGTCTACGTGGTGTAAAAGACGTATTTCGTATATTTGTTAGACGTATAAAATTGGTATTTTTTTTAAACGTAACCATCTTCATGTTAACTGTACGTAAGTTTTTTGTCGTATAATAAACGTAATCAAATAACGAGTAATATACAGAAATGTACGGTATGTTTTATTACCGAAGGTAGTAAGAACACATTCTTACACATTTTTACGACAACGTACATTAAGTTAAAAAATATACGTATAATTAACGTCTAAATTTATACTTGAAATAAATACATTTTAAGTACGTATAATATACGTTTAAAAACCTCTAAAACAACCTATTGTAATTTTTGAAAACATTTACCACTTTACCACTTTTTAAACCGAATATCTTAGTTTATTTGTCGTATTTTTATACCGGATAATAAACGTATTACGTATTACGTAAGATAATTTTATACGTATAATATACACAACTGTGTTTATTGAGTCTTGTGTTGTAGAGCGTCCTTGAAAGTAATTAAATCAGTCAAAATAATTTTTATTTCAAGAGGGATGCCTCGGAAGAAACGCAAATTTACTGTTAGGACGTTAAAAAAAGAAAATGCGGCAGTTCTAGCAATAAATTTAAATAAAAACGAAAAACTTAAAAACGCGAAAGGTCGCACTAAAGGCACCATATTAAAAACAAAACTTAAAATGTTTCGGGCCACTTAATCACTTGGCAACGCCAAGCCATAAATTTCATCCTCCAAAGCAAATGCATTATTACGAACACAATTAATCATTAGGATGCTAAGTATTATCCCTTACTTTCTAAAGACACTCAACTACTACTACCGTAGAAAAATCTTAAAAGAAAAGAGAAAAGCTTTTTTTAAAGTACATTTTCTGAGCTCCGTAAATTAGAATTGAAGTGAATAGTGAACCTTCTTCTATTTGAATTGGTTGGAAAATTGTAACTCAAGTTATTAAAAAAACTGTTCTAACCTAAGCTCTCGGTTACATAAATTTTAGTAAGCACGGCTTCAAAAGTCTCCACGGTGGGCCCTGTTGTGCTCTCTGGTTTTATCCAACGAACCTACGAACCCGAACGGTAACATTCGTTTAAAATTTGAGTTCTTGTGCTATAATAGTCTTGGCTGAAGAACCAAGGCCGCCCCGGGAGGGGAGGGGGAGGCAGGCTCCGGGCCTCGCGCTTTTTTGCTTAATTTAGGGCCTCGCGCTATCGATAGTTAACCATCATATCGTCGGTATACAAGCAAAATCCACTAAGTAAAATTTTTGGTGTTTTGAGATAGTTACGCAATCCTATATAAAATTTCCCGCTCTTTCGTCTGGTAGGGTCCATTTTGGCAAAAATAAATTTTTTTTGGACAAGAAGACTCGTTTTCAGTTTCCATTAAATCCAAAAATCGAGTTTTAATACAGGTAAAATAGAACATGTCACTTTAATGGATTTTACGTGGATTATTTTCCGATGATGAACCAACTAACTCGACTTGGTGTCTTAATTATTATTTAATTTAGTCCAAATAAGCAATATGTGCCCCAAAACACATTAAATCAATTTAATAATCGTAGCTAGATATTTTTGGAACAAGGCAAGTACACTAAGTCGTTTTAGTCAGGTAAAATCCATTAAGTAAGTATAAGATTTGACCTTAACCTCCTCCATTCAATCTCACACCAAAAATTGAAAAAAAAAAAAAAAGTAGAGACTAATCTTAACATATCAAGTAAACTCTACACCAAAAATCAAAGTAATACAATATAATTGTAAGAAACAGTAAACTAATACAAAATGCAAAATCTTCAAATGCGATAAACTTCAAACTAGATATTTCGACTTAGTGGGTTTTGCTTGTAAACCGACGATATTATTTAGGAAAAATTGACTTAATAGTCGTTTTGGCTCTACAATCCTTACTTGAAAAGGTACAAGAACTTTTCCTGTTCTTTCAGATATTGCTAATAATTTTTTAACTTAGAAAATCAAAAAAATTTTGTCATAAAACATCTTTTTTGGAGACAATATCAATCGCTATTAAAATTGCAAAATTTCGTTTTAAGCCGTTTGACCTTGAACAAGCAAGCCTTTTTTTGAGCCGAAGGACACAAAATTCACATAATGTGCTCTTTGTCCGGATCTATTTGTAAACCCCCCTCGAAAACTTTATCTGACCACGGTCTTAGTTTTCACTAAAAGTCGTTAAATTACACCACGCCCCTTTTTGAATAAATCGCCTGCGGCGCAGTCACTTGGGCCTCGCTATTATTTTTGCCCTGGGCCTCGCAAATCCTAAGGACGGTCCTGTATAGAACATACAAACAGACGGACGTACGCACTAACCGACAAAAAAACAAGGTCCGTAACCTTTAAATGATTCGATACAATGGAATTAATTTTAGAGGGGGTAAATAGTGTCATTTTTAAAATTTCCCTGCATTTTTAGCAGCAAGAGGCACATTTCTGCATAAGCAGCCTGATAGATACTCTTTTTAGCAAAAAACAATGACCCCTCTGGCGGTTTGTGAGTAGTTCTGTAGTTCTTTTAATGTAAAAATGTTTCAAGTGCAGTCAACCGTGCGTGGTAAACCACTCAAGTGTTTTATAAAAAGTCATTGCTTAGGGATATAAAGTAACCCGATACGTAACTTGTAGAGTATTCTTTAAGTTACTTTTCTTTCCGCATCTTTAAAAGTTTCTAAACGTTCCACGAGTGGAAAAAAAAGAGAAGGTCGGGGGAAGAAAACGAAAACTTGGGTCATCAACTCTAAGAGGATAGTTCAAATATCTGATTGTGTTACTTTACTTGTTTACCAAGCTCTCTCACACTGCGCTAGTCTGGAAAACACATTAACTTTGTGAAAATTCTCAATTTCTCTTTTACTCAAGGTTTTCGAGTTAAAATTTTAACAAACTCTCGGAAATTTTCCTAATAAAATTTGACGGTCTCAAAAGATATTGCTTTTACTATAAGCTCCAGCAAAACTCATTAGTCTTCGGGGCTGAAATTATATAAAATGCTTATCACGAGCAGACACACGCGGGTATTATTATTATTACGCGAAAAATGATTTTTTCGACCTAATTCAAAAGTGAGTTATCACAAATTATTATTGTGTTATTTTCGAATAAAATAAATATTTTAAATTGATGTTTGCGGATAATAATGCTATAATTTTGTAAAATTTTAAATTTTAATTTTAGACGACTGCACCGACACGTTGAATAGTAAATTACATACTATTCAGTTCCCATTATAATACTAAAATGTAATTTTAATTATTCATCAATGTATTATGCCCTTTATTTGCTATAATTATTTCCAATTCGTGACGATAAATATTTTTATGTTATTATAAGGGCAAAGTGGGTCAATCACTTAAAGATTTTTTGATATCAGCACGTCGTGAATCTTACTATCCAACCTGGTGAGCAATTGTACAACTAGGATGACTAAATTAAGGCGGAAAGTACGGTGAAAACTGTTTTTGTCACCGCCTACTCGACAACGTCAACTGGGAGGGTATTGAATAAATAGTTATTGGTTATGTTATGTTTTATTCCAATAGATCAGTTCAAATTCTCCTTGAATTAAAATTTTTTCTACTCTAATTTTTCAAACTTGAGCTTTTCTTTATCGCAAAATGTACATCTTGGCACTGTTGCCCGTAATGAAGTATTAAAGTAGATACTTTTCTACCCAATGGTTGTAAGAGAATACACATAAAGCCTCAGCTTCGTGCAATTTCATGGTAGGCTTCGCTGATTATAGTAGTAGGGGAATGCGGAAAACCGCAACATAAAAAACCGCTCTTCGCGTTTCGCTTTTTTGCGGTTTTTCATATCGAGGAAATCCGCGGGTTATGCAAATTGGTCTAGCTCCTGTATTCCTCTACTACTAATTATTTCTAGATAGTAGTCTTTTTGTTTGTTAAAAATTAGTCTTTATCTTTACTTTTGGTTTGTGGAACAAAATACGAAATATGAAATAGTATCGAAAGTACAAATAATAAAATTAGGTTAGGTTAGGTTTCAACTGGTCTTTCAATCTATAATAAAAGATGAGTCGAAAAAGTAATAAGATGCCAAAGAACGATGATTGTAAGAGTTTGTAGTGCCTACTCCACTGTATCAACAAAAACTGTGCTGGTGGTGATTAGCAATGTGCCATCGGCAATTTTGCCGTTTGGCAATATTGCCACATAGGAATATTCCCGGTAAATTGCCGAGATACCCATAAGTTCCCAAAACTTGGCAATATTAAAATTGGGAATGTTGCTATAATGTGGGAATATTTCCGGCGATTTGGGAATATTGTCGGGAATATTCCGTGTATGTCCTTGGCTAGTTCGTATTCTTCTGAGTCGAAAGTCGAAAATTACATTTCTGACTGCGATTCCAATTCCGATAACTAAAATTGGAAAATAGTTATTTATATTATAACGTTTATTACAAATTTTTAAATATTTAGGGTTAATTAGTTAGATAGATCTAATACGTTGTAAATGAACCCCAACTTTCTCATTTAAAGTTTTTTCACTTATGTGTGTATGTTGGGGTTCATTTACAACGTATTAGATCTATATAACGTTTATTATCATGTTGAGTTAAAATCAAAATATGCCATTTAAAGGTAAGTTGCCGTAATATTCCCATTTTTCGGCAATATTGCCAATAAGTTGCCCGGAAATATTGCTTTTTTTTAAATTTCCGGCAACATCACATTGCTAGTGGTGATCGGTAAAACAATGGCGAGTTCCAAAAAGATATTAAAGACGGTGCAAGAGACGAGTCATACAGAAAATGAAAAACACGATAAAACAGCGATACAAAGGGCCGACGCATAGCATAATTAAAAAGGATAGGAATCTCAGAAAGCAAGAATGGGTCAACCAAAATACTACCTGGCTCAACAGCTTACTGAGCATGGATGTCTTAAAAACTACTTGTTTGGGATCAGAAAAGTGGACTCCACCAAATGCTGGTTGCTAGTCCTGTAAAGAGCCCTCAGACGACGCAGGACTCTGTAGCACTGTAGAAAATGCGAAAGAAACACATTATTGGAGAAACTGGGCTCAGACACAGACGGTACCCTCGTTAAAAGGGGGCTACTGGGAGAGTCCGCCCGGAACATTCTTATTGGCTTAAAAGAGAACAGGAGAGATTAATAAAGCAGCAACAAAGACTAAGATACTAAGATACGCGGATAGAGGTTAGGTTAGGTTAGGTCCAAACTTAGCCAACCAAACCTAACCTAACATAACCTCTTACCTGACCAACAGGCGGATAATACTAGACCCCGAAGAAGAGTCGTCGACGATCCACATGTAATCAGTGGAGTCCCACTGGGATCAGTTCTCGCGCCTACTCTCTGAAGGAGAGCACGCTCTACGAATTCGCCGACTACCTTACTCTTGTAGTAGCCCCCAAAGAAGTGATTTACATGTAGTAACGGGCGAACGAATTCTGCTTTGGACAAAGGAGAGAATCCTAACTTTGGTACGGTTACCGTAACATTTCTCTACTGGCATCGCTGCCACCCATCGACCTGCTCGCCATTGAAAGAACCAACAAGCGCGACGAACGTCCTAGAAACCGCGCTGATACCATAGCGCAGTGCCAGCGCCGCTGGTCGGATTCAGGCAAGGCTCGTTAGACGGAAATTCTCCTACCTAACCTCCAATCATGGGTAGAGAGGAATCATGGGGAGCTGAGATACCAGTTCCTCAGAGGTCACGGTTACTTCGACCACTAGTGCTATCAAGTGCTATCGATAGGAACAAAAGGTGGGAGAGACTTTGAGCGGCGAGAACAACATTGATATAATGCTTAGAGCTCAAGATGAATGAGCAATAGTCCATTCGGGCTCAGGTCGAGCTTAATGAAAAAGAAAGGGGAGATAGAGCGGCAACAGCAGCGCGAAGCGGGGCCCCAAAACCCTGAGCATTAAGATCTTCAAACTCAGGGTGTAAGAATGACGTTGAACGTGCTGAAAATCTCGGGCGTTAACGAAAAAAAATGAGTAGAAGCCCAGACAAAGACGATGCACTGTAGAAGGAAGTGCCAAAGACTAAGACCGGAATAGGAATCTAGAAAGAGCCTTAAGCTCTGGCGGGAAAGACTGGATGAAACGCTACCGCGGATTCCTAACCTTAACGTAGAACAGATCCTCACACAAAGTGGGCGATCGAGTGCGTTTTTAGTGAGTTATTATTTTTTTAAAAAGTTAGGTTAGGTTACCGAAATAAGAATTATCCATCTACTATTTTAAGTTTTATTGTATTTCCTTATCGGCTAAGTAAAATCAAGCTGCCAGGTCATTTTTCAGAAAAACTGAAGACCTCGCTTCTTCTTAACGACATTTTAAACCTAAACCTCAAATTAATTAATTATTTTCTAAGTAACCAAAAGCTCTCAAAATTCAACCTCTCTCCATCAACATCTCCTCTGTAGAGGATTTCCCATTTGATTTTGCTACAGGAACAAATAATTCTAAAATCTTTTAAAGCCGTTTTTGGACAAAAGAAAACCTTCTATAAATCTCTCATGACTAGAGATCGCCGCCTTATTGTGGGGGGCACATTGTGGGGGGCACACATACACACACTCTCGAGCAAGTTTGGAATCGATACGATTCGATTTACCCTGTACAAATTTCTTCTTGTAAAATTGAAGTTAAAATTAATAAAGCTAATGTAAGCTCTCAAATTCTTTGTAAATTTTATGCAAGTAATCTTGCATTTTACAAAGACTTTTCTGAATATTAATAAGTGAACCGAAACGGCAAAATGCCGCTTATAAAGTTAGACTTAGAAAATTTTGTAATTTACTTACACTTTCATAAATTTCATTTATGAAAGCACTCTCTTTAATAACAGCAAACTTAATCGTAAAGTTAGAAGTTACAGTCAAACAAACGACATTACACAACCCTCTAATTATTGCAATCCTAAAACTTGCATTTTATTATAATATTCCGAAAGACACTACCATTTTTTCCGGACGAACATTTTAGCAACTTACTATTGCTAAATTTATTTTCATACAACATTTGGTGCAAAATAGTGATATAGGAAGAAAAACTACCCCTTTGTTGATTTTTTTTTGGTAAAAAAATCTAAATTAATTGGTAAATAGGAGAGCAGCTTAGAATGAATATATGAAGACAAAGAGATAGATTAAGTGCATAAAACAAGAGATAATTATTACAAGCCGTGTGGAGAGCCCAATGTAAAGCAGTATAAAGAGTACATCGTCTCGCCATTGTCTGTGTGTCAGTATGTCGACTACTTTTAACAAGCCAATCTGGTAATAAATCACTTTTGAATATTGAAAGTGTCCCTTTTAATTAAAATACACACACGCACCCGCAACATTAAAATATCGAGTCTCGAAGGCATTTAGCAATCGTCCCTATTTGATCGGCTGCCTTCATCCCTTATCATCGTGCTTAAAACAAACACGATATCATGGGTAGATTGATACTACATGTATTGTAGTTGTACAATGTACATGTGAGAAGATCGAAACTCAAGTCTTGGTTCTGAAAGTTCTCAAAAAAAGCAGAATTTGTAACGAGATACATTTGTCGACGGGTGGATGAAAGTTAAATAACATTTTATGGGTAAGTAAATAGAGAGCATTAGAATAAAATGCAAAATTATACAAGGTGTTTAGTCGAATACAATCTCCTAAATTGCTGCTTTGTCTTCACGAACAAAATTCCCCACTCAATAGCGACCGAGATAATGAGCTCGAACGCGCCATTACGGGACGCTGTACATCACATCACAAACAGTCCCATCTGATGATTTGATTAATTTAATTGTGATGTGTAAAATTGGAACGTACCAAAAAAATGTACGTTTTTCGTCGCTCACAACCGTTATAAAACCTAAAGTGATAATTCAGTTTGCTTTGTTAACTCGGTTCGTTATTATACCCACTAATCATTCTGTTATTTAACCTCGTGCCACTTTATTCTCAACCGTGGTGTTTCTCTTTCATTCAAAATTAAATTGAGTATAATCAGTTTAAAGTGTTTCTTTGGTGCGTTTGCTCGTACACTTTTTCCTCTGCACCATTTAAAAAAAATGTTAAGGAGAAAAAAAATTTAAGCGACTACCCGAGGTTGTTTAATTAATTTTTGAGGGTAGTTTAGTAACAATACGAGACGTACATACTTAATTAAGTATTCGCGAGAAATATTCTAAAAAAATTTGGCCCCAAAAAGCTCTTCCTAAAATATATTTTTCGTTAAACCAACCTTCGACTAATAAACTTTGATGAAAGTACTTTAGGGGTTGTTTAATAATCTGATAACGTGTTATCTTGTGGAAGAATCTTTACAGGTCGTTATTTAATATAAATCTACCAATTAGATAAGCTTTATAGGACACTTAAAGAACGCTTGCTTTTGATACATCTAAGCCACAGCCTAAAATATACACACAGAAACTCTAAAAAAGGGAAAAAGTTTACGTTTTTTCCTTAATTCCATCTCTTAAAATTGTAACTTTTTTCCCAGAGCAGTAACACAGAAACGTCATGTTGATAAATTTAACATTTAGGTATAAAATCAACAAGATAAGATAAATAATGTTGTAAAGCTGTAAAGCGTAAAATCACTATGCGCGCCCTCGTTAACACAAATTAACGCCAGAATAAATATTTCAAATTCTTGACTGTAGATTGTAGATAGCTCTACAAGAAATTCGTATTGAGAATAGTAAGCTACCGAACAGCTAAAAACGTACTCGTATGAGTTATTGGCAATAATTGAGTTAAAGAAGGACCTCGCTAAGTGACGTAGTTGGAAGGGATGGAACAAAATTATCTCATTTCTCTAGAGCCCTGCTGAGGGCAGGGGACTCTGAGCCCTTACTATTAATTGTAGCCTCTTCTCACATTTATTTAAATAAACTACCACGAGAAGAAAAAATACCTCCGACCAGATAGACAAAGGACCAAAAACCCAAAGCTTAGAATAGAGCAAACTAGAAGAAACTAGCGAG
Organism: Malthinus flaveolus; assembly: GCA_950108345.1. NCBI lineage: Eukaryota > Metazoa > Arthropoda > Insecta > Coleoptera > Cantharidae > Malthinus > Malthinus flaveolus. The sequence goes on from OX467289.1 coordinate 17,613,862, forward strand.
GACTAGATCATCAGTTAACGCAATTAAAACAAAACGGTCGGTAAAATACATTATAAAGGAATGGAAGCCAAGAGAAACGATAAAGCCAAGAAAGATCTAATAATTGAATACGAGACGCTCAAAATCGAGAAAATTGGAACAAATCGAGAAACGCCTTTGCCTAAGCTCAGCAGTGAACGCTATTGGCAGCGTAAGAATGACGTTGACAATTGCTCACGAACTCATGACTTAACAACGACCGGCCGAATATACGTACTACAACGGAATAGAGGTCAAAAGAATCAAAAGAAGCTAAGAAAGGCATTTGACCAGATAAACAGGCGATCTGTAACGGGTGGCAAAACACTAGACGCGAGGGGCTTAGGACAGAGAAAACGGAAGAGTGAGCCTTTTGTGCAGCAGTAGACCCAATTGGCTGTGTGGTGGTGCCAATACTGATGGCTTGTGTGACCTACTTTTGGATAAAAGTTAAGAAATTTCGTAAGCTTCCCAATGCTGCCTGATAGATTGGTGAACATGGTTCCTAAGAAGATTATCAAAAGTTTTTATACAGGGTGGGCAGGGAAATCGGATGATGATGGAAATTAGCCTCCATTCAGGTTTCTGTCAGTTTGAACGACTTCTTGAGCCCAATAGTGTCCTTCAATTATCTATCTAATGCGCGAGGCTTGGTCTCATAGATGACTTGAGGTGCCTCCATAAGAAAATCACACACTTATAAATCTGGAGACTGAGGGGCCCATGCAAAGTGCTTCAGGCTTTTTTAAACAGATCTGTATTCTCTCGGGGGAGCACGGAACCCTAAGAGAGCGCGTCCCCAGGTAGTGGACCCGACAACCGACAACCCGTCAACCGACCCGGCTGTAGTGTCGTGGCTAAAGCTCTGCATCGGGATAATCGATGCTGACTGGTGATTTCCTTCAGAAACTACAGTCGCTGAACTAGTCCATTAATGCTGTCAGGGGTCTGGAGGGTCTGGAAAACCGCGTCTTGGTGCTCAGCGTCGTAAGCTGAACTTGAGGGAGATAGCAATAAAACGCAACAACGAACACTTCAGAATACTGTCATACAGGCTGGGACTTCTAAGCGACACGGGTCAGACGATTTATTACATTTATATTAATTTGACTAACACTTATGATTTCCAATGCATGAGTGTCGTGGGGCAATGATTTCACTGGGATCTAATGTCCCTTTTAAGTGTTTCAAGTTTCTATAAACTGGTTTGTACTCTTCCGAGGGAGACTTGAACCCAGGTGGCGGATATGGGAACACTCGGTAGACATACCGGGTAGGAAAAACCTCTCTTAGACCATAGTCGTGGCTAAAGGTCTGCACCGGGGTTAACGATACCAATTTATTGCTAGTTATTTTTGGAAGCCACAGTCACTAAACTAGTTCTTCCGTGCAGGCTAGGGTCATGTCTGCCCGAATCAAAAAGAGACAACCTCAAAAACATCTACTGCTTCCAACGTTGGCGCACCAGGCGAACCACATTATATTTAGTCTTTCCGTGAGTGGATCGTGGCAGCGCACGTGTGACCATGACAGCCTTGGTACTTGTGGGAACATTAAAAAACTAATAAACAATGAAGACTCTTTGAAGGACTCAAAGGGAACCTGGTCATTAGCCGCTGGGCCCGGAAAACCGCGTTTCGGCGCTCAGCGTCGTAAGCTGAACTTGATGGAGATAGATAGCAATAAAACACAAGAACAAACCCTTCAGAATACTGTCATACAGGCTGGGACTCCTAAGAGAGACAGTACACCAAAATAGGGCGAAAGAAACCCAAATAAGAAAACGAAGTGACTTATCAAGAATGTCAAATAGTTACGGAAGCCATGTCCAAGTTCAAGATGGCGATTCATTATTCTAAACTTAGAATTTCTAAAACTTGAGTGTCGTGGGGCAGTGATAGCGCTGGAATCTATTATTGTGTCTCTTTGAAATGCTTGAAGGTTTTATAAATAGGTCTGCACTCTGAGCAAAAGTCAGGCTCACTGCCTCACGCAGTGCTGGTCAGCTGGCTCCTTTTGAGCGCCACGTTTAGCTTATTGAACATACAATATTTCACTTAACTGAGCGAAAATCTCTGTGCTGCTACTTGTCATCAAACATGTATTTAAGATAACGAAAACGAACAAGTTGTGTTAGGAGAGATGATAATATATTTACGCAAATATGTCGAATGCGTACTTCTATCGTGTTTATCATGCTCAGAGACCTGAATTGAATCCACTTCGTTAGGTAAGTCGAAAAATTCAAATTGTCACAGTGAAATGCTTCTCGAATACAATCTTTTGTATTTGTATACTCAGAAGGAAGACAAATAAAAACCTTTATGTAAATAAGATTCGATATTGTTAAAATTTATGAATAAAAAAACATAATATTTTGACTTATGTGTACGTGTGGAAGAGAAGTGGAAGAAAGAAAAGAGATAAAAGAAACGATAAAATTAAAATGATTCATATAATTTGACATTTCTAAAAATTAACGTGTCGGAAAAGTTGCACTAAAGTCACATTTTTTCCCAATTCTTTTTCCGAGTTAAAAATTATTCCTTTAGGTGAAATTTGTTCGAAATAAAAGAAATTGCTCTCCTTGCTTAGAGCTTCGTAAATTGATGCAATTAACTGCTGCAGCGGGATTTACAAAAGTCACTATTAGGTATTATTTATTTGAAGGATCTTTTTTGGGGTGTGGGAAGTTTTAAAATTTTCTTCTCGGCTCCACCTTTCTTTGTAACGACCGTTAAATAATGAAAGGGTTGTTATTTTCAATGACTTTATTAAACTTTGGTTCCACTTAGCGTAAAATTTTGCCTTATTCAATATTCATTTTTAAAACTTTCGTAATTCCTTATTAACTTCCGCCGAAACTAGAGATGACGCCATTGGAGGTGGTTGTGGTAGCACTATTTGAACCGGCTTAGATGTCATTTTTGTTACATTTTTTTCTTGTATGTTCTCTTCAATGCTCATACTTTGCTCTGCTTTCTATTTCCACCCCTATTACCATTGGCCATTGCCATACAAAAGGTGGTGTAGTTCTGATTTTTGACTATTATATTGGGTTAGGGGCCCTGATGAAAAATCCAACTTTTCGATCTTGAGGGGGGTGCTCGCGATCCACTATCTTGGATTAAAGGTACGAAAAATTGGTTTTTCCCATTTAACTTCTTAACGGTTGATTCCACGACAAAACTGTCCAATCCAACTTTGGAGAGGACAAAATGCCCTACAATATTTGTTTTATTTATTTTCTTTCGATCTTTTACGGTTTCTGAGATATAAGCTGGAGAAAATCGCTATTTTTAGAAAAAATCAATTTTTTGGGTCAACTTCGCTTGGAGACTTTTTTACCGTTCATTTGGAAGAAAATTCTCTGGAACAAAAGTTGTAGGATTTTAAATTGCTTTCAAACTGAGGGTATCACTGATATTTTAGCTCAACTAGCTCCAAAGTTAGAGCAGTTTATGATAACCTATAATTGTCGAAAAATGAGTCATGAGTGTTCGCAGTTCGAAGTTTTTGTTACGGCCCCCCATATCCCCCCATATCAACCCATAACAATTTCTCTCACATTTCAACATTTATTCAGTTTAAAATGGTTATTGGGGGGGGGGATGTTGAGCGAACTTTCTCGTTTCTACTGCGAGAAACGAGAAAATTCGCTCATGACTCATTTTTCGTCATTTACAGGTTATCTTAAAACTGCTCTAACTTAGGATCTGGTTGAGCTAAAATATCAGTGATACACTCAGTTTGAGGGCAATTTAAAATCCTACAACGTTTGTTCCAAAGAATTTTCTCCCAAATGAACGGTAAAAAAGTCTCCAAGCGAAGTTGACCCAAAAAATTTATTTTTTCTAAAAATAGCGATTTTCTTCAGCTTATATTTCAGAAACCGTAACAGATCGGAAGAAAATAAATAGAACAAATATTGTAGGGCATTTTGTCCTCTCCAAAGTTGGATTGAACAGTTTTGTCGTGGGATCAACTGTTAAGAAGTTAATCGGAAAAAACCCTAACCCAATAACATATTCAAAAATCAGAACAACACCACCTTTTGTAGGGCAAAACCCCCCATTGACTGGACTACTAGTCTAGTATTCAATTTTTACATTTTTATTAAATTAATTTTATTTGTAGCCTCTTCGAGTACGAAACCCTTCGGTTCCCGACAAACATTTACAGAGGTTTTTGATATATGTAGTGACGTCAAACCGACCCAATTGTCTCTAAAACTCCCAAACTTTAAAAAAGGGACGACATTCTGCACGTTTAATTTGAAAATGTATGCAACTTTTATGCAAGCATGCACGCTTTCCTAATTCGCGAAATTAATGTTACCTAATAAATTTGATACATTCTACAAGAATAATTTCAAACTACAAACTTTATACAACTTAATGAAGATACTTAATAAAATATAATTGCAAATAAGCTTGTAACGAATTTAAATTAAAAATTTTTATTTTGTCTCATTTTTTAATTTCATTTTGGCTCCATTCCAGTAGTTTTATTACACTCCAGTTTATTAACATTTCGTGTCTAAGCATCCAATTTTATTGTCATTCCGGATTAGCTTTTCAGACTTGTTTATTGATATTTTGTGACTTTATTACACAGACACATATTATGAATAAACCATAACCGTTAAACTATTCAAATCAAGTTTGATTTTTAAAAAGATCTTTTTTATACGTATAATATATAAAATATATTGATGATAGAATCACGTATCTCGGTGAGCTCAGCTTTAATGTATAATTTAATATCTCTAGTATCTACTAGATTTTTCTTTCGAAAGAAGCTACTTATAAGTTAATCATTCGTCTCTTCTTTTTACTATAAATAAACATCTTTACGAGCAAAATTTTACGAGTTTTGTGTTTTAATGAGTTCTAGAAGGAGATTAGCGCCTAGTGCCCATTAATAATTCCGAAGCTTTTCCATCCAAAAGTCGAAAAATTTAAAAAAACACTAAAAGAAGCCTTTTTCAGTGCGCTTCCTTCTCTAGAAGCCCTAGAATGTCAATTTTAAGAGTAGTGGCCATTTTTTTACAACTAATGCGAGGTGGATAACTACCAGAGGCCCCCGTAAGGACAAAGCCTATAATAATATCTCTTTAACCCTCCGTTAGGCGCGTGGTCTACGATCGTAGACCAGGCCTCTGTAAACCATCATAACTTTTGTGAATTTCAAATTATATTTGTGTAATATTCTATAGCTGCTAAAAACACTTTTCTCTAGCGAATTAAGAGTACTGGACATTCCCTAAAATGGTAATTGCATTTGTTATTGCAGGCCAAAAGCGACTGGTCTACGAGTGTGGATCACGCGCCTAACCGTGTTACAATTTCTTGTCGTGCTATTTATTGTTAATGCGACTATTTTATTCCTATATTTTTAAATATAATTAATTACGGAGATTCAAAAATTCGTTAAAACAACTTAAATTTTATTAGGAAACTCGGGGAATACCCTTAAAGTTCAACAATAATTTTCAAAAGTATCACTATGATGAACCTTCAAACATTTTCTCACGGGTTTACATGTGACATAAGACAGAATAGTCCCAAAAGTTGTTTTCCGATTTTCACTTGTTTTCGAATTACGGCGTTTTTAAATTTTGCTAAGCTAAGCGTAAACATCGCTACATAAACGCTCTTTGGGTATACAAAGCAAATCACCTTGAAGAAAAAATAAACAGAAGCGAATTTATTCAAAAATGTGCATGTGAGCTCATGCGGCCTCAAATCGAGTTCAGGGCCTTACACGCCCAGGGGGTACAGGTTCAGGGGGTCTTGCAATTGCCAGCTGAAATGAGACGGCGAGCTCGCGTTTTACTGGGAATTACCGAGAATGTATTGCCCTATTGTCCCTTCCCCTGGCAGGTCCGCAAATTATGTTGGACGTTGCACTTTTTACCCTCGATAAAGGAACAAGTACAGTCAAAAGTTTTGTGCAAAATATTACAAATATGCCTGCAAAGACCATATGAAAGACATATGAACTTCGTGTTTTAGTGAATAAAAACGAACAATTTTAGTCGATCACAGTTTCCTTTTGATTTTAAGAAATTTCGATTATTTGTATTTTTTTATTACTTTAGGCTATGTAGTCGATTATATTTAAAAATATTTATTTATAAATCACTTTTAATGCGTTATAATAAATAAAATCCCAACACTTAATAAATTTACGTGAAAATTACCCATTCTGAGTATTTTGATTACATCTCTCAAAATAAACGCAATGTTGGTTAAAAAATTATTTTGTACGATGGGCAATAGTCGAATGAACCACTTTTTTTAAAAATTTGTTTCAAAATTTTTAAAACCATTCTTTTATACAGATAATAAAATGGTCTACGATCGTAGACCACGCACTTAAACACGTAAGTAAAGTGCACGCGCCTAACGTAGGGTTAAAAACATAAAAACCCGTTAAAAATATAATTTAGAGCAACAGCGAAAGTAGCGACCTGTACAATATGTCAAATTTTTGGTGCGATGCACAGTGCAGCTGCGCCGCTGCAGTTATCGTTTTTTAAAAGAAACGATATTGAGAGGATAGTAGTGCCATTGAGTAATAAGAACTGCCTTAGTGGGGCCTTCACTGCTAACTTTAAATAAAAACCGAGCCAACTTTAAGATAATTACTGGTTGAAGCTAAAAGGGACGCCTAAAAAGCAGGTGTAGTGGCCCGGAGAAACACGAAAACGATAAGAAGTTGAATTACATTAACAATTAATCAAGAAATGCCACCAGCAAAAAGAGAAACCTAGATCTTGAAATAGAGCCAATATGTCTTAAAAGAGAAAATATCTCATCAGATGACCAACGGGAATAAAGCTTCTTCCGCCACAGAGCTACCAAGCTACTTTGTTTTATATATCTTCGACCGAAAACTCTCTCCTTAAAAGATTTATTTTCTTGTAAACCTTTCAATAATGAAACTTCAACAACAACTGTGTGTTGTTAATAAAGACTCATGTAATAGTAACTTATTTCGTATTATATTCACTTGAAGCTCCAATAGTTTGAAATTTTCTCTCGTGCAAAGTCATCGGCTTGAGACCAACTAGAAATTATTACAAAATCGATCTAAACTGCGAAACGTTGATTTTGTTGTGAAAATAAAAATTTTTAATTACAAGTCTTCGTCATCTCTTAAAATTGAACAATTGGTGCAGCTTCCTCCTCCTTCTTTCAGCAAAAAGAAAAATAACCAAAGATGCGCTTAAGTAGATTAAATCCAACAGCAAATTCGTTTGTTTCTTTTTAGACGAATGGCACTGAAATGTTTTATATTTAACACAAACTCGTTATTAATCCTTCTATTTAATTTTAATTACGGGGATTACTTAAAGCGCGAATTGTTGAATGGGAAAACAAAATTTAATAAATAAATAAATAAAAAGATTTTTTAAGTAAAAAAAGTGGAATTGGTAAGTAGGTAGTTCAATTTGCACATTGCTTGTAATAAATTAATTAATATAATTTTTTTAACAACACGGGGAAAATTTTTGGAAAACTCGGCCTGGTTTTGAGCCTACCTAATCCAAGCGCTTTAACTGCCTGTAACTGATCTCAAATTAATTAACAAATAAAGGAACCTAACCTAACCTAACTGAGCCTAGCCTAACCTAACCGAGCCTTACGCCATTAGTTTCCTGGATCGTTGCTGACTCCTCCTCGAAGCCGAGCTTTATCCTCCTGTTCGTCAGCAAGGCCAAGATGTTGAAGGGGCATGGCTCTACACTCTACATCCATTTCCCCGAGGGCTTCCAAGATCCATTTCCATCTCGTGCAGTTGAACGCGTTTCTCCCATCTAGCGTTACGATAAGGCAGTACCTCCTTGTCTTTCATATACCTTTCTGATCCGTTCTCGTAATGATCGATCTGTCCTGAAGCTGAATTGGTTCTCGGAAAGGCCTTGTCTTTCTTCAATGATCCTATTTAGTTTGTTCGGGATCATCCTTTCTAGGAGCTTTCCAGTGTGATCTAGAAGAAAGATGAGTGGCTACGAGAAGGGGTCGATAATCCTTCTTGATCAGTACTATCCTCGCCACCTCCAAATGTCCGGGAAGTTGCCAGTGGCAAGGCCCAGGTTGAATACCTCTTTATGGCTTATAACTTTATGGCTTCCCTCGTAGTCAGCTATTCTTTTGGAAAGGCTTTATGGTGTTGGGGAGGGGGGGGGATTGCATCCTCGGCTTGTAAAAAGGCCCGTGGGAAAAGTACATCTGCTATTATCTTGAGCTCTGGTTAGAGTGAGTCTAGGTGGGCTTCTTTTGCCCAGGAGTTAGTTCTTGGCTATCTTGTACGCCAGGCCCTACAGGTGTTTTCGTCCACCTGTCTCAAACGTTCTTTCCCGTATCGACTCTTGCTCTCTTTGATGGCGATTAATCGCTTTTTTTTTCAAGGTATTGTGCTTCCTGAGCTTCTTCCAGCGGGGAATTGCATTGCTGTAGCCTCTGCATTGTCTTCCTAAGCTTTTGCCTCCCTTCCGCGCCGGTTTCGCCCACTTCTACGGGGCAGTGTTGCGCCGCATGTTGCAGAGAGTACTCTGACAAGGTCTTCTGCTTCGTTCACGCTCGTCCGTTTCGCCTCCACACTTACTGCGACCTGAAACGACTAGATACTTAGTTTATGTGCGGCTCATCCTCCGGATACGGCCTCGAGAGATCCGAGCTCGAAGGAGACGTAGAGATGGTCGCTTAAAGTGCAACCTGCTTTTTGAACCTACCTAACTCAAGCCATCCAACTGGTTGTAACTGGCCTAAAATGAATGTATATTGTTGATGGACGATCTGCCCGCGACAATTGAGCCTATTGGGCATCGGATTCCTACCCTAAAGTCACCGTATGGGTGTTTATAGTTTGCACAGCAGCTTTGCTAAAAATGTATTGTTTGACCGGAACTTTTGTCCCAAATCTAATCTGATTTGCAAACCATTCCAAAGCCAAGTGCCAGTTGTGCCGTTTTTTTGCGTAATTACTTAAGTTTGCTGCAAAGTACCCTTTCAATATGCAAAACTAGAAATAAATTGTGAGCATAAAACTAGCCGTTCGTAGTTAAACGCGGTTAAATAATAATAAACCCATAAAAGTCTTCTTATAGTGCATTTAGCGCTTATGTATTATTAAACAAGTATTTGTGCGAATATAAAGCTCTGATAAATTCGAAGTTTTTTTTCGGTTATATAAAAATATAAAATCGTTTACCGTAAGTTTCTTTCACTAAATTCAGTTTTAAAATCCCCTTTTACTTTACAACTTATTTTACCTGTGTAAAGCACGAAGAACGGTTTTTTGATGGGTTTTCGTTACTCTACCACGTACATAACTGAATACATTAAAGTTGAATAAGGCACTTGCGGTCCAATCCTGACGCCTCATTGGCAAATATACACCCCGAGCACGGAGAAAAGTTTTAGAATATTAAAGAAGAACAAAAATTCACCCAAAGGGTAAACAATATGAAATAGATTTTTTTATGGCGAAAAGTGTTGTTTTTTTTCTCGTTTAAAAATTTTGATAAATTACCAAGTTAATAATTTAAAATAACCCGGAAGGGAAGAAAAAATTTTAAATGAAAAATTAAACGCGGTGCGCATTTTTTTTTGTAATCAAAGTGTTGGAAAGTATTGTTAACGAGTTTTCGGTTAGTTCGTCGGCTATTTAATACTCTTAGCGGTAGTTCTACTAGTCGCCTCACCATCCCTTAGTTTGTCTCTAAATAATTACCCGACTGCCAGCTTCTACGTCTACGTGTGCCAACTCCTCTCGATTAATTTATAAAATTGCAAATTTCCTACTAGTGGTTAAAAATTTAACCCTTCAATAATAATAATAAATTAAAAAAAAAAGAAGACACACCGTAAAACAGTTTACAGTACTTTACGTGCTTAGTTTCATGTTCGATAAAATTTAAGAGTTAGATTACAATGACGAAATTTATTATTATTTTTGTGGGTTATAAATCGGGGTTTGGAGATTTGCGATTTAGTAAAATCGTCTTTATGGCTTTTCGAATAAATTTATGTAGTTGAAAATAACTTAAAGTTTAAGGAGGAAAAATTTTTTTACGTATTTCTATACTTTTGTGCAAAATTTCATATTTAAATGAGCCCCAGTAAATCTTTCTTATTTTTGAGATTAGGTCCATTAAAGTTGGAAACGTATCAAGGTTCTGATCTTGGCTTTCGTTGAAAGATTGATGTTCGTATGCAAAGGATGCAGCGATGTGTTAGGTTATTCCAATCTCTTGGAAAGCGCGGTTTTTAATGAGAGCGAGGGCTTGGGAGAAATTCTGTATGCACTTTAAGTGCATCGAAAATCCCTTAGGGTCGTGTTGACGTGGTTTATATAAGACAGTGCGGTATTGCAGACGTTCTCTGTAATTGCAAATGTGCACCTGGGGTTGTTTACTATTTGTGGGCTCAGAAGATGATGTAGAAGATGATTTACTCGGCTGTATCTTTCAAGATTTTCATTAAGTAAATTGCGATGCAACCACGGAGAATCGCTACAGTTATGAAATATCAAAGCTTCGGTCTCGTTATTATTAATGTTATTTCATGCGAAAACTGTAGCTACAAATCAAACTGCGCAATTAAATTTTCTTAGGTCGATCCAAATTCGTTCTACGACACGTGAAAAATTTGGACTATACGTTTGGCAATCATGTAATTGCCAATAAGATATTAAACTGTTGCCCGATACTCGACGCGAAAATTTCTATCTTACCCTACACAATATAAAGTGACACACGACATCTTGAACGCGACGTAACACGCATCCGAAAATCTAATTTGCTACCGTCTTTCTGATTGCTCCAAAAATTGATTTTTTATACAATTTCAGTTGCTTATAAATCATATAATTACGCCTCGGTTTCCAAATTTATAAAATATAAAACCGACTCGCTTTTTACGAAAAGAACACGACAGTGACGCGCAAAAACGTCTTCCCGCAACCAAAAAATTTAATTGTTTTTATCCTAAGCACCGCAGTACACTTCTAAAAGCTCCCGACAAATTGCACTATTTCATTTAAGATAGAGATATATATACTTTGAGGTTTGTTTTTATTTGTGGTACATCTGCGCGCAGTCAACACTAAGAAAACAAATCCCAAGGAATGAAAATTGCAATAAAATTGCCCGTCTTCAAAAGAATATCTACCCATTTTTAACTAAAAATTTAAAGTGGATTTTAAATTGTTGAAAGATTTATATTATGTTAGTTGTAACTATTTGTCGTAATAAAAATTTCATCTGCGTGGTATTTTTGCAAAAGCTGTTCCGATAGGAACGTGAGAACTTGAGATTTTCGTTCGTATTGCTACGTAAATTTAAATTAACCGTTGCATCATTTCGTGACGACAACTTACAAAACCTAAAGCCTTTTTATCTCGAGGGAGATCGGGATAATTAATCACCCGCGCGGTTGAGCCCCAAAGCCCAGAGAAGTTGCACTAGCTCGCGTAAGCGACAAAACTGATGTGCAATGTTTGGCGTACGGTAAAAATATTGTACTCGCCCGCTAGGTGATAAAATTCTTTAGTGTTATATTCAAAATCGTTTCGATTTTAGTATCTAATACGTCGTACAGCTGCTCGACGTAGTTCACAGGTGCATTATTAATTAAGTTCGCAATTAAATTTAATAAGGTGACAAATTTAGTAGAAGATGACGAATAATAAATTATCACACCCCTGCCCTTCTCTTCTGTCTTCTGGCGAAGAAAAACAGAAACAACAAATATTTTCCTTTATATCTTTGGGGGGAAAGAACACGAAAGCAGTAAAAGCTTAGGCTCAGGAAGAACAACAGTAAAACCGCAACCATTAGGGGATGAATAGATAAAACTAACGCGGAAGTTTGGATTTCACAGTGACTTAAAATACTCTACTGCAGAAGCTTATTACTTATTATATTCTACAGATGCTTAAACGGAAGACTACCACAAAACAAGGGTTGATCAGAGTTGTCAGTGCCACTACAAGGTGTAAAAATGTAATCAATTCGACTATCACGGACCATTGACTATTACGGACTAGAAGCTAAGAACGGGTGTTTCAAAAATAATATACGGTTAGGTTTATTGCTAAATTGTATAGTAGCGTAGCTACTGTACAGAGATAACAGGAACTCACCTTAGGTTACAAGGGATAATAATTAATGGCACAAATTAAGATTGTAATTTAACTAAAGGCAAACTTTAAATTTTAATAAATTACAAGACGCAAGGTCGCGAGTAGGCCTAGTTTGGTCGCCACTCGAGGGGGTCTTAAACCGACCCGGGACGCAACTCGGAATACTTACTAGCCGCCGGACACAACTCGTATACGCCCCTCTCTCGAGATAGCGTACAAACAGTGATTTGACAGTTCGAAGCAAGAATCTTAAACAAAATCATCATTGTTAACATGTTAACCCCCCTCTCGTCCTTGTATTCCAGCCATATCCTGTAACTAAACTCTGTGGCAAATGACCATCTTTTCTCGGAGACGCATAGAATCGATAATGAAATAACTAGAAAATAGAAATAAAAAAATAAAAAATATTGTTTAGCGATGAGGGCTCCGTAGAAAGAACCTTATTAAAAAGTCTTATAACTATTAGGTAGCTTTGGCATCCTGCATGGAAAGGGTGCTAGAAAAAAATGAATCTTTGAATTGAGGGAAAAAATGTTTCGGCTTAATTTCAATACCGAGGCGGGGGGGGGGTCTATTTAATAAAATATTACAAACAATATTTATTATTTTGTAGCTATGTAGATATGGTAATACGGATTAGGGTTCCAGAATGTGTTGGCATTTCTTTCAGGAGGTAAGGAATGCGCTATTTGTTACGCCCATCGTATCTGAAATTCTTAAAATTTACGTAAAATGGTCTACTTGAAAATTAAATATTTCACATTTTATGAGTGAAAAGTACCCGGGTACCATCGCCAGTCACGTAAGGGTTAAGATTCTATATCGTGTTGGTAGTTTCTGCTTGCCTCTGCGTTCTTCTATGTGCTCATATTTGCCCTTCTGCGCATCTGCGCACTTCAGCTTGTTTCTGACCATTTTCACATAACTGTTTGGACCTGCTACATATCCCAATAAACGCAAATCTTTATATTAACAGTTTGACCGTAAGGTGGGTAATTTCGTCTTCTTTCACACCTAAACCGCCCATCTGTTATTATCGTCACAACTAACTATAATAGTCCAGTCAATAAACATGAATATGCGAAATCTTTTGACTTCAGGGCTTCGTTGGAAGTAGCTAGTATTCCCCTCCCCCATCTCTCCTCAAACACTACTTTCCAAAACGATAGAAGATAGAATGAATAATTGTTGACATATTATGAGATATGAGACAGGTTGTTGGCAATATAAACGAGAAAATTTGCTCAACATTTCTACACCCCCCTCCCATCACCATTTTAAATTGAATTAATGTTAAAATGTGAGAGAAATTCTTATGGGTTGATATAGAGAGGAGGGGGGTTGTAACGATGACTTCGAGCTGCGAACACTCATGACTCATTTTTCGACATTTATAATTTATAAGTTATCATAAAGCTGCTCTAACTTTAGATCTGGTTGAGCTAAAATATCAGTGATACACTCAATTAGAAGGCAATTTAAAATCCTGCAACTTTTGTTCCAAAGAATTTTCTCTCAAATGAACGGTAAAGAAGTCCCAAGCAAAGTTTACCAAAAAAATAAATTTTTTTAAAAAATAGCTATTTTCTCCAGCTTATATCTCAGAAACCGTAACGGATAGGAACAAAATGTATAGAATACATATTATAGAAAATTTAATTACCCTTCATTTTGATTTAAAACATATTTTTCTAGAGTGCACCGATTCCGAGATATAATCGAAAAACCAAAAAATTGTATCCCCCCTCTTCCCGTATGCTCACCTCCTAGGGTATGTTCACTTATTAACTACTCCTAACGAAGTCCTGAAGTCTTGCACTCTTCACCCCTCTTTTGAGCACTCATTGACTGGATTGCTACTTGTTTAAAACACCTAAGTAATCCATATACATAAACAGCTAGCCCTCACTTCAAACGTTAAAAGGTCCTCTTTGATTTAAAAGTGTAATGTACGGTTAAGAAAAACTTGCGAACGGTTTAGGGCCAATTTTTTTTTGTCGTGCAAAAAAATTGGAATTTTTCGTATCACTAATCTGAGAGGTTTTTAGGCGGCGACGCAATTTTGAGGATTAGATAGTTGTCTGAGGAGAAGCTAGAGAATTTTGTGAAAATGTGTTAATTAATGAAGTTTAGTTTGATATTGAGGACCTCAGGCTCGATCGAGAGCCCGTAGGGCCGAGCCTAGGCCCCATTAGCCGACTTTGAGCTTAATTGGGTTATTTGGCTAGTGGTCTAATAATTTTATGCGGGGGTTAAATTTTCGTAAAAAGAAAATAAATGGAAAATTTTTGAAAGAAAGTTTATAGTATAAGAAGAAGAAAATAAATATGCAAACCGATAAAATGTTGATGTAAATTTAGAAAGCATATCGCGAGATTTTATATTATGTTAAAAAGCAAGCGAGATTATCTCGACACTAAATTGTCGTTAAGAGAGTTGCAGAAGTATAGGGAGGAAAATGAAAATTTTCGTATTAAAGATGAAAATCTGACGACAGATATGGCTTTTGTGTTTTTGTACGTGTGTAGTAAAATAACTAAAAAGAAAAACAACAAAGTGTAAATTTAATAAAACTTAAAACTTTATTGCTGCAAGCATTATCGTAAAAGCCGACTCAAAACTGGGCTAGTTACAAATTATGCAAAAAGGAATAAGTACGAGCAAGAGAAGGGAAAGGACGGGTAAGAAGGTTGGGTTTTTTTATATGTAAGATCTTAGATGAATAGTAGTAAATCTTATCCACTAGACATGAAGAATGACTCGAATTCTCCTCGGAAAAAGGAGAGAAATGTGACGTGCGGTTGCGAGTAAAGAGAAGTCAGGTTGATTACATCTTTTATTCTTCTCACAAAACATAAACTTTGCAAATATTAGATTTGGATAAAATATAATTTATAACACAAACTTTTTCCTCATGCAGTATAAAAATAACAAAATTTATTTATTGAACTTTAATCAAATTACATTTTTTGTTCTTCCGTTCAAAACTTTTCTCCGTCTTTGCCTGCCTATCGCGTTATAAATAAAAGGCAAACAAGTTCGGTTGTTAGTAAGAGTGTACTTTGAGTAAGGCTAATCTTCAAATAGACTCGCATAATTTACTAAATATTCCGGAAAATTAACACACACATTTACTCCAAGCAAACTAAACTCATTAAAAGTTCTTCAATTAATAAATTAACTTAAGAAAATTCGTCAACTTTATAATTGAGTGGAGTCTCCCACACAAAAATTTTGTTACCAACCTAATTTATCGGATTTGATACGTTTCGGTTATTGTCAATTACCTTCCCAAGGTTCCTTAATTTGTTTAAAAATAAATTTAACGCCGAGTAGGTAATTATAACGAGAGAGTTCCTTTAATTTTCCAATTTTCGTGCTTTTGCAATACCTCACGCAGACCTGAAACTTTTTCCAAAGACTCCCCACAACTTTTCAAACACATCCTGGTAAATATTACCAGAGGGTAGCGACGATAGTACTCTCGGCAGTTAAAAGTTTCGAATTTAAATTTTTTAAACATCAATCGAGTTAGTAGTTAAAGTAAAAGAACGTAAAACAAAAACAAATCCAATACTCTTATCTTTCTCCATTGGAGTAATCAAGAGCTTCCTAAAACTCGTCTATTTGTCTTACTCTAAAATCGTTTGACTTGTTTTTAGGGATGAATTGCATTTAGGCTTTTATTTTGTTTTTCTTACTACTCGCTCCGAGTAACTAGAATGTGACGAAATTTCGTGTATTTAGTAACGACGTTATTAAAATCACCAAATTACTTATTAAGCCTTAATTGAGTTTGCTATCTAGTACATTGCAGGGAAAAGTGCACGTGCATAATGTATGAGCTTTAGAAATTGGAGTCAATGCGAACATCCGTAGAAAATCGTACTCTCTTCAAACAAACACTGTAGTAGTTTTATTAAAATTAGAGTTGAAACCTAGTATTTTAGCTACACAAACTAAGAACACTCCGCTCCGTGTGATAGATTTGAATAGAATAATTTTGAATGTTCGTGTGAACCATTAAATTCCTCCGTATAAACTTACGAGCGCACATTTATTGGGGTTAGGGGCACCTGGACGTGTTAATTATAATGCAACCATACGTAATCTGTCATAGCTTAATGCGGTTTAGCTTTTGATTAACCGCCTCATTATGTTTGTGAAATATCAAACCAACCAGGTGCTTTTTACAACTCTAAAAAGCGTATATTAGAACATTGAAATTAAAAGCTGCTCAAGGAGAAAACAATTTAAAGTGACGGCGTGGCTGTTTCTTTACTTGAGTGGCTCGTCTTGTCCCATCTTCTCCTTAAGCATATTTCTTTGTGTATCCACTAATTCCGGGTTAGTAGAACCCATAGTCGGCTGCCTCATTACCGTAAATGAAAAAGCATCTACTTTTCCATGTAGAGCCTATTTGAAGACTTATAGTAGAATAGGCATCTTCGCAATAAGAATAAATCCATACCGATCTTCCACAGGCACAGGTAGAGCTTGGACTGTTACAGTCTTCTGTCTTATGTCTTCTGTCTGTCTTCTCTCTTCTGTCTTGTGTCTTCTGTCTTGTGTCTTGTGTCTTGTGTCTTCTGTCTCGTGTCTTCAGTCTTCTGTCTTCTGTCTTCTGTCTTCTGTCTTCTGTCTTCTGTCTTCTGTCTTCTGTCTTCTGTCTTCTGTCTTCTGTCTTCTGTCTTCTAACATACCCCAACATAGCCCCATCTCACCTAACCTAACCTAACCAAACATATTTGAATCTAATCTAACGTAACCTAAAACCAGAAAAAATTTTCAGAAACCTTTTAAGGTAGTAGTAACTGGGATACAACTAATGTAACTCTTTGTAATAAATAATGTAGAAGGACCAGAAGAAAGCGTTGAACTATGCGGAGGAGGTGCGACTATAAAAAAAATTCCTCGGAGTACCAACTGGCTTTTAGGTAGTTATAATTTAGCCTTACCTACTCCCGTGTCAAGCCTCGGCACGGCTAAATCGTCTTTTTTGAGATTCTTTGAATGTTCTATTTCGCAACGAAGAGCGTTTGGTAAACAGGATCCCATCCAAAAATTCGGTACATGGAAAAGTAGATGCTTTTTCATTTACGGTAATGAGGCAGCCGACTATGGGTTCTACTAACCCGGAATTAGTCTGATGTAATGCACGACCGGTCTCTGGCATTCATCGTGGGTCCCTCGAGAAGAAGTTTTTTAGTAGGCAAAAATCTCACACAGCCACCAGGGCGGACTGCTGGTGGTCATTCGTCGTGAAGATTTTTCTCCTGCTTCCGTAAAAAAAGGTTAGGTTTGGTTAGGTTATGTTAGGTTAGGTTAGGGTTAGAAAACAGAAGACAGAAGACAGAAGACAGAAGACAGAAGACAGAAGACAGAAGACAGAAGACAGAAGACAGAAGACAGAAGACAGAAGACAGAAGACAGAAGAACGTGGATTTAGATGAAACGGAACCTAAAACCGCAAAATTCGTTAAAAATATTTTAGCCGAAAAAAAGCGTGGCCCGCAATATAGGTTAAGGGTTTCCCGCCACAAAAATGTTTAATCCAATCTTGTGGAATTCGGATTTCGGATGCTGAGCAATTCCACACCATCTGAACCCACTTAAGATATTATGTACCTACTGCTAGATTTCCATCCAGCCAGTTGGTACTCCGAGGAATTTTTTTTATAGTCGCACCTCCTCCGCATAGTTCAACGCTTTCTTCTGGTCCTTCTACATTATTTATTACAAAGAGTTATATTAGTTGTATCCCAGTTACTACTACCTTAAAAGGTTTCTGAAAATTTTTTCTGGTTTTAGGTTACGTTAGATTAGATTCAAATATGTTTGGTTAGGTTAGGTTAGGTGAGATGGGGCTATGTTAGGGTATGTTAGAAGACAGAAGACAGAAGACAGAAGACAGAAGACAGAAGACAGAAGACAGAAGACAGAAGACAGAAGACAGAAGACAGAAGACAGAAGACAGAAGACAGAAGACAGAAGACAGAAGACAGAAGACAGAAGACAGAAGACAGAAGACAGAAGACAGAAGACAGAAGACAGAAGACAGAAGACAGAAGACAGAAGACAGAAGACAGAGGACAGAGGACAGAGGACAGAGGACAGAAGACAGAAGACAGAAGACAGAAGACAGAAGACAGAAGACAGAAGACAGAAGACAGAAGACAGAAGACAGAAGACAGAAGACAGAAGAACGTGGATTTAGATGAAACGGAACCTAAAACCGCAAAATTCGTTAAAAATATTTTAGCCGAAAAAAAGCGTGGCCCGCAATATAGGTTAAGGGTTTCCCGCCACAAAAATGTTTAATCCAATCTTGTGGAATTCGGATTCCGGATGCTGAGCAATTCCACACCATCTGAACCCACTTAAGATATTATGTACCTACTGCTAGATTTCCATCCAGTCGGGAAAGCACCTACAGCAACATGTTGGAGCTTTTAATTTTCAATTTTTACCTCTATGATTGATCTAACTTTTTTGTAAAATCGTACAATTCAAACTTGTACTCACGTGAAAAACGATAATACTCCAAGTGAGTAAAATATAAATGCGTTTCGTTGTGATTTAAAAAACGCTAGAAGCAGAAGAACCATTTACCCGAAATAATAATGATCGATAACTCGGTTTCCGGAATCGAGGTAAACTCTGTCTCATTAATCGACCATTACATGCGCATCACCGGCAATGCAAATCACTTTCAAGCTTCCCAATACGTAATATTTCCGCCAATACTGAATAAAGAATAAAAATTGAATAGTACCTACCTCGATACCGAGTAATTTTTTATTCTTTCTTCTGTTTGTAAATTTTATACAAATTTTTATTCCTCAATAGAACCTCTTTAAGTGTTCATTGTAATAAAATTAGTTTTTATTCGAGAGGGAAAATATATTTTCTTTCAGAATAAAAATCGATGATACCCAACAATTCGTTTTCGTACAAAACAAATACTAGGATTAGATTGATATTATACAATCTATTTACATAATGTTTTACTTGTAAAGCAAAATTGAAAATACTAGGTTTCTCTTATTGTATTTATTCAAATTTCAAAAAACGCGACGTTGGCATAACTGAAAATTTCAAATAATATTATTATTCAGTAATTTTACTTTTAGGTAATGTGGGACTCTTCTGATTATAGTGGTGTAGCAAAATTAAAAATTACGATAGTTTCTACTGAAATATACAAGGTGTTCCACTAATACTTAAAAAACCGTTAAGAGGGCCAGTACTCATCTACACTCTCCTGTTTTTGAGGCCGCCTCAAGAATTTATATTTGGCTGTTGAGCTGTTTGCTACTAGGTGGTGCAAGCAGTACCAATAGGGTAGACTCAGAAGTGCTTAGTCTCATCTACCACACGCGTGTAGAGTAGATAAGGGCAGTTTTTTAAATACCTTGTCACCCTACGCGTCAAAAAAAGACGAAAAAGTGTGTAGACAAAACTTCACAACGTTTTAGGTGGTATTTGTAAACGCGAATTGTCAATACTACATTTTTAATTTGCAAAATTGGTAGTTTGTCAATGTACCTATTAATGGAGCACCCTCAGGAGTCGTCTGATATTAAATTCTAAATTTGATTGCAAATTTTGACGATTTAAATAATTATTATTTCCGAGTGCATTTGCTGGTATCCAAACTTGTCGATTTTAGTGGATATCGCTGTCATATCAAAAACGAATTTTGGCACTTCACTTTAATAGTCGATTAAACCGAATAAGGGATGAAATTTAGATTTCATATCAATTTTAATAACACAATAAATTTTTACGGTTTAGCATCAAGTTATATAAATTAAAGGGCAAGAAAATCACACTCGGATTTTCGTAGGTATTTTAATTACTCACCTTCGTTTTATTCGTTGCTTGTATTTTTTTTATATTTTAATTAATCTTTCACTTCGGTTTTTGTATTTAATTTGTATTTCTTTTCACATTATGCAAATTTTTTTCCCTTACCTATTTATAAAAATGTAATTTCCGTTCTACAATATTATTAAAAAAATCATTTCGTTTTATTTAGGAAATTTGCTTTCATTTTCCACAAAAACAAAACAGTTTTTACGCTCCTAAATAAATTACTATTTAATGATTTATTGAATAAGTAGAAAATACATTTTTTACGTTTATTTTAATGTCGCTGGGTGGTTCCTGATTTATTTATTTAGTTACAAATAGCCAAACAAATAGAGTGTACACTGTACAACCGCTAGCGGTTCTGTGTAATCGCTTACGAGTTATTTGAATCTCTTACATTTCAGTTTCACTGGGGCCGTGCCAAATTGTCATCGTTTTCTGTACATTTCTCCTAAAAATTCCAAAATTTGCTTCTTGTCTTCTTATTTAGTTGAAAAGCCACTCCTTAATCCAAGCTCGGGTGACCTAACTTTACTAGCACTCTAGTTCGCAAAATAAGAGAAACAGCAACTACAGTAATAATCTAATAGTTAAGGTGAAAAGTGAGAGACGGGTAGGTGAGACAATGGCACATATAAGGTAACAGAAGATAAGCATATTATAGACAAAAACCGGCGTCAACTGTCAAAATGACATCGGTAGAGAAGTTTTTCAGAAGCAGAGAAGGCAGTAGAAGATAGGCAGGTGTAAATGGGACAAGGTGTGTAGATAAATATAGGCAGTTAGAGAGACATTAGTAGAGACAGCTAGACATACAGCTAAGCAAAACAGCTAAACAGAGACTAATAGAGTAGAAACAGATGCAGATATATAGACAAAAACCGATAGTCGTAGGGACATAAGCAGAGAGAGTAGCAGAAACAGATAAGGAAGTAGAAAATACGCAGATGCAGATAGGTTAAGCAGTTAAGCAAAGATAAATAGCTAGAAAGGCATAAATAAAGACAGCTTAACTAAAGCAAATAGGGGCAAATACAGAGCATTTGGGTACGGACAGATAGTATTAGGAACATGGGCAGAGGCAGTTAAAAAGAGACGCGCAAGGTGACTACAGATAAACAGATGCATATTGTTGGTGTAATTATTAGGAAACAGCCTGACTCCAATATTTGAGAAAAATAAGATTTTAGAAGTCATTTGAAGTCGGAAGTCTGTAGTCTGTAGAAAGAAGACTGCTGTCTGAACACTCAAGTCTAAAGTTAGAAATATGAAAACGGAAGTTTTAAGTGCGAATTCTGAAAACTGAAGTGTTAAGAATCAAGTCTGAAAACTGCTGTCTGAATACTCAAGTCTGAAGTGTAGAAACTTAAGTCTGAAACGGAAGTTTGAAGTGTAAAGTGGGAAGTCTGAAGGCTGAAGACTGTAGTCTGAAGATTGCTGTCTGAATACTCAAGTCTGAAGACTCAAGACTGTATTCCGAAAACTCCAATCTGAAGTGTAAAGACTGAAGTCTGAAAACAATAGTCTGAACTGAGAAGGCTGAAGTCTAAAATCTGAAGTCTGCAGGCGGAAACATGAAGTCTGAAGAATGTACTCAAAAGACTGCTGTCTTCTCAAGTCTAAAGTATGAAAACTTATGTCTGAAACGGAAGTCTGAAATCTAAAGTCTTAGGTCTAAAGGCTGAAGACTGTAGTCTGAAGACTGCTGTCTGAATACTCAAGTCTGAAGTCTGAAGTCTGAAGTCTGAAGTCTGAAGTGTAAAGTCTGAAGACTGCTGTCTGAAGTCTGAAGACTGCTGTCTGAAGTCTGAAGACTGCTGTTTAAATACTCGTCTGTAGTGTGCAGACTGAAGTCTGAAAACAGAGGTCTGAAGTCTGAAGTTTGACGTCCAAAGTCCAAAGTCCAAAGACTGAAAACTGAAGACTGAAGACTAGAAAGTCTAGCTAGTATCTAGCTCTTTGTTAGGACTCTTAGGTAAATCAGACTTTGGACCTCGGATATCAGTCTTCGGACTTCAAGCCTAAGTCTTCAAACTTCTCACTTCCGGCTACAGAAAATTAATTTGGACTTTGGTGTTTGTCCTCTATATTCCTTGATTTTATTCTTTACAAGTGACAAAGACTAATATTCAATGAGCTATAGGCAAAAAGACTATTTTTGGCACCTTTTAATGTGGAAATCCAACTTCTTTTTCATCGTTTTAAAGACATTCTTTTGATGATCATCTATCTTCACTTGCTCTTCTTGCTTGTTTATGACTTATGGCTGTCTATCCTATTTAGGTGTCTCTTATTCTTTTCCTAAGCTACTTATACAATCTATTTATGTTTTTTCGGATAACTCATAGGGTCATCCTTCCGTAAGTTTCACTGTTGATTTCCCCCCTCCCTCCCCAATCGTTCCTAACCAACTTTATACCGAACAAAAAACAAATTTTAGATCTACAAGGCTTTTTAAAGTCGGAAATGAGTGCTGAAGTTATATAGTGTTTGATAAGTCTTCCGTCTGCTATTTGTCTTTGGATTTTGCTGCCTGTAAAGATATCTTTTTAACGCCCGAGGCCTTAATTTTTTTATTGCTTGAGATTAGACTACTTGCTTCACATTCTCGATGTTGGGAGATGTAAGTCAATATTATAGTCATTTTATCAAGCCCGACAGCTTCTGTCCCGTTTCTCTGATCAAACTTAAATAACACTCTACTTACTGATAATAAACGTGGCTTTATTATCTTCAAAACATTTTTAACTACTGTTATCTTTTCATCTTTTTGGTTACCCATCGCATCATCTACCACCGATTTATTAGGAACGAAATTCGTCTAGATTCAGAAAAAATACGAGGTAGCAGGAAGATACTCGAACACTCAAGTACAGAACGCAATGGTTTGTTTCATCGATTTGAACCTTAAATTGGATGCTCGTGGATCAATCAAAACGTTACTTCAAAGAGAAATTAGCAACGGACGAGCAATCAAAGCAATACGAAAAACTTACCTATCGGTCAAGAGACAATTAGCCATGATTCGCTTTAGTTAGCATTAAAATAATAATAGTATTATTTCTATACACTTTCTAAACAACTGGTGGTAGTTTAAAACCGTAAACTATTCCTTATGAAATTTCGCTATAGATATGTTGTGGTATTTAGAAAATGGACATCCCCAACAGAATTTAATTACTTCAACGGCAACCTTCCTGCTATTCTCTAGGCATTTGAAGTTTAATCTAGGAAAATGAAACCCCAGTGCAACCGCCTTCCTTACAACGCACACCTCTAATGCTTATCGAACTTATATAATTCATGTCCGCGTTAAAGCTGTGTATTATACATGCATTAGTTATCGTTATTTGTGTTGTCCAAGTTAATAAAGTAGAAATTTCACACCGACCCACAGTAGCTAAAAGTCTTCTGTACTACTATCTAGTAGTAAGTAGTAATACTAAAACTTGTGCAGTTTATATGCCGATTTATTAGAGATGCTTTTATTGCGTAAAGTTTATTGGATCGTTACATTAATTCAGCTGGTTACTATAAACTTGGCTTGTTATTCAAATTTTTAAGAGATTTATCTGAATATCGAATAAATTTTATACATTTTTTTTATTTCAAACTTCTCTCCTTAAATACAAATGAGCACTCTTTTTTCGTAAATTTACATAGGAAGTTTATTGTGTGTTGGGGCATTAAGTGACGGTGGAGTTATTTAGTATTTCAACTACCCCATCAATACTTCTTGAATAAAACATTAAAATGTGGTTTCCTATAAGACGCTTCCAATAACCTGTGTCTTTTCTATTGCTTTTGCTCTTAGTTGTGCGTCGTTTGCTCTCCTTTCATCCCTTTTCGCACTAAAATAGCCTTATGCTGCGCGATTACGAATTTAGTTGTTGTTTCTTTTAAAAAATGGAAACGTTGGCATATTTTAAGAGGCGTAACTATCAATTTGTGTCATGATTCTCTGAAACAAGCATCTAGGGGGATTTTTTAAAATATTCTAAGCACAGGGTTTTCTAAAATAGATTAGAACTGTATTTGTTCTCTCTCTCCGTCCCTGCGCGGGCGCCATTTATTGTGTTTTATTTTACTTTTTTAATTTAAAGTACCACGCGATGCACAACAATAAAATGCACACAATAAACAAAAAATGAGATTTTTGAACCAAGACTTTTTGCAAAAGCTCTCTGGGAGAAAGCCTCTGCGGCCTTGGATTCTACGCAAAGGGATCAAAAAGACATTAAAACATAAAGACTTGAAGACGAGCCAAAAATCGTGGTTTGACAAATCAGGGAACCATTGTGCCTTTTGACTTAATCTAATCTATTTACGTAAGGCCGCGAGTTCATTTTATCTTTTTAACTCACGAGATGATTCTTTCATTTCCTCATGATCTCATGATGAGTTGTTATCTTATTGCCACGCGTATTAGATCGTTGACTGACTATCTTTGGAATTTTAATAATTTGTCATTAGAATCGACTTCAGTATTAGAGAATTGCAAGTTTCCCTCAATTGAGTTCTAATTGGGGTCCGTTAATTTGCCCCCTTCCAGCAAATATTTTTTGTAAAAGCCTAGCTCTCTAAAGTACACACCTAGCGCCGGTTAGTACTCTAATCCCAAAGCTAGCACTATCACTGTTTCCAAAATACGGACACTTAAAGCCAGGCGGGGGGATAAGCTAACGCTACTTTCCCCTCAAGCTAGCTCTGCAATCTACTGAGCTTATAAATCATTTTTCGTAGCTAGCTAGGTCTGCAAAGACTATGACGAGATCACTATGCCAAGTGGAGCCAGATGGTGCTAGCTCAATAGGCTCGATTCCCCAAGTTTTAAAAAGAAATACTACTGGGGATGTGGGTACATTTTGTTTTGAAACCTCATTATCTCTGTAAAGGTGGTGGTGCTAGCTTTGAGATTTGGGTGATATCTCAGTAGATTACACAGCTATCTTTTAATAGCTCTAAAAGAATGAGGGGGGAAGCTTTAACTTAGCTCCCCCAGAAAAGACTTTTCAATATCTGCAAAACGGCCGGAGGAAAGTGGTTAAAAATTTGGAGCCATGTGGTGCTAGCTCATTAGGTTCAATCCTCCAATTTCCCCCATTATATCCGTAAGAGTGGTGGTCCTTGCTTTAAAACTTAGGTGCTAGCTCAGTAGATTTCAGAGCTACTGTTTAGTTGTTCAAAACAATGAGGAGGAGGGGGGGGGGCTAGCGTTAACTTAGCCGTCCCCCCAAAAAGACTGTTAAAAACTGTCAAAGAGAAGTATTTCAAAATTGGGAGGCAGGTGGTGCTAGCTCGCTAGACTCTATTCTCCAGATTTAAAAAAGAAGTACGAACTGGGGGAAGGTCTAGATTTTTTTCAACTCTCATTATCTCCGAGGGTGGTGGTGCTAGCTTTAAAATTTGGGTACTTGCTCAGTAGATTGCAGAGCTATCTTTTGGTTGCTCTTAAACAATGGGAAGAGATGGCTAACGTTAGCTTAGACACCCTCTTACTTTAAGCGGTGCTAGCTTTAGGGTTGGGGGTGCTAGAGATCAAGGTTTTTAGCAGAAAATATTCACTGGAGAGTCAAAGTTAACGAACCCATTAATTTTCTACTTGTGTTTTTCGGGTTAATTGTTGTTTTGCCTCACGTTTCTGAATTTCTGAAAAGTCCGGCAGTTTGAACTGCGACTTACAAGTAGTTTCTCTGTCCGTAATTAGTACGTACTATGATAAAATTAACTAAACACCAACTTAGTGTTTCGAACAACTAAGTAGTTTTCTTTCAGAGCTTGCACTTACACATTACGTATAATTCAGGAAAGCTTGTTAAAATCCACTTTTTTTTTTAATTTGACTGCCAAGCAGAGGTAGTCTAATGTTAGTCTAGACACCCGTCTTCGACTCCGGTACCAGCCTCACAAAATGTAATGCATGTTCGGTGCTTTTGATGTCAAGGCCGACTGCGACCGTAAAATTGAAAAATCGAGCGAACAACTTGTGGTAATAGTGCGCGTTTCAAAATGAAGCGCTCGCCGCATTTTCTAAACTAATTATTATGTCGAGTGTCGAGCTCATACTAATTAGCGACCCTACTAGCTAACCCTCCACCCCGATTTCAAAAAGCAGCCACTACCTCGTGCCGCTGCCACCATTTCGTGCGTAGTTTTATTTCACGTCTAAATCTAAAACTGTCTTTAACGTAACAAAAAAAGAAGGTTAAAACAATTTTCGAATTTATTGAATAGTCGGTCTGCATAAAAATCATTTCCTTCGTAAATCAAATTTATTCCCGAGACGCAGGTTTTTTGCTCCAAGTTTGAGAAACAGAAAAAACACGAACGTTTTAGAATTTTTTTTTCATTACTTTCCCTCTTAATTCTCAAGATTAACCCCATTTAAAACGTAACAAATTACTTTATTTTTCCAAAGTTTTAAAAATATATTTAAGAGAAAATTAAGTAATTACTTAAAATTGGATAAATTTTGTTGTTGAAACTTTTAATCAAATTAATTTAATATAATTTCGAGAGTGCAATCTTGTAAATGAAAATGTTGGATTGTAAATAAAAGCAAACAAATTTAAGTAATACGTACAATTTGTTGATAGAAGTTTAAATTCCATTGTCGACTTGCTATTCTAACAAGCTTCATTTTAGCTTTTACCCCCAATGTTTCCTCTCTTAGCGTAGAGTGTTTCTGACGTTTGAATGGGGAGTTGACTGTTAATATCTTAGCGTCATAATTGAGGCTGAGTTCCAATACCCCATTTGAGTACTTTAATATAATATTCAATATACTAGTACGATATCATCTTGAAACATTGAATTATCTCTCAAAAGTTCGAATTCAAAAATTATTATTCGATTTAGTTTATGAGATTTCGCCTACCTCACGTCAAACACAACAGCATTAAATTTAATTAAATTTATTGTCTTGTCTAGAGTGCGGGTTCCAGTTAGATTATACAACATACATATAACGGCAATCTAGTGGATAATCCATTAAAATTCTTCTTGACTCGTTGCCTCACAAACGGCACGGAAAAACAAAAGTAATACGCGACGAACTTTTTTTAAACAAGCGATGCAATGAAACTCTCTTACGATCGTAGGTCGTTGGTAAGACTATGCGGAGATTATTGACTTACATATTATAAAGTGCGCTCTACAAACGATTTTTTAGCTTCAATTAATTAGGCGCCCAACGTGGGGCTTAAGCGCACGCTAGACGAAGAGTTGTGCATAAAATCATGAAGTTTAACCCTATAGCTCTTAGTTAAGCGCTTAAATGAGGCGAGTTATTTTCCTGGTACTTTTAAAAAAATTAATAAAAAACAACAGGTTACAGTGTGGCGCCATTACTATTGACTAGCAATTTTTCTTAATTTTTAAAACAGCCCTACCATCTAAGAAAAATAAACCCTTGAGGGAGGGTAAAAATGTCAAGTTCGGCACGAGTGGATGTTTATAAGTACGCACTTGGACGCGCGCGTGTACGTACTGTGTAACACAAGTTGAACCTCAAAATAAGGGGTGTTGAAGGAGCCAACGGTGGCGAAACTAGAAGAAGATTGAATGAATCTCCAAAGAACGTATTTCAAACGAGTCTTCCACTAACTTTACATTTAAAAAGAAACTCGGGCGGCTCGTTGAAAAAAAAGTAGACGAGGGCCTCATTAGGAGACGAGCTAGCCAAAGGGTTAAAATTAGGTTTGTTGAAAATAAAGGGGTTGAAGCAAACATGGTAGTAATAATTTATTTATTGTTTGACTTTCTTTACGTTGTGTAATCAAATAATCGTTATAAATAATAACGTAGCTTATAAAAGAGAAAACATAAACTTGAGCTAATTTTTAAAGCATGGAGTCGAACGTCAACAAAAATATAAAAGTACAAAATCCCCGCATGAGAGCGTAAATTAAACTCATAAAACAGTCCCAAAATCGTAAAACGTACATGTAACCCCTATACTAAGTTCATACAAATCTAAATTACATTGCGTTTCAGTATAACAACAAAAAATAAATAAATTATTGGCATGTAATCGTTACGGAACAACGGCAAGCTGTCGTGTCCAATTTTATTATTGTTTAGTACGAAATTTTCTGCTGTGGAAAATTTCGGCGATTAAATTTGGGTTAAATTGCTAACTAATTAATAAAAGAGCTACCTTCGAAAACTAAATTGAATTATTTTTTGTTTTGCAGGTCAATTGACGGCTATAACAATGATACGAGTTGCAGCTGTCGTGTGGGAAATGGTTTCAAAAATTTGAAGGTGAGCAGATTCGAACTAAACATCCTGTATATTTATTTCATTTATTATCCTGCGCCCCCTTGTACCAAAATTAACTAAAACAATGTATTGGAGTTGATAAGGGTTACCACTCTCTAGTCAAGCCGTAAGCCACTGGGAATCCAACCTCACCAGAAGGTAAACTTCAACCCGCAGCACCAATGTCAGAGTTGAATGTTTAAAGCCACCCCTCACGCGCCGCGGTACGCGTGAAGAGAGGAACCATGTTGGCACGCACACTCTACCAAGATTGGTAATGGTATTAAATCAATGATTGGTTGCGTAAAATAATTTAGAAGCCTCATCTCATTTAGTGCTGCATATTGTTAGACGGTGTGTCTAAAGCCGCCCACAGATCTCTTCATTGACATAGACTATCGTGGCAAACCATCGTGATGTTAGTTCGTGTTCCATGTTCATCACGACGGCCGATGAAAAATCACGAGGTCTGCGGGCTCATCGAACGTGAAATGCAATTACGATAGCTTGTCACGATCACCGAGAAGCGATGAAACATTGCGGTGTGTAGGTGGCTTTAGAAAATGAAGGGAAGGCGGTACAGCAGGGTATTGTTGAGCTCTAACGTTCAATAGAATCAACTGGATTTCCATCTACCATATTTTGCAGTAGTTGCATTTCTTCAGCAACCCCACTAGAATTTCTAAATTTTGATAATGGGATTCGTTTGTGATACGTTTGTGCTAGTTTGTGCTTAATTTTCAGCGTTGGTGCGGCAAAGCTCTAGGAGATATTTGAATTTAAAATTTGGAGTGTTGAGAAAACGACGATATTTGAATTCGTATAGCACCCCCACTTTTGAACTTCAAAATTTTGATAATGGCATTCGTTTGTGCAAATTTTGTGCTAATTATTGCCAGATTTTGAGCGTTTGTGCTGCATTATGTGTGCTAATTTGTGCCTAATTTGTAGCGTTTGAGCTGCAAAGTCTTAAGAGATATATTGGAATTTCTACAGCGCCGCCACTTTATAACTTCAAATTGAGATAATGTGATAATGGCATTCGTTGGTACAAATCTTGTGGTAATTGGTGCTCAATTTTCAGCGTTTGTGCTGCATTGTTTGTGCTAATTTGTGCCAAATTTGTAGCGTTTGAGCTGCAAAGTCCTAAGAGTTATATTGGAATTTTTATACTTTAGAACTTCAAATTGTGTTAATGGCATTCGTTTGCACAAATCTTGAGCCAATTGGTGCTTGATTTTCAGCGTTTGTACTACATTTCTTCTGCTAATTTGTGTCCAATTTTTTGCGTTGGAGCTGCAGAGTCCTAAGAGATATTTGAATTTCTACAGCACCCACTTTTAAACTTCAAATTTTGATAACGGCATTTGTTTGTGCTACTTTATGCCCGATTTTTAGCTTTTGTGCTGCATTATTTGTGTTAATTTGTGTTCTGATTACAGAGTTTGTGCTGCTTTGTGCAAATTTGTGCCTAATTTATAGCGTTTGTGCTGCAAAGTCCTAAGATACGATATATTTAAATTTTTACAGAACCCCCCACATTTGAACTTTATTATTTTGATAATGGCATTCGTTTGTGCTAATTTATGCCCGATGTTTAACGTTTGTGCTACTTTGTGTTCTGCTTACAGAGTTTGTGCTGATTTGTGCTAGTTTGTGCTTAATTTATAGCGTTTGTGCTAAAAAGTTCTAAGAGATATTTAAATTTTTACAGAGTCCTCACATTTGAACTTTAAAATTTTGATGAAAGCATTCGTTTCTGCTAACTTGTACCCGATTTTTAGCGCTTGTGTTAATTTGTGTTCGACTTACAGAGTTTGTGCTGCTTTGTTTGTATTAATTTGTGCCTAATTTCTAGCGTTTGTGCTGCAAAGTTCTAAGAGATATTTGACTTTCTATAGCACCCCCACTTTTAAATTGAAAAATTTTGATAATGGCATTCGTTTGTGGTAATTTGTGTCCGGCGTACAGAGTTTGTGCTGCTTTGTTTGTACTAATTAGTGTCCAATTTTCAGCGTTTGTGCTAATTTGTGTTCGACTTACAGAGTTTGTGCTGCTTTGTTTGTACTAATTAGTGCCCAATTTTCAGCGTTTGTGCTAACCTGTGTCCGACTTACAGAATTTGTGCTGCCTTGTTTGTACTAATTTGTGCCTAATTTTTAGCGTTTGTGCTGCAAAGTTCTAAGAGATATTTGACTTTTTATAGCACCCCCACTTTTGAATTTTAAAATTTTAATAATGGCATTTGTTTGTGCTATGTTTGTACTAATTTGTTCCAGTTTTAAGCGTTTGTGTTGAGAAGCCTAAGGCGCTATTTAAATTTTTAGTTTGAGACATTTTCCCCAGGACCCCACTTTGAAATTCTAATATCTTCTAGGGCTTTGCAGCACAAACGCTAAAAATCAAGCACAAATTAGCACAAGCGAATGCCATCATCAAAATTTTAAACTTAAAAAGTGGGGGTGCTGGAGAAATGCACCTACAAGAGCTACTCTCCACGGCGCCAACTTTTGTTCCTGGAGGTTGTAGAGCAAATATTATTTAGCAAATACATTATAAAATATCCCAAAGCAGCAATGTAACGACCTAAAGTCTCTTCGTATAAAACGAGTGCAATAAACTGGCGTTAAGCTGTGAACAGCTCCTAGCTATGATTTTGATAAATTTCCAGTTTGCTTAAAACTCTTGGAGAACGATCCAGCTGCTTACTAAAAAAGTAGGCGTAGGTGCTAGAAAAACATTAATAATGAAACTTAAAAAAGACTTCATTTCTAAAGGAAGAAAATGTTTAAAAATCCTCTCTTGGGCTCAGGTAACTTGAAAAGCCTAAAAATTGTTGTGCTAATTTTTTTAAGTGCTCAATTTCCGGCGGAAAAAAGTTTTTTCAAGATCGTAACAATAATTTAGTTAGATAAAGTTAAACTGGGCATATATAAAATAAAAACTCATTCCAGAATCATTGCTCTTACAAACGAAATAAAGTAAAACCATAAAAAGTTGCGCTTTTCCCCAGTTAAATTTATGTTAATGGTATTTTCTTGATACTAAAAAAGGGCGTTACTTTGAAAATCACAAACTTTGACTTTAGGAATAACATTTTAAATTTAATTATTTATTTTTTCGAGTTAAAGTATTTGCCTTTTATCCACAAAACTTAAGCTGTTTGTGTGTGTTTTTTGGTAAATAAAAGGTAAAAAGGTCTAATAAAAAGAATTTTATAAAACGCCGCTAAGAGAATATATATGCCAAGCAGAAAAATGTAAACGAGGGTCGAGTTCTCATAAATATAAAATACAACTTGGCTGTTCTTACTTTTATTATGTGGGAACGAACGCTTGTCATATTCATCATTCTATTACGTAAAATTTAGAGAAATAGCGACCCATTTGTCTGCTTCATTATTATTTTTTTTCGTATAAGTACACAGTTACACAAAAACATCCGAAAAGGCGCATGTTGAAAGTTACGCATTTTAACTTGGCCAAATAAGTTGGCAAAAGTTTTTCTCTTTTTTTTTCTGCTGGCTCGACCAAAGACTCGTGACAACTCCTGTTTATCAAAAGTTAGCATTTTGTAACAAAAGAGAAAATAAATAAAGACAAATGGATGTGGTATTCGAATTTGTTACCGAAGCGAGGGCAAAAAATAGTTTAACACAACAAACATTAATTTAAAAGGTAACGCACACGTCGCACACGGCTTTATTTTGTTACCTTTGTTACTGCAAGGACGTTCCACTTAAACTTTTTCGCGAGTGGGGAAAAACCATTGAAAATAGGTACGCAAAAAACCTTCAAACGACTTGCGTAAAAAGTGCATGATACGAACAAAAGGATGCGACATCGCATTTTTTTAATTTAAGCGGTAAAATAAAGAACCGGCGATATCAGCGATACAGCAACGCGATCGCTGGTGCCAACCACTAAACAGGCAGGGGCCCGACGGAGCTTTTGAGAGCGATTTATGTTACGTAATGACCGATCGCTCGCCTCAGGGAAACTCATAGACAAAGATTGCTTTGCAAGACGCAAAACATATAGGCATAGGAGAACCCATCTACAATAACAGTCATCGATAAAGCGATCAATAACAATTCGCGGCAAAGTAGTGGCTTAGCTGGTAGCGACTTAGAACTAAAATGTGAGCGCGCGTCAAATACCGTCAGACTCGCCCCGATTGCGGTTTCAAGTCCCTTGGATAATCAGCGGAAGACGGGCGGACGGACGGTCTACAGTTCACGACTATTTCGTGCCAAAGTGGGGACCTGGACGACTGGACGTACTCCCGAATCCAACTACCGCACTTGCATGTTCGCAGCCTTTCGACGCCATAGTTTGCGGGGGGAGGGGGGGTCAACGTTTCTAAGCCGCTGCCTAGGCACACATATTATAGTATCGGGAAGAACGAGGTTTCTAGAAAGGGGAGAACTGTAGTGATTCGAGACTCGCGACTAACGTGAAATACAAGTGAATTACAAGGGCCAAGGTATCTTAGTGGTAAAGAACCCGGCGCGACCCCAGCGAACCTCGGGATCGATCCTCGATTGCAATCCAACTTTTTCTCTTGGATAATCGGTGCATGACAGACGTCTACAGTTGTTCACGACCACCTAACTCGTTTTAAAGTAGTGGCCTCAACGTAATGAGTCAGCAGTACTCCCGTACCCAACTACCGCACTTTTGTATGTTTGCAGGCTCTAGAGTGCGGGAGAGTCAAAAACTGAAGACGCGGCCCGGGCACACACATGGTATAGAGTATAGAGACGACTCTGGTCTCTGGTCTCTGGAAAGGGGAGTACTGTAGCGACTCGGGGCTAACGTGAAATACAATGGAATTGCAAGAACCGAGACACCTTTTTAGTGGTTAAGCACCAGGCGCAACTCCGACGAAACTCGGGTTTCATCCCCGGCTGGAGTCTAAGTTTTTTTCTAATAATACCTGACGTAATGAGTCAGCTGTGCTCCCGTATCCAATTACCACACTTGCATTTTTGCAGCCTGAAGAGCTGAAGACGTGACTCGGGCCCTCACAGACTAATGTGGTCTCTGAAAAGGGGGGTACTGTAGCACTCTGATCTAACGTCAAATACAACAGAATTGCAAGTACCGGGGTACCTTAGTGATAAGCACCCTGCGCAACACCGGAGAGCCTCGGGCTCGATCCCCGATCGCGTTCAAGTTTTTCTCTTGGATAATTAGCGCTGTAAAGACGTCTACAGTTTACGACCACCTAACTTGTGCTCAGGTTGTGACCCCGACGTAATTAGTCAGCAGTACTCCCGTACTCAACTACCGCACTTGCATGTTTGCAGCCTTTCGACGTCTTAGCTTTGAGGAAACGCGATTAAAGAGCTAAAAACCCGCGCCGGACACACACTTGGTATCACGACGAACGAGGTCACTGGAAAGGGGGGGTACTATAGTGACTCGGGCCTAACGTCAAATACAACGGAATTACAAGGACCGAGGTACCTTAGTGATAAGTGATAAGCACCAGACGCAACACGGGTTAAACTCGGGCTCGATCCCCGATCGGGGGGATTGGATAATCAGCGCTTCATGGGGATCTACCGTTCACAACTACACTTAATGCTAGATAAATGTCTACAGGTCTACACAGTTGCTTGCAGGTGAGAGGCCCATGGATTACAATTTCTCGAAATAGCATTGCGCAGAGGGAATGTAGGGGAATGCGTGGACAGGAAAAGCTTTCGCCAATAATGGTCGACAAAGTTATAACTTATAACAGTTGTCGGCAAAGTTTGGAACTGCGGTAAGACGGCACTAGGTGTTATCAGCTTCTCAGCTTTGAGGTAGAATTTGCAGGAATCTACGGTTATTAGCTAGATATAAGCAATTTCTTCGTCACTCTACTCCTTCCGTACTCTGGTATAACTAAAACTGTAGGTAGGGGGTAGGTTATAATATACATTTTGCTTGTGACCTCTCATGATGCATCGCTCGATTTTGTAATTTCTGAAAGTTGGTTATAAACTATGCACGATCGCTTCAGTAGAGATATTCGAACTTGGTATTAAACTGTAAATTTTTAATTTACATCTATTGAATTCATATTGCATCTCTATGCTCAACTAAAGTTGCAGATTAAATTAGTCTAAAAGGGATGGTTTCGAAAGTTATTATTATTCAAAAGTTTGTCGGCGTAATGTCTTTGCAAGAGTAGATAAGATATTTATCGATATTGCTATTTGATAAATATTAGAAAATTTTAAATTATTTAAATTTAAAGCGGAAGTTGTCTTTCAAAAGAGTCGTATTATATAGGTACTTTAGTATTACTATCCTATTTCCATATATTGACAATTCAAAATCAATAAGCATTATATTTAGTTATTCAAACATTCTTGTAGAAATCACTGGACAAAGGACTATATTGTTGTTTCACTTAAAGGTGTTTTTGCGGCTTACAAGCTCCGTCGCTACAAATGCAGCTTTTAAATTATTTTCCCAAAAGTATAATTTATATTGATTGGCTCGCCCGGCTGCAATTTCAAACGACTTGATAACATTTTCAATTTTTCGTAACTGCGCCATCTTTTACAATTTTAGCTGTAACTCGCCAAATTTGCACGTTACACGGATGCCAAAGCAACCAAATTGAAGAAAATTTAACAACCTCTTATTTTTGTTAAAAGTATTTTGACGTAAAACTCCCGAGTTTGAAGAAAATCAAGAGCGTAGCTGGTAAAACTAAAAAGGGCAAAGAAAGCCTCAAGTTTAAAAAAATCGTATCTCGGTCAGTTTTGATTGCACAATAATTAAAATTTTACCAACTGAAAGAAAATTTTACGGGCTTCAAAAAGTGTCTCATGATATTGTCGGCTAAAATTCTTATTTTGAGGAATTTTGAGTAAGTAAACTTTTACTAACCTCCTCCGTAAGCGCCGAACGAGTGAATCGGTTTACACGTCTACAAAATTCGCGTTCGTGCAAAAAATGGCTATTTTATAACTAATTTCGTATCTTAATAATTATTGGAGTAAACCAATTTATTCCTCTATAATGTTTGATCGAGTTAATTAGATTACAACTTGAGCGAAAGTTTATAATTGATTTAATTAGCAACTTGACCAAAACTCACATAACAATTTCGTGTTGAGCTTTGGCGAAATTCAATTTATTTTTCGTCGTACAACAATCTGGTGCGAGACAGAACAATGGGGGATTGTGTAATAAAACGTTGTACTCCATTGTGCATCTTACACAAATTTTTTGTGGGCGAAAATGTATAGTGTGCAATTTCTATCAAGCATCGTTCGATAAATTGGCGTTAGAGTTATAGTGCTGTACGTTTTCTAGTGACTTAAAGTCTAGCTGTAAATGTTTTACCGTTTTATTCTTAACAGATTACAGACAATTCTCGCCTTTCATACACTCGTACTATAGTTTTGTGCAATTGTGTTTTAGTTGGTGCATACTTTGTACGTGTATACAGTATACAGTACGGAAACTTAATTTCGAGTCATACAAAAGTCTAATATATTTTTATAAATTAATATAAATGTGCATATTATTCTGTGCAAAGTATAATAATTTCTCTTGAGACCCTCTCTATTTTATTTATTTTATATTACAAGAAAGCCCCATTAAAACATTACATAATATATTTTATTATAATATAGTTTTAATCCAGTTACCAGGGGAAAATAAAAGGCTAAACCAGGGAAAAAATTAAGAAGTATTTATTTACACAAAAAATGATGTGTTTTTTGGGATGCTGAATCCGAATTACAACTTTACCACCTCGTAAAAGTGATGCGCTTTGAGAAAATTGCGGAAAATGGTATTCTTTTTAGATTATAGATTATACCTTGAAAACTACGCACTTTTGAGAAAAGCACTTGTATGCGAAAACAATTCAACGTCAAATTTTGTACAAATTAAATTTCTTAAGTGTTTTTCTTTAGACCAATAATTTAGACGCCAGAGCGCTTTGAAATTGGACAAAGATTCCAAAATGGGCAAGAAAGAAGTTTTTTCAGTTTATCGCTTAAAACTTGAAAACTACGCACTTGTAAAATGTAAAAACAAGAAAATTTTTTACTCTAAATTTTCTACAAATCATGTGTCTTAAATTACTTTCTTAGACCAACAATTTAGGCGCTAGGGTGCCTTAAAGTTTGACAAAAATTATAAAATCGGCAAACAAGTTGTTTTTTCAGTTTATTGTTTAAAACTTGAAAACTACGCACTTGTTGAGAAAGCACTTTTACATGAAAATAAGCTATGCTAAATTTTCTACAAACAATGTGTCTTAAGTTTCTTTCTTAGACCAACAATTTAAGCGCTAGAGTGCCCTAAAGTTTGACAAAAAATCCAAAATCAACAAAAAAGTTGTTTTTTCAGTTTATTGCTTAAAACTTAAAAACTACGCACTTTTTGAGAGCAACACTTTTATACAAACATAATTATAATCAAATTTTCTACAAATTATGTTTCTTAAGCTTTTTTCTTTAGACGTGCGCCTTAGGCGCTAGACCTGGTTAAATTCTGGCAAAAATTCCATAATTGGCCAAAAAGCAGTGTTTTCGGTTTATCGCTTATAACTTAAAAACTATGCACTTTTTGAGAGCAACACTTTTATCAAAAAATAATTATCATCAAATTTTCTACAAATTATGTTACTTAAGTATTTTTCTTTGGACTAACAGTTTAAGCGCTAGAACGCAGTAAAGTTGGGCAAACATTCCATAACCGGCCAAGGCGCAAAACGTAGGTAAATGGGTAATTATGTTTTTATTTTTTAAATAAAAAACTTGTAATTGAATATAAATAAGTAGAAAATACAGACGTATTTTGGCCGTTAATCGCTGGCAAGCGAGGACCTCGCGTGTGACATTGGAATCAAGTAACACAAACAAAGTTAACACGAATAAAGTATTTTGAGGAAAGGAAAAAAACAAATTTAAGGGAAAATTACTAAAGTGGGGTCTGCGAGAATTCTTTTCTTTTTTTTATAAATATGTAAAGTTTTCCAAACTATTTTACATCTTTTCTTCGCAAAATTTTTATACAAAAAACATGTTTTCCATTCAACACACCTTTATCGGAAACAACCTCTTGCGGAGTTACAAACTTTTGTAAACATGCAACGACACTTGCACGACTTACCGAAGTATGAGAGGTTGGTTTTTAAATAAAAAGTTAAAATAAAAATTTTTTGTCGTCTCTAAAGTAATTTGTAACTTATAACTTATAAGGGAAGGGGTTAACTACTCTTAAAGTTGCCCTTTTTGCTCGTTTTTAATGGGTTATTCGTAAAATGGTCGTGGTTCATTATCTATATAAGGCTCAACTACGTACTGGTAAAAAAATTGAATCTTAAAGCTGAGCTTCTGGAGGCTAGTGTAGATGTCAAACTCAGCTGTAAGGGCTGTCGTGCCTGAAAACTAACTACTTGCTGCTTGACCGTCGTAAAGTCTAATGTCTAGTGTCTAGTGTCTAGTGTCTAGTTTCTAGTGTCTAGTATCTAGTGTCTAGTTTCTAGTGTCTAGTTTCTAGTGTCTAGTGTCTAGTGTCTAGTGTCTAGTGTCTAGTGTTTAGTGTCTAGTGTTTAGTGTCTAGTGTCTGATGTCTAGTATCTAGTATCTAGTATCTAGTATCAAGTATTATTTAATATCAAGTATCTAGTATCAAGTATCTAGTATCAAGTATCTAGTATCAAGTATCTAGTATCAAGTATCTAGTATCAAGTATCTAGTATCAAGTATCTAGTATCAAGTATCTAGTATCAAGTATCTAGTATCTAGTATCAAGTATCTAGTATCAAGTATCTATTATCAAGTATCTAGTATCAAGTATCTAGTATCAAGTATCTAGTATCAAGTATCTAGTATCAAGTATCTAGTATCAAGTATCAAGTATCTAATATCAAGTATCTAGTATCAAGTATCTAGTATCAAGTATCTAGTATCAAGTATTTAGTATCAAGTATCTAGTATCAAGTATCTAGTATCAAGTATCTAGTATCAAGTGTCTAGTATCAAGTATCTAGTATCAAGTATCTAGTATCAGTATGTAATGTCTAGTGTCTAGTGTCTAGTGTAAAGTGTCTAGTCGAGAGACCCAAAAGCTATAAATTTGACCTTTAGATGCAAGAGCACCCGATTAGATCCCCAGCTGCAAATCATCGAGCTTGCCGCAGCAGTCCTCGCAATTCCACAACTTAAGCTTTGTTAGTAGTGTCTTGCTGGTGACAAACGGGGGGGTATTGATGGTGATTTTTGACGAGTTCTGTATAATCAACGAGTCTCTAGCATTTTTTTAAGGGAATATTAAATTTACATGTGTAATTAATTATACCGATTATAATTTACAAAAAAAACATTAGCGCACTCCAATTAATCCACTGTTATTTTTTTAGCAAACAAAAATTTTAAAAGAAATGTCCGGTATTCCGTATAATTTTATATTTACTGCACGAGCGGTTTTTTTGTATAAATTTGCCTTAAATATGTGTATTCGAATGTAGTCTGATCTAGATTTTGTTTATTTTGGAAGCATTCATTGTTGTAACATCAGTTTCCCGTTTGAAAGAGCTCACTAGAGGCTACAAAATATAATTTTGTCTTACACTTTCAGTTACAACTGTATTTACGACTATTTTTTTACTAGAGATGCTCGAATAACAGCTTATTAAGAAATGTTTTGCGAAATTTAAGATTTGGCTTATTAAATAATTTTCCACTAACTCGCCGGGCATTAGGGAAACAAAATGGCGCTTTTAAGAGCGGCGTTTAACATAATGTCATAATGTAAATTGATTTAAATTTCAAAATTTGAATATAAAAATAACTTAGTCCCCAGACTCTAGATAGAGTTACTTAAAAATCTTTTCATCACTCACTTTTAATTGTTTCTCTCTACTTATATGCTCTTCGTCCTTTGCATATTTT
Organism: Malthinus flaveolus; assembly: GCA_950108345.1. Lineage (NCBI taxonomy): Eukaryota > Metazoa > Arthropoda > Insecta > Coleoptera > Cantharidae > Malthinus > Malthinus flaveolus. Next base: position 17,653,091 of record OX467289.1, read on the forward strand.
TCGACGAATTTGCATCTCAAAGTAATCTTGACATGAGTTTGAGGCAACAAAATTTATTATTTTTCAATTTCGCCTAAAATTATTATTTCATTTCAATTTAAAAACTAACATTTTGCAACAAGCAATGAAAATAAAACTAAAATAACATCCCGCGCCCGATTTTCGCAAGACTAAAGTTTTCGTTCTATTTCCATCCCTTACTTTCGTTTTTGTACAAATGTAAAAACTTTTTTAATTTTCTTTTTGTTATTTTTTTTCTTCTTTTAACTCGTCATGCAGGCGTTTAGTCCGCTTGTCTCCTAAAAGATCGGCATTTGCTTGTTAGTGCGGTCATCAGAGACGGTATGTCCGTAGGCGCTCACTTAAAGGATAGTTCTTGAATCTTGCCGGGCGTAACGAGATCCGTATAGTCGTTAGACTAAGGGAAAATTCGTCCTCTCACCCCTATCATCCAGTTAAGTTTACTAACTTCGTTAAATATAACTAATATAGCTTAGGATATTTTAGTTTGTAGTTTCGTTAATTATAGCTTAGAATTTGGAACTGATGAAGTTGATGAAGCTTAACTTAAATTTCCGAGCGTCGTCTCGCATTAACGATCTAATTTTAATACGCCGTTTTAAAAAAAATGTTTTCTTCCCCAAAAGTCGACTTCGATTAGTCTTCAAATTTCTACTCGAATAAAATTGTTCTCTTTAAATCCTTTTCTTGGCTGAGGATTTGTCAGTTCGTGCTTTCTATCTCCTTGCACTTGTGATGAGATCTTTAAAAACAAGTGAAATGAGGTCAATTGACTTTAAAATTGTACTTTTTGAGCAAATATTTCGCAGTGAGTTGGACTAGTTTTAGAAAACACTTGTAAAGTCCTTCTACAAACAACTTCAATCAGATGGTTTTTAAAACTATTTGTGTGCAGTTTATGCATTTATTTCTTTTCGATGCTCGAGTTCGAAATAACATTTTCAAGTGGCCCTTTTTATTTAATTTTAAAGTGGATAATTTCGCACAAACAAAAAATGGCGCAGGTACGTTATAAATAAATTACCTGCAACAACTCTAGTTTTTCTCAAAGATATTTATCCATATTCTTAAGTGCACTACTATGTTGTTGCTGAGTTTTCAGACAGTCGATGCATTAGTTGAATTGTACCTTGTAGTAACTCGAGAAAAAAATCCCCACAAATACCAAAAAAAGAAGCTTTATATTTTGTTTGTTTGTATTTTAAGAAGCAAAAGCTCGCTCGGGTCGTTTTTTTCTCTTTACTAAACCGCATACAGCTCGGTTATATTATATAGGAGAAGCATTTCAATAACGTTCAGAAATATAGTTCGATAGACCACAAACACTAAAATATATTTTACGATTTTCAAAATCGCCCTTTATTGCTAACAAAAATATTTAGAAAATTTATTGCTAGGGTTTCAATATCATCAAAAGTTCGTTTTTGCCCGTTCTATAGAAGCGTAAACACGACATTATATTATATTATTTTCGTTTCTATTTCTATATTCGTTTTTAGTATTAAATTTAAAACGAACTCGACTCGATTTAAAGAATTCTAATCTGAGGGGCACACCTTAAGGTGGTACTACTTGCTATTGAAAAAATTTCAATGGAATTGAACGAGTGATTTTACTCTAATAACTCTCACGGCTAAATGTTCTGGATGTAGAAGCTACCTCTCCTGGAGTTGGATGCAGACCGTATTGCTCTAAAATATACATTCAACAGAGACTTTCAAACTCGAATGGATTCAACTGAAAACATCGTAGATGGATCTAAAAATCAAAAGGGATCTGAAGCAGGTGTTCACTTGCTTGAGCTTGCCTTCGACATAAGCCTACTGCTGGGGAGATATGCCTGATGGTATTACACAGCGCCAACGAAATCCTGAATAAGAAAATACTGATATCAACGGACATCAGCTGCCTTGCAAGCTTTAAATACCTGCAAGGTAGCCTCTGGTCTCCTGCTGGAATGTATAGAGCTGCTGAACCAGATGTAAAAAAACAATGGTCTTACACTCTGTTGGGTCAAAGGACATCAAGAAAATGAGGGTAACGATAAAGCAGACTTGCTGGCAAAGAAAGGTTCAAAGAGCCTTCCCTGTGGCCTTGAGCCAATCATTAAACCAGACGTAACAACTGTTAATATTCTCCTTAAAAGTAATGCCCATCAACTACAGACTGAAAGATGGACAAGCAGAGTAGGGTGCCGCCAAAGCAAAAGAACTTTACTGGCTTCTCCTAAAAAACTGGCAAAATACTGTCTACAGTTGTCCCGAACTAAGCTACGACTAATTGCAGGCACATCACGAGACACTGTCGACTACACAAACATCTCCACACTCTGGGCTTGGTAGATAATCCCATATGTCGTGGATGCGAACTAGAAGACGAAACCGCTGAACATGTGCTTTGTCACCGTCCAGCCCTAACGTCGATAAAAAGATCCGTGTTGGGGACTTCTGACTCGACATGACCAGAATAAACACCACCCCTCCCGTCATAATGCTGGAGTTGATATTAAAAGTGGGATGGCGGGTAGTACAATGGGCCCGATTAAGTGGCCTAAGTGTAGGGAGCTTGCTCCCCCTTCCTAAATAATCCAGATCTAGGCTAAGTGTTATTGTTTTGAGTCATGCTGCTTACTTTTCCGCACGCAAGCAGCTTAGTGGCAAAAAGCCTTAATTTCTAAACTGTCAATTTTTATAAATTTCAAAATTGTGTTTAACAGCCGAGTGTGCTTTATTAAATATTCGTAATATACGCGTTTCTACTTTCCCGTGTATAGCATGGCATGTGTCAGTGACAAGCGAGTTATTACAATTTTGATTTAAGCACTCAATTGCAAGGAAGCAAGCAAGCCAGGTTACCCCGTTTATACTACTACACAACGTGTGTAAGAGGCACCATTTTGAGTACAAAACTATAAATTCCCACTGCTGCCACGCTGCCACATTTCTATCGCACATTTACAAAATACGAGCTTCAAAAAGGTATTGAGGTATTGTTCATAAAATATAAAACATTAATTATTGTTATACCATTTAACTGCTTTGCATTATAAGCTAATTGCTACTCATATGCTCTACTTGTGTGACGTATTTGATGCTTAAATGGCAGGTCTTATTGTAAAGATTCTTTAAAACGAACCTTTGATGTTTTTTCGTTGCTATTTTTTTGACCTATTTGTTTTGTTTTTAAAACCGCAGAAGTAGTTTGAAAATTGAAAAATATAAGGCCTGAAGGGCTTTCGTACAAAAAAGCGTATATTTGTGTTCGCTTACATCGTAAGAGAAATAATTAGCCAGTATGTTAGCTTAACACAATATGAAGCTGTATGCAGATTGTTAGTTACTCGGAGATTGTACATTGTACAATGTACATGTGCAACAGTCGTAGCTTAAATTAAAATGTGGAGTTCAATTATTATAAACAATAGCGCTATTTATAATTTAGAAATCTGGATTTGACATATCAATCTGCCGCTACATCTCTTGTTGTCCAACGGGGGTTCTTTAGAGAGGTTCTTCAATCGTGTTATGGGGACCGTGAATTTATAATACCCAAATTGGAGTTTTAGATTTTTAAATACCAAATTAGTTAGTGCTAATTTAGTGCACTTCAATGCTTTAAAAAATATTAATGCTCGCTTAATTCAGAAGTTACGAGGGCTGCAATTGTGCACCTTCACTTGTAATACTGATTTTCACCGATGACCTTGAAGATGGTATCATAATCCAGTGCTAATTTAGTGCAATTTAATGTCAGAAGAAAATTTAGTGTTTTTTTACTTTTGAAGTTATGAGAGCTAGAAATGTGAATATTACAACTTTTCACGTAATACCTACTTTCAACAACTTAGTGCTTAGTGCAATTTAATGCTCTAAAAATAGAACTGGGTGCTTACTAAGATTCTCTGCATATCTATACTTAAAATGGGGGTCTGTCATAAATTAAGAAGTTGTAATACCCACCTTTACTAATGGTTTTGAAAAAGGTGTCATAATTTAATGTTCGCTTACTTTCGAAGTTGTAATAACGACCTAAAGTGTATATAGAGCGGGTAACGCTTTCATATAGAAACTCAATAACATTATAATATTATAAAATTTATTTTTGAAGCATTAAGTTGCACTAAATTTTGGATAATTTTTAAAGCCATCGGTAAAAGTGAGATTGACGCGTGAAGTTGTAATATCCACATTAGCAACTCTAATAACAAACTTATAATCTTATAAAGTAAGAAATCACTAAACTTTATTTCTGCCACATTAAATCGCACTAAAATATAAAGTTATTTTCAAGGTCATCGATGATGTTGGAATATCTACCATTGCCAAACCTCACCTAATCCTAGCAACTTTGAAATAAAGCAAGCATTAGTTTTTAAAAGCATTAAATTGCACTAAATTAGCACTAAAATATAAGGTTATTTTTACGACCAACGACAAACGTGGGCGTTAAGCATGGAGTTGTAATATTTACGCATAACCTAATCTAACCCCCGCAACTTTGGGATTAGGAGAGCACTAAATTATTAAAGCATTAAATTGCACTAAATTAGCACTAGACAATGTTGTATAATCCACATTGGCAGATCTTATAACTTAGAAATTAAAAAAGTGCGAGAAATTATTTTTGGCATTAAATTGCACTAACTCAGCACTAAAATATAAAATCATTTTCAAAGCCATCGACAAAGGTGAGCGTAAAGCATGAAGTTGTAATATCCACCGTTGCCTAAACTAACATAACCTTCCCAAATTCGGGATTAGGCAAGCATTAGTTTGCTAAAGCATTAAATTTCACTAAATTAGCACTAAACAAAGAGGCTAAAGTGGGTTTTACGCGGGAACTTGTAATATCCATTATTGCCAAATTTAATAATCTTCGTAAATCTGGAATTAGGCGACATTAACTTTTTTAAAGCATTAAATTGCACTAAATTAGCACTAGAATAAGAATTTTTTAAAGATCATTAGTGAAAGTAGGTTTTACGCGTGAAGTTGATTACGATTTATGTGGATATTAATCTACATTGGTAGCTCTTATAACTTCTAAAGTAGGAAATTACTAAATTTTCAATTTCTAGCATTAAAGTTTATCAAACTAGCACTAAAATATAAGGCTAATGCCAAGGTCATTGGTCAAGATTATTAGCTAAGGTGGATATTAACTATTGCCTAACCTAACCCTCGCAACTTTGGAATTAGGCGGGCATTAGCTTTTTAGCATTAAATTGCACTAAACTAGCGCTAAATTATGAAACATTTTGAAGGTAATCGGTGAAAATTTGCAAATGTGCATTTGTAGCTCCTGTAACTTTGAAAGTAGGAAGGCACTAAATTTTCTTTTAATGGCTTTAATTGCACTACATTAGCACTAAAATATAAAGCCATTTTCAAGGTTATCCTTGTAACTTAATCTTAGTAACTACGAAATTAGACAAGCATTAATTTTTTTAAAGCACTAAATTGCACTAAATTAGTACTAAATTATGGGGCATTCAAAAATCGAAAATGCCTATGCGGGTACTTCTCGTACCCCATGTTATTGATTCTTCTGCCGAGGAGTTTTACCTTCACAATATTTGTAAGACTTAACTCCAGTGCGTTAGTGCTCCCTCAGATGATAAAAGTGATTGCTCACATTGTCTCAGCATTTCTTAAAACTTTAAAAATTCTTATTTAGAAACTGTTTAAGTTAAGTAGCTCAAAATTGAGTGCGTTCGAGTTAGGTTACAGCCTAAACATTTTTTCTCTTATAATTTCTCCTTCATTGTATTTTTTCCTATGCCCACATCCCTTAATCGAATCAGTCGGGAAATACTACTTGTATATTACGTTCTTTTTCATATAATTTCTATAAACGATTATCTCTAATTGGTTTGTAATAAATATTAAGGGTTTCTTTCAAATTTATTTAGCTTTAAGATGGAAAAAGGTTGATTTCTCCGAGGACTTCGGTAAGTAATCCAAGGCTTTTATTATACTTAAGTTATAAAAGCATTATTGATGATGTACGCCGTTTTTTAGAAAAAAATTATAATTAATTTGAGTCTTGTATTATTGTAGATTGTAGATACCAAGCGAAGTAGCATTGAGACTGTAACTTGGCAACCGGAGACTACTCTTCTATTATATTATCGTTTTGGAAAAAGCAGAAATTGTTTTAATAATAATTTCTGCTCACTACTCTGACAACTTGTTAATTACCTAATTAATTAAAAAATTTTGTTTTTTAAGATTTGTTTGCGCTGAAACGTGCCTATTTTCCGCCGTTGTACTTGGAAACACTCTCAAATTAGAAATGCCCGGTTAATTATTGTAAAAGCTCATTTTATTCTCTTCGATAATGAAAAAATTTGGCATTTCTTTCAAAACAACTTTTTTTGTTACACTTAAAACAACCCCCAACCCTCATTAACGTAAAATCACTTAAGTGTTAACAGTAATACGTAATTAAATTTAAATTGGGTTTTAAAATTATTAACAAATTTACTAAAATTTTAATGCGTAGTACATTAACAAATTAATTTCGTAAAACCTTTGTGTTTAGTAATTAAATTATTTGTACGGCGAGTCGGGTACAAAATGTTGTGTCTAAAAATATATTAAATCAAAACAAAATATCGGAATAATTAATACTATTTATTTTAATTCAATTCCGTCACAAGTGCAGCTTTGTGAATGGTTAAAGTGGGAGTAAATAATTTTAGTTTGTGTTTGTATAATTAACGCAATTTCGAAGTTCTCTAAATTTGCTTTTTTGGTTAAAACAGTAAGTTTTTGCTGTGCTCGGTTGTTTTTGGAAAAGAGAGTAAATGGGACAAATAACTAAAGCTTTTATATTAGAAAATAACTTGAAAGTTTAAATCGAGTTGGTGTTGTTTACAGCAGTTTGTTGTTTTGGTATAACATGCGATGTTCTGTGTGGGAAGACGTACTATTCAAAACTCATATAAAACGTAAAAAAGATAACTTGACTGTGTAGAAGAATTTCTCCGATAGTTGGAAATTTACAGCACAGCTCTTAGCTCGAAATTAAATTAATTAAAATTTGGAGAGCTCTAGCTGAATACCTGGGCACGGACAGTCTTCGGGTACTGGAATTTTCTTGGACTTGATGTAAAGAAATATAATAATTTATGATTAATAAATAGAATTAGCTTTAAAAAACAGCTGAAGTGGCCATAATAGGGATTTTTTGTAATATTTAAAATAATATTAGTAATAGTACCCAACAATAGTATGCTCAAAAGCTCTCCCTGATTTAAAAAAACTCAAGTTATACGGGGGAGTTTCTATTTAAAATAGGAAGCTAATCTCATTTCAGAATGAACAGGAAGTCTAAATATTAAATGTTTAGTATCACTAGATAGGTAATTTTCCAAATCCGCCTTAATCTTCCAAAAGCCTTAAAATATACAGGGTGTTGTATTTAAAATATAACAGTTAACCCCATTTCAAGTTAAAGTAGAAGTTAAAAGTTCCGATTTAACCGAAAGAGTTTTTTAAACCAAAATTGTAGCAAATAATCGAAGTTTATGAAATAAATTGACATACTAACTTGCAATTACAAATTTTAATTACAAAAGAAATGATGAATTTTCGAAAGTTTGACATTCAAAAAATTATAGCTCCGGATCTGCGTATAGCAAATGAACCAAATAACGGTGTTTAATTAAGGACTTCATCATCTACAACATATCAAAATATAGACAAAACGACCGGAGCTGATTTTGAGAAAACCCGTTTTAAACTTTTAGTCAACTTTGGTTCTTTAAGGTAGTCAATTTTGAAATTGTTTTAAAACTCGACTATATCAAAACTAACGCCCTATATTTTGCTTATATTTTCTTGTTTTTAGGTTTTTATAATAATAATTATCTCCAAAGTTATAATAAAAAGCTAGAAAATGGGCCGATAAATTTCAAAAAAATATGAAAGGTATTTTTTGAATTACGGCCAATGTGTAGTAATTTATAACCGAGTATAAATACTGGGGCTCAAAATTTTCCGAAATGCGACCAAAATAATAACCCATGTTGGGCTACCCTGTAACGATTTCGTAAAGCTTAATAGTCCAGTCAATGCAGTGCATGAAATGTGCGAGAATTTTTGACTTTAGGGTTTCGTTAGGAGTAGTTAGTAGGTAAACATACTAAAAGTCCCCGCCCCTGGGAGGTGAGCATACTGTGGGAGGGGAGAGGGTCAAAAAGATACAATTTTTTGGTTTTTCGATGATATCTCGGAAACGGTGCACTATAGAAAAATATGTTTTTAATAAAAATAAAAGCTAATTAAATTTCCTACAATATTTACAATATTACTACAATATACAGCTCGGAGTTTTCGTTAACCCCCCCCATATGGTGATGGGGGGGGGGCAAGAAATGTTAAGCGAATTTTTTTGTTTATATTGCCAACAACCTGTCCTGTCTCATATATGTCAACAATTATTCATTCTAACGTTTTGGAGAGTAGTGTTTAAGGAGTGATTAAGGGGGGGGGGGGGTGTTGACTTCATATAACTTTAAAATCGGTTCAAGGGTTTGCCAACCACGCGCCTTCAAAGATTGGCTAACTTGCGGTAAGTCGCACTTCTCCATGAAACCAGGTTTGTCGGTACTCTTTTGAGAACTCATTGACTGGACTATAATTAATTTGTCAATGAAATTCTGTTAAAGAAGCTAAAACCAAATTTCAAAAAAATTTCTAAAAGCCAAAAAAGTGAGAGTTGTAGGCAAGCTACCCCCCCCCCCCCTCCAAGAGAATAAAAATAAGTAGGAAAATATTATTTTTATTCAAGTTTATACAAATATAGTTTTTTTTCTTTCTCTAGGGGGACTCATCAGGGTGGACTGCATGTAGAATTATTTATACCACCACATAAGGGTTAAACAATAAATTTGAGATAAGGGAGACACCTCAATAAACTTTTTTGTGCAAAGTAATAATCAAAAAGTGATACAATACAATGAAAACAGTAACAACTATTGAACAAATTCTAAACGAATCCCCCATTTTAAGTGACCCTGGATTGTGCTTTTTAGTATTTAGTGTTTAGGTTCGGTTAGTTATACCATTGTTACACAGTAAATGACCGTTACGAACGTTGAATAAAATTGCTGTAAAACCATATATTACATAAATGCGCCAAAAAATGTACGAAAACTTCCGCCCGGTCGCATATTTGGTTAAATTAAAATGATTTCGATGCGAAACGTTTTTTCTTAAAACAAAAGTTTGATTTTATACAAAATTTGATGGTAGCTGCAGGTGTTGTAATACAGAAATGAATTCATATATTACTATAGAAAGTTTTAGTCGACCCAAAACTTCATATTACATTCTATATAATATATACGTTACGTAATTTATGTAACTGAATTTCTTTTCTTCTTTGAAAATTAATAATTTTTTTCCCTTTGTGTTTCAGATATTTGGAACAAACAAATAAGAAAAGGTATGTATGTGGGGGCTTTTAAAATATATATAACGAGCTAAGAAACTTTTCAGAAAATAGTTTAAAGAAGTCGTAAAAAATTCTATTTACCTACATCACGTCAAAAACATAAAATTCGCTTCTTACTACTTACACGATTTTTCTTTCCGAAAAATTTGCTTAGCAATGTCCGTGAGGATGTCTAGGTAAATCTGTGTACCTACTGTGCACTGCACAGCGTGCAGGCCAACGTTAAATTTGACAAATTTAGCTCAACTCTAATTGGCCGAGAACAAAAAAAAACCGCAGACAATTGTTTCGACTTTTAATTAAGTCTTCGTTGGAGTTACAAATAATTGTGGTTTATAATTTGTTTTTAAACGCCCCAACAAGCGAGCGAGAAATACATCAAAGTTATAAACGTTGTGTTTATTTAATAAAGTTTCAATACCGTAAAAGTTATTGCTTGTTTTTGTAGTCCCTGTCTGTAATGAAAAGTATTTGTTGGAGCATTTTCTAAATGTTGGTAATTACGAGTATTTCAAATATTTTTGTTGTCGTTTATCGGCCAAATGAAATTCCTACAACCATATTGGATATAAAGTCCAAACATTTTACGCGTCGGCGATCATCTTGTTTTCAATTTTGTATTTTAAGGATTTTGCAGGAATTTATTTTTGTAATGAAAAAATATTTTAGTTCGCGGTAAATGCAGTAATGTATTAAAAATATTGAATGGGCGATTTTTATATTTATTTGAATTGAAATTAAATATCCGTAAATCGATTTAGAAGCTATTCGGGAAAATCAAATTTAAATTGCCGCGAGGCAGCGAGCACTAACTTGGGGGCGGCTTGAGAAGAGTGTAGGTTGTAGATTTCTGCTCTTTTTGAGGCTTTTCGCTTATAACTCGAAAACTACGCACTCTATAAAAAAACGTTTTAGTATCAATATACACAGCGTTCAATTTTCTGTAAATTACATCTCTTAGGTTTATTGTGTTAAATGAATTGTTTAGGCGCTAGAGCGCGTTAAAGTTTGGCAGTAATTTCAAAATAGGTCAAAAAACTATTTTATCTTACAGTAGCCGATTTTCTATCAAACGAACAGTTTAGGTGCTAGAGCGCGTTGAAGTTAGTGTATATCGGATGTAGAGTTTCTGGGGACGAGTGCAGATAGTATACTACGATAAAAAACGTTTTAACGTTGAAATTGCACACTGAAAGAGCCAAAGGAGTTATAAAACCATTCTACTATTCTTAAGTTGCGGTATGAATATAATGGCGGCTCGAGAAGGATGGGTTTTTGCCCTCTTATCTAATTTTCGCTCTATTTTCAGTTTTTCACTCTTTTCTCAGTTTTTCGCTATTTTTTCATTTCTTTTGTTTTTTTTAAGTTTTTCGCTACTTTTTCAGTTTTTTTGCTTTTTCAGTTTTTTGCTCTTTTTTCAGTTTTTCGCTTATAACTCCAAAACTACTAATTTTTTGAGAAAAGTACTGCTATATAAAATTAAACTACATCAAATTTTCTACAAATTAGATCTCCAAAGTATTTTTCGTCAGACAAACGGTTTAGATGCTAGAGCGCGTTGAAGTTAGTGTATATCGGATGTAGAGTTTCTGGGGACGAGTGCAGATAGTATACTACGATAAAAAACGTTTTAACGTTGAAATTGCACACTGAAAGAGTCAAAGGAGTTATAAAACCATTCTACTATTCCTAAGTGGCGGTATGAACATAATGGCGGCTCGAGAAGGGTGGGTTTTTGCCCTCTTATCTAATTTTCGCTCTATTTTCAGTTTTTCGCTCATCTTTCAGTTTTTTAGGCTTTTTCAGTTTTTCGCTCTTTTCTCAGTTTTTCGCTACTTTTTCATTTTTTTTTGTTTTTTTTCAGTTTTTCGCTATTTTTTCAGTTTTTTTGCTTTTTTTCAGTTTTTCGCTCTTTTTCAGTTTTTCGCTTATAACTTCAAAACTACTCATTTTTTGAAAAAAGTACTGCTATATAAAAGTGAACTACATCAAATTTTCTACAAATTAGATCTCTAAAGTATTTTTCGTCAGACAAACGGTTTAGATGCTAGAGCGCGTTTAAGTTTGATCGAGATTCCAAAATCTGCCAAGCCACAGTAGACCGAATTTTCTTCAACTTCAAAAGCGTGTGTCACCACGACGACTGCACTTAAAATCACCTACAACAATCTATTTAAGATCTATATTTAAAATGCAATCAATTTTCGAGTAGGTACCCTATAGTTTTGTATGACCTCCAAAACCCACCCTTCTCGAGACTTTAAAGTTCAACGCGCCTATAGCACCTAAGCCGATAATTTGACAAAAAAGTTAACTAAAATGATTTGTAAAAAAATTAATTTGCTTTATTTATTTATAAAATATCTTTTTTCTAAAAATGAATAGTTTTCGAGTTATAAGCGAAAAACCGGCAAAAGAGCAAAATGCCACCTTTCTCGTGGTTTAATATACTTCAACGCGTTATAGCACCGAAACCGCTTATTTTACAGAAAAATCTAAAAGACATAATTTGTAAGAAATTTCAGTTTCTTTATTTCTTTATAAAAAAACTTTTTTCTAAAAGTGGATATTTTTCGAGTTATAAGCGAAAAACCGACAAATGAGCAAAAATCCACCCTTCTCTAAGCTTTAGACTTCCACGCGGTGTTGCACCAAAACCGTTTATTTGACAGAAAAAATTAACAGACATCATTTGTATAAAATTTAATTTAATTTATTTCTTTATAGAACAACTTTTTTTCAAAAATGGATATTTTTGGAGTTATAAGCGAAAAACCGACAAAGAAGCTAAAATTCATCCATCTCGAGTCACTTTCAAGTTAATGCTGCTACTTTGGAGAGGCAGGCGGGTTGGTTTTATTACTCATGTCCCCATGTGCAATGTTGTTGCAGTCTGCATTGTTCAAAATTTTATTGCTGGCTGTTTCTTGGACTATAATAGTAGCAAGAGGGAGCGAAATGGAGTCGTTTTTAAACTTCCGTTCTCATTCGCGTGGCTAATTTTCCTTTCTTAAGCCACTTGCGACCTATTTTACAGACGGATATGATGGATATCAGAACTAAAGAGTTTTCTTTTGGAACGTTACTAATTTCCACCCATAAGCTTTTTTCGATTGCCTCGATGGTCTTGAGAAACTACCCTTCTGGGCGTCTCAACGACCCAAGTTGGTCAGATACGCTGGATTTCAAGCACTGAATCGACCACCCGGTTATTAATAGAAAAGCTGGCCTTATTCGCGCGTTTTTCTTTTTTTTAAATTCCAACTAGGTATTGATGTTTGATGAGTGATGACAGCTACCTGAACGCCAAAAATTTCCCAATAATAAGTCTATAAATTCAACACACGATTTGCGTTTCGCTTATGTATTACTGTCATTATGGAATAATGAGTAGGTGTAGGTAAAGTGATTAATTAATCTGCAATACCTTCTTCATTCAGATTAGCTTTAACGTGTAATCCTCTCGTGATTTAATCCTAAAATTACTCGTAGCTAACAATAAGATTTTGGGAGAGAAATTGGCAAGTTGCACTTCGTCGCTCCTTGTTGTAACTATAATCTTCAGTGATTTATGAAAATCTCCACAATTCAATCAATTACAGTATACAGAATTGCTATAACGTAAATTATTACGTTTAATGCGAATTTATCATTGCGTAATGAATTTGTTTTTGTTTCGCCGAGGAAACAAATTGAGAATTTATTATTCCATGTGTCGTATCACGAGTTTTCCCTCATTTTCTAAGTCAACAAGCACTAACACAACAGTCCTACTAATCCATTATTTTATGCTAATGCAAAACTTTGGGCAGTTTCGTATATAATGTCTTATCTAACCCAGATTACTAGGCCCTAAACTTCTCATTCGACTGATTGCGGATACCACTTTAACTTAGAAAAAATCTAAACTACTAAACAATTCGAATTTTCTCGTTATACATATTTATACAAAAGCGACGTTTCTTGTTAATTATTTTTACACAACAATCTTAATTACGTTACATTGTTGTATTACAGCTTTAAATGCAACTTTAGTTGAGCGAAGACTAGAACTTATTCTCGCATTACAATCTCTTTCTATTTCATTAAAGCTCGTACTTGGTTGGCTGCACTGGGTTGGGTCGGCACGACGGAGCGAGGCTCCTCTCCCAATCTGAATTCCTAACGTAACTCTCTGAAAAAGTTTCTGTTTGTATTCTTAAAACTTTAGTTACGCTGAAATAACATGGAAAGTTTCGCTACTAAAATAGGTTTTTGGTGATTAAATACACTAAGATGTTTCTATAAAGTGGAGGTTGTTTCTAAATTTACTGCCGGACGGGCTGTGCTAGGCGGTGGTAAACTTCATGCAAAGTCAATTTGAGATTTTCATATACCGGGGTGATTTTTGTCCTAGGGTCTTACAACGTATTTGGTGTTTATAAGTAAACGCAATGGCGATTCTAGTACCTGCGGTAAATCATTTGACATCGTGCTAATTCACGTAGGGAAATATTTTAGGGCATTCCGAGGCGAAATTCCGTAAAAGTCAACGTAATCCTTACCGCTGTTTAGCATAACTCGAGCTGACCTTAATTCGGGAGGCAATCCAATCCGTTGGTCCGGGTTAACCAAAAATTAGGGCGTAATCCCAATTTGGTTAATCTAAAAACCAAGTAAAATTGCCGAAATTGCGGATTGTATTCAAATTTCTTTGTCAAATTCAGTTAAACTCCTTAATTCAAAGTTTGAGTTTCACCCACTTGCGCTGAACTTTTATGTATGTATTGCTTGGAGCAGTTACGTACGCGAGGAAATGCTGTTCATTCGGTAACTCAATTCGCAAAAAAATTTTTTTTAGTGAAAGTCTTAAACAGGATACCTGTGGCTGTTTGAGAAGTTTTGTTAGTCAACAATTGTTAAAACTCAAATTGCTTTGTTACTGTCCTCGCGTTTTCTAAGCGTATCTGCCGAAACTGCGATAAGTTGAATGTGGAGAAGAGCCTACAGTATAATTATAACGTGTATAGGCTTACTACATAGTACACAACTTTAACTTTGCCAAAGAAAAAGTATTTTTAAACCCAAAGAGACGTTTATAAGTCAATTTTTTTGCCAAAAAAGAAACGAATAATTTCATCAAAGGGCTAACACAAAAAAGGGGGATACTGATGAGATTTATAAAATAAAATAAACTTCAAACGACAAAAAAGATAAAAACGTTTAGTTGAAAACCGAATTTATACCAACTTTAGGCTTTATATTATATATTTTTTTCTACATAGAAATTTCGTTTGTTACCCATTCATTTGCTGCTAAATTTGTTTAACTTTTCACTAAAATGCAGCACTGCAACAACTTTGACACCTAGTTAAGAATGAGTCCAACAAACACAGTTATGTACGTATATTATACGTTTTTAATTTTCAGATACCTAACGTTACTAATTACTCTAATTAGTATACTACTTAATTTTTAATAAAAAACGGAGCTGATGACGCGCTTTATCACGTAGTTTTGGACAGTTATTTTTAGGTTTTTATTTGGTATAAAGACACGGGAAATAAACGGAGGTTTTCTTATGATCAAAATATGTTGCTTAACGAACGTTTAATTTATGTTTTAAAAATTAAAATTGGTTGTTTTAGAAGCATTTTAAACGTATATTATACGTACTTAAAATCGGTTTATTTTGAGTATAATTGAGACGTTAAATATACGTATATTTTTGAAATTGAAAATACGTTGTTGTAAAAACGTATAAGGACTGTAAGTTTTAACTACCTTCCGTGACAAAACATGTCTTACATTTCTGTATATTACTCGTTTTTTTATTACGTTTATTATACGACAAAAAACTTAGGTACAGTTAACGTAAAGATGGCCACGTTTAAAAAAAATATTAATAGTATACGTCTAAAAAATATACGAGATAGGTACATTACACCACACACCTAGACATATTTTATACGTATAATAAACGTAGCTCTGTTTATTAATTTGTAGACTAATCGTGAGAATATTAAAGGGAACGTTTCTAAGCCGATTTCAAGACTTTCACAGTTGTCCCCATTCTTGACAAAGTGTAGACTGCTAGTATTACTCACTGCTCACTTTAACACCAGTAAAACGTCAAAATAAAGCGCTTAAATTGCTTTTAGTTATTAAAATATTAAATCAGATAAACAATTCGATGGCACTTCTGTAAACCAATAGGAATAATAATATAATCGTTTTACAGAGCGCCGTTAGAATTTATGCGCGATTAAATCCATAGATGATTACAAAGCTAAAAGCGGTATTGTTAGATTTATGTTACATTCAAGTTCAGTTCTAAACTACTTTGTCATCCAAATACCTCTCTAATACACATTTCGTGTTTAAGGTAATTAGGTTAATAAATTGGTAACAATCATATAAGTGGAGACACTCTGACGTACGACTTGAGTACCTTCAAAAGTGTGCACGTTGTAAATTAATTATAATATAGTGGAAAACACAAACAGAGCTCCATTATATTGCGCTCAAATATTACCATAGGGAGATTTTGTTGCAGAAAAGCAACCTTCGGTAAAATGGGGCACGATTTAATTTTGTTACAAAAAACAAACAATCTCATCGAAGAATCTGAAAAATTTATTAACTTTTTAGGTACTACTCCTGATTAAAAGTTTACAAAATTGGCCCTTACGTTTGTACGTCGCTTTTGAACTTCTAAAAAGTGCCTGTAGTCTGTAATTGCCGCAGTTACCGCCGAATTATACTACCCGTTTAAGTTTTCTTCCTATACGGTCGTTAATACGCAAAATAAAGCTTTTAAGCTTCGTTTCTACTCTCAGTATTTCAATTAATGTACAATTTTTTAAGCACTCTTTAGAAAAACGATACCTATCCTGCAAAAATTTACCAAACGGAGCTCGCGATTCTCGGTCGGGGACAACATAAAAGGTGAAGTGTAGTGGAATTTTTTGAAAGGCACGTGGCATATCAGGGAGCTTTTGTGGGTTGCGTTGTTAAAACTTGGTCATGTGTCATTAGGGCGTTGCATTTTTCTGTTATTGTTGTTTTATTCTCTCTCTTAGACATTTGCCAATGTAACAGAGTTGGGAGTCGTTTGTACTGAAATAGCTACCCTGGTGTAGCTTAACCTACATCAGCAAGGCCGTATTTATAAATTAGTTCGTACTTCTGACCACTTTCTAATCATCACAATACTTAATGACTTATTATAGCACAATAAATAGTAGCTAGTAGAAGAGGGGATATGTAGGTTTTATTCCTCTTTAGTTTTTTATTAATTTGTGGACGTTGAATCCAAATAATCGTAAAAGTGACGTGTTCAGAGAAAAATGCAAAAAATGATGTTTCCCAGTTCTCCGCTTATAAATCGAAAACTAAGCACTTTTTGAGAAAATTGCAGCTTTACAAAAATAAGTTACATGAAATTTTCTATAAATTGCATTCCTTAAGGTTTTTTTTCAAGACGAATAATTTAGCCGCTAGAGAGCCTTAAAGTTTGTCGCAAATTCCAATATCGACAAGAAAGCTGTTTTTTCAGTTTATCGCTTAGAACTTGAAAACTACGCACTTTTTGAAAAAAATACTTTTATACGAAAATCAACTACATAAAATTTTCAACAAATTATGTGTCTAACATTTTTACCTTTAGACTAAAGATTTAGGCCCTAGAGCGCGTTAAACTTTGACAAAGAGTCTAAAATCTGCCTTAAAGTTGTTTTTCGCTTCTAACTCAGAAACTACGCTTTATATTCGAAAAAACATAAACAAAAGATACGGAATCAATAGTTAAAAGCTTCAAAATCAAAATCAAAGCTAAAATCAAAATCGAAAAATGTGAAAATACCAAAACTGATGCAAGTCTGATAATGGCACTAATTCCATTTTCTAGGCTTTTCCACAATGGACCCATACGCTTCTAACTGCATCAATTTATCGTCTCCGTAAAATTTTGTAATATCGTCTTTGTAGTCTCCTTTCGGCTTAAATAGAGGAAATTTTGAAAAATCCATAGGTGCATAGGTGCCATACAAAAAACCCTGCAACACGAAATATCCACTACAACACTCTAACAGCGAGTTAGATAAGTTTACCGGTTTTAGCTTCCAGAAACAAACTTCCGATTTCTATCGATACGCAAACAAAACCGCAACATATTGATAAAGAGCAGTAGAAGCAGCGCAGTTCTGTTACAGTTCGGCTACAAACTTAGTAGGTACCAGTTTTTTATTGCGTGATCTGTGATATCTCTAATCTCTACGTATCATTTCATCTCTCGCCATTAACGCCATGGTCGTCTGTTGATCCCACTTCCGTTTTTTAATGTTTCTCGTTATCATAAACAATACATGGACATGGGCATGGTTTATATGCTAGTACACAGAAATGCGTCATTTAGTCTCAAAAATTCGATTTGTGAATCGCATGTAGAGTACTATTAGATTCTGTTTCTTGGCGACTGATTTTGGAACTTTTGGAAGATAACAACTCGGCCTTACTTTTGGGATC
The DNA here is from genome assembly GCA_950108345.1 of Malthinus flaveolus. NCBI lineage: Eukaryota > Metazoa > Arthropoda > Insecta > Coleoptera > Cantharidae > Malthinus > Malthinus flaveolus. The sequence continues at coordinate 17,671,079 of OX467289.1, forward strand.
TTAACAAAAAACTATTTGATGTTAACGAGCTATTGGTGCCTACTACGTCAGGCACACGACCGTTGCATCGTGTGTTGGTAAGTTGCTCAGACACTGACTGGTTGAAGCCTGTTTTAACTTTCGGCGAGGTCTAGTGAACCTGGAAACTTTGTTAGCCTCCAAGAGGTTTGATTTAAGCGTCGGGAAATTCAGTACAAATGGGTAGAACTATTTGAGAACCTCTGAAATTTTGTCATTTAAACGCAAATTTTTTTTTAATCGATTTATTCTATTTAAAACGTTGCGAATTTAATTTAAATGTGTTTTAATATCAAACTACAGCTAGCAACTCGATAAGAAATCGCTTTAAAAATGCATATTTTATTTTTTTAACAAAATAAATGAAAATAGTATTAACAGATATTAATTAATAATATTGGTATAAACGTTTTTATTCTGCCGCGTTTTCTATGTTCATTACGAAGGCCACAGCAGTCCCTCACGGGGTGTCTTACACCACGGCCAATTTTGACCGAATTGAACGTCAGAAATGTATAAGCTTCTAAAACAAATGTGGCCAAATTTCGATAAGAGAGGTGGGAGGAATCTGGCAACTCTTTTGTTACAGTCGGGAATCAAACAGTCTAGTCAGTAGTAAGTCATAGGTAAGTTTATAGCGTTGGAGAAAATTTGACCTTGGGACTTCAAAGGCGTCTACTACAATAAATTTGAAATTCAAACAAAAAATAGATTTATTGGTCTATAAATTTTGCGCTTGATTCCAAAATCTACCCTGAAGAGCTCACTACGAAAACTGAGAGTGTTGCTCTTGACTTAGCTGCCACGTCCGGTATACACTGAACTTCAACGCGTTCTAAAGTTTACCCTAAACCGTACGTCTAACGTAAAAAATCTAAGAGACATGGTTTGTAGGAAATTGATTACACTTTGTTTTTGTGAGAAAACACTTTTATTAAACTGTGCGCAGTTTTTGAGTTATGAGCGATGAGACAGTTTTTTATCAATTTTGAAAGTTTAAACTTTAGCGCGCTCTAGCGTCTAAACCGTACGTCTGACGTAAAAAATCTAAGAGACATTATTTGTAGGAAATTGAATACACTTTATTTTTGTGTAAAAACGCTTTCATTAAACTGTGCGCAGTTTTTGAGTTATGAGCGACGACACAGTTTTTTGATCGATTTTAAAAGTTTAAACTTTAACGCGCTCTAGCGCTTAAACCGTACATCTGACGTAAAAAATCTAAGAGACATTATTTGTAGGAAATTGAATACACTTTATTTTTGTGTAAAAACGCTTTCATTAAACTGTGCGCAGTTTTTGAGTTATGAGCGATGAAACAGTTTTTTGATCAATTTTGAAAGTTTAAATTTTAACGCGCTCTAGCGCCTAAACCATACGTGTGATGTAAAAAAACTAAGAGACATGGCTTGTAGAAAATTAAATGCACTTTATTTTGTCATAAGAATACTTTTTCAAACTGTGCACAGTTTGTAAATTATCAGCGATGAAACAGTTTTTTAATCGATTTTAAAAGTTAAAACTTTAACGCGCTCTAGCGTCTAAACCGTACGTCTTAGAAAAAAATACAACAAATCTAATTTGTAGATAATTTTATTTACTTTATTTTTATTTAAAAAAATTATTCTCGTTAAGTGCGTGGTTTGCGAGTTTTAAGCGAAAACATTATAAGAGTGACACTTGTATTTATACTTTTCCTTGATTTACCTCTTATTATCCTCTAATGAGTGGGACTAATAGGGGAAATGGAAATCACCATTGAATGTTTTGAAACAAGCTTGACTAACAAAACACTAGGCAAATATGAAAGGCACCATACTGTTAAATGGCTACCAAATAGCCTTCAGCAACCAGACCTTAACGTAACATCAACTCCTCAAACTGCCTCCGAAGCAGTTTAATCCGAATTGTCTCGGATTAAAGGCAAATTTCCAGTTGCTTAAATAGCGAAGTTTTGAGGTAAAAAAATTAATGTTTCGAAACGAAAGCTCCGCTGCTCTTAAAATATTCGTCTAAGTACATCCATTTTAACAAAACATAGTGTAAAGCATAAATTATTTATAGCGAAGTAGAGGAAGCATCAAAATTACGTTTTCCTATAAAAGTTTTTCAACTAAACTAGTTGTTAACAAATTTCTTTGTAACAAACTTTACTGTTAGTACAATGTGGGTAGTAATTTAAAGCATCAAAGTTAATTCTTCTACGTTATAATCCACCATTTAATATAATTACCATTCACGTCCTAGTTAAATTAGTTACTAGGTGGGTACACAAATTTTAATCACAAAGAAATTGAGTGCCTAATATTTATAAAGAGGATAAAGCGAATTAAAAAAAATAAAGTTTAACTCTACTCTGTACACGCTAGTTACAACTCAAATCTCTAGTGATATGAAGTTCAAGTTTGATAGTTGACGAGTTAAGTCGAATTAGGCAAGTTTTGAGTTGGTTTAGGTACACGATCTGAAATGGAAATTATTTTACGAGTTATACATCGAGTTTACTATAATTTTCAAGTGCACACACCAACTTTGTTTCTTTATTGTAATCGTGCCACCTAGTAAGGGTTATGATCTACAAGACTTACACCAAATGCTTACATTTTGGTAACAAAGGCACATCAAGCACAACCCCGCTTTGCTTATTTATTTAGTTGAGGGGTAATGGCTACTTACGCCATTAACAGGATGAGTAACGGAAGACTCGGGTTAATTCGGTTGATAATCGTAATTAATGGGATTTTTCTGCTTTTTAAATAATTTATTTAATAATATTCTTATTGTAACTGCTTTATAAAGAAGAAAATTAAACAAAAATGTGCATCAGTAAAACTAAAATCTTAAATTGACACTATTCCCATTTTTTTGGCTTCTCCACAATGGACCCATATAATTCTATCTGCATTAATTTATCATCTCCGTTAAATAATGTAATATCATCTTTGTAGTCTCCTTTTGGCATAAATGGAGGAAATTTAGAAAAATCCATAGGTGCATAGGTGCCATACAGAAACCCCTGAAACACGAAATATTTACTACAACACTATAAATAGCGAGCTAGTTAAACTTACCGGTTTTGGTGGACACGTAAGTATGTTAGTGTAGAGACTTAACATTTTTTTTATATTGAAACTATTCCTTTCGAACTCTTGACAAACATTAACCTCGACGGTGACTGGAAAAAATTTATACCTGTTGCTCACAAATTTGTACAATTGGACTTTTGCCTACAGAATAAACTAAGCGTAAGCACTAAGCACTTCTTCATCGGCTAGTTATACAAACCACTACTCTATCTTTATCGAGTGCTTTAATTAAAGTTCCTGACGCATTTAAAGTTCGTCGGTAAGTTCTGTTATATTTCACAAACTCACACTTGGTGAACTGACCGTACGATTCGTTCATGTAGGTGACTTCTATTCGGTGAGGTATCACATCGTAATCAGTTTGGTGCATTAATTCCCAATGTATTTGTTCCGACTGAAATTATTAAAAAATGTGGGCACTTAAGTATACTGTGATACTCTTGTCTGGATCCCCACGTCACTCATTGCTGAATCGAGTAACGACGTTAGTAAATAGTATATGCGGGTTCTGCCTCAATTTGCATATTTTTCTTAACTTAATTTGATTCAGCGTAATATGTTAATTGAGCTAGAGCCCGCACTGACTATCTACTGACATCCGAATTATAATTCTGTTAAGTTACTTTTAAGGAAAACCCACGAGTTGCGTTACCAAAGTGGCACACTAATACTATAAAAAATGCCCGTATAACGGGAATGTATTCAATGATTTTACAATGATTCACTCGTAATTTTTGTCGTGATTTTAATGATTTTGGACAAAGACGTAGGGATCCAGATTCATGAACGGAAGCGACTTGCACTACGCAACTAATAGGAGCATCTATGGTAAATTTTTTTTATTTTAGGAAAAAATTCCATTGCAAGTTTATGGTTAAATATCCTATGTTGCTTTGTACAAGTCGCAACCGGTATATTAATATGCGTAGAGTAAACTAGCCATTACCCACTTGAACTGAATTTTGATAAATCAAAAATATTATAAAAGTGAACATTGCAAAGCACTGTTCAAATTGTAAACTTTCAATGTTACCTCCATCTATTTCGTCTCTTTATTTATAGGCAGCCATAGCAAGGACAGGCGGAATGGAAACAACATTATAATACCACTAAATTAAAATAGATGATGATTTTTAAATTTTTTACTACCGATTATTCACATAATGATAGAAAATATTTGTGGTCCGAATAATATGCTCTTTAGAGCATATTATTATTAGATAAATATATTAGATAAAAATCCACCATATTTTTGTTGTAAGTACAAATATTAACTATATTATTATCATATTAAAAAATACCTCATTAAATCACCTACTTTTAAAAATCAACAAATTACATTTAAAAAATTAATTTACGTAGGTACTAGTAAAGTTTAAAAATTTAGCAGATGATTGAAAGGCACTGGCTTAATGAAATGAAATTTCGATAATTTTAAATTAATTTCTATGATGAGCTCAAAAGCTCGTTGCGGACATTAGTGCACGTATTCTGACGACACGAGAACCTAACCGTCTGATTAACTTTCAGTAGCGGAGAGACGGTTCTGTAACTCACTTTTACAGCTTTTGACGACATGCTTCGTAGCAGTCTTTTCTTGTGCGACTTGACGTACGAGTATCTTTTCATCACTCGCCATTAACATCATGGTCGTCTGGATGAATTCATTTCCGCTGTTTAATATTTTGCATTTTCAAAAAGAATAATATGGTTATTTCGTTATCTGATACAGACTATTGCACAAAAATACTTTCATCAACAACAGCAATAACAAACTCGCGAAGGTCTCAGAAATTTGATTTGTAAAACGTAAGTGGGGTACTTGTAGCTTCTTTTTCTTGGAGGCAAATTTTTAGAATTTTTGTGAGCCAACACAGTTCCTCACCGACCTTCAATAATAATTATGGATCTTTGCGACAAACTAGCTGTTACGGACTATTAATAAATTATTGGGATGCGTCTCATGGTCAGTTTTTTTTAGTTCACCCGCTGTTTCGTGCGTTGGTCTCTTGGCGTAGCCATCGTGTTTCTCGAATCAATTGGCTGCTGCATTCTCTGCACCAAAAGAGCTGAAAACTAGTCTATCTGCAGTTGTAATTTAAATAGTAACGGGAAGACGCGAGTTAGTAAGAAGTATAAATAACTTGCTCTAAATGATTAGGCACGTAAGCACCACCAGTACGTGTCTAGGCTTTCCGCAATCTACCAAATCTCTGTTGAAGGCGCATCCCCGCTGTTGGTGCGTGTTTGGACAAAGGCTGGACGCGAGTGGGCTTTCTCTTAGCGCACACATTGCAACCCTGGTCTGCTTAAGCTTGTAACGAATGATCCAAAAGCGATGATGTACTCACTGGGGGAAGGGTGAGGGGGTTTCTGATTGCAAACCGTTACCAATCATGTTGTAGAGTGAGAGCGCAGCGGTCACGTTCTCACCCTGACATTGGTACTGCGGGCAGAAGCTTGCTTCTGCTGAGGTTAGATTCGCAGTTGCTTACAGCTTCACTATAGAGTGGTAACCCCTATCAACCAGTTTCTTATAACTTATAACTTTGGTATACTGTAAAGTGGGTACAGGAAGGAGGGTCTCAGGATCCAAACAGATCAAAGAATTTATTGGTATTAATAATTGTTATTGTAACTGCTTTATAAAGAACAAAACCAAACAAAAATGTGCATCAATAAAACTAAAATCGAAAATTGTCACTATTTCCATTTTTTAGGCTTCTCCACAACGGATCCATATGCTTCTACCTGCACTAATTTATCATCTCCGTTAAATATTCCAATATCATCTTTGTAGTCTCCTTTTGGCATAAATGGAGGAAATTTGGAAAAATCCATAGGTGCATGGGTGCAATACAAAAAACCCTGCAACACGCAATTTCCATTAGAACACTATAAATAGCAAGTTGGTTAAACTTACCGGTTTCGGTGGACACGTATGTATGTTAGTGTAGAGACTTGCCATATTTTTAAAATTGAAACTATTTCTTTCGAACTCTTGACAAAGATTAATCTCGACGGTGATTGGAAAAAATTTATACCTGTTGCTCACAAATTTGTACAATTGGACTTTTGCCTACAGAATAAACTAAGCGTAAGCACTAAGCACTTCTTCATCGGCTAGTTATACAAACCACTACTCTATTCTTATCAAGTGGTTTAAGTAAAGTTCCCGATGCATTGAGAGTTCTTGGGAAAGTTCTGTTATATTTCACAAACTCGCACTGCTTGAACTTAAGGTACGATTCGTTCGTGTAGGTTATTTCTACTCGATGAGGTATCACATCGTAATCAGTTTGGTGCATAAATTCCCAATATATTTCTTCCGCCTTAAATTAATAAATGTGGGCACTTAAGTATACTGCGATACTCTTGTCTGGATCCCCACGTCACTACCTATTGCTGAATCGAGCAACGACATCAGTCGATAGTCTATGCGGGTTCTGTGTCAATTTGCATAATATTTTTCTTAACTTGATTTGATCCTGCGTAATATGTTAATTGCCCACACCGACTATCTACTGACATCCGAATTATAATTGTGTTAAGTTACTTTTAAGAAAAAAACACGAGTTACGTTACCAAAGTGGCACACTAGTATTGTAAAAAACGCTAGTATAATAGGAATGTATGCAATGATTTTACAATGATTCACTCGTAATTTGAATCCCGATTCACATAATTTTGTGCAAAGTCGTGGGGATCCAGATACATAAACCGAAGCGACTTGGTCAACGCGACTAATAGGAGCATCTATAGTAAATTTTCTTTATTGATCGCTTTTTAGGGAAAAAATTCCTTTGTAAGTTTATAGTTAAATTTCCTATGTTGCTTCGTACAAGTCGCAACCGGTATATTAATATGCATAAAGTAAACTAGCCATTACCCACTTGAATTAAATTTTGATAAAGCAGAAATATTATTAGGATTAGCATTTCGAAGCACTGTTCAAACTGTAAACTTTCAATGTTGACCTCCTTCTATTTCGTCTCTTTATGTATAGGCAGTCATGGCAAGGACAGGCGGAATGGAAACAACATTATAATACCACTAAATTAAAATAGATGATAATTTTCAAAATTTTTTACTACCGTTTATTCACGTAATGAGAGAAAATATTGGCCCAAAATATGCTCTAAACGATAAAAACCCACCATATTTTTGTTGTGAGTACTAATAAACTAGATTACTATCAAATTTAAAAAATACTTCATTACTCATTACTCGTTACATCGTTACATCACCTACTATTAAAAACAAACAGATAAATCTCACTTTAAAAAATCATTTACGTACACTAGTCAAGTTTAAAAAAACTAGCAGAAGATTGAGAGGCACTGGCTTAATGAAATGAAATTCAATAATCTTAAATTAATTTCTCTGATGAGATCAAAAAACAATTCGTTGCGACTTTTTTAAAGTGGTGCAAGTATTCCGACGACACGAGAACGTAACCGCAACATTTTGATGTCATTTCAGTCTTTTCTTACGCTATCTGACATAATAATATCTCTGCGTATCTTTTCATCACTCGCCATTAACATGATGGACGTGTGGATAAATACATTTCCGTTGTTTAATATTTTGCATTTTCATAAAGAATATTATGGGTATCTCGTTATCTGATACACTCTACTGCACATAAATACTTCATTTAACAACAGCTTAAACAAAGTCGAAAAAATATGAGAATGCCTCAGAAATTTGATTTGTAAAACGTAAGTGGGGTACTTGTAGCTTCTCTTTCTGTGTTGCAAATTTATTTAATTTTTGTGAGCCAACACAGTTCCTCTTCGACCTTGAATTATGGATCTTTGCGACTAACTAGATGTTACGGACTATTAATTGGTATGCGTCTCATGGTCAGTTTCAGTACACCGGCTGTTTCGGTGCGCTTGTATCTTAGCGTAGCCATCGTGTTCCTCGAATCAATTGGCTGCTGCAGTCTCTGCATCAAAAGAGCTGTGGACTAGTCTATCTGCAATTGTGATTTAAATAGTAACGGGAAGATGAGAGGTCCGGTAGGAAGTATAAATAACTTGCTCTAAATGATTAGGCACGTAAGCACCACCAGTACGTGTCTAGGCTTTCCGCAATGTACCAAATCGCTGTTGCAGGCGCAGCCCCGCTGTTGGTGCGTTTTTGGACGAAGGCTGGACGCGAGTGGGCTGTCATGGTACTACCATGGCAACCCTGGTCTGCTTAAAATGAGCAAAACTATATTATGAAAACCTCTGAAAATTGGTTATTTAACGCAAATACGCTAAAATTGATTTATTCAATTTTAACGGTATCAAATTTAATTTAAAATGTGTTTTAATATCAAACTGCAGCTGGCATCTTGATAAGCAATCGCTATCGAGAATGCATATTTTCAACAAAATAAATGAAATCAATTTCAATAGCAGAACGTTTGGTTTTTTTGATTAGGTGATAGGACATTATTTAATAGTGCCCAGATATTAATGAATAATATTTGTATAGAAATGTTTTTATTCTACCACGGCAGTCTCTAACGGGGGCCCTACAGTCACAGTATGGTGTCGATTCCGTCCAAACAAAACGTCAGAAATGTATATAAACTTCAAAAACAAAAGTGGTCAAAATTCGATTGGACAAGTGGGAGGAACGTTGTCATAATAGTATATCCTCGGTGTAATTAGCAAAGGGCCTATTTCCAATACTTGGTCGAAATAAGATTTTTATGCCATGTAATAGGCGGGCGTCGGACTTTCGATTCAGTCTTCAGACTTTCGATGCAGACTTCCGACTTTCAATTCAAACTTTCAATCCAGAGTTTCAATTCAGACTTTCGATTTTAGACTTCAGACTTTAGGTTCAGACGTCAGGCTTTAAATTTAGACTTTGGACTTTAGATTCCGACTTCAGACTTTCAATTCAGACTTTCGATTCACACATTCAAATCAGACTTCAGACTTTAGGTTCAGACTTCCAATTTTAGATTCAGACTTCAGACTTTAGATTCAAATTTCAGACTTTAAATTCAGACTTTAGACTTTAGATTCAACTTCAGAATTCAGATTCAGACTTCAGACTTTAGAATCAGATTTTAGGTTTTTTATCCAGACTTTATTTAGACTCAGCCTTTTGGCTCAAATTTCAGACTTTAGACTCAGACATCCTACTTTTAATTCAGATTTCAGACTTCAATCTTCAGGTTGAATCTTCAGACTTTTGGTTCAGATTTTAGGCTTTCAATTCAAACTGCAGGCTTTAGATTTAGATTTCAGACTTTGGATTCAGATTATTTTAGACTTTAGATATCAAACTTCAGACTTTAGCCTACAGACTTCAAACTAAAAATGAGAATTGAGACTCATAGTCCAGTCAAAATAGACGTCCAAGTTATTCAATTTTCTTGATACTTGAATTTCAGTTTTTAAGGTACAGACCTTAGACTTCAGATTTTAGCCTCCAGACTTCAAATTTTAGCCTCCAGACTTCAGGCTTCAGATTTTAGTCTCCAGACTTCAGACTTGTAATTTGAGAACTAAGACTTATAGTCCAGTCAAAATTGATGTTCAGCTTAGCCAATTTTTAGCTGTATGCGGAAACCGTCCACGATTTTTTGTCTATTTTGACTGGACAATTAAGACTTTAGATTAGAAACTTCAGACTTTTAATTTAGACTTTTGATTCGCATTTTCAAATCACACTTCAGACTTTAAATTCTGACTTAAGACTTTAGATTCAGACGTCATACTTTAAATTCAGATTTCAGACTTCAGTCTTCAAGTTCAATCTTCAGACTTTAAACTTTTAACTCAGACTTCAGGCTTTTGATTTAGATTTCAGACTTTAGATTTAGATTTCAGACAGTAGAATTGAAACTTGAGACTTGATACTTTAGATTTCAAACTTTATACTACTGACTATTGACTTCAGACTTCAGCCTCCAGACTTTAGACTTCAGACTATAGACTTCAGACTTCAGACTTCAGACTTCAGACTTCAGACTTCAGACTTCAGACTTCAGACTTCAGACTTCAGACTTCAGACTTCAGACTTCAGACTTCAGACTTCAGACTTCAGACTTCAGACTTCAGACTTCAGACTTCAGACTTCAGACTTCAGACTTCAGACTTCAGACTTCAGACTTCAGACTTCAGACTTCAGACTTCAGACTTCAGACTTCAGACTTCAGACTTCAGACTTCAGACTTCAGACTTCAGACTTCAGACTTCAGACTTCAGACTTCAGACTTCAGACTTCAGACTTCAGACTTCAGACTTCAGACTTCAGACTTCAGACTTCAGACTTCAGACTTCAGACTTCAGACTTCAGACTTCAGACTTCAGACTTCAGACTTCAGACTTCAGACTTCAGACTTCAGACTTCAGACTTCAGACTTCAGACTTCAGACTTCAGACTTCAGACTTCAGACTTCAGACTTCAGACTTCAGATTTCAACGCCATCCATGTTTCCATATCTCTTCTAGTTTCTAACTGTCTTCTCACTTTGAAGTAATTAAATAATGAAACTACGTGTAGATGGTAATTATTTACCTCTCGGTGAAACTATCGTTTAAGGTCCTTGTTGGGTCTAAGGGAAGCTTACCGAGGAACTGGGAGTTGAGCTTAATCCAATCGGATACGTTTTTGGAACTTCCGTCTGATTACTATTTTCAACCCGGTCGCACTGGTCTTAACTGAAGCTGCCATTTATTAATAAAAACAATAGGCGCTCCAATATTGATTTCTAGAGAAACATGAACATATAAATTAAAAGCGCTTTATGAGAGAAGAAATCCTCTCGTGCTGTCTGTTTTGTAAAATAAATTTTTATTATAACAGAGCATTGGTTCTCAACTTGTTGATCTACGACGTAATAAAAATGTTATGTACCATTAAGTTATTATTGTTCCAACGCTATGCGATACGTTAAAGCGTTAAGATTGAGAAGTGCCACAATTACAAAAGAGTTACTACCCAATAGCTCTTTTCGATGCCGTTTTATTCTTTTTTAATTTTTGTTAAGTTTAGTACTGCTGTTATTTAAAATTTTTAAATTATTTCCCAAAAATGCCTACGGTTAGTTATAAAAAAATTTCATAAACGTTAAATTAAAATCCGCGAGTGTATGTTGGCGGTACCTCACCTATGTTCGCTCGCGTATAGTCTGTATAACAATTAAAATTAAATCTTTTCAAATAATATAAGAATAATATACATTTGAATTTGATGTGAAGTTAAATACACTTTTTGTGTTTGCTAAAGTGGTCCTCAAAATGTTTTTTAACCAAGAAACGAACACTCAAAGCTGATACTTCACTGTCCGGCCCACAAAGCCCCCCCTTTACGTTGATGCAATGCTCGTAATATATTATAATCCACATTAATGCCCAAATAGCACGCATTTTCGAGGCCTCGTTTATTTCTCAAACCTTAATTCCTAGTGCGTAATTTAGAATTTAATCAAATAATTCATCACCACTCAGCACACCACGACTATTGGAGTAAAATTTGATTTAACGGCCCTCACCTTTTATTTTCGTTCAAAGCCTCACTTCAAGTGAACGCACTTGGGGTGGGACGTACTTTAAGGCCCACTTTGAGGTTTACAAATTGTTTGGTATAATATGTAAGCAAATTTAGTAATGTGATTAATGTTATACTCCCTTGTTTGTTTAATTGTTTATGACGCTTTGCCGGACTGATGCGTCTGATGTTTAACGTAACCACACACAATACTAGACTTGTTGTAATACGAGATACGAGAGAGGCGCATATATATTATATAGGTAATGTACCCACTTTGTAGCCACTTTTGATTTATGCACATAATAAAGTCGACGTCTTTAATAATGAAAAATCGATGCGGAAGGAATAATACGCTTTTTTTAAACAAAAATCAAACGTCGAAACGCTTAAAGTTTATACACAAAAAAAATGAATTATGTAAATTTCCACGTCGGTTTACTCGACGATCTGTGTCATAATTGAATTTTTAGGAAATTAAATCGTTATGAAGGAAGGAGAAAATGAGAAGGGAAAAAATGAGGTTGTATTAAACAACAAAATAAGCTCGAAATTGCTTAATTTTCCCTTAATTAAATCAAAATTTTCGCATATATTTGGTTTAAAACGCCGATAAAGTCTATTTAGTTTTAAATTATTAAAATTGTTGATTTGTTTTTCTCGTTTAATTTGAGCTTTTTGCGCTGTTGATTTATGTTGATCGTTGTCAGGAGATCTAATCGTAAAGGCAAGCAAAAGCGGCAAAGTTGTTATTAGATTCGGAAGCGGTCCATTCGTTAGTTGAGGGTGTTTGTTAAGTTAAGTACGATCGTAACATGGCGAATTTTGGGCAAGTTTTGTTGTGCGATAATGTATTATCACGTACTCGCTTACATACGACGTCGTTGTAGAAACGGAAACCGTACAAACTGTGCAGAAATGAATTGTAACTGCAACAGCCGTCGTATTACTTCTCTTACAATATATATAATTCTCTTATAACTAGACTACTGCGTACTGTAAGGAGATTAAACAATAGTTTCAATTGTGTGAATCTTGTGGTTTCCTGTATTCAGATGAGTTGGCAATAGCGCCATACGTAATATACCTACTATTGTGTAGTTTCGGGTACGAACAAATTTATGCTACAACTAGGACGGCCTTAAAAGAAGAAAAAGTATATAAGTGCTTTATTGTTATTAGTTTCAATAAACGTCAAATACAAAATGGTTGACAAAAATTACACTCGTCTCTTTTTTCGGCAGTTCAACACAACTGTCGTAAAAACTAGGTCAACCTCTGTTTTATGGTGTAAGAGAAAATAGTAGAAAATCTTTGTTTTCCCAACTTTTTTTACAATCTTACATCTTGTAATGCGACTTGTGGGAACGTATACGTAATGTTCTTGAATACACGACTTTCTCAAAATTTTTCTTCAAAACGGGCACGATTTTCAGTTTCGTAACGTAAAGGGAGATCAAAATTGAAGTGAGTCCCGCGAGAGCGTAAAGTGACTGCAACAAACTATAGATAGAACTAGTAAAACGAATGAGGTTGGTATCCAGGCTTTAAGAGCAACGTATCGGGCCATCCCGATGAGCTAATACGAGCGCTACTTTTGGTTTGTTGGCTCTGCTATGCGAGTTATACCGTCGGCTAGAATAAAAGTTCTGTAACTCTTTTAGTTCGGGCTGTGAAGGCCGTTTACGAACAGACAGATGAACAAACTAACCTAAATTTAAATATATCTGGCTCTACTAGCCGAGAGGCACAATTTCAGCTCTCTAGTTCTTATAGTGTATGCAGCGTGTGAATGGGATCTTTGGCAAGCTTTTGTTTATCTGAAAGAGCGGAAAAAATCATCAATTCTTAAAAATTGAGCTTCAGCTAGCGTGAATTTCGAAAGATGGTCCTTTTGGGAAAAACTAGCTCAAAATAAAAAAAAACGTTTCTCGAGACTCGGGAATGTTTTCTGCCTATTTATAGCAAAGGTGCGTAAACGCAACCTCGGCCAGTCAGGGGCCCTAATTATGTCTTTTTGTTTACAATAATTTGTTTTAAATAGTTAAAACAACATAACAATAACTTATGTTTCTTGGAAATATCATTTTAGTTTAGTACACGATAAAGTGCAAAATTTTTAACGACGCAGGATGCAAATTAGTAATAAAACCGGCCGCCTGCCACTGCAAAGTGGCAGCATTAACTTGGTATTGGCAGTGACTCAAAAAGAGTAGATTTTTGCTTTTTTTAGGTTTTTCGCTTATAACTAAAAAACTATGCACTTTTAGAGAAAAGTGCCTCTATAAATAAATAAGTAAAATTCAATTTCGTGCAAATTATGTTTCTTACCTTTTTTTGTCAAATAAACGGTTTAGGTGCTAGAGCGCGTTGAAGTATAGAGCCTCGAGAAAGAGTCAAACAAGACCATAGGGTACCTACACGGAAAATTGCAATTTTGTGTAGATCAAACTTTTTTTTTTTGTGTAGAAAAAAACTACCAAAGAGGAGACTGTACACATGGAAGTCACCAGCGGATAAAATCGAAAACATCGTCAGGAATCAGATTGATTACATCCTAGTAAATAGAAGATTTAGAAATTGTTTCACATCAGTCAAAACTTATCCGGGAGCGGACATTGAATCGGATCACGTACCCCTAGTAGGAGTTATGAAGGTAAGACTCAAGAACGTAAAGAAAAAAACCACACTTAAATATGACATAACAGCCCTTCAGCAACCTATAATAAAAAAAAAAGTATGTGAGTACATCAACGACAAGACTAAACAATTGAAAGAGGAGAATAACATACGAGAGGAGATTAAAAATTTTGAGAAAATAGTAGAGATAACAAAGAAAGAGTTTTAAGACCAGACAAGGAAACAAAAAGGAAATCTTGGATGACCGAGGATATTCTAAACCTAATGGAGCAAAGAAGAACACTCAAAGGGAATAAAATGGAATACAGAAAGATGCAAACACATATCCGAAGAAAGATCAGAGAAGCCAAGGAAAAAGAAGCAGCGGAGAGGTGTGCGGAAATAGAAATATTACAAGCCAGGTACGACAGTTTCAACGTACATAAAAAAGTGAAAGAGGCAACAGGGACCTTTAAGAGGCGACAAATTATGAAAATCACAGACACAAGTGGTAGGAGAATCATTGACAAGAGAGACATGAAAGAGACATGGAAATCATATCTGGAGACTCTCTTCCAAGATCAAAGACCAGACGACTGTTGTCCAATATCAGAAGTAACCACAGGTCCAGGCATTCTGGTGCAAGAAGTAGAAATAGCTATTAAACAAATGAAAAACAAAAAAGCAGTAGGACCAGATAACATAGACACTGAATTCCTCAAACTCCTAGACAAAGAAGGAATAGCCTGGATCACAAACATTTTCAACAGAATTTACAACTCGGGAGATATCCCGGAAAAATGGTTACAATCTGAATTTATAGCAATACCTAAGAAACCTGGGGCAAAAAAGTGTGAAGATTATCGGACTATCAGCCTGATGAGCCATATGTTGAAGTTGTTTCTTAAAATTATCCATAGGAGAATACACAAGAAATGTGAAGAACAGATATCACATAACCAATTCGGATTCATAAATGCAGTTGGTACCAGAGAAGCACTTTTTGGAGTTCAAGTACTAATCCAAAGATGTAGAGATGTCAATTGTGACGTATATGCGTGTCTAATAGACTACGAAAAAGCTTTTGATAGAGTCCAACATCACAAGATGATTAACATTCTAAAAGACGCGGACTTAGACGATAAAGATCTCAGAATAATTTCAAATTTATACTGGAACCAGACAGCATGCATGAGACTGGATGGTGAGCGAACAGAACAGGTGAAAATTCTACGTGGGGTCCGACAGGGCTGCATCCTCTCGCCGCTAATTTTTAATATGTATTCGGAAAGAATTTTTAACGAAGCCCTCGAGGGAGTAGAGGAAGGTATCCTCGTAAACGGAGCCAGATTGAACAACATTCGATACGCCGACGATACCATGGTGATAGCGGACAGTCTGGAAGGACTACAAAAGTTGATGGACAGAATCACGCAAGATAGTCTACAACATGGGCTCAATATCAACGTCCTAAAAACTAAACAGATGGTAATAAGCAAGAAGGATATAAAGGGAGCTCACCTATATATCAATGGAACTCGGTTAGAACGCGTAAACCAATATTGCTACTTAGGAACGATAATAAATGAGCAGTGGGACAACGAGCAAGAAATAAGATGCCGCATAGGAAAGGCGAGGACGGTTTTTAACAAAATGAGCGCCATTTTTAGGAGTCACAATCTGTACCTCGAAACAAAACTGAGATACCTACGATCTTATGTCTTTTCCGTATTACTGTATGGCGTGGAATCCTGGACGCTCAAAGAAGCCACCACCAAGAAACTGGAAGCATTTGAGATGTGGCTGTACAGGAGAATCCTTAAAATACCGTTGACAGCTCACATGACAAACAAGGCGGTGCTCGAAAGGATGAACAAAGAACCAGAAATCATGTACACAATCAAGCGCAGAAAACTAGAATACCTGGGACATGTGATGAGAAACCAAGGCAGGTATTCCCTCTTACAATCAATAATGCAAGGGAAAGTTAAAGGAAAGAGAGGGCCAGGCAGAAGAAGAATTTCCTGGCTGAAGAACCTGCGAACTTGGTTTGGGAAAACCTCGACGGAGTTGTTTCGAGCAGCGACAAATAAAATTATAATTGCCAATATGATTGCCAACATCCGAAGCGGATAGGTACTAGAAGAAGAAGAAGTAGATCAAATAGATTGTTGTAGACAAGTTTAAGTGTAGCCTTTGTGATGACACACGCTTTTGACGTCATCGCGTCTACTGGTTTGGTTAATTTTGGAATCTCTGTCAAACTTTGAATCGCTCTGGTGCCTAAACTGTTTGTCTGAAGCAAAAGACCTTTCAGATATAATTTCTTTTATAATATCTTTTTTTAAAAGACTTATCGTTTATTTTTGTATGAACTAAATTTGGAGAGCCATTTGCACTAATTTTGTCAGTTTGTTGCAGTTAAAAACTCGCTCTGAAGATGATACAGTGTATCGAAACAGCAACTAAACTGACAAAATTAGTGCAAATGGCTATCCAAATTTAGTTCATACAAAAATAAACGATAAGTCTTTTAAAAAAAGATATATAATTTGTAGAAAATTTAACATTGTTCATTTTCATATTAAATAACATCTTTTATAGTGCTTAGTTTTTGAGTTATTAGCGAAAAACCGAAAAAATAGTAAAAACCTACTCTTCTCGAGCCACCTCAAGTTTGTACTCGCTGCTTCTCGGACTATTTAGAATTGATTTTCTCCAATTACTTCCAAATCAATTTGAAAATTTAAAACTGAAAAAGATCAAAAAAACTGAAAATAGCGCGAAAAACTAAAAAAAGAGCAAAATGCGCGAAAAACTGAAAAGAGAGCAAAAGCTCGCCATTCTCGAGGCGCCCTAATTTACTTAGGACAGGCAGACGACCGGTTTTATAACTTCTGTGCTAGGTTCTTTTAGTCAGCAATGCCAAGGTAAAAAATTTTGTATTTTAGTATACTATCTGGACTTTGTCCTCACATATACACTAAACTTCAATGTGTGCGTGAAGTGGGCAGGCACTGAAAAGCACTAACGATCATTTGGTGCCTAATCGTTAGTGCTTCGTTAGTGCCTCTTAGTGCTCTTAGTAGGCAGGCCTTTTTGATACTTTAATTACTGGGAACCGTTGGGGCTGCTGAGTTTGAGTATGAAGCACTAAAAAGCACTAACGAAGCACTAACGATTAGGCGCTAAATGATCGTTAGTGCTTCTGACAAAGCGTAAAGTGGGCAGGCCCGTTTGATACGTTAATTACTGGAGAACCGTTGGTGCTGCTGAGTTCGGGTTTGAAGCACTAAGAGGCACTAACGAAGCACTAACGATTATACACTAAATGATCGTTAGTGCTTCTGACAAAGCGTGAAGTGGGCAGGCCCCTTTGAAACGTTAATTACTGGAGAACCGTTGGGGCTGCTGAGTTCGGGTTTGAAGCACTAAGAGGCACTAACGAAGCACTAACGATTATACACTAAATGATCGTTAGTGCTTCTACGATTATGCACTAACGATTATACACTAAATGATCGTTAGTGCTTCTGACAAAGCGTGAAGTGGGCAGGCCCCTTTGATACGTTAATTACTGGAGAACCGTTGGTGCTGCTGAGTTAGGGTATGAAGCACTAAGAGGCACTAACGAAGCACTAACCATTAGGCGCTAAATGATCGTTAGTGCTTCTGACAAAGCGTGAAGTGGGCAGGTCCCTTTGATATGTTAATTATTGGAGAACCGTTGGGGCTGCTGAGTTCGGGTTTGAAGCACTAAGAGGCACTAACGAAGCACTAACGATTATACACTAAATGATCGTTAGCGCTTCTGACAAAGCGTGAAGTGGGCAGGCCCCTTTGATACGTTAATTACTGGAGAACCGTTGGTGCTGCTGAGTTCGGGTTTGAAGCACTAATAGGCATTAACGAAGTACTAACGATTAGGCGCTAAATGATCGTTAGTGCTTTTCAGTGCCTGCCCACTTCACGCACACAACTTCAATGCGCTATAGCACCTAAACTTTTCGTTTTGTGAAAAACATCTAAGATATATATTTTGTAGAAAATTTTATTTGCTTTATTTTTTTTTTAGAATTACTTTTCTCAAAAAGTGCCTAGTTTTCTAGTAAGAAGCGATCAAACGGTTTTTTAGACGATTTTGGTAAACTTTTAACTCCCATAATACACAATCCTGTCACGCTTTTTTTAAATACTTAAATTTCGTCTGTAATGAGAAGGACAAGGTTACTTTGATGACTATAATTTTGAACATATTAAACTGTTTTTTTGTTGTACCCGGATTGGTTTAGGTGCGCCTGTCCTAGTGGAGATGGCAGCGTTTGCTCAAAATCCCAAAAATTTCCTATAAAGTTTTATTTCTTTACTCGTATTATTTGCACCATATTTTTATTTAAATTATTTGTTTGTTTGTTACTGAACAGAGCTCATTCTAGTTGTAACTCGAGTTAATGCCACTTATCTTTTGAAATCTCGTCAATAAACTTGCCACGTCACCGAATATTGCAAACCGCGAGTTTATGAATGCAGTTAATTGACATGGCGCCGATATTACATAACTAGTTTATTCTATTCAAAGTCTCAAACGCGCGGCTTATTCCACAACCTGTATTCATCGAGCTTTTTGTCGAGGTTTGTCTATTATAAAGCCCTTAAACTCCATCGACGTTGCTTTTTGAGCAATAACTAATAAGAAACGAAGCTAAACCTACCGATTTAAATGAAGTAAAATATACAAGTTTTAGTACTAAAACCAACTATTAAAGTTTAGTAACATTTTACTAATTAATTAATTCCAACAAAAGGGTAAACATAGTTGCCATGATAATATTGTTAACAACACTACAAATCACAGTTAGTTAAGTCAAGTCTCCTACTCTTTAGTATGTAGTGTACTTCAAACGCGCAATTAATTTCAGCTAAGTACTATATTGCGTTACGATGAAATCTAAACTGGTATCTTATTATCGTTACTTATTATCTTATTATATAACACACAATAAATGTTATTTACAACATACAAAATAATATAATAATAACGTATTTTTTTAAATAAATAGGAAGAAGCGGTGGGTAGTTGGAAAAGTTTGTAAAATATTCAAATCGGAATTTGTTTCGATATTTCCATTTTTACAAACATTTTATTTCTTTATACAGTTGGGAATAAAATCCCCAACTTTTAGCATAAAGCAAAGCTTTTTGTAATACACTGTAATAGGAAATATAATGGATGAGTTAATATTTGTACTCGATTAAATAATATACAGGATGCTTCTAGAAGGATAAAGTAAAATAACTTTTAAATGGATTTGCTTAATTAATTCATATGGTGAGTGAAGTGTTATCTTTGTACGGTAGTCCAGCTCCCGCTATATTTTATTTTATTTTAATTTACTTATTATTTTGCTTCAATCTTTCTAGTTTCGACGCATATTACTACTTGAATTATCAGGTATTGGTGTAGTACTACACCTCGTACAGTATAAAAATTTAGTTGCGTCAAAAGTGATGATTCGGGCTCCTTTGGGAAAAAATCCGACTCTTATTAGATCAAGTAAACTAAAAGTTCAATACTGACGTCTTGTGGGGATTTTTTTTGGACGCACACTATGAAGCACCCTTGATTTTTGAAACAGTAATTTCCCTAGGTATCCAAAGATAAAATATGTCTACTTTTTATGCCGTTTAAATTTTTATTTTGTGGGGAATTTATTTTTTTTGTTCGATAGAAAAAAAATTGTTGGTCGGGTAAAAAAAAGAGAATATGTTGACTATCCCAAAACCGTGGTTTGCACATTAACGAGCTATGGGGATTAATACCCTACTGGACGAAGTAGACTTATTGAAACCACATAAAAATTTCCCTTTTCAAAAAAAGAGACGGTCGAATTAAAATTAAAGTTGCAAATAGTTAAAAATCGGGATTTAATAAAAAAAATATCGTGTATACGTGACATAAAATGGAAATAAAAGTAACATACACGACACAAAAATAAAGTCTGTTGGCGCTTTTCAATTTAAAGAAGAGCAAAAGAGGCGAACACTCCCAATTCCCAGCACGACCCACGAGATCTCAAGAAAGGGATCAAATATAAAATATTTTCTCAACACAGTAACCGCACGTTGACAAATTTGTTTATGTTTCTCACCCTTTATATGTACTAACAAATCTTTCTTACTTTATAAACAAAGACAATAAGTAAACGTTTCTCTTCTACTCTTTATTTTTTTAACAACTTACGATTTATTTGTTTAAATAACTCCCCGCGAAAAAATGAGAAAAAGGAGGAATAAACGAAATTGAATGAACTTAATTAGATTTTTGTTACGAGTAAATTTTTACATCGTTCGTTTTATTTCCGCCTATTTAGCTCGGGGAAAATTATTAAATTTTTAATGTTTGATTACAGTAGAGCCCTTAGGCATTAACACAAAAAACTACATGTCATTTTATATCTTACAAAACAAAATGAAACGGTACATTAAAAACTCGTTCATGTAATATCGTAACTAATTTTATATAAAAACCTTTGATTAAAAGCTAAAATTGCTGACGGCTGAAATTACAAAAATTGTTTGTTTGGTGACTATTGTAATAATAGCAATGCGCAAATTATGAGAGCAAGCTTAAAAATGAAAATTGGAGGCCTTCTTAGTCAGTTTTGCTACGCCCAATGCCCAAAAGTGGCATTTACGCCTCTTTACCAATCAAATGGGTAGAATATTAATTTAGAGGAATTGAAACGCAACTAAATCGTCTCCCCGTGAAGTGAGCGACAATAGATCCTCTTAACGATTTTGAGGTTAACCACAACCACCAGCACACCAACTAATCGGTAAGCTGCGCTGCTCTTACGATGCAACCGTTACAGTTGCGAGCGTATACCGGGTGTAAACCATCAAAGCTGCACATAGGGACTTAACAGTTCTTAACGTTCTAGCACTTACTGACTTCGCTGCAGTTTCCAGGTTTCTCTCTCGTTTTAATTACTTTGGTTTGTTTTCTATTCTCTTCAACTTACCGAACGTATTTAAATACTTTCTGCTATAATATGCTTTAAACAGAAAGTTTAGTTTCTCCCTAATTAGCGTCTAAACCTTTGAAAAACTAACGTAAACTTAGTCGGTTACAACAAACTGTAACTTGCACGTATAACTGACTGCTGCTCTTTAGATTTATTAACGGTGTACGTTTTACAGCTAATGAGGCTGTATTTAAAAGCCCACCCTATTTTACAAATTTAACTGTCGGTATGCCAAAAGATGAGTTGAAAGGTAACCACATTGGTAATCATTCTAAAGTCAGTCGAGTAATAATTTATGGAGAAAAAGGGGCGACTTTGCGAGCTTATTTCGATGAATAATTTAGTTCACAATATCGCACAAATTCTAGATAAAGTGTAAACTAGAGGTTAACCGTCGACTGTGTCGCAGTTAAACGAACGTTCGCAAAAGTACCGAACAAAGCGTTATTTAACGACGCACTTTTTACAAGCTCGAAATTATTTACGATCTTTACACACTGAAGTAAAGGCCCCTCGGCTCCTCCATCGGGGCATCTTTATTATTTGGAGAGCTGTACTAGAAAAATTGCTCTCGGTGGTTAGGTGGTTTGCCATAGCCTTCCAAACAGAAAATTATTGTAAACGTGTGCTAACTTAAACAGAAATAAAGCTCTGGTCGATCAGTATTGTAGTCCATGGTGCTATTACCTGAGCCTATTACAAATCGATAACGTTTTTACACAACTTAATAGTGTGTAAGTGGCTTAGTGGTAAAGCACCCGGAGCGGCACAGGACAACTCGGGTTAGCTCCCCGATCGAGGTTCAAGTTTTAACCTTGGATTATCGATACAGCCCGGACGTCTACCGTCTACAAACACCTAAAACTGTGGATTTTTAAGATTGTCTGCGACGGACTGCCGACTGGTGCAGTTGCGCAGACTGTCAAACTGCTGACAGATCGAAACTTAGATAATTCAAATGTCAGAAGTGCGATAAAACTCTAAAAAGTCTTGCAGAAGTCGCTTGCAATACTGTAAATGTGCATTGAAAGCAACTTCTGCTAAACTTCTTAAAGCTTTATCGCACTTACAGTCCAGTTTACGATTTTTAAGTTTCTATCTAACAGTCTGCCCAGCGACAGTTTGCCGTGTTTATTAATTTCCGTTCACTGCCGACTGACTGCCGAAATCTAGAGAGTCCCGGAGAAGTCGCTAGCAATACTGTCAATGAGTTTTTAAAGTTTTATCCCGCTTACTTACAGTCCAGTTTTCATTTCTTAAATTACTGGCTGACAGTCTGCCCAACTTCGCAGAATTCCGCAGTCCGCCGCGTTTATTAATTTCGTCCACTGTTCGGCATCGACTGACGAAATATAAAAAGTCTTGGAGAAGTCGCTTGTAATACTGTAAATGTGCATTGGAAACGACTTCTTAGAATTTTATCGCACTTACTGAGAGTTCATTTTTTTTTTAGGTTTCTATCTGACACTCTGCCAAACTTCGAATTTAGCAGCTTGCTGCGTGTAATAATTTCGTTCCTTGTTCGTGACCGATTGCCGAGCTCTAAGAATTCCTAGAGAAGTCGCTAGCAACACTGTAGTTACTGTGCATTGGAAGCGACTTTCTAGAGTTTTATCGCACTTACAGTCCAGTTGAAGTTTTTTAAGTTTCTATCTGACAGTTTGCCCAACTTCGCTGAATTCAGCAGTTCGCTGCGTTGATTAATTTCGTCTATTGTCTGCAGCCGACTGCCAAAATCTAGGAAGTCCTGGAGAAGTCGCTAACAGTACTATAAAGGTGCATTGAGAACGATTTCCTAGAGTTTTATCGCACTTGCAGTCTAGTTTACGTTTTTAAGTTTTTCAAAGTTTTGTCCACTGTCCACTATCGACCGCCAAACTCTTGAAATAAGTTTTGAAGAAGTCGCTTGAAGTACTGTCACATTCAATCTGACAGTCTGCCACGCTTAGCCGAATTCCGCAGTCTGCCGCGTTTATTAATTTCGTCCACTGTCCGCTATCAACTGCCAAACTTTAAAAATAAGTTCTGAAGAAGTCGCTTGAAGTACTGTAAGATTATATTTGACAGTCTGCCACGCTTAGCCGAATTCCGCAGTCCGCCGCGTTTATTAATTTCGTCCACTGTCCGCTATCGACTGCCAAACTCTAGAAAAAAGTCCTGAAGAAGTCGCTTAAAATACTGTAAGATTCTATCTAACAGTCTGCCACGCCTAGCCGAATTCCGCAGTCCGTCGCGTTTATTAATTTCGTCCACTGTCCGCTATCAACTGCCAAACTTTAAATATAAGTTCTGAAGAAGTCGCTTGAAGTACTGTAAGATTATATTTGACAGTCTGCCACGCTTAGCCGAATTCCGCAGTCCGCCGCGTTTATTAATTTCGTCCACTGTCCGCTATCGACTGCCAAACTCTAGAAAAAAGTCCTGAAGAAGTCGCTTAAAGTACTGTAAGATTCAATCTGACAGTCTGCCACGCTTTGCCAAATTCCGTAGTCCGCCGTGTTTATTAATTTCGTCCACTGTCCGCTATCGACTGCCAAACTCTAGAAAAAAGTCCTGAAGAAGTCGCTTAAAGTACTGTAAGATTATATTTGACAGTCTGCCACGATTAGCCGAATTCCGCAGTCCGCCACGTTTATTAATTTCGTCCACTGTCCGCTATCAACTGCCAAACTCTAGAAATAAGTTTTGAAGAAGTCGCTTGAAGTACTGTAAGATTATATTTGACAGTCTGCCACGATTAGCCGAATTCCGCAGTCCGCCGCGTTTATTAATTTCGTCCACTGTCCGCTATCGACTGCCAAACTCTAGAAATAAGTCCTGAAGAAGTCGCTTAAAATACTGTAAGATTCTATCTAACAGTCTGCCACGCCTAGCCGAATTCCGCAGTCCGCCGCGTTTATTCATTTCGTCCACTGTCCGCTATCAACTGCCAAACTCTAGAAATAAGTTCTGAAGAAGTCGCTTGAAGTACTGTAAGATTATATTTGACAGTCTGCCACGCTTAGCCGAATTCCGCAGTCCGCCGCGTTTATTAATTTCGTTCACTGTCCGCTATCGACTACCAAACTCTAGAAAAAAGTCCTGAAGAAGTCGCTTAAAGTACTGTAAGATTCTATCTAACAGTCTGCCACGCTTTGCCGAATTCCGCAGTCCGCCGCGTTTATTAATTTCGTCCACTGTCCGCTATCGACTGCCAAACTCTAGAAATAAGTTCTGAAGAAGTCGCTTGAAGTACTGTAAGATTATATTTGAGAGTCTGCCACGATTAGCCGAATTCCGCAGTCCGCCGCGTTTATTAATTTTGTCCACTGTCCGCTATCAACTGCCAAACTCTAGAAATAAGTTTTGAAGAAGTCGCTTGAAGTACTGTAAGATTATATTTGACAGTCTGCCACGCTTACCCGAATTCCTTAGTCCGCCGCGTTTATTAATTTCGTCCACTGTCCGCTATCAACTGCCAAACTCTAGAAATAAGTTCTGAAGAAGTCGCTTGAAGTACTGTAAGATTTAATCTGACAGTCTGCCACGCTTTGCCAAATTCCGCAGTCCGCCGCGTTTATTAATTTCGTCCACTGTCCGCTATCGACTGCCGAACGCTGGGAAGTCCTGGAGAAGTCGCTTACAATACTATAAAGGTGCATTGGAAACGTGCATTTGGCTTCCGTTGCGCTTTTCAATGTCCTTCGCTGTTCCTGCCGGGTTGCCGAATACGGCAAAGTTGGGCAGACTGTCAGGCAGACACTTAAGAAACGTAAAACTTGACTGAAAGTGCGAGAAAAGCCTCGAGAGTCGTTTCCAATGCCCATTTGGAGTATTGCAAGAGATTTGTTACAGTTTTCTTGCACTTACAGTCCAGTTTTGCATTATTTAAGTCTCTATCTGACAGTCTGCCCAACTGCGCCATATTTGACAGTCCACCGCGGACAACCCTAACAATCCACAGTTTAAAGCGTGCCAAAATAGTGTAAAAAGAGTTAATTTAATTCTAGAAGTAGGTATTGGATTCATCCAAAGTTGTGAAAACAATTTTTTGCCGCTAGGGAACGTTTCGATGATAATTTATGACACTTTCGAAAAGTTGAAAACTTTTTTACAGAATTACCTATAATTTATTTTACCGCTTCCAAGTCTTACAAATGATTTGTTTTTCTAAAACTGCGATATTTTTAGAATAAGAAAACGAACTTAGCACCTATAGGAGGGAAAATAAGTCCCTCCAATTTTTTTATGATAAAAACTTGGATTAAAATTTACATATTGGGCACATTAGGTTTTTTCGAACAAACTAATTAAATCAGGACCCATGTTAGGCGACGTCTGGGTGGGCATGCCGAAAATAGGCGCGAGCTTTCCTTTCTGAGATGGGGAGTAGCTTGTAGTATGCAAGGCCTAAGAAGGATCTTCATTGAAGATGGAAGAAAATGCCAAATAAGTAGTCTGGGTGAGTCTCATGATCTTCTGCTGCTTGGCAAGCTAATACTTGGGGCTATTCTGGGAAGAAACGGCGTGAAGGAGTTATTTGCCTTCGGCCAGACAAAAAAGAGTTTTGAGAAATTTGTTCATCTAAAGCCTCGTTCAGACTACAGCTGCAACGTGTAACGTGCAACGCGCGCTCTTTGCATTTTGCAGGTTGCAGCCATAGCTTGGACGAAGCTTCAGATCCGCGAGTAACGAACGAACTTGCTTTAGGAGTGTCTCAGCCAACTATTTTTTTCGATCAACGATAGAGAGCCTATTTCAGCCCCAGTCCCGCCTGTACTGGAAGCCGTACTTGCTCACGCGAGATTTTGTTCTCGAGTTTAAGTAAATCAAAATACTCAAGTTATTATTTTGTGTTTCGAATTGTTTGAAACAAACTTGACCGGTGTTATTATTATGAGCGAGGGGCGTAGGTCCCGGTCGTAGTAATATATGGAAATTAATAATCAAAACAAGATCACTTTCAACATTAGCTAACCCTTTCTCAATTTTGGGATAATTTATTCTCTTTCCCATGATAATAAAACAATATTGTTATTATGCCGAAAGTAATTTTATGACATGTACGTTGTACAGTAGTAGTTTGATTAAATTATTAGACTTCAATTAAGTTATTCTCTCGTATATCATTTGTAACGGCCTTTAATACGACGAGGCAAAACTAACTTGAATTTTATTGTTGCAGATTTACCAAGTCTGACGAGGATGTTCGACGTGCCAAAAAGTAAATTGATCTACTCGAGGAATACGCATAAAAAAATCTTCTGATGCAATATGTCTAGTGGAAAACCAGTATTGATTTTGTGTTTTGTATTATTTTTCGAGTTGTGCCGAGCGTGCCCAAGTGTATGCGTGTGTAAGTGGAAGAACGGTAAACAGACCGTGGAGTGCGACAAGAGGGATTTGCTTGCGATACCCAAAGGCATAGACGGCGGAACACAAGTATTAAATTTTTCCGGTAATAACTTACAAGTACTTAAAAAAGAAAAATTTTTGAAATTAGACCTGATAAATTTGCAAAGGATTTATTTATCTCAGTGTCGCATATCTAGCATACACGAGAGGACTTTTAAAGGATTAACCAATCTCGTCGAGTTGGATTTGTCTGGTAATTTGTTAGTTTCGATTCCTACGGAAACTTTTATAGACTGCCCTTCATTAATGAAACTAACACTCAACTTTAATCCCATAAAGACTTTAAGAAAAGCCGCGTTTAACCATTTATCCTACTTAAACACTCTCGAAATTGGTAATTGCGAAATTTCTTTTATCGAAGAGGACGCTTTTCGAGGTCTCCAGAGTCTCGAGTGGTTGCGGTTGGGAAACAACAAACTGACGTCTTGGAAGTGCGTTCAGAGTCTTCCGCAGACTCTCCGTGGGGTCGAATTACAAGGAAATGTTTGGGAGTGCGATTGTCATATTTTGAAACTTCGCGTTTGGCTACAAGAATTCAGTGTGACGCACAATATGGAGCCAATTTGTAACGGACCTTTGCGTTTACAAGGGAGAACCGTACGATCGATACCTCCTTTAGAATTGGCTTGTTTACCTGAAATATCGCCGACAACTTTTTATTTGGAAATAGGCGAAGGAAAAAACGTTTCGTTATTATGTCGCATACATTCGGTTCCTGAAGCGCACGTATCGTGGCTGTTTCAAGGGAGAGTTTTACAAAACGACACTATCGTAGCGCCAGGTTTACATCTGATGTATTTTATCGAAGAGGGCTTAGAAGATAAAAAAAGCGAGTTGTTCATTTATAACACGAATGTCGAAGACAACGGCACTTTTGTGTGTAGCGCCGAAAATAACGCCGGAATAATTCAATCAAATTTTACTTTGAGGGTAGTCATTAAGGAGGAGCCGCGCAACATCGTTGCCGTCTCCTTCACGTTCGAATATCTGCTGATTTTACTCTCGGCAGCCGCTGTTTTTGCAATCATAACTATACTCATAGCCATAATTTACATGATTAGGTGCACCAACAACAGACGTTTGGCTAAAAAACGCAAAAACTCAAAAATGACCAATTTGAGTCAATCAACCAAAGACTCGCTCTTACACGACAGTTCGGAAGACTACA